>CM053773.1:100893602-101034092 GCA_028658325.1 Potorous gilbertii | reverse complement strand
CAAATGGGGAGAAAATTTTGGAACCCAAAATCTTGTGAAAATGAATGTAAAAAGTTAAATAAATTTATAAAAAAAAAAAAAGGTAATGTTAATGCCTGTTGCCTATGTAATGGATGCAAAAGATCTTGGAGCCCAATGTAATGCTACTGTGAGTTTAATGGTGTGAGGGAGAAAGAGTTAAAGATCCTCCTGAACCATTAATAGACCTCAATGCTTTTTGTAAATTTCTACTGTGGCACTGGGTCACAGGGTTGTGCCCTCAACTCTGAAGTGAGGTTTTACTTTGGGGCTTACTCATTGGAAGTGTTTGTTTGGCCAGACAAGACTCTGGGCAGCTGCTAAGGAATCCCTGGCTTTGAAATCCCAGATGTTGGTGCTTCTGTCTGGTAACTATGTATGTATAGAAGGGTCAGACAGTTGTGTCTGTCTGTTGATGTGTGATGTACGTCTTGCTTATGGTCAGATAGTTGGAAGCCCTTTCTGTTGGTCTTTATTTCTCTGTATTTTCTTTGAAGCTCAGGGTGCTGACTTTTTCTCCTGAACTCAGTGAATGATATGTATGTGCTTGATTGAAGTAGATTGTTGACCCCTCAAAAATTGCTTTCCTTTTAGAAAAGCAGATCTAAGAACCTGTACAGTAGGCCCTCCTGTGTATGCTGGAGTCCTTGCTGTTACACTGATCTACCTCCCTTACTAGTTAGATAGCTCTCTGATGATATCTTTTATATCATTTCTCCCATCAAATTCTTCAATGATAATTAGACAAGAAGGAATAAGAACTTCAGAAAGGACTTTAAGGATACTCTGGCCCCATGCTCTCATTTCACAGATGAGAAAACTGATCCTCAGAGATTCCCAGTCATGGAGTCAATTGGCAGTATTGCTGACATTTAGGTCCCAGGTCTCCTAATTCCCAGTCTTTTGCTATTTTCATTATACCAGATAAAAAGTGCCAACTTTTGGTGATTCAATCCCTTTTTTCCAATTCCTTCATGTCTAGCATTTTCAGGTAGATTAAGGCAAAGGAGGTAGAAGGAAAGTCTTTTCCCTTTCAGTTTGCTTTCATTTTCTTTCTTTAGGATGACAGATTGAAACTAGAAGATAATCCAGTCCAATCACTTCATTTTATAGATAAGAAAAACTGAGGCCCAGAAAGGAAAAAAAAATTATTTACTCATACAATAAAAGGCTAGGTTTTTAATGCATCTGATGACTTCAAATCTGTTGTTTCTCCCACTATACCATTTATGAGTTTGGATCTAAATCCTTTCATGTGTACAGTAACCTGTGGATTACGAGTCAGCAGCAGGGGATGGCCAGGCAGTGATTTCATAGATTCTATTGTTGTTTCTTAGTAAATTAGTCATGTTCACCTCTTCAGGATGGGTTTTCTTGGCAAAGATACTGGAGTGGTTTCCTTGTCTGATTCATTTTACAGATGAGGAAACTGAGGCAAATAAGATTAAGTGATTTGTCCAGCATGGCACAGCTAGTGACTGAGGCCAGATTTAAGCTCAGATCCTCCTGCTTCCAGGGCCAGCTCTCTACCACTGTACCACCTAGCTGCCCTTCACAGATCACGGGGACTCTGGATTCCTGAGCAGCCCTTTCCCACAGTCCTGACAGCTGTCTGAACACAATCCCCCAGGGATTACAAGGATGATGAGCAAGAGATTAAAGGAAGGAGAGGAAGGGCAGAAAAGCTTTCCTCCCAGAATTGATTTAGAGTAAATGAAAGATTTTTACCCACATTAAAACAGATATTAAGGCAGGAAACCATCGTATCAGAACGCCTCTTAGATTTTCACCTTTGCTTCCCCTCCTCACTTCCTGTCTGGATTGTGTTATTTCTCCCTTCCCTCCTCACCACCCCGCCAAATCCCCTCCGCTCTTTCCCTCCCCTTCTCCTTCCTTTCCTCACTCCCTCACGCCATGTTATCATCATTGTCAGTAGAACGAGCTGCGTGCATGCCAAATCAGGTCATTCACAAATATAGAACAAACGTCTGTCACTACAGATTTACCACTATGACTAAAGCATGGCCCTTCTGTCTGTAAAAAGCTTGCTCCATTAGCTCTGAAGGATCACAGTCCCCACAGCTTCTTAACACTCTCTACCTTTGCTTCACAGAGGTAAGGCATTCTTCCAGTAAACATCCGCTGGTTTGTCTTTGAATGATTCATTGTGATGACTCCACTGGTGCCTCCAAAGCTAAAGACAATTGTCAACTCTTTTCTTTACCTCCTGGCTACTGGTGCGCAAATGCACGTTTGCACACACACACACACACACACACACACACACACACACACACACACACAGTTTTCTGGGCTTGAGGGTTCAACTGTAAATATTTGCTCTAGGCTGAAACCTGGTAATGCTAGAGAGGGCATTCACCTAAGACCAGGCTGGCTAACACCCCTCCTTTCTGAGCAGACATTCAGCGAGACCTTCTTAGTTAAAGAGTAAAGAAAGGAAAGAGGTGAGAGAGAAAGAGAGAGAGGAAAGAAAGATGGGAGATAAAAGGAGGTAGAGAAAAGATGAAAGAAAGGAAAGAAGCATGTTGATTCTATCTACCTTCACAATAGCTTTGTTTTTAAATAATTGGTTTTTGTGGATCAGTCAATTCTGATTTTCCATATAGACAACAAATCAAGGTCTAAAGTCAGGTCTGTCTGACTCAGGGAATTAGCAATGGGTCCCACATTCCAATATTGGAAGAAGGGAGTCAAAGCTAGAATTCCAGCCTCTTCTTTTTGTTTGTTTTCTGATATTTCCTTTTCCAGTCATAGTGGGCTGCACAGGACGGCAGATTTGAAGCTAGAGCATCTGAATTTAAATCCTGGTACTTCCATTGTATGTGATTGTGGACAGGTGGAACTCTTCTCTCTTGTGGGCCTCAGTTTACTCATCTGTAAAATAAGACGGTTGTATTAGGTTAAATATGAAGGCGCTCTAAAGCACATGATTCAAAACTATCCAAGTCACAGAATTACAGCCTGGGGAGAACAGTCCCAAGTACCTGTACAGACATTCCAAAAATCCCACATGAAGAGACAAAAGGGAATACAACTGGCTTTCCCTGGCTTGTTGGGCCATAGAATCTATTTTCAGATTCAGGATATGTTTTATACAGAGGCAGCAAAACCCAACAAAGAAGGGAAGAAAAAAATTAACTATGTTGTAGCTGTGCAAAAGAACAACATTGCTCAATTGACCCTCGTTGTAAATGCCTTTGAGAATTAATTATTACAATATCATTACTGTCATCATCATCGTTATTATTTTGTTCTTTCCTTTTATCATTAGATTGCTGATTCAATCATCCTACGTGGGTAATAATAGAAATTCATTACCATCTGATGGTTGTTGGGCAGCCTATGGGAAATGAGTTGATAGTCTTGCAAACACTGAATCATGCAGTAAATTAACACTCATTTTCATGCAAGTTTGCTTGCATGTTGATGACCTGGAAACACATGCTTACACTCCATATTTTTCCTGGTTGCTCCTAATAAGTTTCTTCTATGGTAAGAGTGGAACAATATGGGCTTCCTCCAGGGGACAAAGCAACACCTCAGCTCTGCCGCATGGAAAGGAACAAGGAGCAGATGGATACGAACCGTGTTCAAAAGAGGGCCAACGCAGTGCACACAGAGAGGAGATGCAGCTACCTGGTATCACACCTGGGCAACGCCAGCCTGCTGCCAGTGATTCTTGGCAGACATGCTGCCTGGGAAATAGAAGACCAGGAAGGAAAGGCCAGGAGATAGAGTAAGAGTCAATAAACAGCTTTAAAAATATACCCCCATTGAAGCACATTCTGGGTGACTTGGGGCCTTGGACAACTGTGCCCTTAGAAGCATGGGCCTCCCTATAAGACTCAGAGGGCAAATGGGCAATCTCCTCCCTCTCTAAAAATCTATTTTACCATGATAGTACTCTTAGTTTGTAAGCTATGAGTCTAATCAAAATTTACATCAAGTTTTCTTCTGGTCTCAACTGTGAAGCAAATAGCTTTCCAATGCCATCCCCCCTCTACTCTCTTGCCTCCCTCTGCCCTCCCCTCCCTCTGAAAAGCTGTCTGTGATTTAATATTTTGTAGAAATCACAGTCTTCTCAGTTCAAAACATAGTTCTGGACTCTGCTTTTCACTTGAAGATGAGTGTTATTCACTAAGAAAACAGCAATATTTGGAGCAAGCACCAAGTCCCTAAGGAAACATAAAAAAATATAGTACCTTGCTAGATTGTAGGTGGTTTGGGGCATCTGTTAAATCCAAAGTCATACTCCTTTATGGATGCTTCTTTCATTGCAAACTTTGATCTGACTTTATCGCTCACTTTTCCTAGCCACTGGATATGTATTCTGAAGAATTGAATGGATGAATACATAAAAAACCCCAAATACTTATTAAGCACCTACTATGTACTAAGCCATCATTGTTTGAAAGAAAAAAGTGAGCAGGATCCCCCAAATTGTCATAGAAATCAAAGTACTACCCACCCCCACTGCCAGGTTCAGGGGAGGAATTGATTCATTTCACACTGTTTTTATACCAAAATCCAACTTTAGAATCCAGCAATCTGGTGCATTGCTTTAGGTTTCCAGAATACAAATCTTCCTGGGTTGGCCCCATGTCTTTATGGTCATTTCTACAGTGCCTCCTTCAACATTTCATACCAAATCATTTCTTACTATCTTGTGGGAGTCATTCAGGTCTTCATAATAGGACCCCTTACTCTTCTCATTTTTACACCAAGACTGGTCTCATGCATTTTGTTCTCATGGATTCCAATTATTATTTTATGAGCAGATGATGCATAATTTTTCTTTAAACTCCTGGCTGGCTTCCTTCTATCAGTCTCATGTAGCATTCTGTCCCTGGACATCTCAAGCTGTTTGTACCACCATCAACTTGAGCTGAACATGGCCAAGATGGAATTTGTCAGCTTCTCTCTCCCTTTTCCACGTTCCCCATCCCAGCAGGTAACACCATAATTTTTCTGACATCCTAAGTAATGGACTTCAGAGTTAATATTCAGCTTCTCTTGATCCCTTGCTCTTCACAGCTAATTAGTTGCCAAATCAAGACACTTTCCCTCCCCCTTCCACACGCAGATTCATTCTCCTGTGGCCACCTTTTTCTCTCTATTAGCCCACGTCCTTGTCATCTCTTTCCTGAACCAATGTGACCTTTTCTTTGCCAAACTCTCCATCTCCAGCAGGCTTCATTCCCACAATTCTAATCCATCATAAATCATAGGACTGAGAGCTGGAAGGGACCAAAGAGTTCATCTGGTCCAGCCCTATTATATATCAGAGAGAAAAAAATGGCAGTACAAAGGGTTAAGTGATTTCTCCAACAACACATAAATGACAGAACCAAATTTTTGCCTTCAATCCATCTCTTTGACTCAGGGAACTGGCAGTAGGGGTTCATCATTTAATACTGAAAGCATGACACTAACTAAATATGAGAATTCTATGATGTTTTTCTTGTTTTGTTAATCAGTCATATATGGAAAGACTTTACCCATGTCCCTAAATATCAGTTTATGTATCTACAACAGAAGAATAAAAGTTTTTGAAGTAATTTAAAGAGTTCTCAGAATCTGGGGTAAAAGAGATGAGATATATGATAATACCACTCCATTGCCATTCTATCACGTAATTTGCCTTTGGTTATTAAATGGTGGTTTCCCATGGACCTACAACATCTCAGTGCTTGAAATTTCTTCCCCCAGGATTCCTTGCTACCTCACTGACTTTATCTACTCTGAAGTCCTAGACAGCTTCCTTTGCTCAATTCAAACACATTTATTCTTTGTGTCTCCACCCACCTCACTGCCACTATCAACCTTCTGGATTTTCTTGACCTTAACCCACCAAATCATCTTTCATCAAATGAAGGGGAGACATTTGTGTTGAGATGTGACCCTGGAGCCTCTAGATGATGTTTTCTAACATTACATTTCTAGCATGGCTTCTGTGCGAAGACTGGTTGGCCATGTGCATGGAACTGAAGAGGCACATATGGAGCATGAAGGTCAAGTTGAGAAGTGGAGAAAGAAAGCAACTAGGGAGAGATGAGTAGAGGCACAGACTTAAGAGATTTTTGTTGGTCAGGCTTCCTCTAGCTTTGATTAGCTTGTGAATACTGATGGTCTTAAACTCTACTTCTATTGTCTCTGGAAGTCCTTTCAGACACTCACCCCTGCATGAGGAAAGCCTCTAGCTCCGAAGCTTTACCCTTCTGTGCTGAGATTTGAGTCTGAGGTATAATGGGGAAAACTGGAGTTTTAGGGGCCATAGAGGGGACGCAGGAAGTCAGTCCTGAGATTGTTTGCCTAGGAGCTGAACTTCTAGGAGAATCATAAAAAATTCCTGTCCTGCCATTTTGCTAAGAGACTAAGATGATCCTTATTGCTGTTGTATGAGGAGAAGCCAAGTTTAATGATAAGCTACAGGTTTATTCTCCCTTAGCTCAGGAGAAACCAGAGAATTAAAGGAAAAAGCTGTTAACTACTGTGATGTGTCATGATATTACTAAACCTTTTTCTCGAAATAAACTGCTTTTCTCGACTATCGCCAGAGGCATAAATGAATTTTAGCAGTCACATCCAAACAGAAGACATTTTCAGTGGGTGGGGGTGACAAATAACCTTATTTAGAATTTCTAAGTAACAGGAAGAAGGCAGTGTTTGTGAGACAGTTGTCTGTCCTATCCAAACAGGAGACCTGTCACATGTGGGAGCCTATCACGTTAGATGGGAGCAAATCCTATTACACATTTGAATAACTTCCCAAATGACACTTCTATGAAACCTTTGTAGATTGATTAGAAAAGAGCATATGGCTTTCCCCTTACCATGCCTTATTGCTACCCCCATTAAGACCTTATCTTGCCACGGCGAAAATATACTTGAATGGACTTTGCCCTCCTTTCTGTATCTGATGTAAAGACTGTCTATTCATTTGCTAGTTATACACCACTGCCTTGATGACTTCATGGCCTTTGTGTGAATGGCCAAATAAAGGTGACTGTCCTAGATGGAAAACTGCTGGTAGGAGCAAGTATCTCCTAGCCCTCCCTAGTGAAATGGTGAGGAAAATACTTGATGAATGTTAAATATTATAGAAGGGGAAGCGTTACTGGTATTATATAATGCCTGGCAGTGACACAGTAACTGTTTCCCACATAACATCTGACATTATAGATGATTCTGTCAGAGGAAATAGTATGAAGGAAGTGGCATTAATTTCTGCTTTGCTATAGAACCCTAAGGACCATGGGACCCTTCTATCTGACTTCTCTGTGAGTTGTTTCCCCCTTTAGAATGCAAGCTTCTTGAGAGCAGGAACTGTCTCACTTTTCTACTTACATTTCCAGCTCTTAGAACAGTGCTTTTCACACAATGAAGGCTTAGTAAATTTTGTATTCATTCATTTTTTATTATGCTGGCATGGAATCACATATGAATATAAGTGTGTATGGGAAAGGAGAGGGGAGAAGTGAATAAAGTGCAAAAGCATCTTGTGTCTGTGTGTTTACACATTCAAAAGATGGAGTTACTTTATGCCCCAGTCAATAGAAATGGTAAATATAAACAATAACAGGGGAATCACAGATATGTTTGTGACCCTAACTCCTTTAAGTTCAAGATTAAGATTGAATTTGTAAGTAGAAGATGTGTATATGTATGTGTGCCCTCACACACACAAGAATGTAGTTAATAAATAAGTCAATATCAATATTTAATGTATAGTATTAATATTAATATGATTAATGTATAGTGTAATGTATTAATATAATATTAATGTATAATATTAATTGATTTGTAATTACCTTAATTATTTAATCTATCTAATATGCAATATTAATATATAGTATATAAAACAATGATAAAATTTTAATAAGCAAACATTAACATTCATACTACATGCCAGGCACTATACTAAGCGCTAGGGATACAAATAAGAGGAAATATAATCCCTGCTCTCAAGGAGTTTGTAATCTAATAAGCAAGACAATGCACAAAAGGAAACTAAAAAAGAAGGGAACTCCACCCAGAGGGTCCTACTCCCTGATGTTTCTAGAGTTGAAACCAAGCAGAGCAGCTGATGGGAAATGAAGTTAGCTGGAAAATTCTGAGCCCTCTACAAAGGGAGCCCTTGGGAGGAGTTTATTGTCTCACCCTCCAGCCCTTTGATCTGAGGGGAGATGCAATTGAGGATGTTGAGAAGGAGTTGAATATCAGAGCTGAAGCAATCTCCATTACTGATCTTCCACATATGATATAATGGCACCAGCTCTCTAAGATACAATCAAATTATGAGTTCAAATTGAAGTTTCTGTGTAACTGGAAATCACTTGAAGTTGACAGAGACAGGTATTTAAAGGAGGAAAAAGAGAGAGGAAGGAAAATTTAAAAAAAAAGAAGGTGGTGGTAAGCTAGATGAGGTACCACTAGAGAATTCAAACTTGACAGATTTATGGAATTGCTGGTTCCTTAAGGATAAGTCCTGCTGTCTCCACCCTGCTATAACCTCCCAGTGGCAGCAATCAATGAGAAGAATGTCCACTCAGACAGATGTCTGAGTGCTTAGAAAAAAGGAGGAAGGGGATGTTTTACATAGAGGTTAAGTAAATATCAGGGGAGACTTCTAGTAACTATCTCATTCCTGCCAATCCAGGCTTCTTTCTCTGAAATATAAACTACTCAGATGTAAAGCCATGGAGATGGAAAATAGGTAAAAGCCAACATGATTTATGAAGTCCTGACCTGTTCTGCATGTAAATAAGAATCAATGTGATGTGTTGGAAAGAATACTGGCATTTGAGTCAGAAGACCTTGGTTCTAATGATGGTTCTACTAACTAGCACAGGTCATTTAATAAAGAAAAATTACTTCACTTCCTCACTCATCCTCAGCTTCATCTGAAAAAATGGGAGGCTTAGAATAGATGATCTCTTAAAGTTTGGTCTAGCTCTAAAAATGAATGGTTTCCATAAAGGCAGAAAGTGTCTAAATGATTGAAAGTGCAATCCTGTAGTTGAGCCCATTCAACAAATATTTACCTGGTTCATGCAATATGCAAACAGAGGCACCCGGTGAGGAGAGAAGGGTAGCATGATGGGTTCGTTGATTAAGAAATATTAGGAAACTTTGACGTCATGGAGTTCTGACCCCTCGTATTACAGGTGAAGCAACTGAAGTTCACAGAGTTTATGTGATTTTTTTTTGTCCAG
Organism: Potorous gilbertii; assembly: GCA_028658325.1. Lineage (NCBI taxonomy): Eukaryota > Metazoa > Chordata > Mammalia > Diprotodontia > Potoroidae > Potorous > Potorous gilbertii. Next base: position 101,024,838 of record CM053773.1, on the reverse strand, counting down.
TGTTATGCAGGATGAGGCTCTCTGTTGTTTGTACTTATGAATATAAAATAAACACTCTTATGTGACAATCAGAGAGCTCAGAAAGTATTTTTCTCCAAGTCTTTTTTTCATTGCTGGCAGGTTATAATGTTACCTCATTAAGTAGTGCTTTGCAAAAAGATCATTCTACACAACATAATAACCCAAACCTCATTGCAAAAGTCCATTGTAACCTTATTCATATCACTTTCAATTTATACCATTTATAACAGTATTTCTATGAAACTAGTAATTCTTTGTAACATTATTCTGGCTAGCATAACTTTTTCCTTTTTTTCCCCCGAACCAATGAATGGCATTAGACATAACTATATTAGGTCTCATGACTGAGGTTACCTCGACTGGTCCAACAGAGGTACCCAGCTTGGAACTTGAATATAGCATCTCCAGACCAGTTGTAGAATAGGCCAAGAGGCTTTCTCTGGGCATGTGATAAGTATTTATTTTCCCTTCATTCCTGAGCCTAAGAGAGCTTCTGAGAGGAAAGAAATAGTATCTCTTTGGAGTATTAAGGAAAAATAGATGAGAAATATGCAATTTTAGGATAGAGAAATATGAGAGAAAATGGAATCTTATGAAGCGACTTGAGAACAATGTCTCCTAGAAAAAAAATTATTACCATATCTAGAGACCTGTCTGTTCATTGTTCACAGAAACCAGACTAAGAGTACAGTTTCTGCTGTTCAAAACAGAGTAAGGGCCTAAGTTTCTAAGCATCCTATTATGTCCTAGAGGAGTAACTACTATTCTCAGTCAGATCTTGTTTCAATTAAGAGGAACCCATATATCTTCCAAGAATATTTCTGTTTTCTGTTTAACTCATGAAGTTTCATGCCCTTCCTGTAGAGACTTTGATGGGAGTTCTTCAGTTGCTACATAATGGTTTTTTTTCAATTCATACATTTGCATAAATAGATGCACAATATTTTTGATCATATCCTTCACCTTTAAAGATGCTTATTATTATTCATCTATGGTCACAGTTATTTAGTAACTGGGAGATAGCATCCTAAAACAGACAGCAACTTTATTTATGGACAACATGGTGGTAGATGCCAAATGAGAAAGAAAAATCTGGTAGAGGAGGTTGAGTGTTAGGTATCTTAATGATCAAATTAACTGTTTGGTCAAGAACATCCCTCTTTGCCATAACTCTAGATGAAAGGTCCTTTCTGACTGTCCTCTCTCCTGGACTTGAAAGGGGTTTTTCAGAAAAAGTCCTTTATACTAGCTCTCAATGACTCAGGTTCATACCCTCCCCTTATCTTCAGTTTCTTCTCCAGATGGAAACAGATAATGCCAAAGAGGAAACACATTTTTAGGTCAAATACTTTAGAAGCAGAGTTTGGCAACTCTAGAAATTATTGCATGATAGAGGAAGTCTTTTTATATGATTGTGGAATTACCCCACCCCACACAGACCCTTTGTTCTGTTTTTCCCTGCTCCCCGCATTTCCTTTAAAGTATAGGCCCCTTGGTTTCCACATTGTAATTGATGATCACTCTAGCCACACCAAAGATCTCCAACTTCCAATATGTAAAATACAATGAGAATGCAGAAATGAAGTGATCGGGAAGGAAATGGAGTTTTTCTCTTCTAGGCCAAGCTGCTTCTCAACACTAACAGCTTTGAGCTGGGCCTAACATCCCAGAGATGACTAGGCCACTAAGACTTGTTATAAGCTGTAGGATAGGGCTGCTAAATTGTGAGTAACCAATGATTCCTCACATCTACAACTATTCCTCAGGACAGGAGAGGTTATAATGTATTGTCATAGCTGTAAAATGAACATAGAGGGAACAGTGGATATAGCAGTTGTCTTGGAGATAAACCAGACAGGATTTTGAAATCTACTAATAGACCCCAAGATCCTCTAGTTTAATCATCCTTGACTCTGGCTGCATTCCAACTTCAGTGAGATGTCTGCAAGTTATACATCTAGGTGTGGAGGCACTGCTTAGTTTCATCCCTGCTGTGACTAGATACCAGCCCTATTTCCATGTTGTGAATATGTGTTTCCATACAGATCATCATCATGTCTGTGCACTGACTAGAGAAGAGGTATCTCCTGGATTTCGGTTAATGATGGATAGCTGGTGACAATCTTTAGCTGTGAAGTCTGTGAGGGTTTTCTCAGGGACAATTATTTGAATGGATGACTGATAGATTATAGAATTTTGTTTTCTTATCCAATATGTCACTGTTTTTAATTTTATTGGATTGTTTAATCCATTCACATTTAAAGTTTTGAGGTTTACATTTTCTTCCATCTATCTCTAAAATTGTTTTTTCCAAGTTATTATTTTCTGTCTCTTCTATTGTAAAATATTATGTTCTTTCAGTTCTTTTACTTTAATCTTTTTAAAGTGGCCTTCTTTTTACTCTCTTCCTGCCTCACCCCCATTCTATCCTCTCTTTTTCTTTGTTACTCTTTTCCCTTTTGGATTTTATTGGCTTGTTCCTCTCTTCTGCATTTAAATAGTTATATAGTTCTTTTCCATCTTTTTCCTCAGTCAAGTAGATTCCCCCTTCTTCTCCTTCCTTTTAACCAGTTCTACTCACTAGCTTTTAAATTTCATTTTTGAGCCTTTTTTCAGAAAAGTTTTTCTCTCACTCTCTTCATTATATATCTTTTTCTTTTTACTTTAGGCCCTCATTCTCTGAATTATGACACCTGTACTCATCTAGTCGCTCTCTTTTCTCTGTATTTTTCAAACAATCAAAGATTCCAAGGTATCCATAGTAGGATCTGCCCTCTAGGTGATTTCTGCTACTGCCTTGTAGAGTTTACCTCACATATTCCCCTTTTCCATTATACCCCACTCTCAGAACAATGCCAATTATGGCAATAGTCAGAGAGGACCATTTCTCCATGGTAAGGCTATCTGCAACCTCCTTCCACTGATCTATACCCTATCTTGTTGACCTTTTTCTCTATATTTACCTGGAGATCTCCTCTCTATGTCCATGCTCTCCTACTCCTCCAAGTGCCAGTTGCCCCCAAGAATTCTACCTCTCCTTTCAGAACTGGCAGACTTTTCAGGCACTAAATCTTTCAGGCTTCATCCAGTGTAAGGTCCTCATCTGCCTTTATCCATAGGAGACTTTGTCAGTTGAATGCCCTTCCACCTCCAAAGCAAGGTCATCTTCCTTTCTTCCTCCTTTCATTCTTTCCCCTCTCTCCTTTCCTACTGCCATGTAGGCTCTTCTCTTTCAAAGACCACAGAGGTCACGTTTCCCTCACTGCTAGCTTTTGATTTGATCCTGATGCATTTTCACTTTTATTTATCTCCCTACTCCCCTTTCCACCTCATATACCTACCCATGTTATAGTGTAATCTTACAAAAGAAGCATTTACCTATAGGCAGCCTGTTGCTGGGTCCCATCCATAATACCCCTTGCCCACTTCTTCACTATCAACTCTACCAGATCTCCCCCTTCACCCTTGTCTCCTTGTGGACCTTTAGAAAGGAGTTTCTTACTGGCTTTTCTGTTGTCACTGTTGCTGATGTCATCTGCATTTAGTTTCTCCTCTTGTAGTTCTGTTGTTTGGTGTGTTTAAAAAGCAAATAATCTTTCCATTTCTGGTTTTCTTTCTAAAACTGTTTCAAACTCTTCTTTATTATTGAATATCTATCTTTTGTCTTGTGTAGTTAAGCTCATATTTGCAGGATAGGTCACCTGGGCTTCATCCTAAACTCCAATGATCTCTGGAACACATTATTCTATTTCTTTCTTTCTTTTTTATTTTTTTAGAATGTGTGAAACAGTCTTATGTTATCCAAATGTCATTTATCTTGTATTAGATGGTCTTTCTCTTTATGACTTGCAGAAATGATTATTTCTGAATTGAATTTTTAAATTAAACCATTATGTGTCTTGGAGTTGGTAGTTTTGGAATTTTTTTAAGGAAGTGATCAGTGAATTCTTTAAACTAGAATTTAATTTTCTATGTTCATATGCTCTGGGTGGCTGTCTTTTATTATTCCTTCATTATAGTGTTGAGGTTTTTTGTCCTGTCTTGTTCTTCTGAGAGACCTATAACCTTGGGTTATCTCTATGCATCCTGTCTTTAAGATTTGTATGCTTTCCTTGGTAGTGAGCATACTTTCTTTTAATGCTTTTGCTTTTTACTTTAATTATGGGTTGTCCTTCATTTCTGCTTATTTGCACTTTCAACCTATTGTTTTCTCTATTGTGTTTCTTTGGTGAGACTTGGAATTGCAGATTCAAATTTTTCTATAATTTCATTATTTTCTATACTGTTCATTATGTTTGCATGCAGGACATGAATTCTTCTCTCATAATTTTCATTTCTTTTTTAAACCACTCAGGAATAGCATCTTCTGGTTCCATGTTCTCAGTTTCCACAGGATCATCTTTCTCATGAAGTATTGGATCATTTTCCTTCATTGTAGTATTTATTCATAGATACCTCAACTCATTTTCTAGATCTGGAGGCCATATTTCCTTCTTTTATTACTGTTTTTCCTATTGACTTATCTGCGTACATTCAAAGTCTTGGAGATTTCTTCTTTCTGAAATCTTTACTACTTTCAATCTTGTCCCCTCCCTTATTTTTCTTATCACTCACTTTCTGATTCTCTGTCCCCTGATTATAGTTTGCTTAGGAGCTGGATCTCAAAGCATCTCAACCTTCTTTTACATGGGGCAATTCATGGCTCACCAGCCTAAGCTTTTGCTCCAACTTACCTTTAGGTGACCAGAAATGGCTCCAAGTAGATGCTGTGCTCTTTCCTTCAGACTTGGTGGAGTGGTGCACAGTTCTCCTTATGTACAATGTCCTATTCTGGTAACTTTTCCCACTTCCTTTGTTTGTCAGTTCTCTGGTCCAGCACCAGTAGTTCATAGCCTGCTTTCTTAGGCACTGGAAGTTCAGAGCTTTGCAGCACTGGTGCTTCCAAGTAGCAGTCTCCAGTATGCTTTAGCTCCTGAAGGACTATAACTAAGCTGGCTATTAAGGCCTGAACAAACTTCTTCAGCCTAGAGCTAGGGTGTCTACAGCACTAGAAAGAGGGAATGAGGAACAGGGTGCAGTAGTCAGTTTTTATGTAGACCTATATAGTGTCTTTGAGTCTGTTATTGTGACTTTATTGGTAGCAGGGCAAATGAGGGAAGGGTACTAAGTGAGTTTGGAGTCAGTGAGCTCAGATTCAGTTACTGGATTTTTTTAAAACGTCTTTTGGATTCTGTGTGTCGTAGACCATGTAAATAGTTGAAATTGCTTTATATTAGATGTATAATTTCTTTCTTGGAGAGATTTGAGAAGTCATGAGGATCAAGGAAAATGTCTAGTCTACCATCTTGATTCTCATGTGACCTGTCAATCCAATACCTCTACTACATTCTGCTCTCCATATGATTATTGAGCACTTATTGTTTATTTGTTGATTAATGTTATATCTTTGTGTTTATGTTATATCCTTCCTCTTGGATTTTGAGTTTCATAAGAAAGCTAGATTTCAGGTATCACTGTATCTTTTGTATCACTTAGTTCACTGCTATGCACATATGGATAGGGATAGAGACAGTGACTGGGCTTGTGATTTCAATGATATAGGGAATTCCTATGTGAGAAAATTCTCTATACCAATTCAGGCTGACCTTTTTTAAGTTAAGGAACGAATTTTAAAAAGCATTTGCTAAGAGCTTACTATGTGTCAGGCACTTTGATAACCTGGGAACACAAATGAAAAAAGCAAGATAATCTTGCTTTCACAAACTACATTCTAATAGAAGGATACAACTCACATGGGGGAACAGTAGCCAGGAAGAATTGTTTTGGTCTGGGAAATCTCAGAGCTGGTGAGTAGAGCCATCTAGGACAATTGCAACTTACAATTTTAAAGAGCTGCTTCCAGCACTGATAAGTTATTTGCCCAGAATAATATAGCAAGTATGTGTCAGAGATAAGACATGAATCCAGAGTCTTACGAACTCTGAGACTAATTCTTTGTCTTACCTCAGTGACTCGTATTACACAAATAGTAGGTGCCTAAATGGAATACTTAAAGAATAAATTCTTTAATGAATTTAATTTATTGAAATTCATTAATGCATGAGGCTCAGCTGATATCAGACAGTAGAGAATGATCCTGAAAAAAAGCCAATCATTGTCATCACATCTACATCAGCATACATGCATCAACCTCATTATCAATGTGCCAGAGCTTGCTCAGTGTTCGGGAGGCTCTGAAGAAAAGTTTGGGAGAGAAGAAGTATTAGACTAACTACCAAACTGAAGGTCTACAGAGCTGTTGTGCTGATCTCATTGTTGTATGACTGTGAAACATGGACAGTCTACCACGGCCATGCCAGGAAACTGAATCGCTTCCATTTGAACTGTCTTAGGAAGAGTCTGAGGATCACCTCACAGGATAAGGTACCAGACACTGAAATCTTTGCTTGAGTTGAACTGCCAAGTATTCAAACTATGCTTCAGAGAGCACAACTCCGATGGGCTGGCCACATTGTTTGAATGCCAAATGTTTGCTTGCCAAAAAGACTATTTTACGGAGAACTTTCATGGGACAGGCAATCACATGGTGGCCAGAAGAAACGATACAAGGATACTCTCAAGGTCTCTCTCAAGAACTTTGGATTTGACTGTGTGACATGGGAGACACTGGCACAAGATCTCTCAGCATCACAAAGTAAACGCAGGATGCACAAATTTGGGATATTCACCCCAAATATTCACATGGACTATCTGTGTCCAACCTGTGGTACAGCATTCTGAGCTTGTATTGGTCTGATCAGCCATCACACACTGAAATTTCACTTTACAATGGTTATTTCATTTTGGTCTTCTTCAAGGACAAAGGACAACAACTAACCAACCAACATTAGTATAATTCAATTCAGTTCAAAAGTCCTCTCTATCTCTTCCTTATGAAAAATTAGTTTTGATTTTACTTTTAAGTTGGCTGGCAATGTAGCAAGGGGGCTACTGGTTGTTCAAGTCACTGATGGGAAAAAGGATTATTTTTATGGCACTTGACTAGGGGGGTTTGGGATGAATCACTAGACCAAAATCAGTCTGTTAGGCAATCTTTTCTGTCCTCAAACAGCTAAATTCTACCAGGAATTTAGCCTCTCTCAAAATCACAAAGGACAAAATATGTGTACCCTGGACAGATACCTTGACCACTGGACCTGAAAAAACCTTACAAAACAGAGAAAAGTGGGGTGTGCCACTGGACAGTACCCTTTAGATGCAGAATCCTTTCTTAGGAGCATTGAAGTCACTCTTAGATTTGCCTTTCATCAGTGTTTAGCTAACCAACAGCTTATAATCACCACTCCTGTCATTGCTAAGGGTAGTCAAACCAATATGACCTGTTTTCCTTATTAGAGAAATAGTCTCTCTGTCACCTGGTGCAATAGTGTAATGAAACCTAAGTTTGTTTTCCTGGAAAGCTACAAAAGGAATGAGGTAGGAAAGGGGAGAGAAGCTAATGAGAGGAAGGGAATGCTTGCATTTTCCTATCCCATAATCTAAATATTACCCATACCCTGCTTTTTTTTCAAGCCTTTGCAAATTAAATGTTTACTAACTGGATTGTAGGTAAGTAGACCCAAAAGTATATATCTGTGTGTTTGGAGAATGGGGGAATCTCTTCTTATAGGAAAGGTAGAAATCAAGGAAAAGGGAATAAAATTGAGTGTGATACCACTCTCCTGGGGGACATTGTCCCCCTGCTCTCTGTCAGCCCTTTGGTCATTATCACTCACTTGGGTGAGTAGCAGATGGCTTTGTTGCTAATGGAATTTACTCACAGAGAATTGACTCCCAAGCTAGAACAGCTTCTTTGGGTCTAGTCAAAGTCAAGGGAGGGGGGCAGGCAAGAGAGATACTGTTAACTGTGAGGAGTTCTCCTTGATAGAAAATGTACCCACAAGCTAAAGAAAAGGGAGAGAGGAAAATTTTGCTACAAATTCTACATGCCCTTTATTCTTTACCTCCTATCACAAATATATACAGAAAGACCTTCTTTGCCTTTGGGAGAGCAAGATATCTCAAAATCTATCTCACAAGGACCTGAGTTGACAGCATCAATAAATATGTAGCTCACACACAGAGAAATCATTCAGGCCATTTCAAAGCCTCTGGAACAGAAATAAAACAACAGAGACTAAAAGATAAGACTTTATTGCCATGCAGTTCTCATCGGATTTCAGGGAAGGACCATTTCTAAGGCTCCAAACACCAGAAAGCTAAGTTCCCAGATTTCACTGCCCTTGACTGTACTGTAGTAACCGAAGGTTTATCATTCAGTGGAAGTATAATTTTCCCCTTGAACCAAATGAGGTAGTGGAAAGTTCCTAATGATATACTGAACTGACTTCTTTGCCTTTGGGGGAAGATCAAGTCTAGGATTTATGAAGAAATCACTGCCCCAACTTTCTGAATCTCAACCTGTGAAGTGACAGCAAATGTCACTGTCCGTTTGATATCTGGATATGTTATGTGGGCACAACCATCATTGACTAGTCAAAGGCAGGATCTGTTAGGTATTCTCTCCTCTCTGATCTATATAAATTGCTCAAGATATGCCAATAACTTATTTTTGTCATTTCTCCGGTGTCTTTCATGTCAAAGAATGAGAATCTTTTTATTGGAAGGGACTTGGAAAGTTTTCTAGTTCAGATGCCCTACCACATGCAAAGAATGGCCCTAGAAAATCTCTTCAGAGCACCTTGAAATGTATCTTAGTAGAGAGAGTGTGAGACTTTAAGTCAGGAAGAGCTGGATTCAAATCTTTCCTCTTCCACTTACTAGCCATGTGACCTTGGGCTAGTCACTTAAACCTCCTATGCCTCAATTTCCCCTTTTGAAAAACAAGAGAGGTGGACTAGAAAGCCTCTATGGTCCCTTCCACTCCTAGAGCTATGATTTGAGGATCCTATATCACATTCCTGACAGATGGTCCTTCAGCCTGTGAGCTCTTCAGTGATGGGGAGTTTACCACCTCATGAGGCCCTTTCTAATGGACAGAACTAGATTTTTTTTTAAATCTTTAAGTTCTTCCTTATATTAAGCTGAAATCTATATCCCTGTAACATATGCCCATTTTGGGGGTTCTATCTTTTAAAGCTATAGAAAGTAAATCTAATCTGTCTTCTGAGGCAAAGTCCTTCATATATTTAAATCAAGCTTTCACATTCCATCCCACCCCCTAGTTTTTGCTTTGTGCTGTTAATGCTTTCTTATATAACCTGTTCATTAGACCTCTCATCCACCATCATGGCGGTTAAAAACATGTAATGAGCCTATTGGGCAGCATACAGACATTCAAATGAAAGCTGGTACAGAACCTAATCAGGGACTCACTGAATCAGATAGTCTCTGAGGTCCCTGTCAAGCAAATTGTTGGTGAGTCATTTTTCAGTCTCATCTGACTATGATCTTATTTTTTTATTTGTTTTATTTTTTGGTAAAGACACTAGAGCGGTTTGCCATTTCCTTCTCCAGCTCATTTTACAGATAAGGAAACTGAGGCAAACAGATTTAAATGACTTGCTCAGGGGCACATAGCTAGTAAATGTATGAGACCAGATTTGAACTGAGGAAGATGAGTCTTTCTGACTCCACGCCTTGCAATCTATCCCACCATGCCATCTAGTTGCCCCTGTTGATCAAAGTCTGAATTAAAATCTTGTCTCAGATATCTATGATTTGTGTGATCTTGTGAGAATCACTTCATGTCTTTCAGCCTCAGTTTCCTTATCTGTAAAATGAATATATTAATAATACCTAATTTCTAGGGTTGTTATAAGGATAGAATGAGATAATATCTGTAAAGTGCTCTGCAAACCTTAAAGCATCAGATAAAATGTGAGCTACTGTTATTATTTCAGTTCTGAGATTCTGTTATTTTTTTACAAAATATTTTACTTTGATTTTACTTTGATCAGTTATTTGTACTCAGAGACGCATTGCACTATAATGGATGGATATCTGGCCTTGGACCCAGAAAGATCTGAATTCTGGTCCTGCCTCTCACACATGGGGACTGTGTAGTCCTAGGCAAGTCACTTAACCTCTCAATGCTATAGGTAACTTTCTAAGGTTGCCCAGTGAATATAGAATGCTGGACCTGGAGTCAGGAAAACTTCTCTTGGTGAATTCAAATCCACTCAGACACTCACTAGCTGTGTGACCCTGGGTAAGTCATTTAATTCTGTTGGCCTCGGTTTCTTCATCTCTAAAATGAACTGGAGAAGGAAATGGCAGAAACACTCCAGGATCTTTGCCAAGAAAATCCACAAATGGGGTATAATGTTAATCAGAGTTAAAGAGCTTCCCCACCCATTAATGGATCTCCCTACTAAGGGACGTTTGTTCAGAAGTTTGTAAGAAGGCCTACATTTCTCATTAATTTCTACTAAGGCACTGGTTCTCAAGGGTTGTGATGCCCTCTGGCTCTGCAAAGTGTATAAATACTCTGAGGTGAGGTTGTCCTTTGGGGCTTACTCTTTGGAAGTGTTGGTTTGGCCAGATGAGACTCTGGGCAGCTGCTAAGGAGCCTTCTGGCTTTGAACACTCAGATGTTGGTGCTTCTCTTTCTGGTAACTATGTATATATGTAATGGTCAGACAGCTGGATCTGTCTGTTGATCTGTGATGGATGTATTGCTTTTGGACAGACATTTCGAAACCCTGTCTGTTGCTCTTGATTTGTCTGTATTTTCTCTGAAGGGCAGGGTGCTGACTTTTTCACTTGAACTAAGTGAATGATACATGTGCTTGATTCAAGTAGATTGTTGATCCCTCAAAAATTGCTTCCCATTTAGAAAAGCAGATCTAAGAACCTGCACAGCAAGCCCTCCTGTGTATGTTGGATTGTTATTGTTACATGGGGTCATGGAGAGTCAGACCCAACTGAAATGGCTGAACAAAAAATCTCTAAGACCATCAATTGCAGCAAATCTGCTGAGCTGTATTGATAGAAGCATTTTCCTTACCTAGGAGCTCCTATTGTATTCCAATGAGATGACAAGTCCAGTCCCTATCCTTTCCCCTCTCCCAGTTATTCATAGATTTTGGGTATTCAATCTCATTGGAAGCACCACTGAGAGCTTAGTCCTATCTGGTTTCCTAGGTCCTTGGCTTAATAGCCTGCATGTTGTTGGATCTGAGTTTCCAGACTCTGTTGCCTTGAGCAGCCATGTAACTGCTGTCTGACAACCAACATGAGAGAACTTATCAAAGTGACCAAAGGCTCCCTTAATTACAGATCTCTTCCAATTAAATATTTGCTCCCCACATATATTCAAATGTAAGCTCCTTGAAAGCAGAGATAATCTTTTACCTCTTTTCATATAACCAGTTATTAACATAGTACCTGACACATAGTAGGTGCTTAATAGATGCTTATTGACTGACTGATTGTTTGAAGTATATTGGTCTGTATCCTTAATTCCTGATAGCTATTAGCAATTTGGAGAAGCTCCACTAGTTGTCTTTTCCTTTACTGTTTTCCCCAGGGCTATGCACTAATTTCTGGCAATGCCTGTGATTCTAAAATACTCTCCAAGTTAGCAGTGTTTTAGGAGTTCCCATAGCTAGTAAATCTGGCGATTATATTTGCCTCTCCGAACTCCAACACATAATTATGTGAATTCAACAAGCAGATAAAATTTTACAAAGTTCTCATTGATGCCTTAGTGTATATAAGGTTCTATTCCAACAAAATAGCATAATTTGGAAAGTGTTTTAATCATATTTTATTCTTTTAACAACTTTATAAAGTAGATGCTATTATCCCCATTTTATAGATAAGAAAACTCAGGCAAAGAGACATTATATGATTTGCCCTGATTCACATAGATAAGATTGGAAGTGTCTTGGGTAGGATTTGAATTCATATCTTTCTGACTCCAAGTCCAATGCATTGTGCTAAAGTTAAACACAGCTAACAATGTTTTTTATTTTTTTAAAAAAGATGGGGTGTAAACAAATTTCCCTACTTCCAATATGTGGGGCTCTACAAAAATGAATTTGAGACTTGGGATTAATTGGAAGGTTCTCTATCATCTTCAGGTGAGATACCAAATTATTGTGTGTGAAAAATTTTACAAGGGATCCCTGTAATATATAAGGAAATCTAATTTCAAGTTCCCGGAAAGTCCTAGAGGAGGAGTTGAGGCTGGTGACTTTGCACAGCCCTCCCTCATTCAAATCCAAAATCACTTACAAGTCATGTCATCAACTTCATGATATCATGGTCCTCTTCTAGAAGGAAGGACGAACCACTTACAACACACACACACACATACACACACACACAAGCACACACACACAAAATTTCAAGTTCCTAAAGTGGAGAGAAGAGTATTGAAAAGATTCTTTGTAGAATGTAAGGAAATCCAAAAAGACCTCCAGGATGAAGTTTCATACCCTTTAATTTCATCAGGTTGAGATGGTCATCAAATTGACCAAGTACTCCCAATTAAGCTTTTATGCATTCAGTAAAGTCTATTATCACTATGTGAATGACTGAGTGAAAAAGCTTGTGCCAGGAATTGTGCTAAACACTTTGATATAAACACAAGATGGGAGAGACAGGCATTTCCCTTAGAGAAACTTACATTTTAATAGAAGTTAATATATGTTGGGAGTGAAGTTATGGGAATGGTGGTTTGGTCTGGGAGGTCTCAGGGTTGGTGAGGGCAGTCATTGGCAAATCATTCCCAGAAGTATGGTAGCATTGATTTGTTTACTGTTCCCCCACCACAAGAGGGGTATGGAGAGGATAGTATTAATATCATGCAGTATAAGGGTGAAAACCATTGTTTTGGAGGCTAGTTAAATATGGTGGACTCTAACCAATCAGGGCAGCTTGGCCCCAGGGTGGTAAATGGAAGGGTTTAGCAAGAGTAATAGTGTCATGATGGCACCTGTGGTGTAATGGATAGATTGCTGCATGTGGACTCGGGAAGCCCTGAGTTCAAATCCTGTCTTGACCCTAGCAGCTTGATTTTAGACAAATCATTTAACCTTTTTCAGCCTCCATTTCTTCACCTGTAAAATGGTTTCACTTTATAGGGAAGACTAGTTGAGATAATACATGTAAAGCACTTTGCAAACCTTAAAGTTCTATATTAATGCTAGCAATGATGATGGTGATGATGATAGCTGCAAAATGGAAGAAAATATACAGAGAACAGGGTTCAAGGACCAATGACTGGACTTCTTAGCCACTGATTAGTTGGCAAAGGAAGTAGCACCATTGAGAAGGATAATTTTCCCAGATCACTTTCTCCATTAAACTGAGGGGTGGGGTAGAAATCCAAAATCATCCTTGTGTTTATTGGCTGGGATACCCAGAAGCCTCCCAAATGGCACGGACTTGGCCCTCTAAGCAGTATTGCTTCAGCCAGATGAGTCACGCTGCCTCACTCAATCGTCTTCTGAGTCTGGAATTAGATCAGCTTGGACACAATATGTGCACACACTAGGAGCAGAAAGAATCGTGACTTTGCCAAGGGGGCCAAGTGAGACTCTGTGCAACAGTGATAGGCATCACCTATTCAGAACCTCTGCGTTGTCTCTGGGGACAGCCACTTCAGTGAGTTCATCCTTAAATTCAGTCCCGTTCCTTAAATAAACTCCCAAGGTCTTTCTGAAATTGTCAGGACTATTTTTGGTGATTCTTTGTGTAACTTGGAACGGGCAGGAGATATCGGTTTTCACAAAATAGAAACCTCTTTAATTCCATGGGAGAGGGAGGAAGCTCTGTTAGGATAAAACTTTGGTAACCTACAGTAGGAAAAAACTTGACCTCAGAGGGAAACACTGAATCAGGGTTCTCAGTGGCCCCTGCTGTTTCTAAGACCATCTGTGTTCTTAGGACACAACTTGGTCATTCAACATGTGCACCTTTTGAAGCAAAAAGCTTCCAGATTCCAGTCATCATTGCATAAAACAAGTGGAAATTAATATGTTTCCTTTTCCCTCATTCTAGGGGACTAGCTTTTCCCCTATAATTTGAGATTCTACATCAAAATCCCAGGACCTCAACCTAGACACAGCCTTGCTCTGTGTCTGCCCATGTTGGGGGTCTCAGACAACTTACCTATTTAAAGTAAAAACAAAATAAATTTGTCACTAGAATACTTTTATCAAATTAAAGGATGTTTATGACCTTTATGCTAGAAAGACAAGAAAATGGAAAGTTAAATAATGATTACTTTGGAATATAACAAAACTGTTCTCAGAGACATTATCTCATCTGATCCTCCCTGCGATATGGAAAGGTAAGTAGCAAATGTTATTTTTCCTCTTGATAGATGAGAAAGCTGAGTCTCAGAGAAGATAACTTACTTATACAAATGTAAGCCATAAAGCTTGGGCAGCTAAGTGGTGCAGTGAATACAGTGCTGGGCTAGGGTCGGGAAGACCTGACCTAAAATCTGGCCTCCAATATTGACTAGCTGTGTGACACTGGATAAGTCATTTAACCCTGTTTGCCTCAGTTTCCTCACCTGTAAAAATGGAGAAGGAAATGGCAACCCACTTCAGCATCTTTGTCAAGAAAACCCTTGAATCAGATATAACAGAAATGACTAAACAACAAGCCATAAAGTACTAGGAGGCAGAGGGGATAGAAAGCTGAACCCAGCCAGAGTCAGGAAGACTTGAGTTCAAATCCTGCTTCAGTCACTTATTAAGTATGCAACCCTGAACAAGTCATCTAACTTCTGCCTGCCTCAATTTACATATCTGTTAAATAGAGACAATAACAGCACCTACCTCCTAAAGTTATTGTGAGGATAAAATGAGACAATATTTGTAAAGTGCTTTGTAAATCTTAAAGTGTACTATAAATGCTAGCCATTATTATTAAGTAGCAAAATTCTTTTTAAATAACAGTAAGATTAAGGACTATATCTGTGAGTCATTGATACAGGGAATTTCTGAGGGAGGAAACTCTATCTAACAAGGTAGTATGGCACCTTCCCCATAACTTAGAATCTTTGGAGTATTGCCTAGAGCACTGGGAGATTAAGTGATTTGCCCTGGTTCACACAGGCTGCAAGTATCAGAGGCATATTTAAGTCTTTCTCAGTTTCCTCTTTTATGGGAGCTCTATCTATTAAAAAGCAGAGGAAATCAGTTTTAAATAATAGTAAAGCATTTAGAAAATAGTTCAAAACAATAATATTGCAGAGCAGTGAGTCATTAAGTGACAAATGGAATATACAAATAAATGCAACTGGAATTTAGATTGCAGAGAGGTCGTTTGAAATTTCATTGAGAATAGGGAATTACAGATTGGCCTTAAAAGCAAATAAAAATTCGGTAAGTAGAAGAATGTTCCAGATAAGTAGAAATGCATGAATAAAAGTTTAATGATCTAAGATCAAAGTATGTTAAGAGAATTATGAATAAAAGTGACTTTTGATGGAATGAAGGATTCATTTATAGGAACAATGAGAAAGAGAGAGAGAGAGACAGAGAGAGAGAGAGAGAGAGAGAGAGAGAGAGAGAGAGAGAGCTGGAGTACTACACTGGGACCAGCCTGAATTCCTGACCAAGAAATTCGAACTTTATTCTTCAGGCGATGGGAAGTCCTTGAATGTTTTTGAGTAGAAGAGTAACCCAAAGAAAAATATTTGTAGTATTATATAGGTGGAGATTGCCTTTTCCTATTAATGGACATTATCTAATGCAGCAAACATAGATAATATTCATGGGAAAAAGCTGTGGAAAGTTAGACTCACAAGTTAGACTCATTTTGCATTTGGATGCAGGATTGCAATGGTCAGAAACAAACTGGAAAGAAAATAGTATCTACATGGAACAGAGAGAGTAATTGCACGAGAAGGAAGAACAGGAGGTAGGAACATGGATGAAGGACAGATGCTTCATAAAGCAAGTATTAGAGAACAAAAAAAATGAATCAGGAGGAGAACCAGAACTAAGTGGTACAAAAGCTACGGGAGCTAAAAGAAGGAAGATAGTAGGGGTGGAGCAATAGGCTGGCATGACCTAGCCATGACACAATGATTTCAGGTCCCCCAAGAGATAGCACGTTGGAAAAAACATATCAGAGGACCTAGGTTTGAAACCCAGCTCTACCATGTACTGCCTGTGTGATCTTGGGTAAGTCATCTATAAAATAAGGATTGTAAGATGTAAATTTGTAAAATGAAACTGTGCCTGATGACCCCATAGTCCCTTCTAGTTTTAAATCTATAAGCTGAATAGCTGGTGGTCATGGCAAAGAGTCTTCAGAACCTTCACTTGACCCTGAGTCATCCATTTTCTCTGTCTTTCCCCACTGAGACAGAAGGAAAGGAAGTCAGGGGATGGATGTCATCCAACCACTCTGCCATGCTATAAAGTACAGTCCTGATGGTAGACTGTCTGCTGTCTGAGGTCCAACCTAGCTCAATACTGGGGGTCACCAAGTGATGAGGGAAGGAGGGAGATTAGGGGATTAGGGGTAGAACATAGTTACCTTCCACGTACATGTTACCTTCCATGCATTAGATGTTCTTAGTCCTACATGATTTTTATTCAATGACCAAAGAGATGATCAACTCACAAAGCAATGAAAAGCAAATGAGAAAAAAATGTACCTGCAGTGAATTTGTTGGGAGCCAGAAAAGCCATGCATAGCTGATACTGGAAATAAAACAAAAAAAACCAGATATGAAACACTACCCATATTTCTAAAGAAACACTACCCATATTTCTAAAGATATCTGTTTTCATGAGTGATGTTAGTAGAATCCTAATGTTTGGATTCTTATATCTCATTATCCCAAGTACTTTATGAAGAAAAGGGTAATGCCCTTAAGAAAATTAGAATGAGTGATTGGACCAAATACAAAAAGAAATAAATGCACTGGATGCAACACAACATTGAAAGTACTTAGGGATCAATTTTCAAGATAGCACAAATGGCAAAGATCCCAAAAGAGTCATGATCATGGACGGTATTAGTACAAGATAAAGGCAACTAAGAAGACATTGTAACAACTAACCGATACGCCTGCTTTCTCATCTGTATAAAATCTTTATTAAAATGGTTTGTCACACACAAATGACATACCTGATGAAAATATAAAGAGGGAACGGGCATGCTTCCAGACACCATTTAGCAGACCATGTCTTTACTGTCACACAACTGACTGAGAGATGCGGGGAAGATGCTATCCTGATGCATTTTGGGGGGATACAGAATGAGGTGAGCAGAGGCAGAAGGACAATTTATACTGTAGCATCAATGTTGTAAAAATGAACAATTTTGGGGACTTTTACAAACTGATGAAGAATGAAGCAAGAAGAGCACAACAACTTGTATGATAACTGCTATAAAAACAAGCAACCTTGAAAACTGTTAGAACTGCGATCAATACAATGACCATTCAAAATTCCAGAGGATCAATGATAAAACAGAATGAGAACTCTTTATATCTATTGATCTATCGGATAGATATAGTTTTCCACATCTATCTCTCCATCCAGAGAAAGACAGAGAGAGAGAGAGACGGAGACAGAGATAGATAAAGAAACAGAGACAGAAGGAGAAAGTATACAAACATTGAAGGAATTTGTTTTGTTTGACTGCATAATTATTACAAGAATTTTTTTTCCAGTGGATCCAGAGGCAAGAAAAGGGAAGATAGATTTCTAGTAATTAAAAAAATTAAAGAGGTAGTACAGTGCTACAGATGTGAAATGTTGCATGCCCTTTCAGATGAAGTCACTGTATTATTAATTTTACTTAACTGTTCTGCTTTGTTACAGAGAGATCTCTCATTAAATGGAAATTATGTATAAAAGTTTGTCATTTTAAAACAAAATACATTAATAAAACTTACAAGACATAAAATATATCTTTTTAGTAAGATATAGTTTTTATTGTACTGACGTAATGGATTTATTATTGTAATTTAAAATGATTAATAGGCAAATACTTTAAAAGTATCAGTTTTAATTTCTAACAGTAAAGTGTTCTCCATATATGTATATGTATATGTATACATATATATATTCCATATTTTAAAAACTCTTCAGATGTTTTCATAATTTTTTAAGAATATAAAGGGGTCTTGGTAAAAAGTAGTACCAAGGACAGAGCATTGGGGGATACTCATAGTTACAGGACATGACATGGAAAAGAATCCAACAAAAGAAGCTTAGAAGGAGCCATCAGGCAGGTAGGAAGAGAACCAGGAAAAAAGAGTGTCATAAAAATCACAGAAGGAAAGAATAAGGAGGAGATGGAAATCAACATGGCCCAGGGCTGAATGGAAGTTAAGAAAAGTGAAGACAGAAATACTCATGAGATTTGGCAATTAAGAGATCATCGGTAGTGAAAGACAGCATCCACATTGTACCATCAGGACCATATTTAAAATATTGATAGCTTTGTAGAAAGTTCTAGATGTTGTCCTCTTCTAGCAAACCCTCAGAAAAAGAAAGAAGGTTGGTGAACAAATTGAAGAGTTTACAAATGAGTGAGAGAAGAAGGGCAGGTACCCAGGCTAAATAGTTTTCTCAAGGAGTTTAACCAACAAGAGGAGGAGAGATTTTAGATAATAACTAGCAGGGATAAGTAGTAGAGTCAAGGGAGTGTTTTTAAAATTGGAGAGACATGGACATAGTTGTAGCCAGCAGATGATGAGAAAATGAAACCTAGAGAAAGAATTGGGATAATGGTGGGGGAGATCTGCTAAAGAAGACAGGAGGGGATGGGACAAAAAATGCATAGAGAAGACTTGGTCTTACCAAAAAGAAGGGCCACATTTTCAGCAAAGGCAAGAGTGAAAGAGGGCACAAAAGAAAAGATGTCTGAGTGATATGAGGTGAGGAAGAGGGAAGAAAACAGATTCTTAACAAATACTTTCATTTTTTTTTCAGTGACTTACGAAGTAAAGAACCATGCTGAGAAGAAGAAGGTGGGGGAGGAGGGTAAAGAGGTGGGAGACTTGAGAAGAGACAAAAGGCTTGGAACAGTCACTTTTATAAGTAGGATAACAAATTTACTAGGGAGATGTAAATGGATTGCCTTGGGGTGAGGGCCCATCTGAGATTATATCATATAAATTTGCAAGAGACTTATTCAGTGGTTTTGTTACTTTCTCCAGCTCCATTCAGTAGCATGTGAATAGGAGTGAAGAAGCAGATGGTAGGAATAATCCATGGTTGGGGTTTGGCACGTATGACCTTCTTTTTTACATTGTCAGGGAGTTTTTCCAGATGCTTCTATTTGGAGATAACTGTGCTGATTCAATGAGCCTTGGAAAAATCCAGAGCCTTCTAGATGACATTGTAGTTATTAAAAGAGATCAATTTAGTTATCTACACCAATAAACAAAGTGGATGAAAAATGATGTGATTTAGTTCATGAGTATACACACATGTACACACATACAAAAGTATACACACATGTTTGCGTGTGTATGTTTGTGTGTATATTTACATATATACACATACATACATGTGTATATATACATATACACATACATACATATGTATATATATACATATACACACCTCTCTATCTCTAGATAGATATATGTATGTGTGGATATAGTTTACTTCTTGTCAAAATTTCATATTACACAGATTTATATTCTAGAAACCTTTCTAGACACCTTTATACCTATCTATCCCTCCTCAATAATACATGATTTATGTATATACATATATATGTCAAATATACATATATATCTATACATCCATACTATATGGATGGCAATGTTATATAATGGATAGAGAGTTGGTCTTGAAGCTTAAAAGTCTCACCTTCTATCATATATTGGCTGTGTTACCCTGGAGAAATAACAATCTCTCAGTGCTCTAGCCAGATCTCTAAGACTATAATTTGCCAAGAGGATACTGACTTGCATTGATAGAAGGGAGCTTCTTACACTAATGAAATCACAGTATAATCTTTATCACTATCCTAGATATGTACATATGATATACATGCATATATTGCTTATATATGATCCTACATCTGTGTTCAAATATATATATATATATATGTGTGTATATGTATATATTTAAATCCTATCCTGTTCTCCCTTTTGGCCCCATTCATATTTTCCAAGGCCCAAACTATCTCAAAGACTAGTGTGTATAGAAACACACAAACAAGTCTTAATTTTACCCTCACAGAGATGAGAATGAGTAATGAAATCAAACCCCTTTAAGGAACCTTCAAAATAAATTTAAAGTTTTTATCTAATCAGAAAAAATGATAAAAAGAAATATCTGATGTCAAAGAAAATGACTTCCACTATTTTCATCAGGCCATTTTGATTTTTAGTACCCATTGCTAACTAATCTTGAAAGTCCACCCTCTTTACATACTATATTGACTGGCTATTCCATTTCTACTTCCTCTTCTATTCTAAGGGAGGCATGGATGACTTTCAGCTCTCCTTAGTAAAACTCAGGAGATGCCAACTTGCTACAGGGAAGGTCCTTGGGAATGAAGCATGGTGGGGCGAAAAGGGAATTTGCTATTGCAAGGTGTAGATTAAAGTTCTTTTTTAACAACAATAAAAAAGTGACTGAAAAGATATCAACAACTGCCTATCCATAAGTCTGCTATCTCTTCTCTGTGAAATAGAAGAATGACCTATGCATTCATCAAGAGTATCTTCAGTGAAATGAAAAGGGCACATTCTTTGCAAAGATTTTCTACATGGACTGTCTTCATAGTCACAAACTGACAAAGAAGTCTCCAGAATAAAACATTCTGCTGGGTTTATTGTTTATTGATTTTTAAGAATGCATTTAACTCAGTAAAGCAAAATGCAACCTTCCACTCTTTCAACAAGGTGTCTCCCACAAAAAATCAAAATCCCATAGTCTCTATGATGGTCAAATCAGAAATAATTTTCTTCAATGATCTACTGGAGTATTGACACTGAGAAATGTGTTAAACAGGGAAAGATATTTGCCTAAGCTGTTTGCCACAGTCAGGGACAGTATTATGTACAAAATCTAAAAAAAGGAGGATTCTTTGTTAATGATAGTGTTCTCCAAATGATCTTGTTAAAAATGAGATTATATTAGTTTCAATAAATCCCAGGATGCAGCAAAGCCCTTTCATGGATTTGAGAATCTGAAACACATTGGTCTAACCATTTAATATTGTAAAATAAAGTAAATGAAAAAAGCATATTGTCCAAATTAGAGGTGTCAAATAGGAATGGGACTTTATGTTAAGGCTCCCAGTGGATTCATTTTGACTTAGAAAGGCACACATTAACATTACCTATATTCCATTGTATTTTTTATTTGTCTTCTTAAATGTTGTATAATTATATCTTAATTTGATTCAGCTAAATTGGTGAGTGCTGCCTGCTGCACTGTAGGTTGTATTGATACCTATGGTCTAGATGATGGCATGTAAATAAAGAACTTGTTGGCTTAGTGCCACAATATGTACTGTTGGTTGGTTGCCCAAGGATGATGAACTGTGCTTTAAGATAGTTATTGATTATAAGAAGAATTGGATGAATTGCATTTGGGAATTTAAGTAAGTTCAGTAATCTAAACACTTAGTCACACAAAAGCTTGCCTCTTCAACATCAATATACTTTTAGAAAAACTATGGTTACAGAGCAAGTAATTCTATCCTATCAGAAGAACTAAAATTATCAGGCTATCAAATTGCAATTCAAAGGCCCATGATGGATGTAAGTAGGATACAGTCTATTAGCAATGACAATTTGCATATGAGATATAACACAAAAGCTATAAGAGTATGGGACATTTTTGTTGTTCAACTGTTTTTCAATTATGTCTGACTCTTTGTGACCCCATTTGGGATTTACTTGGCAAAGATACTAGAGTGGTTTGCCATTTCCTCCTCCAGCTCATTTTAAAAACTAGGGAACTGAGGCAACAGGATTAAGTGACTTGGCCAGAGTCACACAGCACAAGTGCCTGAGGCCAGATTTGAACTCAGGAAGGTGAGTTTTCCTGACTCTAAGCCCAACACTTTATCCACTGTGCCACCTAGCTGCCCGTACGACACATAGTAAGTGCTTACTAAATACTTATTTACTGACCATCTAATTAGAAACAGCAGTGGTCTGGCTACAGAGCAAGAATAAGGGACAACAGACAGAAAGTGTAAGTGGCATAATGGGACCCTCACAATAGAAAAAGAACAAGAAGTCTTCCAACATGTTGGGTTTTCACAGGAAATTCATTGGAAAGTGTAGACAAGAATCACACAGAATGAGATTTCATGGCAAGGTTGTGATCCATAATGGTGGAGGGAGAGAATGCCTACAATAATGAACCCACCAAAATATCTTAACCATCTCATCTTAAGACCCTGTGGCTACCTCTGAGACTCCCACCCAGAGTTCTAATCCATTTTGAAGCCAACGGGATGTGTGGCAAGAGAATTTTAGCATCATGCATAAAAGCAAGTTGACCACCCACTGTGGGAAAACGCAGCCAGTAAAACCTATATTGCTCCAAGGGAATTCTCCCTAGTCACAGAAACCGAAGGCTCTCTCACTAAGGTGCTGACCTGGGGATGTGTGCCCAATGAACAGGCCAAGAACAGGAATGAAAATAAGCTTCTGGGGGCAGAACTAAATAGAAGGGAAGGAAATGATTGAATCACTTTGGCCATCTGAAGTGCAGCTGCTTCAAAACTGAACAAGCCAAAATTATTTTTTTTAAAGCCCACCCAGTATATATTTCATTCCTAAAAAAGCAGAGAAAAAGGCAGCTGTGCAAATCAACTTAACCAACCTCTGGAGTTATTGAAGGAAATGAATGACAGGTAATTGTGCTATAACTGCTGCCAGATCAACTTGCTTAAAATGGCACTTTCTTCACATCACTCACCTGTTCTGTGATATTCAATGGCTCCCTACTGTCTTCACAAAAAAGTAATTTTCTCAACTTGGCAACAGAGTTCTTCCACCATCTGATCCCAGACTGGTTCCCCAATCTTATATCCCACTGCTGCATACACAAAGGTTTCACTCTTCAATTCAGTTAATTTTTTTATTAAACATCTATGGCAAACAAAGAATTAAGCATTAGAGATAAAAATATTAAAAAATGACCAATCACTCTATCCCTCGAGGAATTTAGCTTTTTACTGGCCATTTCCCAAGCATAGTTTTCGGTATCTTCATTTTGGGGATCATCACTTTACTCAAGTCCTTGTGGAGTTAACATTTCCTATCACAATTACTAAGGTCTCATTCCTCTGGGAAAGCTATTAGAGGATGTTGAAGCTCCAGTTCAATCTTCATTGTTTTCCAGATAAAGTAATGGAGGCCCCAAGGGTTGTAGTGACATCCTTAAATAGCTTCCTTTTCTGCTCTTTTTCTCACGCTCCTGATGTCCTCTTGAAGAAGGAAGGTGGAACTGTAACAAGCTCACTCTCCAAGTTTTGTTACAATTCCTCATCTGCTTTCTCAACCTGGAAATTCCTTCAGCCCTTGTGGCCTTCTCATCCCAGAATATCTCTACATCCCTGGACCCCTTTTTCCCATTGGTGATTTCTTTCAGGAAGCTTCATTTGAAGGAAGTGCTCAGGTCAGTCATCCTGTATTTCTCACTTGGCTCTGTTTCCAACTCCCTGGATTTGACCACCATGTCCATACACATGTATTTCTCTCTCCCTGCCCCCTGCTTTCCAGCTTCCTTTTTTCTTCCATAAAAGTGTATTCTCCTTGAGGACAGGGATTTCTTTTTGTGTGTATTTGTATTGCCTGCACTTAAAAAAATGTTTAGCACATAATAGGCTCTTGTTAAATGATTGGTGATTTTCAACTAGCAGTCTGATGGATCTAAAGGGTAAATTTCATCCTAAAAAATGATAAATTCACTCCAAATTTTTCTTGCTCTATCTTGTCTTT
Source organism: Potorous gilbertii (assembly GCA_028658325.1). Lineage (NCBI taxonomy): Eukaryota > Metazoa > Chordata > Mammalia > Diprotodontia > Potoroidae > Potorous > Potorous gilbertii. Next base: position 101,000,906 of record CM053773.1, on the reverse strand, counting down.
TGCCCATTCAATCTAAATGAAAACAGTCCTTAATTTCTTCATTTCTATCTTTCTCTCTACACCCCCTCCCCATTTCTCTTATCTCTTCACTTACCCTGGCCCCACATTCTGTCATTCAAAGCATATGTAGGGTGAGGTAGCAGATGATTAATGTATTATGTTATGATTGATTGGAGGGGGCAGCAGAGAAAGAGGGGTGCAGATAACCCAGCATCATGAGTATCTTTCCAATAGCATCCCAAGAAACCTTCAGAAAGGTCTTCAAAAGAGGATACATGGGGATACATTAATCAGAGTACTATGTTATAATAAAGAGATAAGAGACACTTCCCCCCACATTAATTCAAAGCAGCTGCAGTGAAGAAAAACATATTTAAAACTTTCCAACATAAAATGTTTTAAATGATTGGGGACAGATTGTTTGGGAAGGAAATAGGGTAAGTAGAAGTTACATTTAAGACATTGTATTATTGAGGAGTGGGGAGAGGGAGGCATGAAAGTGATGTTCATGGTTTAGAAATGGTAATGGATGAAGGATGTGCTGTAAAGCTGTATAATATGGTGGGGGTTGGCCTGTATTGGTGATCCCAGGAAAATGGGCCCAGAGCTCCCTTAGAAACTCTTAGGGACTTCAGGGATGTGGTGACAGTTTGAGGTACCTGGATGCTTCCCTCAGCATGACTCAGTGCTAATGGAAGTAGACATTTTTTAATGATGAAGTAATCCGTTCCTTAAGTGTTAAAGGCAAGAAATGATGACTCTGTGGCCCCTTTAAGAGGAGAAACAGAGTCTCTTGTAGCAAGTAGCATCCTCTGTCTCTCCACACCCTTTGTGTGTGTCCCTTCCACAAAGGGTGTGAAGGGAACTCTTTCCTTCTACCCTTCTGAAGCTCCCATGGGGAACATGAACCCAGTCAGGCAAACCTGCCCCTGGGCCCCTGAATGCCTTTACTGCTCTCTATTTTCTTTTCTGAGTAGGCTATTGAATGTTGTTCTCAAGGTGGATGAAGACAAGTTGAGAGATATTGAGAACAGACCAATGGACAAATTAGAGACAGAATAAGGAAATAAGAATTCCAGGAATGTGGATCTCACAGGTAAGAAACTGAGGAAAGGGGGATATGGTTCCACTCCCTAAAAATGCTTGTACAGTGGTACAGAGGAAAGAACACTGTAATTAGATATCAGAGTAATTTAGGTCCTCTGTGTGAATTTGGACAAATCATCTACCTTCTCTAGGTCCTAATCTCCTCATTTTTTAAGTGTGGGAATAGGACTGGATGATTTCTAAGGTCCTTTCCAAGTCTAAATTTATAATCCTCTGACTCAAGCATCTATAGACTCCTCAAGAAAGTCAAATGTCCTTTTTTCTCAGTTATAACTACATGAAGGAGGAGTTTTGTGGCAGGGTACCATGGGGACTTCAGTTGATAGCCCTAGCCTTTGTAAAATGATTAGGCATTAATGCACCTCAATAATTCCTGGAGAATCTAACCTTAATGTTATGTCAGAATATCAAAGAGAAATAATAATTCACATGTATATAGTGCAAGCCAAGTCTTCAGAGAAGCCTTCAAAAGAGGATACACAGAAGCCCATTCATCAGGGCACTCTTCTACAATGAAAAGATAAGAGACATTTTCCCTTCATTAATGCAAAGCAGGAAACATATTCCAGTGGATTTGGGAGAAAAGGAATGATTACCAAGTGTTCTCTTATAGGAACTGTGTGAGGGAGGTAGGCCAAGTATGAGTTTTGGAGAAGAGAGAAATTAAGGTTAAGTAAAGTTAAGTGACTTGCCCCAGGTCACACAACTAAGGAGAGAGAATTGGGAGAGGGAAAGTCAGTTGTAAAAATTTCTATGTGAGCACTTACACTTCAGAAATCAGTTGATTATTAAATTATCTGTGTGAGCATTTATACCTCAGAAGTAAGCAAGTGCTGTAAATCAGGGCTTGATTTAGAGCTTTGTAGAGTATTTGGACTTAAGAAAATGATGGAAAAATGTTAATAATGCAGATTAAAATGAAAAATGTGTCATGAGTACATTTATTTTTCAGCTAGCCAGCTGTTAAACATTTACCAGCACAGAACTGAATACAGGGCTGTTGAGTCCAGGTCCAGCACTCCTACTCTGGACCATCACACACACACACACACACACACACACACACACACACACACACACACACACCCTAAGATATTCCCTGGTTAAATCCTTGGGCTTGGCTTTAGAGAAATTCATTACTTTGGCCAATCAGGAAAAAAAAGATTTTAATCTTTATTTCTCTGTATACTTGTCAATATTTGGTCCCTCACAAAATAGCTGCTCACATCAGTTGCTTGAATTCTAAACCACAACAGGTTAGACCTATACATGCTTTCATAAGCTATTGGAAGAGTTTGTGAGACCAGCTTCTGAAGGGTCCACATGGTCACTGCACAATCTTCCATCTTCTATTCTGGTGCTATTTTATTCTGGACATCAGGGATCCCTGGGGAGCTTAGCTGATCACTCCTTAATTAACACTGAGAGAATGGACAGTCCTTTGCACTTACAAATCCATTAGGCCAGAATGTGGAGGATCAATTCATTAAAATTATTTTGAAACTTAAATAAATTAAGGAAGTCTAGGCTAATAAAACTTTAAAAATTTTATAAGGGATTTTAAGAAATTTACTCAGCATCTGTTATTTGCCAAAATGCTAACTTTGGCATAATTAAATATACTTAATACATATACATACATATATACACAATACACATATACAATTATATTATATAAATATGTAATTTGAAATATGTATGTATATATTATATAAATATATAACTTGGCAAAACTACATATACTCATATATTGTATATATGTATGTGTGTGTATATATGTACATATATACACACACATACATACAAACACACACACACACACAGCTCTGAATTCAGCAAGACCTGAATTCAAATCAAATCTGACCACAAACACTTACCAGTTGTGACCCTCAGCAAGTCACTTAACCCTGTTTGCCTCAGTTTCTTCACCTGTAAAATGACCTGGGGAAGGAAATGAAAAATCACTATGTAACTGAAAACAACCAAACAACTCTCTCTCTCTCTCTCTCTCTCTCTCTCTCTCTCTCTCTCTCTCTCTATATATATATATATATATATATATATATATATATATATATATATATATATGTCTCTGTGTTTGTGTGTGTGTGTGTGTGTGTGTGACACCGAAATGAGATGATGCTACACCTAAAAGAGGGAAACTATATAATATTATGCCTTATTAAGAGGTAGATTGAAATTGGCAAGCTATCATAAATTTGATAAAGAAACAAGATGCAAGGCATCATTGTTGTATCTAAGGACCACAAGGGAAATTTGGGGGAAAGGGAACTTCAAAAAATCCTAAAGCAAATTGTACACGTGCACCTAAATCTGGCAGAGATCCTTTTCTAAATTACAAAGTTATAGAGTTGACTTCCCCAGGGAGAGGATGGGGCTTTCCTAATAATATTTGAGTTTAGGTTTCCATTTGAGGAGACTGCAGTGGATCTAGAAAAGCAAGTTTGAAGTCATTGTGTTTGACAGAAAATAAAACAGACTTGTTTGGTTACATGTGTCTGCGGGATTTGGTACTTGCCCTTAGGCAACTGTAACTCCTACAATTTAAAAATGAGCTTTATTGCTTGAAATTCAGAGATCTTTTAAAGAATGTTTATTTTATTTTATTTTAAAGCAATGTGCTTGTATCTGCATTTGGTAGTATGTCTGGGTTTTCTTTCTGCACGTGTGTGTGTGTTTATACTTGTTCTTTTATAGCATACAATTATAAATGATTTGCTTTTGCACTTGTTTTCTTCTCCATTAGGATGTAAGCTTTTGGAAGATGGGAACTGTTTCATTTTTGTCTTTGTACCCCCAGAGCTCAGCACGGTGCCTGACACATAGCAGCGGCTTAAGAAATATTGATTGATTGATTGACTGGTTAATTAATACATGAATCCCCAGGTGCTGAAGGCTTGTCATGGATTTGGGACAAGAATCTGTCTCTCTATCTAAATGTGTACTATTAAAATGTATTTACCAATATATTGGGCTCAACAATACGCATAGAGCATGGGTAAAAAGTGCCCGCAGAGCCATTAATATTGCCTGTTCGCTTCACGCTTATGATTAATGTTAATTTTGTCTGGCCCATTGAAATTATACAAGATTCCTTTCTCATCATTTTAAGTCCTATAATGTTCAGTCTTCTTCAGTGGCCAACTCCTTAAGAGGAGGTAATTCAAATGAATTTAGTCAACATTTTTTTAAGTGCCTTCTATGTGCAGAGAGTCTTGTGCTAGGCTCTGGGGGAGATGCAGAGTTTAGATGGAGGCAGTAAGGTGAAGTGAAAAGAATGCTGGCTTTGGAAAGGACCTGGATTTAAATCGTGTGCTGCCAATCACTATCTGTGTAACTTTAGGCAAAGCTCTTAGAGAATTGAGACTCCAGTTTTATGTACTCTTGGTCTTTGGGGAGTTTATAGTTAGGTTGAGGAATATAACATGTACACAAGTAATTATAACATAAGTGCATTGGTGAGGGTTGGAGTGAATGGGGATGGAATAGCATTAGATCAGATAATGTTTGAGCTGAACTTTTAAAGAATACATGGGAGAGGGGTTATAGCTCTAGGCATAAGGAAAAATTTGAACAAAAGCAGGAAACTGCATTCTGAACAGAGGATGGGTCATAGAGAAGTAGTGGTTAAGGAGAATTATTTGACTCCACCCTCTCACCAGGTTATTAATCTCTGTCTTCTCTCTTTCGCAGCCAAACTCTTCGTCATTTGTATTTGTGGCTTCTGCTTCCTTACCTCCTGCTTAATTCTCATCCCATTGAAATCTGGCTTCTACTCCCAACAAGTGACCCCCCCCCATAATGATGAAATCTCATGACCTCTTGTAATCCTAATCCTCTTTAATTCTCTTTCTCTTTTCAGCTCTAGTCCTATATCGCCAATCACTTGATGACTCCTAACCTCTGGACATCCTACAATCTGGAACTTGCTGCTCCCAAATGGAATTCATTATCTTCCCACTCCATTTGGTCAGTTCAATTAAGTATGCATTCATTAAGTACTAATGATGTGAAAACTACTGTGCTAGATGATGGGGATACAAAGACAAAGAATCTTACAATCTACTGGAGGGATAAATCTAAAGGTATATCACACTCTTTCATTCCCCCAGAGATAATAAAGAGGAAGCAATTGAATGAGAAATATTTGGGGATAGAAGAGACAGGACATGCTAACTAATGGGATAGGAGGGCCAAGGAGAAGAGTCATTGGTTCTTTTTTGAAGATGCTACAATTCTTTCAGTCTCCCTTGACTTTTCTCTCTTCTTTCCTGCCCATAGCCATTGACTTGACAAGCCTTGCTGATTCTGCATCCCCAACATCTCTTGCATCTATCCCCCTCTCTCAATTCACATGACCACTACTCTAATTCAGGCCCTCTCTACCTCCCGTTAGTATTCCAATAGCCTAATAGACCTGACATCCTTTTCAGTTTCTCTGCTTCCAGATTCTCCTTTCTTCAATCCCATCAACCACACAGTTGTCAGATGAATTGTCTGACCACATCATTCCCCTTTCAATGTGTGACCCCTTCCCCTTGCCATTCCTCTCCAGTGTGACTCCTATGGTCACTGGGATGAAATACAAATTCCTGTCTGGTATTTAAAGTCTTCTACAACATAGTTCCCACCTTCCTTTTGTAGATTTTTTTTCATGTTATTGTCCTGCTCCTCTCTAGATTCCAGCCAGATTAACCAAACTGTTCCAACTTGACATTCCATCACAGGTCTTTGCACAGATTTTCTCTTTCACTTATGCCTGTGCTCCCTCCTTACTGCTACCCCTTAGGTTCCTTAGCTCCCTTCCAACTTTGTTGTTCTCAGTTTCTAAGTTGTTAACATTCTCTCCCTTTTTAAATTTATCTGTGTCGGTGTCTTTGTGCTATTTCCCTAGTAGAATGTAAACTCCTTGAAGATTTGATTTCTGCTTACTGAATTTAATTGAATTAAATATGATAAAATTAGAAAAGCAGAGTGTTGGTAGACTACAAGGACCTAAAGATAGACTTTTTTCCATTGATAACAGGGAATTTTTGAAGACTTTTGATCAAGGGAATGGTGTGATCAGAGTTATGCAGTAGGAGACTAATCTGTGATTTGTCAAAAGGATGGGAGGTCAACCAAACTGATGGCAAGGAAACTACTATAGTGTTCTAGGAACTGAATCAGAATGGTAGCCACATGCTTGTGAGATTGGCAGGAATCCAAAGGACTTGGTAACTGATTAGTTGGGAGAAGTGGGAGCAATGGAAGAGGCAAAGATGACTGGGCTTTTCAACTTTAAGCATGGAAGTCAAGAGGAGGAACCAATTTAGCAAGAAAGATGCTGAACTGAGTTTTGGACACATACAAAGATTGATAAGGCACTATATAAGGAGCCTCAGTTTCCTCATCTGTAAATGAGGTTAGATTCAGTGGCCTTTAAGGTCCCTTCTGGCTCTGAATAGATAATCCTATAAGCATATTGAGGCAGATCTTCCCCTGTGACCACTCTACTCCACAGCCACTTGGGGATGACATCAGTGCTACCATATGGGAAATTGTACACCAGCATCAGACAACAGATCTTGGGTGAGGGGTTACAAAAACAGAACCCAGAAGTGAGATTTACAACAAATTCCCCTTCTGCTCAACAGCTTATTCAGTGGGAATCCCCAAGCCCTATTTGAAAATGACTTGTTCTCTTATCCCAACCTGAAAGTATGTGTGTGTGTGGGGCGGGGGGGAGGATGTCATTCATTCTTGTTGGTCAGGAAGGATTAGGTACTGTAGGATAACAAGAATAAATAGTAGACTTTATTTAGTGCTTTAAGATTTGCAAAGTATTTTACAAATAATGCCTCATTTAGTCTTCACTCTGAGAGATAGGTACTATTAGTATCCCCATTTTATAAATGAGGAAACTGAGGCAGACAGAGGTTAAATGACTTGTGCAGGGCCACATAGCAGCTAAGAGAGGCAGGATTTGAGCTCAGGACTTCCTTACTCCATCTCATCTTCTATTACACCATAGAGTTGCCTAGAATAGAGATGAAATAACACTGCAGTAAAATGGTCCTGGTCAATTATTAGGTGTGTGTTTGGGAGGATAGAAAATGGGAGAGGAAAAGATAATGTTGATATTTTAATATACCAGTAAATGCTTATGTAAAATTATGGCGATAATAAATAAACATTGCAAACATTTGTATAGCTCTTTACGGTTTGCAAAGTGCTTTACATATGTTATTTAATTTGCTCCTCGCAATAGCTGAATGAGGTAAGTGGGATTACTATCCTCATCTTAAGGATGAAGCTAGGGTTGAGTGACTTGCACAGGATCACACAGCTAGCTAGTGTCTGCAGCAGGATTAGAACTCAGGGCTTCTCACCAATGTTCTATCCACTAAGTCAAGCTATTTCCTTTAGTAAAAGCATCTAGTCCTTCGTATACATCGCTGAGGGGAGTGGGAGGAAGAGGGAGTACATGAAATACCAGTAACTCAGATTCAAAGGGAGGGAAATGATTAACTGCTTACCTGAAAACTAAGAAAAGCTATTTGCCTTCTGTTGGTCCTCAGCTATATTCATCAGCTTAGCTCAACCAACAGTGGGAAGCTAGGGGCTGGCCCACAGGAGATCGCAGGTTCAGAACCAGAACATCGGTTATCTGGTGACAATGACCCATGGCATAGTGATGTGATGAGTTAGGCCCAACAGAGATTTGTGTGTTTTGGTCATTTTTCAGTCGCGTCCAATTCTCCATGACCCCATTTGGGGTTTTCTTGGCAAAGATCCTAATTTGCCAGAGTGGTTTTCCATTTCCTTCTCCAGCTCATCTTACAGAGGAGGAAAAGTGAGGCAAACACAGTGAAGTAACTTGCCCAGAGTCATACAAGTAAATGTCTGAGGCCAGATTTAAACTCAGGAAGATGAGTCTTCCTGACTACAGGCCGCTCCACCCACTGTGACACCTAGCTGCCCAAGACAGGTCTAGAGTCCTGTTATTGAGATTCAGGTATACAGCACACAGGTGAACACAATGGTCTTTTTCATTAAGGACAGAAAAACTAGACTATAGATTCTACTTAGGAGGAAAAGGCAGAAGATAGTAATAGTGCAAATTAGGATCCTAAGGAACTGGAGTGTGGAGATTTCTAGATAGGGTAAGAGTAGGAGCAGATGTCTTTGGGGCCCAGATAGGGACAAATTTCTTTCCTTCTGTGAATACCAGGTCTAAAGGAGGATGAACCTTGTAATGAACTCAAAACTGAGATCTGGTGCTACCTTCTACATTCATATTTCTTTCTGCACTAGCGCCTTCTTCAAAATTACCTTGTATATAATGTTTTGTATATACCTATATGGGTTTCACAGTGGATAGAGTACTGGGCTTGGAGTCAAGGAGACTTACCTTCATGAGTTCAAATCTGGCCTCAGACATTTACTAGCTGTGTGACCCTGGGTAAGTTACTTAGCCCTGTTTGCCTCAGGTTCCTCATCTGTAAGATAAGATGGAGAAGGAAATGGCAAACCATTTCAGTATTTTTGCCAAGAAAAGCCTAAAGGGAGTCACAGAGAGTCAGAGATGACTGAAATGACTAAAGAACAAATATACTTACATACCTACATGTTGTCTCCCTCAAACGCTTGAAAGCTCTTTGAGTGCCAGATCTGGTCTTCTTTTCCCTTTGTATCCCCAGCACCTGGTACATGGTAGGCACTTTCAAAGGGCTTGTTAATGGGTTGATTGATTTTCCAAATCTTGGCTAGTGCATTGAGTGTCATGAATGTCAAGATGCCTGAGTTAGGGTGAAATATGAGAAAAGTTCCTTTTTAGATCCTCTCATGACATACTGAGGGCTAAGGTGACCAGCTGTGGAGAGGTGCTGGTGGCAGCTCTGGTTGCCAATCCCACAGTCATGGAAACACAATTAAATTAATATCAAGGCTCAGATCCAGAAGAATTTAATAGCAGGAGAGAGCCAAGGAGAATAATAAATTTCATCAACTCCTATAAAATATGAACTGATCTCTTTTTCATCTGTTATTTCACACTCTACTCATTGTATGGGTCCCTGTAGTACCTTATAGAATATCCCCTTTATAGAATAGCTGGGAATTAAGTATGCTATTATCTGAGAGCTAGAGGTGGGGAAAGAGTTGGGGGATAGGAAATGCTTTTGGCCTAGCCACTTCAAGGGACCTGAAATTTGGGAAGTGATGTACATAGTTGTTCGCATATTTGTCTTCTCCATTAGAATGTGAGCTGTTTGAGGCTGAGGACAATACTTTTGTCTTTCTTTATATCTCTCCAGTTTAGCACAGTGCCTGGTACACGATAAGCTCTTATTAAATGATTGCTGATAGGCCGATTGCCTGATTTTAGTGGGGGTGAGCAAAGGAAATACTGATCTGCTAGATGGCAGCATCTCCCAGCAAGACCTGAGTATCCCTAGGGACCCAGAGGGCCAGCTCCATGGGAGATGTTCTAGTCTAATAGATCTAAGGATCTCCTGATCAACCACGTTACAAATGCTATAATGCTAAATGACTGTGAAGCCACTGACTCTTCTCTGGCAGTCCTCACCAGTAAACAGCACACCCAGCGGCTCCAAGAGCTCACTGTTGGTGAGTCAAGTGTAACGGTCCTTTTGGATCTCAGAGCCCCTTGACACTCTTAAAATTTTTTGCAGACCTCAAAGAGGTTTTACCAGGTGGATCATATCTAGTGATGTGCTAGTAAATAAATGTTTAACAACCAGCTTTCAAAAACCAACCAACCACATATTTAAGTTTCATTTGCATTATTAACATTTTCTCTATCACTTTATTATATCTAGAAAATCAACAAAGCACTAGTCCTGACTTATAGTGAAGTCTAATGAAACTTATAGACTCTGTAGAATCATGCTTTTAAATGTATAAAATGAAATGCATAGTATTATTACAAAGTAAACTAATTACACAGAAATACAGTTATCAAATGGGGCAGTTAGATGACACAGTGGATAGAGTGCTGAGCCTGGAGTCAGGAAGATATGAATTCAAATCTGGCCTCAGTCACTAGCAGCATGGCCCTGGGCAAGTCACTTAACCTTAATTGCCTCAGTTTCCTCATTTGTAAAATGAACTAGGGAAAGAAATGGCAAACAACTCCGTTATCTTTGCCAAGAAAACCCCAAATGGAGTCATAAAGAGTCACTCCTGAACAACAACAGTTATCAAAATGTAAAAATATTTTCATGGACCCCAGGTTAAGAACCCCAGGACTCTCTAAGGATTATACCGGTTTAGTCTTCTATGAACTTTAATGCCAACAACAGTTAAAATCAGTAAACTTTGCCCTCTTCATTTCATTCATTTCAATTCCATAAACATTTATTAAGTGATTAATGTATGCAAGGAACTGAAGTGAAGTATAGAGATAGAAGGAAAATGGCATTCAGAGTGCTTATAGGCCAGTGAGGAGGCTATGATATGTACATGAGTAAATCGGACACAAGATGGAATGTAAGTGCCAAAGTACAAGCCATAAACATTTATTAACTGCCTATTATGTTCTAGGGCACCATACTAAGCTCTGGGGATATAATTAATAAAAAAAGAAAGATGGTCCCTGCCCTCAAGAAGTTTACAGTCTCAAGGAGAGAACACAAAAAAGGAAGTGGGAAAGGTGGAGGAAGTCAGGAGACACCAGAGAGGATCTTGTTGCATAGAGTTGAAGAGAAACCAGGGCAGCAGATGCAGAGTGGCATGAGAACAAAAGTCCTGTTCCTGCCCTCTATAAAGGAAGGCATTGGGAGGAGTTTGATTCTTCTCCCTCTGCCCTCCAATCAGAAGGGAAAGGAGGCAGAGGGAGAAGGTGTCAATCAAGTAATGAGGTTAGAGGTAATAAGCATAACCTGTAGGATGAAGTGAGCATCTTGTTTCACAGTCAGGGCAGCAAATGCAGAGTGGAGTGAGAGTGAGTACAGGTGCCAAGGGATGGAAGAATCACTTTCAACTATTGGACATATGCTGCTTTTGCCCTGTGATTGTGCTCTTGAGCTTGGGTTTAGGATCAACCTAGCTCGATACTGCTATCTGACTTGTGAAAGAGCCTTCTTCTGAGCTGACAAATCTTTCTCTCATGGTTGGGCACTAGGTGGTCTCTTGCAGCTACTGTTGTCCACTTTCTTGTTTTGACAAATGTTTTGCCTCTGTTTCTCTGACTCATAATGTCTGAGTCAGATTCTGGTTGGGGGTGGATGAGGGAAAGGAAGAGGAGAAGCATTTATAGAGTTTCTAGTATGTATATACTGTGCTAAGTACTTTACAAATATCTCATCCGATCCTCATAAAAATTTTAGGAGGTAGATTCTATTATCCTCATTTTACAGTTGAGGAAACTGAGGCAGAAGTTAAGTGACTTGCCAGTTAATAAGTGTCTAAAGATAGATTTGAACTCAGGTTTTCCTAACTCCAGGCCTTGTGCCACCTACCAGCTGCTCCTGGAAGTTGGATGGCATCCTGTTTTCTTGTCCTACTCCTAACCCCATGCTTTAGCTTCAGAACCACTGTCCAGGCAGGAGTATAACTGGATTTGCCTGGGCCTGGTTCTTATCAAAGAACACAGTCCTGGCCACCTGGCCAATTTAGCCCAGCCTCCTCATTTCTTGCCAACTGTACACATATAAAAACCAATAGGATCACACCAAGCATCCATACTCTCCCAGTATAAGGGCTTTGCTGCCTTCATCCCTGAAGGTAAGACTTAGAGAATAAATGCAGAATCATTAGGGCCACATACTCAGACAAAAGTCTAGTGAGCCTACTTAGGGACCAGTTCTTATTAACAGCTGCCATCCCTAGCAATCTCAAATCAAGTCCATTCTCTGCATTAGACAGAACTACATTAGTACAATCCAGGGGAATCCTCTGGGGAAGACAAAGACGGGCTATGCCTCACTGGTCCTACGCCTTAATGGGAAGGACCCAAGGGAAGGAATTCAAACAAGAGGATAATAGAGGAGGTGGGACCTCCCCTGGCCAAGTGCCTAAGTGCTGACCCAGAGGAAAAACACATACATTTAAATAAATGGATAAATACCAGATAATGTGGAAGTGGAATTCCTTAGGCTGGCATGAGGTCCGTCTTCCCCAGTGAATCTGGGAAGTGGCCTGAGTCATGAGCAATGAAAAATTCCCGGTGCTGGTTTACAAATTACCACTTTGAAAAACAAAAACTACAGAGATCTCAATTATTGGCAGAAGGGATCTAGGGGGTGACTTCATGGGCAAAGTGGTTAACTAGAAATTTTTGATACTTTTTGCTCTTAGACTTTTCTTCTGCCAACAAATGGCAGCCCTGAGCCCTTTACAATGATTCTAAGTTAGCCATCCTTATGTGGTCAAGGTCCCTACTTTATGTGGTAGAGCTCCTAGCTTTAAAAGGGAGTATCATAGAGCTTGAAGGGACCTTAGGGGTCTCTTGTGCTCTCTTGCTACCAATGACTGTTTCTGTGTGTGTGTGCACGTGTGCGCGAGCGCGCGCAACGCAGAAGATGGTTTTGATTTGGGGAAATATTGTAACATTCCTCTCCTTCCACCACAGGTCATGTTTGCCGGCAACAAGCAGGGCAGTTTATATAAGATGGGGCCCATTCAAAGCTGTATCACCTCATTAGTCATGCATTACATGGAAAGATTTTTCACGTTTATCCTCTCATTGGCGCAATGCAGTCACATTGTTTAGTATTTTTGTATAACAACCATACGTGGCACACAAAGGTCAGTTCTACCTAAGTTGAGGCAATCCTAGTCTGCTGGGGGAATGAGAAGAGAATTATGGGCAAAGCCTTGAGTGAGAGGCTGGAAGCCCCACTTTTTTGTATCCCCTCCCACCATCTTGAACAGGTGTTCTGATAGTAAATGAATTAAAATTTGGTTCAGTCTGGTTTGACAGGTATTAATTGACTAATGTGCTCTGTGTGTCCTTCTTTGTGATAGAAAGGTAAAGCAAGGTTCTGCTCACAAGCATCATACAGTTTTGTTGGGAGAGAAAAGCTGGGATTAAATAACTAACCAAATATGGCAGAAGAAGACTAGGTGCTCAAATGAGGAAAGAGGATGTATGTACATTATGAATTTAGGGAAAGAAATCCCTTTGCCATGAGAAAATAGTCAAAGGTTCCTGTTGGTGGTCCTCTATTGCAGTCCACATTGACTGTAGGAGGCAGTAAGATTCCTTGAAAATAACACAGAGATGGGAATCAGGTGACCTGGGTCATAGATTCTTCTCAGCCATTAATGAACAATAGGACTTTATGTTCTTCTGTAAAATAGGAGGTGGGGGTGTGGAGGAAGGTAGGGTGGACCAGATGACCTTTAAGGTCCCTCTCAGCTTTAAAAGGGAGTATCATAGTGCTTGAAGGGACCTCAGGGGTCACTTGGTACAAACCCTTCATTTTATGGTGGAGGAACCTGAAGACTTCTGACATTAAGTCATTTGCCCAAGGTCGCATATACACAGCAAGCACTGAAGGAATGATTTGGACTCTAATTCTATTTTTGTTAAACCACTATAATGCAAGGATTTCGAAGGTGCTTTGTAAATTCCACATTCTGAATCTTCATGTGCCCTTGGGCTGGTTATTGTCCTTTGTCTTAGAAGAGGACTGAAATGACATCACCATTGTAAAGTGAAATTTCAGTGTGTCTGACTGTGGTTGATCAAACCAATATGAGCTCAGAATGTTCTACTACAGTCTGGGCACAGATAGTCCATGTGAGTATTTGGGGTGGATATCCCAAATTTGAGCATCCTGCATTTACTTTTTGCTGTCTCCATTCTTCTTTGCTCAAAGAGTATAGCATCTTTTCTTATGTGGGCACGCTATGCTGAGTGGTCCTGTGCCAGTGTCTCCCATGTTGCACAGTCAAATCCAAAGTTCTTGAGAGAGACCTTGAGAGTATCCTTGTATCGTTTCTTCTGGCCACCATATGATTGCCTGCCCCATGCAAGTTCTCCATAAAATAGTCTTTTTGGCAAGCATACATTTGGCATTTGAACAACGTGGCCAGCCCATCAGAGTTGTGCTCTCTGAAGCATAGTTTGAATACTTGGCAGTTCAGCTTGAACAAGGACTTCAGTGTCTGGTACATTATCCTGCCAGGTGATCCTCAGAGTCTTCCTAAGGGTTCAAGTGGAAACAATTCAGTTTCCTGACATGGTGCTGGTAGACTGTCCATGTTTCACAAGCATATAACAATGAGATCAGCACAATGATTCTGTCGACCTTCAGTTTGGTAGTCAGTCTAATATTTCTTCTCTCCCAAACCTTTCTTTGGAGCCTTCCAAACACTGATCTAGCTCTGACAATGCATGCATCAACTTCATTGTCAATGTGCACATCCTTGGAAAGTACACTACCAAGGTATGTAAACTTATCCACAGCAGTCAAAATTTCTCTATTTGTTGTAACTAATGGTTCCACATATGGATGGTGTGGTGGTGGTTGATGGAGCACTTGTGTTTTTTTGGTATTAATTATTAGGCCAAAATTAGCACAGGCAGCAGAGAATTGATCCACACTTTGTCACATCTCAGCTTCAGAGGCTGCATTGAGTGCACAATCAAAATCTGCAAACAGAAAACCATGCACCAACACTCCTTCCACTTTGGTCTTGGCTTGTAACCTTTTCAAATTGAAGAACTTACCATCAGTATAGTAGTTGACCTTGATGCCATGCTCATTCTCATTGAAAGCGTTTGTCAGCATGGCTGAAAATACCATGCTAAAAAACATGGGAGCAAGCACATAGCCCTGTTTCACTCCACTGGTGACTGGGAAGGCAAAAGAACTTTGTCCATTATCCAGAACCCGGGCAAACATGCCATCATGAAATTGACCTACAATATTGATGGACTTCTCTGGGCAACCAAATTTTGACATAATTTTCCAATAGCCGTCATGACTAATAGTGTCAAAAGCCTTGGTCAGATCTACAAATGTTGCATACAGACCTCTGTTCTGCTCCTGGCATTTCCTGTCCAGTTGTCGGGCAGCAAACACCGTATCAACTGTTCCTTGGCCCTTTCTGAAGCCACACTATCTCTCAGGTATATGCCCATCTTCCAGGCGAAGGATCAGCCTATTAAGGAGGACTCTAGCAAGAATTTTGCCAGCAATGACTAAGAGAGAGATCCCCTGTGGTTGTCAAAGGACAATCTATTTCCTTTACCCTTATAGAGATGGACAATGGAGGCATCCTTGAACTCCTGCAGGATAACCTCCTCTTGCCATATAACCTGGAAAATTTCAGTCAACTTTTGTATGAGCAATGGTCCCCCTATCTTGAAAATCTCAGCTGGAATAGAATCAGTACCAGGTACTTTGGCACATGAAAGAAGCCTAATGTCCCTCAAAACCTCTCAGCTAAGGAAAAATTGACTTCAACTTGATGTAAATGGTCAATGGCCTCAGCACTGATTGATGATGGTCTGTTGAAAACACTATGGAAGAGTTCAGCCCAACTCTCTAGGATCATGTCCTAATCAATGTGACTCCATCAGCATTGAGTAGTTGTGATGCACCATAAATTTTTGGTCCATAAATAGCTTTCAGGGAATCGTAAAAATGCTTTGGATTGTTACTATCAGCTTAAAACTGAATTTCATCTGCCTTCTTACTGAGCCAGGAATCCTGCATCTCTCTAAACTTCATTTGTACTTTGCTTTTGATGGAATTAAATGCTGCCTTCTTAGAGGTGGGTGAACTATACTGCTGGTAAATCCTGTGGAGTTCTTGTTTTTCATTTAGCAGCTTCTGAATTTCCCCATCATTTTCATCAAACCAGTCTTGGTGTTTGTGAGTGTTCTGACCCAGATAAGCAAATGCAGTGCTGTACACCAAATCTCTGAAAACTGCTCCCTCCTTTCTGCTCTACTGTTGTCAACTGTGTGTTGGCTCAACTTTCCCTCCAAGTGAGCAACAAACTGTTCACACTCAGAGAAGAGCTCTAATTTGTTGACATTAATTCTTCTGGTAGTCATTTTGCCTTGGGGGTGGCGCTTTTGATGAATGTAAATATTTAGCTTGGAAAGGATATGTCTATGATCTGTCCAGCACTCTGCACCACACATTGCCTTTGTCACTCTCACATCTTGTCTGCCTCTTCTTCTTATAATCACATAATCTATTAGATGCCAGTGTTAGCTGCAAATGTGCATCCATGAATTTTTATTGTGTTTAGGTAAACATAAAACTGTGTTGGTGAAGGCCATGTGATGCACAAGTCTTCAGCAGTAAATGACCATTGCTGTTGCTCTTTCCAACTCCATTCCTCCCTAGGACTCCCTGCCAAGTTTGGTAGTCTGAGCCTACTCTAGCATTAAAGTCACCCAGAATTATAAGCTTGTCCTCTTTTGGTACGTTGACATTAAGAGTCTCTAGGTCTTCATAAAACTTTTCTTTGACTTCATCAGGGTTTGTAATGGTGGGAGCATAGGCACTGATGATGGTGGCGTGGTGTTTTCCTGTGAGGGGCAATCACATTGTCATGAGCCTGTCATTTACTCCTTTTGGCAGGCATACCAGCTTGCTGATTAGATTAGTTTTGATTGCAAAACCCATGCCAGCTTCATGGCGCTCCCCGTCACTGCACCCACTCCAGAAAAAGATGTATCCAGCTCCAACTTTAGTAAGCTGGCCTTCATTTGCCAACCTTCTTTCACTCAGGGCTGCTATTTGGATACAATACCTGTTGAGTTCTCTTGCAAAAAGAGCAGCTCATCTTTCAGGTCTACTGGATTTTGTGTTGTCTCTTAGTGTGCTGTGCCGATGGTGAGTGGAATCATCTTTGCAGATGTTTTCATACTTGTTTTGTGTTTCAACCACATAGTGGGATTTCCCACCTGCTGAGGTAATCAAGCCAGGGTTGGGTAAGCAAGCAATGTTTAGGGTATCTTCTCTAGCCCCCTTCCTCACACCAGGAGGTGAGCAGTGTGATCCTTAAAAGGCTGCTCAGACACCCAGGGGGCTGCTGAGTCCCACTTCTGCTTCCAGTGAGAAACAACCCTATGGCCCAGGCCGCCTATGGGCAAAGTCATGACTACAGCTCCCAATGTATCCGCACCTGCTGCTTCATCACTTGCCTGTCATCACAGGACTTTGAGGCATAATAGTGAAGCGGTGACTGATGGGGTGCTTGGGTGCTTATGCTTGGACCCCAATTCCAAGATCACATTTCTCCCTAGTTTCAAAACATTATCCCTGACAGTTTTCTCCCCAGTCCAAGGACACTACATTTAGCAACAACTAATGAGTGGTCCCCAGTAAGACAAAATGTCTTTCCCCATCACAATTTCTTCCTCTGAAGAAATTCCCTTGTAAAAACAGGACTATCTTATAACCACAGAATTATCATATATTGATTCCCAAAGTTATTATGTTCAATCCAGAGATCAAGCTATAGACATCAACTCCCAAAGCTATCTTGCTACATATGTAACAGACTAAAAATACACCCCTGAGAAACCCCTTCCCTTGGTTTCTAGTAGTAAATGACGCCAGTGACCAAGGTTGTAAGTTATCACCTAATTAGCATAGTGGCCAAATAATCCGCTACTTTTCCTCTATAAGCTTTAATTCCTGCTAATTTGCAAATTCCTTGAGGAGCTCTGCCCACTATATTGGTTTTATAATAAATCTTTGTTAACTTGACTTGAGGAAGGCTTGAGTCCATGAATTCATTCCAGATGACCTTGTCCAGCACTCCAGTCTTTGAGGGGTCCCTGAACTTCTTAAATTGGATCATCACTATCTTAGGGACTCAGGTTCCTCATCCAAAAAATGAAGAGATGGACCAGATGCTCTTTGAGGTCCTCTCCAGTTTGAGTTCAAAGATATGATACTACGATGGGAATTCTTAGCCTTTTTGTGTTTCCTGGTTCCCCTTTGGCAATCTAGTGAAGACTATGAGTCCCTTCTCAGAATAATGTCTCTGAAATGCATAAAGTAAAATGCATAGGAATACAAACAATTATATTTACATAGATTCTTTATTATTATCAAAATATTAAATAAGCATTATTAAATTTAAAAAAAATTATGGATCTCAGGTTAAAAATACTTTTAACTAGGAGATACAATAGAAGGTACTATTAGAAGGAATGTACTTTAAGAATAACAGAAAGGACCAAGAAAATTTTTGCATTAATTGATACCTCAGATCCTTCTAGTGAAGCAGCTGTATTTATATCACTGAAGAATGGTAAGGTAGATACTCTCTCTGCCAACATGGGGAGTTGAGACAAGAGTTACAAATCCAGGAAGAAGAGGGAGTGAACTCTAAACAGAGGTGTGTTTCTGTTAACAAGACCTACCAGTCAGAAATGTTGGCTCCAGTTATATTTGGAGACACTCAAGTAGTTTTGGATAGGATTCTTCAAAAAAGGAATTCTTAAATCCAAGTAAAAAGCAAAAACACACTTGGGTCCTTAGACTTCTCTCAATAGGCATAGAAGGGTAACTGATGAAAAAAATTTGTATTTTAATCTTTGATCCTAAGTAAAAGCATTTCAATCTTTTTTGGTGTGTGTGTGTGATCATTAACAGGAAAGAAAAAAGAGGAAGTAATAGAGCTCCATTCTCATTTTTTTCCTCAAGTTGTACTAATATATTGCTTATTTTGGGGAGTGCTGTTAAGAAGTAGAATTTAAGTAAGCATGAAATAAATTACCTAAAAACCCTAAGGTGACCAGACTATCCAAAGAGAGGAGAAAGAAAAAGCCGGTGAACAGTTGTTCCAAATATAGTTTATACTTGGGCATTGAGAACGAGAGATCTGTTGCTAGCAACAAGTCCTTCAAAAGTGTGTGATCTGGCATGCTTGGAGCTGTGAAGTAGATGCAATGCGGGTAGAAAGCTGCTGGAGTTATGGGGAGGGAATATGAAGGGTGCTAATTGCCATATGCAGATGCCTGGAATTGTTGGGGAGGGCTTCCTCCTCCCATAGACTTTCAAGATGGGAAAATATTACTGCTGTCCCCAAGCCTTGAGATGACTGTGGAGATTGAAGCAGGAGAGACACCTCACCAGGGTGGGAGGGGAAACAGGGTGGAAACCAAACAAAAATTCTGGGTTTTTTTTCCTACTTGTTACAACATTTTCCATCATTGGCTTTTTCTTTTTTTAAATCTGAAAAGCATCTTAACCAAAATAGTGGGTTTCCATAAGGTAACACAGATGATTCTAATTAGTACAACATCCAGGACTGAAGATATGGGCTAGTTTGCTTGGAGTGAGTCAATAACTCTATTTAATCAGGTGAGTCTTAATCACTATGAATATAACAAAACATCTGAAGACATGAGTCTAGGAAATCCCATAACACTGTTAAACCTACTTATGAGATGCCTCAAGGACAGAGGAAAAGTCGAGGTAAATCAGTAAGTGTCTTCTATCAGCATTTCCCAGTTGTTGCTGTTGCCATTTAGTCCGCTGTTTGTATCCAACTCTTAGTGACCTCAATTGGGATTCTCTTGGCAAAGATCCTGAAGTGGCAAGCCACTTTCTTCTCCTGTCATTTTACAGATAAGAAAACTAAGGCAAGCAGAATTAAGTGTCTTGTCCAAGGTCACATAGCATTTCCCATACTACCTTTCAATAAGGGAGAACGTGAAAGAATGAATGAATGAAACATTCATTAAGTGCTTTCTCTATGCAAAACACTGTGCCAAGCATTAAAGATACAAATAGAAAAGTATGACAGTCCCTGCTCCCAAGGAAGACATCATATGTGGAAAGTTTCAGTTGCAAGTCACTTGGAAAGGTCCCATGGTCCTTACATTACAGTGGCAAAGTGGATGAGGATGTCTCTTTTTAAGTGTCTTTTCCATTGAAAAAACATGTTAGTTTCTGCTATTGAACCACCTGACACTGCCAAATGCTTTAGTGACTAGAATTTTCTTTTTGGGGTCTACAAATGGTACGTCTAAAGCACCTATAGGAACAGTTTCCAGGCTGCATCTCCATCCTGAACATGGCTAGAAGATAATGCTGGAGCTACACTTGATAGTTTCTGGTACCTGATCATGTTGCTTCTGGGACAGGAGAAAAGGGTAAACCATCAGGTTAGGTGAGAAGTATAACTAGAAACAGAAAGCTAAGTCTGAATAAAGTCACTAAAGTGTTGTCAAGTTAACTGTCTGTCATAGTTTTCATTTCCATGGCAGTATATTCGCAAAGTTTCTAACAATTGCCTGTGTATTATACTTCTCAATGATTAGGAAGGTATATCAGTCCTGATCTTTATCCTCCTTATTATAGAGGGGAAAAGAGGTAATTAAGCTAAACACGAAAACTAACATGGAATAGCAAGTCTGAAGCCTGAAAAAAAATTTGTCCAGGTTGTAGAAAGAAATTAGGCTTTGAGAATTCATTTTAATGTAAAGAGAGCATATGTCTATTTCATGTTCTCTTTCAGAATTGCAGGGGCAGCTTGATGGCCCAGTAGATAGAGCCCTGGAGGCTGGAGGACCTGTATTCAAATGTGGTCTCAGACACTTACTAGCTGTGTGACCCTGAGCAAGTCACTTAACCACATGAAAGAGAGACAGAGGAACTGCATTCCCTAGAATCTTAGCAGCTTTCATTGGGCCAAATTTAAAATAAGAATAAGAATCTCTGAGGGGACAGCTTGGTGGCACAGTAAATAGTACACTGGACTTGGAATCAGGAAGACTCATCTTCATGAGTTCAAATCTGTCCTCAGACACTTGCTAGCCATGTGACCCTGGATAAGTCACTTAACTATTTTGACCTCAATTTCTTCCTCTCTAAAATGAACTGGAGAAGGAAATTGCAAACCACTGGTTACAACAAATGGAAAAGTTCTGAATGTTGTGGATAAGTTCACTTACCTTGGTAGTGTACTTTCCAGGGATGTACCCATTGACAATGAGGTTGATGCACACATTGCCAGAGCTAGCTCAATGTTTGGGAGGCTCTGAAGAAAAGTTTGGGAGAGAAGAGGTATTAGACTGACTACCAAATTGAAGGTCTAGAGAGCCATTGTGCTGACCTCATTGCTGTATGCCTGTGAAACATGGACAGTATACCAGTGCCATGCCAAGAAACTGAATCATTTCCATTTGAACTGTCTTAGGAAGAGTCTGAGAATCACCTGGCAGGATACTGCCAGTCCTTGCCAGACACTGAAGTCCTTGCTCAAGCTGAACTGCCAAATTTTCAAACTATGCTTCAGAGAGGGCAACTCCGATGGGCTGGCCACATTGTTCAAATGCTAAATGTACGCTCGCCAAAAAGACTATTTTATGGAGAACTTGCATGGGGCAGGCAATCACATGGTGGCCAGAAAAAAACGATACAAGGACACTCTCAAGCTCTCTCTCAAGAACTTTGGATTTGACTGTGCAACATGGGAGACACTGGCACAGGACCTCTCAGCATGATGTGCCCACATCAGAAAGGGTGCTGTGCTCTTTGAGCAAAGGAGAATGGAGACCGCACAAAGTAAATGTAGGATGTGCAAATTTGGGATATCCACCCCACATATTCACACGGACTATCTGTGCCCAACTTGTGGTAGAGCATTCCAAGCTCGTATTGGTCTAACCAGCCACAGTCACACACTGAAATTTCACTTTATCATGGTGGTGTCATTTTGGTCCTCTTTGAACATGAAGGACAACCAACCAACCATCCTTTGTCATATGATTTGTTCTGAGAATGGTCAGTGTAACTGGGGTTCCTTAGCAGGGATTAGGCAGCTAGGTAGTGCAGCGGATAGAGCTTTGGATCTGGAGTCAGAAAGAATGGAGTTCAGAAAATCTGGCCTGAGACACTTACTAACTGCGGAACTGTAGGCAAGTGGCAACCTGTTTCCTCATCTGTAAAATGGGGATAGTACTAACACCTACTTCCCAGGGTTGTTGTGAGGATCAGATGAAGTAGCATATGTAAATTGCTTTGCAGACCTTAAAATCCTATCTAAATGCTGGCTATCATTACTGGCCAGATGGTTAATGTTCTCTAAGTTTGATGGTTTGGTTTATTAAGATTTTGTTGGTTTCTCACCTACTACCGTGTTTATTTATGAGGTGGGGGGAGGGAGGACTTAACATCAGAAGGATGATGACCAGATCATAAACTATTTTGATCCCAGAAGCTCACAAAGATCATACCTGAAAGCATGGGGGTGTTGCATCTGCATGAGTGAGAAGAGTATCGACACAGGTCATAGCATCAGAATTCTATAGCCAGAAAGGATCATTTCGTTAAGTGACCTGCCCAAGTCATCCAGTAAACCTCAAAGGTAGGATCTGAACCCAGCTCCTTTGACTTCAGAGTCAGTATTCTCTATGGGTCCTATTGAAAATAAAACAAAACTAAGAGATCCTTTGTTTCAGATCTTCAAAGACTTGAAAGGCTAATTGTCAGCCCAGGAATAGTCTGCTCCCTCAGGCTGTTAGATCAAATTCCACTTTGGGGTTGGACAATTTGAAGAATCCTATTACCTACAGTCTCAGAGGCAAGCCTAGCGCTATTGCCTGGGTTGAGTCTATTTGTAAGGAAAAGGTCTTCAGTCTTTCAATTCAACTGAATTTAGCATGTATTTATTGAGTGTCTACTCTGTCTCTTGTTTTCTCAAAGCTTGTGATTTAAGCACTTGCACACACACACACACACACACACACACACACACACACACACAGACTTAAGGGTAAAATCCCCAAATACTGCAAGTTTGTTCTGAAATGCAATGACAACTCAAAAATGATTTTTCTATTTGGAAGGAGAACAGCCCTCACAGAGCACATATTTATCTTGATGTGTGCTCACTACAGCTGCCTGGAATGCTTTCTCTGGCCAATTTGTAGTTGATCTTTATAAAACAGACCCCTCCCTCTTGATCTAATTTTTTTTTCCTGTACATTTGTTCCACTTAAACCTTTCAGCACATTTGTTAACTTGAGTGACATTTCTTAAATCGCAATCCCATTAACTTGGAGCATCATCCAATCCAGGGGATGCTCATCGTTTATTTAATTGGGGATGGCTTGGTTCTCTCCCAGATGTTTCTTTTCAGCAGATACCATTGTGTTTTAAAACTTTGGATAATTATAGCCCTGTAAACGCACAGTACAAGATTTGTTGGCTCCATCTCTCTTCTTATGTAATAGCTTCATTGTCTACTAATCGCCCTATCCACAAAGGGAAGGGATCCATGTCAAGCAAAGATATTTATTCAAAGCCACTTCACTGAGTCTGTAAACAGTAGCTGAAGCAATCCACCAGTAGAATCAAACACTGCTGGATGACTTGGCCACCAAGACTGACCAGAGTTGGCTCCTTAAGCTGAAGAATGACTGCTGAGGTAAGAGGTTTCCTCCCCATCTCCCTTGTTGCTCACCATCCCCCATTTCCTTGTAGCTGCCCGGATTCCTGCTGACTACAGGGAAATCTGAATAGGCTTGGCCATACCCATATTGTCATCCTTCCTAAGTAACATGGAAGTGCTGAGCAGCAGAGAAGTTCCTAGTAGATGGTGATGAGTGTTTGCAAAGGAGCCTTTATTCAGCACCAGAGAGCGTGGTGCTAGCTGCTAGAGGAGACTCCAAGTTTAGATCAATCAAAAAACATTTAGTAAGCACCTACTGTGTGTCAGGGACTGTGCTAAACATGGAGGATACAAAAAGAAACAAACAAAAAAATAGTCCCCACCTGCCTCTGGTCTAATGAAGGAGACATGTACCCACCCTCTAATAATCAGAGTTACACTACATACTTGTCTATCTTGGACTCAATTGAAGACAGGAAGAGAGAGGGAAAGGTATGTCAGTAACGCTAGGCTCTATCCTAGAAGGTCCATATTGGGCCAGTTGTATCTTCTTGTCAATTCTTTTCCATAGTATCTTCAATATCTCTCCCCTCACTGCCATCCTCAGATGGTTACCCACCTCTTGATGATTCTGGTTGCTGTCCTTTGTACCTGGAATACACATCTACAACATGGAACCCTAACCTTCCTTCAAAGCAGTCACTACCTCCTACTAAAAGCCTTTCTTAGTCTCATCTGTCATTAATACTCTCCCTGCCCCTTCCATCATCAAATTATTTTGTATTTTTTTATATATTTTGTTTGGAGAGGCAGTGTAGTATTTCAGATAGAAAGCTGACCACTGAGTCAAGAAAGCACTATCTCTGACACCTAAATGGAATTTACTACACTTTTCGGTGCCCCCAGGTAACTCTCTATGGAGGTAATTCCTAGAATAGTTGCCAATATAGGTAAAGGGAATTTCCTCACTAGAAGTTTCCTGAGCATATTCAGAACAACAACAAAACTACTGTTTTTATTTACCTGTGAACAAATTGCTTCCCCTGATAGAACGTAAGGTTCTTGAGGGTAGAGATTGTTTCATTATTTTTTTATCTCTAGCAAATTCTCATTGAATTAAATTGTATTAAATTGACTGCAGGGGGACTTGGAGAAGTGTAAACAGGAAGATTTAAAAAAAAAAATAGAAAGCACGAAGAAGTCAATAAGGGCAGGAGAAGCAATTTAATAAGGAAATCCTCCTTAAACATTTGCTATAGGCTTTGGGTCAGAGAAGAAGAAAACTATTTCAATGGAATTTCTATGTGGTGCCTGCATCCTCAGCCCACTAGCTGTTGGGGAAAAGCAGACCAGTCAGACCTCAAAGCACCTCTGAGGCTGGACATCTTTTCTCCAATTTCTGAGAGGTATCAGATTAAACTTATCTACCAGATAGTTATCTACTCTAGAGGTATGGAGCTCAGGACAACAGCGGCGTCATCCCTGGTTGCTCTGAAAGGGCAGGGTAGCTCCTAGATTACAGATGCTCCTTCTCATTGAATGATGTAATCAAAGACCATAACCAAACACAAACGGCAAGTAAACCCATTTATCTGAACAGTAAACAGAAATCAGAGAAATTATGTAAAATAGAATATACTAGAAAATGCATGAGTATGAATAAGTTTTTCAACTAGGAGCAAGAGGATACATAATCTCGGTTCAAACCAAGAAAGAGAGAATAGCCTCATGCAAGGGGAGTCCTCTGTGGATCACAAGTTCTGGGAGTCCAACATATTAAGGTGCTATCTCTTTCCCTACATGTTTGCAGCTCTGTGAAGATCTCAGGGTTTTTCTCTCCAATTGTCTTTCCCTGAAATGCCTCTGGAATCAATCAAGTAATTCTCCTACACAGGTGCACAGCATTAAGGTCAGCATTCTCATCACCATTCAAGCATCACTTTTCTTTCTTGTAATGTAAAGGCAATCTGAAGATCTTCTCTGCCCCTTAATAGGCCATGTGACCTGCTTTGAGCTTTTGCTCAGCCCACTGTTTGAGTCACATAAAGCTGATGGTGGGAGGTTCTTGCTGAATGGGTGGAGCAGGAAGAGAGAGTGAGGTGGAGTAGAGCAGCTAGCGAGAGTGAGAGAGGGAGTGATTTTGCCTAAGGGTGCTTGTTTGTGCAGAGGCCTGATGGAGGGAAGGCTTAGGGATGGCCATGCTCCCTGGATTGGTGATGTGTATAAACTTGCTTGTTATCATGATGGAATTGGCTTTCTGGTATCTGAATAAATATTTTGGTTTTGTCTTTGAGGAAGAGAGTTTATACTTTGTGAATTTATCCTGGAAACACACATGCATACTCATAGTGACTGCTATGCATATGGCATTAGCATTATACTTCTACATGCATCACTTAGCACTGGGCTGCTTCTCTCCCACCCCACTTGGGTAAGAGTCCATTTACATGTGACAGAGAAGAAAGCCAGGGAATTTGCCAAATCAAGGTTCAGGAGCTAGTGAAGAAGACCTTTCTACTTGGAACTAAGGAGTCCTGGAGTCCAGAGAGAAAGAACCTTATATTTTCAAGATGAAAAGGAGTTGAGACATAACTCTGCTAGGGGTGGAGGACAAAATACTCTGTCAGGGGAACTAGAAAGTAGAACTAGTTCTATCTGTTAAAAGGTTGATTATTGATTGACTTACCATATGCCAAAATAAAGTGAGGAATGAGACTGTATTTGTAATTAGCTACTAGCATGTGGTATGTACCCTGAAATTGCTACTCACTGCAGTGAACTAATTTTTGCTTTTGAGATAACTGATTGTGTGGGTGCTTGTTGTAAGTCTTTAGAGTCCCCCTGAGGTCCATAAAGCTTAAGGAACAAAGCAAATACGTGTATTATACTGATTGGCATTCACATGTTGGTCAGGAGGCAAGAGAGATTCAGGAAGCAGTAACTGCAGGTCTCAGGGACTATGGGACTTGAATGATGTCTTTCTGGAATACAGGTCAACATGAAAGGCTCCACTTCTGCTCTGGGGCTACATTTCAGGTGGCATAGAGATGACCAGCAGGTATAAGTCTGCCCTTTGGAGTGCGTTCCCCTTTCATACCTTATTATGAATCCTCTCCACATAAGGCTATAGATCCCTATTACAATACGTTTGTCATTCTAGAACATCCCAGAAAAAGCAAATACATTACAATTGCAGTACTATATTAATCACCTACAGGCAATTAATGTTGGAGTCAAGAAGACCTGAGTTCAAATGCTGTCTCAGAAACTTACTAGCCATGTGACTTTGAGTAAGTTGATTTAACTTCTCAGACTCATTTTCTTCATTTGTAAAATGAGGATAATTAATAGCACCTGCCTCCCAGGGTTGCTATGAAAATAAAATGCACCAACACATGCAAAGTGCTTTGAAATTTTTAAATAAATAAATGCTAGCTATTCTGTATATTATACAAAGATCATTCTGGAAAAAGCAGAACTATGTGATCCCTAAGATGGAAAGGCAGTACTGACCTGACCCTTCTGCCATAATACTGGACCTAAGAAGACCAAATCCAGTTGGTGGGCATCACCAAAGCTATAGAGTGTCAGAGAGGGAAGAGGTGGCACCAAAGTTCATGGACCCCAGAATATTACCTTGTACATGTCTTTTGAGTGGTGGCAGCAGTTTATCTAAAAGACAAAAACAGCTCCAGAACTTCCTTCCTTCCTTCCTTCCTTCCTTCCTTCCTTTCTTCTTTCACTCTTTTTCTTTCTTCCTTCTTTCATTCTTTTTTCTTTCTTCCTTCATTTTTCTTTTTTTTTTGGTGGGGAGGAGGGGAACATTGGAAAGCAAATTAGAATGGAGGAAGAGATTTCTGTCTAAAGGATATGTGAGATGATTGGGGGAAGGGACATAAATAGGCAACTAGGTTTGAAAATTGTATTTCCATGTCTGGTCTATATGGCATTCATGCTGTATATAAAACATATCTCATGAAATGTTTCCATTATTTGCATTATTCATTTATTTTTTACTCCTTCTGCTCTAGCATGCATAAAGCAAGAAGGGATGTAAAGGAAAAGTATCACACCTTCCAATGGTATGAACGGAGAAAATCTCTCCCATTAACTTCCATCGAAAACTAGGCAGCTCCCAACTGGAATGACTGCTTTTCATCTCAGGAATTGCCTTTAATGTAGTTGTTTTCAGTGATTTCACTTTACTCAGAGAAATGATTATGGCCCAAGATTGCAAGCTCTCTTTGACAAGCGCAAACCCCTTCCCTGCAGGGGAACAGGCTCCTCCATGCACCATGCATTGTTTATCTAAAAACAGTGTTTTATTATTGGTGTTCAATTAGCCCAGACAGCAGACACAAATGACTTTCAACAACAGCATCTTTACACTGCCTATCACTTCTAAAATGCCAAAGTCGGCACTAATAGTTTGCTAATAAAATAAAAATGGGCACAGACTGCCCCATCATTACTCAAATAGTCAGCAAATTTCCTCTACTGTTCCTTTTCAAATCTCTTCTTAATCTAATTACCTAAAACATTTTTTTTATTGCAGTTCAAACGTAACAAAGAAACAGTAGCCTTTTAAATAAAAAAAACCTGCTTTGATTTTATGTATTTATGAGCAAACAACTAACACTCCGTGGAAATAAACTTAAGAATGGGGCCTTTTCTCCTAATGCAGATTGACTCCCCATTTCCCCTTTTTTCTTTCAATAATTTTAATTTTTCAAATTTTACAAATTCCATTTCACAGACACCTCCTAAAGTCTACTGCCAAATATCTCTTTCTTACCATTGCAGGGGGAAAAAAGGGCTATTATATTCAACGGTTTCATCTGTTTTGCAAATTCATGCTTACTACTCTGAGGTTCACATTTGAATTTTCTATAACAGAGAAGACAAATGAATTGAGGAAAAATAATTAATAACAATGCATTTAGTAACTGCCATTTTTTCAGATTTGATTCAATGTATAAGTGTTTATTAAGCCCCTATTATGCAGTAGACACTGTACTAGGCACTGAGGGAACAAAAGTAAAAATGCACAAACAACACTTACCTTCAAGTAGTTTACACGAAATTGACCAAAGGCTTAAGCATAATAAAGATAAATGCTGTTCACGGCAATAGAATCTTAGACTTTAATTAGTAGATGGCGTCTTTGTTGGTGGTGGTTGTTGGTCGTTTTTGAGTCATTTTGGGATTTTCTTGGCAAAGATACTAGAATGGTTTGCCATTTCCTTCTCCAGCTCACTTTACAGATGAGGAAACTGAGGCAAACAGGGCTAGATGACCTGCCCAGAGTCACACAGCTAGTAAGGATTTGAACTCAGGAAGATGGGTCTTCTAGATTCCCAGCCTGGTGTTCTAGCCACTGTGCCACCTACCTGTTCTATAGAGCCTACTTAGAGAGTGTCTAAAACCTCTATCTCGTACACAAAGAAAATGAGACCCTGAGAGATTTGGGCACTCATACAACAAGATTGTGATAGAATTAAAATTACCCCACCCACCATCATTGAAGTGTTTGTTCATGTCTACACTCTTAGAGATTAAGATAAGGGATTTCCTCTCACCTTTTTGTTTATGACAAGATCACGGGACAGAACATATAATAATCTTTTTAATTGTAGCTGTATCAATGGGACAATCCCCCTCTGTGGCAGTCCACACACATATAGCCTTCAGGGTTGCAGACATTCCATCTCCTGAGCCTCATTTAATGTTTGGTCTGGATATATTCCAACCTGAAATTCAAAGAAAGCCTCAAAATCATGCCCCCCCCTACGTTCCCTTGCCAAGTCCCCCCTGGTTTCAACTGTAGACTGAGAATCAACCATTACCTCACCGCTCAAAATCCCATCTCTGGGCAGGATCTGTCTAGCCCCCTTTCCTTTGGCTCTTTTCTTGGCAAGGCTAAGGGGGGAAAAGGGAGGTGTGTTGTGAAGCGACATCAATTTTGTGGGAAGAACCCCTCTTTTTCACAGGTAGAGAATTTACCTTGAGAGAGGTCTAGCAGGCCCTCATCAACAAAATCCTAATAAGAGAAATTAAATAGGCTAGAAGAGACACTCTTGTTGTTTTGTTCTGTCATTTCAGTTGTGTCTGACTCTTCCTGGCCCCATTTCTTGGCAGAGATACTGCAGTGGTTTGTCATTTACTTCTCCAGTTCATTTTACAGATGAGGAAACTGAGGCAAACAGAGGTGAAATGACTTGCCCAGGGTCATATAGCTAGTAAGTGTCTAAGGCTGGATTTGAATTCCTGACTCCAGAACAGGCTCTCTAACCATTGTCACTTATCTGCCCCTCGGTAGAGGCATTAGACCTACTTAAATTCAAGCAGTGTGTGTTCTATTTTCTTTCTTTAACTATCTGAATTTCCATTGTCTTACCTACAAAAGAGAGAGGAAATGTGTTATGGTAACAAGTAAGCTTCTCTAAGAGTCAAAAAATCTGAATTTTAGTTCTGGCTCTGGTACTATTTAATGTTATAACCTGAGAAGTTAAAGAAACATAGATTTAGAACTGAAATGGACCTCAGTGTCCATCAAATCCAACAACTTCACCTTGCCTAGGTGTAAAAATGGCTGGTTTTACTATATGTCAGTGTTCTCTAGACCTTGCTTCTCCAGACTAAAAGGAAATGCCACTTTCTCTGTCTCTGTCTCTCTCTGTCACTGTCCCTCTGCCTCTCTGAATCTGTCTGTCTCTGTCCCTCTGCCTCTGTCTATCTCTGTCTCTGTCTTGTCGCTCTGTTTGTGCCTTTATCTCTCTCTCTGTCCTTCTGCTTCTGTCTTTCTGTCTGTCTGTGTCTATATCCCTCTGTCTCTCTTTCTCTTTGTCTCTGTCTGTGTGTGTGTGTCTCTCTCTGTCTCTGTCCCTCTGACTCTGTCTCTGTCCCTCTGTCTCTGTCTCTCTCTGTGTCTCTGTCTCTATGTCTCTGCTCTCTCTCTGTCTCTGTCTCTCTGTCTTTTTCTCTCTGTCTCTCTGTCTCTCTCTGCCTCTCTCTCTCTCTCTCTCTCTCTCTCTCTCTCTCTCTCTCTCTCTCTCTCTCTCTGTGTGTGTGTGTGTGTGTGTGTGTGTGTGTGTCTCTCTCTCTCTCCTTTCTCCCTTTCACATGGCAAAAAAAGTTCACCTTCCTGTTTGGTTTCAATTTGTGGTTCAATTAATGGCACGCCTCCATGCCACCAAATAACCTCTCTGTGCATCTGTTTAATTTTAAAGAGAAGCTAACAATCTCTCCCCCTTTTAAGTTATTGTTCACAAAATCACACATGGGCATCATTTTGAAAAGTCTGATGTATCACACAAATATAAGTACTGAATCTCTCTCAGTCTGTTTCCTCAGTTCAAGTGCCACCTTCTAAATTACACTTCTGATCCTTCCAGCTGCTACTCCTTCCCACCCCCAAAAAATTAACTTGTGTATATTTTGTGCACATGAAAAGCAGTATGGCATAATGGATAAAGACCTGGCCTTAGTGCCAGGGAGACCTGGGTTTAAATCTTGCCTCTGATATATACTGACTGTGTGACCCTAGATAAGTCCCTTAACTCAGTACTGTAAGAAACACCCTTAACTTATAAGTTAATGAGGAGATATAGCTCCCCATACCAATGAAATCATGGGTTCAGTCCCCATCCTGTGTTCTATGTATACTCATATATGTACATGTTATTTCCTTTGATAAATTTTGAGTTCCTTAAGATCAGAATCTGTTTCATTTTTCTTTTTGTATCCTCATCATGCAGCTCCATGTGTGATATGCAGTTGGTTCATAATAAATGCTCATTGACTGATCTGTAAAATATAAGCTAGTTTTAAACTGCTCTAAGACTTTGGGGACATCCAGTGTATCAGTTATTGGTAGAAAGGGTATGAAGATTATAAAAATAAGGTGTGAAAAGCTGGTTATAGTCATTAAAATCAAAATGTTCATGGAGATTGTGTCATTTTATCGGATAGTACACTACATAAGTGTGCAAATTATGTGTGCATGTTAAGAACCAGCATACACATGTGTACGTGTATGTATGTGTATAACACATACATGCATATTTAATACACATACACACATTTAAGTCATCTGTTTTTCTCAGTTACTTTAGCCACCAACCCTCAAGTTCATGTTAACTGGTCAGCCTCTCTTCCTTTTCCTTGACATCTGACCCTGGATGAAAATATCACACAAAGCCTGAAAGCCAACAGCTTTCTGGCCGAATGCGGCATTCTTGGCTTCCATTGACTAACCTTTCAATGTCTCCAACATTCAGGCTTCTAAAACCTTGTCTCAGGAAACCAGTGGGGTCTCAACCCACAAGCTGCCTTCTTCGCCCTTCCGGGGCTGCTTCCTCCAGCTCATCTCTAGGAACCTCAGGAGACCCTGGTCAACTTTGACTTGAAAAATCACACAGCAGTTAAAGATCCTAATCTCAATGCACACCAGCTGAGGCTTCAACTCAAGAATGTATGGTGGAAAGTTCCTAAGACAAGTGACAAGTTTTTGTCTTTTTTTTTTCTGAACCACCAGTTAAAACCAAACAGGAAGGTGAACTTTTTTGCGGCATGTTAAAAAAAAAAAAAGATAATGGCATTTATTTTTAGTCTGGAGAGGAGGGGGGTCTAGGAGATCAGTGACATATAATGAGTAGTTTTTGCCCCCAGGCAAAATCAGCAACATGGACTTATGGGTTCCTTGGCAAAAGCTATTGATTTTACTTATTCTTTCAATTGAGTCCTTGGAGTGGGTAAACTGGTTCTAGATCTCAATCTCCTGGAACCTACGGTTAGTTTTCTTCTGGTCCTTTTGGGCTATGCTTGTGGGCATATGGGGTGTTCAAGGAAGACTAGGACCTCTAGTATAAGGGCTTCCTGAGCCCTTTTCAGGGCTATTCATCCACCTTTGGCATCTACTTGGCACTCAACTCTCATCTGTGTCTCCAAGAAGCTGTAGCATGAGTAGTGGCCACACACCTATAAGCCATCTGGGCAGATGGGCTGAACCAGATTGAGGGGAACCAGTGAACCTCAGACCTGTTGGTGAGATAAGGGAGTATCTATCCCAAGTATGTGAAAACTTCCCCCGATTTGGTCCAATGACTACAAAGGGGGCTGACGCAGGTGCTGTAGAGTACTTAGGCATCAAAGATGCAAATGTCATTCATATTGTACCCCAGGCCTTCACTAATCATTCTGATTTTTGTCTTGCTACTGGACTTAAGAAAGAGTGAGGTTGACAACTTTGTATGACTCTACCTCACTTAAATGAAATTCACAAATGAGTCAAGATAACGCCCCATGATGTCATTGGCTATCTTCAAAAACAAGGGACAAACAGCAACAACCTGAGCATTAACTGAACCAGTCCACTCCTAGCTGTCCTGGAGATCTTGGGCCATCAGCTTCCTTAGCTTCAAAAGCTCTCAGATCTCCTGGAGAGGAAGACTATCTTTAGGAAGCTCGATTCTCCCTGTAGTTCTTGTATATTGTAGGGTATTAGTAATACATTCCTGGAGTTGCAGAAGGTAAAAGGGCGAGAGAGAGAGAGAGAGAGAGAGAGAGAGAGAGAGAGAGAGGGATGGAGAGGGAGAGGGAGGGGGAGAGGGAGAGGGAGAGGGAGAGGGAGAGGGAGGAGAGAGCTGGTTTTGGAGTCAAAAACCTTGGTTCAAATCTAACTTCCAGGCATCTCTCTAAGGCTATGAGTTGCAGAACAAGGTGTCATACAAGGAGTTTCCTCCCTGGGTGTGCCAGATATCAAAAAAATCACATCTGGTCCAAAACATTACCCCTAAACAGAAGCTGCTCTTGCCTTCCTAATTTCTTCAAATAGTCTAATTTTTTCTGGATTACCTTCTGCATTGAAAAACTTCTTACCATATTATGACAGAACATCTATGGTTGCTACTGTGTGTCCTCCTTCCATTGATACAGACCATTCTCTTGCCAGGTTAGTTGACAGTCTTCATGATGTCTGAGCCCACAACCTTTACTGGCACATCTGAATCAAAAGGACTGGTAGATTCAGGCCATGACCACACCAGCAAATTAGCACAAGATGGTGGCAGGGAGCAAAAATGGTTGTCAAAAATTCCAAAGTTTTGGGGGAGACAGGTTGAGACTGAGTCAGTTAGCTTCCCAGCACTGCTTGTTGTTCACTTCCTGATCCTGGAGAAATCTCTTGGATTGAATTTCCATTCCTGTAACTTAGTCTTAGCCCCATAAAATTTGATATTCTGAACAAACTCTAAACCAGGGGTGGGGAGCCTGCAGCCTCAGGGTCACTTGTGGCCCTTTAGGTCCTCAAGTACAGCCCTTTGACTGAATCTAAAGTTCACAGAACCAATACCCTATTAAGGGTATTATTTATTAAAAAGGATTTGTTCTGTAAAACTTGGATTTGGTCAAAAGACCACATGTGGCCTTGAGGCTGCATGTTCCCCAGTCCTGCTCTAGACTTTTGCTTCCTCCACTATAAATTCAAGCCCTTGCACTCCTCAGAGGAGGGTATTGCCTTTGTTCTACTCTAGTATTTGCTTAATCATAGGCACATGTTGGACCTTTCCCCCAAAAAGGATATAACAGTAAATTGTAACCAAAAAGATTTAGTATCTGGTGGTCAACCTACTGGTGAAAAGTCTCTCTATACTGGTCCTCAGGCATCAAAGAAGGGCAGTCAGGCCACCACTGGGCCTGCAAAGCCTTTATAACTTGATAGGATCTGTTAAGGTTTATGTTCCTTTTATATTAGCCTTTGAAAACTTCAAGGTCATCAATACCACAAGGAGAAATCAGGGTAGAACTTTAGTGAAAGCTATGCAAAGACTCTTTGAGAGAATCTGTCTCCAGAAAGCTCTTAGCTCACTAGTAATTCTCATCTCCAAAGATAGCACTCAATATTCTTTTCTCTCAAAGTGCCTAGGTCTTGAAAATAATCTCTGCCTCATATACAATCTGAGGATGGGAGGGAAGGGATAAAGGATCCATGTAACTGGTACAATTTGGCAAAATTCAAGTTATTGCTTTCCTAGCCCTCCTTCCTCCCATCTTAAAAAAACCAAAACAAAATGTAATTTCTAAGAAAGTCTGGTCTACCACAAGCACCATTCATTTCCTTAAAATGCTACGCTTTTAGCTCCATGGTGGGATGGCCATGACAGAGAAGACCAACATATTCCCACTTTTTTTCCATCTTGCAGAATTTGGAGGAGGTAGGGCACTGTTGTCAATCATGCTCAGAACAATTCACAAAAAGTATGTTTCACACAAGTCAGTCCTTTGGGACATAACCCTTCTCTGAGTTAATACCTATTCCCAGCCTTCTATCTCAGTGCAACATACCCATTTGTGAAAGGGGAGAATGGAAAGGGAAATGATGTCCCAGAAATTGACTAGATGTCCCAGTTTTCATTCTTAACTTCAAATATCAGCCTAGCTATAGGTAGGTAATAATGGCTTAGGACCTGGATATTCACAGGGTTGGTCTGAGTAGAAAATATTAAGTAATCCACAGTTGTTCCTTGACAGGATATAACACAAGGGAATGAGGGCAAGAATAAATTACCTTTCACTGAGAATGAACAAAATCTGCCATTTGTATTCCGTAAGTTATTTGATTTTCTCCAGGAGTGCTCTTCAGGGGTTTCTCTTCCATTCTCTTTTGCTTTGTTCATCACCATACAGATTCAGTCACTGGTACCTCTGAGAGA
The DNA here is from genome assembly GCA_028658325.1 of Potorous gilbertii. Taxonomy (NCBI): domain Eukaryota; kingdom Metazoa; phylum Chordata; class Mammalia; order Diprotodontia; family Potoroidae; genus Potorous; species Potorous gilbertii. The sequence continues at coordinate 100,965,741 of CM053773.1, read as the reverse complement.
CCCAGTGCTCAAGACCATAGCACTGTCTCTACAGTGCTCCCCTCCTCCAAATTCTTGAGGCCTCTGCCAACCCAGGTGGAAGGAAAATAATGAGCTAAGATTTTTTTCTCTCTATTTCTTTCCAATAACTCTGATTGGCTAGAATCTGGGCCTACATGGCATTTTAATTAATTTTTGATAAAAAAAAAAGAATTTGGCTTAAAATAAAAACCAGCTAAATAAAGGCAAAGTATTCTCTGCAAGAACACGAACTGTTCCTGGCAAGTGTATTAAGCCTGGGACTTAGGACAATATGTTTGTTGTTTAAAAAAGTACCCTGGTGTTAGGTAAAACAAGGCCAGAGGGGCCTTTGAGAACATAAGTAAGGATTGTGTTCTTGGAATGCATGGTTTCCATTCAGAACCAGAGTTGGGGGATGGGAAGGGCTTTGAGAAGCAGTGATATTGTTCAATCATTCAGTTTTCTGACTCTTTGTGACCTCAAGGACCACAGCTCATTGATACTATACATAGGGTTTTCTCGGCAAAGATACTAGGGTGGTTTGCTGTTTCCTTTTCTGGTGGATTGAGGCAAATAAAAGTTAAATGACTTGCCCAGGGTCACACAGCTAGTGAGAGAGGCCAGATTTTGACTCAGGTCTGTCCTGACTCCAGACCCAGCACTATATCCACCGAGCCACCTAGCTGCCCATTTTGAGAGACAGTGTGGTGCGGTGGAAAGATTGCTAGATTGTTGGGTCAAGTGAGATAATATTTATAAAAGGGCTTAACACAGAGCCGGGGTTTTGAGTACCAGTTCTTCTCCTAATGACCTATTTCACTTCTTTACTCCTTTGTAAAATCATCGTGGACTGAATGACCTCTAAGGATCCTTCTGGCTTTTAACTCCCTAATCTTATAAAACTAAACTTTGGGATAATTCAGGTCATGCATTCCCCCTCGTGTTAATGAATGCTCAGTGCTTCAGATCTGATGTCCTCATGTTTTATTATATTAGGCAACATTGCATAGTAAATAGAGTGTTAAGCTTGGAGCCAAGAAAACATGAGTGCGAATCTTGCTTCAGATACTTACTAGAGGCGAGATACTGCATAAATCATTTAACCTCTCTGACCCTCAACTTCCTCATTGGTAAAGTCATAACTTAAACTTTAGATTTAGAGTTAGAAGGGACCATCGAGTACAATCCCTCCTATTTTAACCTACAATAGACTCTTGTATTACAAATTAGTCAGCTGACAAAAATTTATTAAGTGCCTACCATGTGCCAGGCACTGTGCTAAGTATCGGGCTTACAAAAAGAGGCAAAAAAAAAGTTCATGCTTTCAAGGAGCTCAAGACATAACAGGGGAGACAACATGCAAACAGTTATGCACAAACACGGTTTATAAACTGGAGATAATCACAGAGGTAAGGCATTGACATTAAGGGAGAAACTTGTTTTAGAAGGTGGGCTTTAGCTGGCACTTGAAGAAAGTCAGAAAAGCCAAGAAGCAAAGGTAAGGAGGGAGCAAATTCCAGGCATGGAAGATTGTTGGTGAAAATGTCCAGAGAGGTTATGACTTAACCAGGGTCACACAAGCAGCAAGTTTCAGATCCAGGATCTGAAAGCTAACTAAAAACAAACTAAAGTTCTATGTTGGGGCAGCTAGGTGGTGCAGTGGATAGAGCACCAGTGCAGGAGTCAGGAGGAGCTGAGTTCAAATCTTACCTCAGACATTTCACACTCACTAGCTGTGTAACCTTGGGCAAGACATTTAACCCCAATTACCTCATCCTGGGTTATCTCCAGTCATCCTGATGAATATTTGGTGACTAGATTCAGATGGCTCTGGAGAAGTGAGGCTGGTGACCTTCATAGCCCTCCCTCACTCAAAACAAAGTCAAGTGCCAGTCATGTCATTATTTCTCTGATGGCATGGTCTTCTTCGGCAATGAAGGATGAACACATACAAAGTTCTATGATATGAGGTCCAAGACTCTTTCCACTGATCATATTGTCTCTGCCCAAAGTGGGTGTAATCAGAGTAGCTCTTCCCTAGGGTTGTGATGAGGATCCAATGAGATCATTTGTATTAAATATTTGATTAGCCTAAAGAACAATATAACTGGGAGCAATTGATTTTAATACATGAATGACATAGTCCAGTGATGTGGTCTTTGACTGAAGATAGAATCTGCAATACCTTTTTATCCTCAATATATCATTCAGAACCCTACACATAGGAGCTGTTCAGTAGATGATAATGTTGGTGTTTATAATGATGAGCCTTAGGAAAACAACCTCCAATCTTGTAGTCAGGAGATATGAGGTGATAGGTCACAGATTTTGTGAGGAGTATGAGAAAACTTGATCACCAGCAAAAAACAACAACAAATAAACAAAAACCCTCCTACAACATACAGGGAACCTTTGTATTACCTATATCTAGGTCAATCAATCAACATGTATTTATTAAACAGTATTATGTGCTAGGTGTTGGGGACACAAGTACAAAGAATGAAACAATGCCTATTCACAAGGAGTTTACAGTCGAATGGGAGAAATAACAAGTATATGTACACAACTGCACATGTATAAACTGATTGCTTCCTATCTAAGGGGTGAAAGAGAAGAGAGATGGAGGAATAAAATTTGAAACTCAAAACTTCTTTAAAAAAATACTAAAAATTGCTTTCAACATGTAATTGGAGAAAAAATAAAATTTATGGAAAATCAAAAAAGTACACATATAAACATATGTAGAATAAATATGAAGTTTATATATGTGCATATATATGAGAGACAGTACAGTGTGGTGGAGAGATTGCTGGATTGTTGGGTCAAATGTCTGCATGTAGTTTCATGTTAAATAAAAGGTAATTTGGTAGGAAGGGCACTGGTAGTTGAATGAGGGCATGTCAGGAAAGGCTTCATGAAGAAAATGGTGCGTGAGCTATATCTTGTAGGAAGAGAGGAACTCTTGGAGGCAGACATAATGAGGGAATTAATTACAGCCTGTGAGAAAGCACCAAGTCAGGATGTGGAATGTTATGTATGAGGAATTGAGAGGCCAGTTTGTCTGGATCTCAGAGTAAAAAAGCAGGAGTGAAATCCATTGAGGCTGGAAAGATACATTGGGACCAGGTTGTACAAGGGTTTAAAAGCTTAAACAGAGGAATTTATATTTTATCTTAAAGGCATTAGGAAGCCACAGACATTGGTTGAGGAGAAGAGTCATATGGTCAGAGGAAAATTACTTTTGCAGTAATGGGGCAGATGAGTCGGAGTGGTGAGAGACTTGAAGCAGGGAGTCTAATTAGAAGACTGCTACAATAGCGTAGGCGAGAGATGATGAACACCTGAACTAAGTGGTCACTATGTGAGTAGAGAGAAGGAGTCAGAAGGAGAGATATCTTGAAGGCAGAAATTGCAAGATTTGTCAGCTGATTATATAAGGATGCATGAGGTGAGAGAGAGTAGAAGTCATGGATAATGCCAAGATTACAACTTTGAGACATTGGAAGGACAGTGGTGCTTTAGACAGAAATAGAGAGGTGTGGACACAGGACGGTGGGGTTGCGGGAGACTCAAGGAGAGAAATAATGAATTCAGTTTTAGACATAGTGACTTTAATTTTTTTTCTGGGACATCCAGTTTGAAATAGCCAATAGATAGTCAATAGGGGAGAGAGGAGGGCTGGATCTATGGATTAGGGCGTCATCTGCATAGAGATGATTTGCTGTTGTTTGTTCATCCCTCTCAAAGAGGACCAGTGACATCAGGAGGTGATGTCGTGACTTGCAAATGAATTGGATTTAAGTGAGGCAGAGTTGGGCAAAGCGATCAGCCTCACTCTCTCCTCCAGAGTCATTGGGGTCCAGTGACACAATACCAGTCAAGATTACTGGCAATGGTCCCACATGCTGTGGGAAACCCTAGCCTTTTTTAAACAAAGGTCTTTCCCACGTCTCCATATGTGTGATGCAGCTACTACTACTCATAGATTGCTGTATGTCATTCCTTCTCAAAGAGTTCCAAGGATGTCAGGGTAAAAGGAGAAAAGATGACCTAGGATAGGTTGTTGGGCAACACTTACAGTTGAAGAGAATTATGTTCTTAATGAGACATGAAGGTAGACTGAGAAGGTAGTAATTGAACCAGAAGAAGGTAGCGTCACAAAAACCTAGGGAGGTGAGGATGGTCAACTGCAGAGGATTCAAATTCACAGGCAGAGGGTTGCATACAACTGCAAGATCTCAGAGTGCTGCCAGAACCAGATTAAAGTGTAATTTGGAAATGTGGAGTAAAATAAAAATGCCTATAGGTGATGTTAATTCGACCCTATCTTTGCAGAGGTTGTTGCTATTTGAATTAGACACCACTAGCCTACAGTATCAAATGTAGCAAATAAAGAAGGATTAGGACTTGGAAAAGACCATGAGATTTAGGAATTAAGAAGTTACTAAAAATTTTAGAGTGAGCAATTTCAGTCGATTATGAAGGGGAAAAGTCAGATTATAAAGGATGGAAGTGTGAATGATAGGAAAAGTGGAGGCAGCCGCAATTTTTCAGAATTTGACTGAGAAAGAGAGGAGAGAAATAGGAGGATAGCTTGTAGAGAAAGTAAGTTCTATTAGAAGTGTTTTCTTTAAGGATTGGGGGAGATAGAAACGTTTCAAAGCAGTAGCAAGGAACATGTTGATTGGAAGACTGGGGGAAAAGGAATCAGATGTGCCTGTAAAGGGTTGATCTTGGCAAGGAAATGGCCATCTCTTTGTTAGATGCTTAAAGAAATGAGAGAGTGAAATCAAAGCATTATGAGATGAAGAGAATGGAAAAAGAGAAAGCTTATTGAATAGTCTCACTTTTCCCCGCAGTAAAGTAAGAGGAGAAGTCCTCAGCTAAGGGAGAGTGAAGAGAAGGTATAGGGGATGGGGTGGGGGGTCCAGTGGAGAAAGTTTGAAATAACTTCCATGGGGAATGAAAAAGAGAATCAGTTGAGTTGCGATAAAAAGAGTGCTGTGCTGCAGTGAGGGCCCAGCTGATGCTGCATAATATAATATTACTAACGATGATGATGGCAATGCCTAATGTTTATACAATGCCTACTAAGTACCAGGCACTATGCTAAGCCCTTTACAAATATTATCTCCTTTGATTCTTACAGCAGTCATGAGAGGTAGCTGCTATTATTATGTCTATTTTACATATGAGGAAACTGAAGCAAAGAGAAGTTAAATGACTTGCCCAGGGTCACACAGCTAGTAAGTGTCTGAGGTCAAATTTGAATTCAGTTCTTTTTGACTCAAGGTCTAGCTTTTCATCCACAGTGCCACTCAACCTCCCCAAATATGCAGTCAGTATAGTTGTGGAACTAGGTTTTGAGATAGAGTTAAGCTGTGGCTGATTGACCTCATGTAAAGTGACCAGGGGTAAAGTTGTCAAGTGAATAAGAATTTCCTAAGTCAAGGTCATTCATACCTTCACCCTTCCTCACTTTACCCTACCACAACAACATACCTATTCCTTATCCAAACCACACAAATTCAGTTTTTAGAACCCTAATTCTGAGGTCATGTCACTGGGATTATTTGATTCTTGATCAACTGGAATAATATCCTCTTTCACCAAAGCCGACCAGAACACAAGTCACAGGAGCAAGGGAAGCTGGCCTTTCACAGATCCTGGTTCAAAGGCACTAATTATGTTCATGATTAAGTTGTAAATGGTCCTATCTGCCCTTGGATTAAATGCTGTGATTCCATACTCATAAAGTCTGATTCACAGTACTGGCACATAGTACATGCTTAATAAATGATGATTGACTGATCAGAAAACTCCAGCCACCACCCCATTTATTATAGGAAGTGGAGGCACAAATGAAAGGAGTCAGGAATAGTGGCTCTGATCCTTAGAAAAAACATATGGTGGGATCCTAAGACTGGAAACAACCTCGGGGACCCATTGACTCCATCCTCCGGACAGGCCTATGTTTCAGGTACCTAGCAAAAAGAATCAACTCTATCCAGTTTTCTTCCCACCATAACTTAATTATGCATAAAGGCTAGAAAGAAGGAGACAGGAAAGAAACAACTCCCAAGACCAGGGCTTGTAATAGGAGATAATGGTCATTGCCTCTTGTTGAGATGAGACACATGAACTAATTTTTGCATTTCCTGCCTCTCTGGAGCCAGCTTTCCTCCTTGACTACATATGTACAAGCACTGTACCACTGGGAAACTGTTCTTTCTGAGAGATAGTAATTATCTGAAATGTGGGTAACTTGTTTCTAAGCAACCCACTGCTTGAATCAGGGTAGGAATTTTTTGAGGCTTAATGGAGAGAGACTGGTGGCTTTTACAGAATCTCATGGTTAAACTGTATACTCCAATGCTGTCTAATCTTAGTTGTAAGAGATACCTAGACTTGGGGTCAGAAAGATCTGGGTTCGAATCCTATTTCAGATAGTCACTGTGTAACTCTGGGCAAAGTACTTTAGCCTCTGTGCCTCAGGTTCCTTATCTGTAAAATTGGGCTAATAACAGTACCTACCTCACAGGGTGATTGGGAGGATCAGATGACATAGGGTATGTGAAGTGCTTTGCAAACCTTAAAGCACTGTGTAAATGAGTATATAGTTATTATTAAAAACTAAATGCGATGTGTATTTGTGCATCTGCTTTTTTATCCACTATTTATGTCAGCACTCATGTAAGCCATTCTGTAAAAGTATAAGAGAGATGAGATTTGTAGGGTCCTGAGGCACATCAGTGATTTATGTATAAAGTCTTCAACTAGCTATTAATCAGTTGAGTGTTGAAAGAACCAGGAGAGCGATTTAATTCTAACATCAATATTATAAAAAAAAAATTGAAGACGTTTATAAACTGTTGAAGAATGAAATAAGCATGACCGGTCCTTATTGTAATCAATTTATATTTGTAAATGGAAATGGATGGTCAATATAAGAACTGCAGACCAAAGGAATTCAGACTGGCAAAACCATAGACTGTCAGCATACGGGAGGCTTTGTGGCTTCTGCTGGTCCATGGAATTCCCTTTTCTGGCTATTTTTAAGGATTGAACTTTTTCAGTTCAGTATTTACTCAACTATCTTATATTCTATAAGACTTAAAAAAAAAAAAAGCTTTCAGTAAAACCTGTACGACTAGCGAGAGCTTCATCTGCTTTAGGCACAAAGTCATAATTGTCTAGAGATTTGCCAATTGATAGCCAATAAAACATCAGAATATTACACAATCAGGGAGAAAGCATTAGGACAAATTATCTTTGTTGAGCAAGATCTTGGCTTTGATTTTTGAATACACATCCTCAAACTTCCTGAATATGTTGATTGTAGTTGTATTTTAACAACTACTGCTGTATCTGATGATGGCTCGGTGAAACCAGGAGTTGGAAGCATGTCATACTGAGGTCTGAAATGAATGGCTATGCTTAGTTATAGAAGAAGATTGTTATTTGTTGGTTAGACTAGTTTCCTTCTGTCATGTAATTAAAAATAGTTAAATAATAAGATAGTAATAAATATTTGAAAAATAAAAAGTAACAAAATGAGGAGGAGACTAATTTATACTATTACATTAATATTGTAAAAATAAACAATTTGGAGATTTGTATAAACATAAAGAACGAAATGAGCTGAACAGGAGGATAATGTATACAAAAGCAGCGCTCTGAACACAAACAACTTTGAAAGCTATAAGAACTCTGATCACCACAATGACCAGTCATGATTCTACAGGACCAGTGAGAAAAGTCGCTGTCTACTTGCTGACATAGGGGTGAGAGATTCAGAAGGCTGGTGCACAGCTAATAAGGAAATTTGTTTGGATGGACTGCATATTTGTTGTAGAGAATTTATTTTTTCTTTCTTTTTTTCTAGTAGAGTGGAGGGGGATGATGTGAGGGAAAGAAAATAGATTTCTCTTAGCTAAAAAATAAAACTTCAATTAAAAAAAGACAGCTTTAAACAGAAACTACTTTGTCAAGGATGAAGAGCGATCTTTCCTTCCTTTTAACAGATAGTTGCATATGCCATCAATTGTGGTCACTCTTTAGTATTCTTTTGCTTAATTGTTTTCTTAAAGTACGTTTGTCTGATGTACTGACTCAAAATTTATCAATAAAAACAAGATAAACTCTGGAAAGGAAGAACATGGAGAACACAATTGAAACTAATGAATGAGGGTGGCCTTTAGTTAAGGATGATGAAAGTCTAAGTGGTGAAATAAGTGTATGAAGTCTTAGAATATATTGGAAAGAGGGCAAGACAGTACACATGAGGCAACACAATGTAACAGGGAAAGCCTTGGAATGGATATTGGAAAAACTGGGGTGTTGCCTTGGCTTTGACCTTAATGTCCTGATCAAGTCACCTCCTTTTACTGGACCTCAATTATCCAATGTGTAGAAAGCTAAGGTGGGACCAGAACCACAGATGTTCTTAACCTGGGGTCTGTGAATTGGTTGGTCTTTTACAAATATTTCAATTATTGTATTTCAATATAACTGGTTTCCTTTGTGATTCTATTTTTTTTTTTAAATTGCATTTAACAACAACTTTTTGAGAAGGAGGGGTCCATAGATTCAACTAGACGGCCAAAAATACATGGCATAAAAAATGCTTAGGAGCCCTTGGACTAGATGGTTCCAAAGGTACCTTGGAGCTCCATGATTCTGACTCAGTATGCCTAGTAGATAAGCTTTGCTCCAATTTACATTTTAACATCATTGAATCCCACACAGACTGTGTCACGAAGTCAGTTCAGCATTTAGCACCCAAGAAGACTTCCCTCTTTCCTGCCACACACTCCCCCACCCACTACTGATTTTTTGTGCCTCCCACAAAGCCCATTTTGAGAGGAAATGATTTCATCCATCACATGTGTAAGGAATGAAACAGTTTCACAATAGCACTTAGTATTTTAGTGTAGTCCCCCCTGACACCCTCCTCTGCTTTGGGAATTCTCCTTTTCATTTCACAGAATGAAAAACATTTTGAGATTCCGCCCTTCTGAGCAAGCAAAAGAGGTTAGAGAATGTCACAAGTCTTCCCCAATCCGTAGGTAGAGCATGAGGGAAGATTTTTGGATTAGCTTCTTAAGTCCTCTGAGAAACCAAAATGTGTAGGAGCTATCCTTTTGGCTTTGGTAAGCAAAGCTAGAAGCATAAAAGTGCTTTTTCCCCCTTGCCTAACACTCTCTGTGCCGTTGTTCTTTACCCTCTCTCAATGTCAGTCCTGACTTTCCTGGCTGCCCACCTCACCGCATGAGGGAGGTTGGCTGAGCCATGTAATAGAAATAGATTTGAACATTAGAGCTGGAAGGTGCCTTTAAGATTGTTGAAACTTAAACCTTCGTTTGACATTTGAGGAAACTGGGACTCAAGGGCATGGTTAAGAGATTTGCCCAGATTAGCCACCTGCTTAGTTGGTAGAATTGTTTAGTTTTCAGCAGGCTGCTAAAATGATCAAAGCGAACGATCTCGGGTCAACCCAAAAAACACCTCACATTTACATCATACTTGATACTTTAAGAACGACTTTTATGTATGTGATCTTGTGTGATTCCCCACAACATCCATGAGAAGTGGGTAGATCAGACATTTCTATTCTTTTTTGACAGATGAGAAAACAGAGGTGGATAAAGGTCAAGGCTGACGAAAATCTCAGTACTAGAACTTAGGTCTCTTGACTCCGTTTTTCATGTCTTTCTTCTACCCCATTTACAAAGGCCTCTAAAATAGAAACATATTTTGTACATCTCCTCTGCTTCTGATTCTTCTGCTCCATGAGATCAGACCGCCTCTGAAATTCAGGTCAGAAGCAGAAATGGAAAGAGCCAGCAATAGGCAGTCACAATCAGCTGCTGAACTACTATTGTCACTAGGCTGTCAAGGTATTGATAGCATCGACTCACCCTCAATTCCACCCACCGTTCATTACAGACCTGTGGATGTAGATTGGCAAAAGGCATGAAAACCAAAGATAAGGCTCAAAAGCAAGCCACCCTCAGTGTCAGCAGTGAGTTGCTATATTCATATTTGGGTAGGCATGGTACCATATGTTATGATCAGTAGTTACCTTGAAGGCATCATGGTGTAGAGGAACGGGGGTTAGATTTAGAGGATTTTGGTTCAAATCCTCCTCTGTCACTTGCTCCCTGTGTGATCTTGGGCAACAGGTTCGATTTTTTCATCTGCAAAATTAAGAGATTGGCATTTATGACCTCCAAGGTCACTTCTTGCTCTAAGTCTCTGATGCTAAGATTAGGTTGGGTTGCTGTGGATCAGAGTCCCCTCCCATCCCAAAGAACCATTCTATGCAGCAAATGGTACTTTTAAGAAAAAAAATTAAAAAGAATAAAAAATCATCATAATTGTCAATACATTAAAAAGTCTGAGAATGTGTGCAACGTACAACACTTGTGGACCTTCTACCTCTGCAAAGAAGTGGGAATATCTTCTCATAGCTCTTCCTTCTAACCATGCTTATCCTTTATAGTTTTGTGATACTGATTTTTTATTTGGGGGGCACATGGTTCTTTTCATTTACATTGTTATAGTCATTGTTTATATAATTTTCTTACTCCTTCTTATTGTACTTTGCCTCAATTTATATAGAGCTTTCCAAGTTTCTCTGTATTCATCATATTCATTATTTCTTCCAACACAGAAATATTCCATCACATTCATATAACATGATTTGTTTAGCTATTTTACTTTGTTTCCAGTTCTTAGCTATCACAGAAGTGCTGCTATGAATATATTGATGTATATGGGGATTTTTTATTATTAGTGAAATCATATTACATTATTTAGTGCAAAATTTGTGCCAGTGTTACTGAATTGATGGGTAGCTGTTTTCCTTCTAAATCTTCACTACTACAGAAAAGTACATTTAATTTACAGCCATATCTTTAGAGTCTTTAAATGTGTCTAGGTTTTTGTCCATCTCCTACTCAAAGTCCAATGTGTGTGTAACGTAACGTGAAGTAGTAGAGACAGCCTTGGGTGAGGATGACTTCAATTCATGCCCTTAACATATACTGACTGTGTGTCCCTGGGTAAGTCTCTTAACCCCTCAATATCCTTAAGGGAATTGCTAGGACTACAAGTCTAAAATAATTACTATGTCTATTGCTAGAAGGATTTTTCTCTCTGTGCATATTCAAGTTCCCTAAATAGATAATAAGACTGAATGAAACAAAACCCAAAACTAACCCAAATGTGTTAAAAACCAAACAGACTCAAGTGCTTCAAACAACTGTATCAACAAGTACTTTCTGAGTAATGATAAAAACTAGCATTTATATAGCGGATGCTTATAAAGAAGTAAGAAGTGCTTAAAACATGAAAAATAAAACAAAACTCCATCTATTCTTTTGCCTCTCCCTCCCCCCCTCTCTTTCCCTTTCTCCCCTCTCTTCCCCTTTTCCCTTCTTCTCTCTCATCCTTCCTCTCTGTCTCTCTAGTTCTCTCTCCTTTTCTCTCTCTGTCTCTCTCCATCTCCTTTTCTTCATCTTTGTATCTCTCTCTTCATTCCTCCCTTTCTATAGCTCTCTCTCACTTCTTTCCCATTCTCCTCTTTCCTTTCTTTTTCTCTCTTTCTCCCTTTCTCTGTCTCTCCCTCTCTTCCTCTTTGTCTCTCTCCCTTCCTTTCTCACTCTCTCCCTTCTCTCTCTCTCTACTTCTCTCTCCTCCCTCCCTTTCCTCTCTCCCTCTGCCTCTTCTCTCTCTGTCTGTCTCTCTCTTTCTCTTTCTCCTTCTCTCTCTACTTCTCTCTTTTTCTTCTCCCTTTCCCTTTCTCCTCCTGTTCATTCTCTTCCTTGTAAAAACAACTTCTACTTTGGAGGTTCAGGGGGTGGAGCTGGAGGAGGACAGCCTTAGTCCAAAAAGCTGGACTTTTTAAGAGGATAAAAAAACTTGCTTGAATTATTGATTCACGGTTTTATAATGCACCCAGGATGGTAAGGACATTTATAGATTTCATGAGCTGTTTAATATCTATTTGTGGAGCACCGCCATGTGCAATCATCTTGGACTCATTATGTTCCTTTGGCTGCCCAATGAGTCATAATGAGGCTCTGAAAATGTAAAATAATGGCTTAGAACCAGAGGGGATGAAATATAGGGAAGGCAGGTATAAAATTCTTATTGCATGCAGTCTGTAAGGGAGATTTTATATATTAATGTAAGAAAGGGGCAGCTGGCCTCTAGAAACTTCTTTAAAGCAACCAGAAACCAACGTACCTGGTTGGACAGCCCTACAAACATTTTTGAGGTGACAACAATCTCAGAAGCTTTTCTAGTCTATAGAGCAAGCCTTGGGGTCAGGGGAGGGGGAAGAAGTCTATGCAAAGAGCATCCATGAGCTTCATCACTTGCCTATTCCTATGAGTCAATACTTCAACTGGAAGATTTTTCCCCTTCGTCTGTGCTCCTTTGGCAGCCTAGCATCTAGGTCAAGAGGCAAGAAGAATGCTCTGGTTGAAACTTAGGAAAAGATACAGATTACAAATGGGGGAAGAACTCTATCTTACATCTTCCCCTAGCCTCACCAAACATAAAGAAAACCAACTGCAAATAGGATAGGCCGAAAGGGAAGCATCCAGACTCACTGGGGCACAATTCTAAAGGTGGGACCAAACTCTGAAAAGCTGGAGAACAGCAAAGAGAAGGATTTCACCTTAGGTCGTAGCCACAATAGAGAAAGAGGCTGCTTCTTTATGAACAAAAATCCTAAGTCTATGGGACTCATAAGTCCAAGAGCAGAGTTACATGCTAAAGGAAGAGTCTCTCTTTTAATAGTAATCAATGCTGCAAATTAAAGTCTCTATGTATGTAGAGCTGTTGTTTTGAGTCACCCTTACACGTCAGACTAGTATTAGTGTTTTCACTCGGACCTGCACATGTGGATGACTTCATCATGAAGAGTATTTCTGACTAGGAAGGGAGTGACATCAGTTTATCAACATCTATTTGTAGTCACCAATCACTAATTTAATAAGTGTTTATTAACTGTCAATGCCAAGACAAAGAAAAGAAAAAAAAGACAGCCCCTGATCTCAGGGAACTCACAGTCTGACAGGGGAGAGAACATACAAGTAACTACATATGAATAAGATGTATGCAAGATAAATTGAAGATAACAGATTATTGATAAGAAAACTAAGTTTGTCTTCATAATCCTGTTGTGGACTACACTTTTGTTAAGGAGGATGCACAACTGGCCATAATAGGTAACTTGTGGCTCTGGGGGGAAGCAGCGATTGGGAGGAGGTACCAGCTCTGAACTTCTAGCTCCATGTCCTATCTCTCACATACGCCTTCCAGACTGCTATCCAGCTCAAAGCCCAAACCGCAGATGTTTGGAGAGTGCTGGCATCCCTTCTACTATGAAAAGGAAGATGGGTGGCAAAGCATCCAAATATCTTTTTTTACATCTCTATTTCTTCCCAGTAAGTTTCTTTTCTCTTTACCTGCCTCACCCCCATCATAGAATGATGAATTTAGTAGGAAACACAATCCCACTGCACATTGCCTTGTTTTCTCATCTGGAACACTATTTAAGGGTAAATATCAAATTTCCAGTGCATGAAGTTCTTATTGAGGAAACAGTAGGGTAAGAAAGGAGAGTCCTGAATGAAGATGAGGTGACAGAGAAACTGGTTTTTCCCTCTAGGGCAGAGTAAATATAATATAAACATTAAAAGGTCAAAAGAAAAGAAAAGGAGTTTATAATTAAGGACTGTAAGATCTATTTTAACTTCCCACCCCCTTTTATTTACCATTTCTTACTGGCCTTCCTCCTCCAAGTTATGGTCCTTGTAAACATCATTTTTGGGTCATCCTCCTGCCCCAGGGATAATACTGTTAAATGTTTAACAACTGACTCTCCAGAGGAGGAAAAATGTACACCCAGCACACTTTAAATTTAATCTGCATTATAACATTTTTTTTCACAATTTTCTTGAGTCTAGATCATCAACAAACAAATCAAAGTCTGATTTGCAGTTTGCTGATTTTGAGATGTAGATGTTCACAAAGGAAATGTAATCATTGGTTCAAGAGTCAGTCTGAGTTGGCCGTAGAATATGTCTACAAGTGCCTGACCTCCACTTGCATAATACGCTGCTATATCCTATTCAGACCCCTCCAAACAGATCAACAAATGGAGAAACAAAACCCATAGTTCTTGAGCTCTGCAACTGTTCGGCCATTCAGTCATGTCCATCTCTTCTTGATCTCATTTGAGGTTTTCTTGGCAAAGATCCTGGAGTGGTTTGACATTTCTTTCTCCAGCTCATTTTACAGATGAGAAAGCTGAGGTCAGTAGAAGTAAGTGATTTGCCCAAGGTCACATAGCTAGTAAATGTCTCAGGCCAGATGGAACTCAAGTGTTCCTGACTCCAGGCAAAATCTCTATCCACTGCTTCACCTAGCTGCAATATGAAGAATGAACTAATAATTATATTAACTCACCTTAATATAGCCTGTTACTCAATTCCCCAAATTCTGGGCTTACATAAACCAGATTCAATCTAAAGATTAGCTCTCTAAATAACAACTCTTTGGGCTATTTTGCCCTCTCCCAGAGTTAATTTTGGAAAATCCCATAATCTAGCTCATATCTAGCCCAGGCCTAAGGCTATACAGATGTTGGTTCATAAAATGTTCTCTAAATCCCATGCAGACATTTGAAGTAACATTACATATATCAATTATAGGACAAAAAATATAGAATACGCATAAAAAACTCACAGCTCATAAACAAGTAACATATAATTCTCTTTCCTCCCTTGTGAGTCCTGGAAGCAGTGGAAAAAGCATTGGCTCTGGATCCAAATCACACTCCCACACTATCTGTATATCTGTGAGTAAGTCATTTAACTGCCATTGGTCTCAATTTCCTTATCTGTAAAATGATGAACTGGGACTAAATGACATTTGAGGTTCTTTCTAGCTTTAAATCTGTGATCTGTGGTTCAGATCTTTCTGTAAGGGTCCCCAGGCTCAAAACACCACCATGAAGTTGGGATTCTCCTTAGAAAAGAAACAAATGAGGTTGCTAGGGAGGCAACCTTATGACATGTTGGGGAGCCCCTCTGTTACCATATAGGACTCTAGGCTTACAGTATCTCCCTTCAGAGCCTCTCCTCCTATAAGAAGGGGAAAAAAAGGTTCATATTCTTGAAGAAGTAACTGCCTTCCCTCCAGGGCATTACCTGTTGCCCAAGTAATTAATGGCAATAGCGGGTACTGGGGAAGAGGGGGAAGCAAAATCCTTTCTTTCTTCTTCCCCTTGTTCTTCTGACTCAGGACCACACATGTGATCCTTTCTTTTCCGTGATGTTTGAACTGCCTATTTTGAACTCTTTCTTTTCCGGGGGATGACTGGATTCTTGGATTGCGCTGCCCAGGGAACCTCCCACCCCGTTCTCTATAGAGGCTGGAGTTCAGAAATAGGAATTTTAGGATCTCTAGTCTGAGGAAATTTGGTTAAGAGGACATGCAAGTCCCATATGGACCACTACATAGCACAGTGAATAGAGTGTTCGAATCAGGAAGACGAGTTTAAGCTCTTCTTCAAACACATAATGGCTGTGTTCTTGTGGGCAAGACACTTAAACTCGCACAGCTTCAGTTTCCTCAGAATGTTTTATCTATAAAATAGATACAGTTAGAACACCTAGCTCTTGGGATTGTGAAAAATCAAATGACATTCCATATGCCAAGTCCTATACAACCTAAAAGTGCTATAGAAATGTAATTATTATGAATGACAACGATGATGATGATTATGACAATAAATGCACTGCTCTAAGGCAGTCATTGGTGTTGGGGAGCCTGCTGCATTCCCATACCTTTCACCTCCCGAGAGTTTTCTACGCTGAGCTCATCGTTTTCAGAGTCTCTCTATAAAAGGAGATGGAGAGGAGGACAAAAGGGAAAAAGGGCTGACATGACTTGACCAAACACTGTCTTTTATAAATTGCAATCGCTTCCATTCAATTTTAAGCTCCTTGAGGGAAAGGACTATCTCCTCTTTTTGTGTCCCCAGTACATAGCATGGTATTTGGCATATGGTAGGTGCGTCATAAATTTGGATTGCTTGATTGACTGGCACAAAAGGGTAGCTCTAACACATAGCAATCAGAGCCAATGTTGCTGATGATCCACAGCAGTCCAAACCAATAGATTCAACCCCCAAAACTGAGGCTCACTTAGACATCTTCAGTGACAAATGAACACCCTCCATAGGGAAGTGCAACCGAAGTTCCTAACAAAGGTTCACATCCCCGCAATTTCAAAAGTAGTGCAGGGAACTGCTCTAATGAACCTCTACACTTATATAGCATTTTATGATTTCCAGAACATTTCTCTTGCAACAATCAGTTGAAAATTCAACTTCTTTGCTCTTAGGTAATGAGAACAATAGGGCAAAGAGGTGACACAGAGGGATGGAGCCCTGGTTTGTGAGTCAGAAAGACCTGAATTCAAATCTGGCCTCAGACACTTACTAGTTGTGTAACCTTGAGCATACAAATCACTTAGTCCTGTTTGCCTTAGTTTTCTCACCTGTAAAATGAGCTGGAGAAGGAAATGGCAAAACACTCCAATATATCTGCCAAGAAAACTCCAAATGGAGTCGTGAAGAACTGGACATTACTAAAAATGACTCCACAACAAAAAATTAGAACAACATACTTTACATCTATCATTGGACTTAATAATAGGAAACCAGATGGAAGGTTCAGGCAGCAAGTGACTTTCATGAAGGCAATTGCAGACACAAACCCTAAGCCAGCCTGCTCCAGTGAGGTGGAGATTCGCAATCCGAGCACCATATTGTTTCAGAGCAAGTCTTGCCATTTACCTCTTGGGTGACGTTTAAGAAACTTCTTCTCCTCTCTGAGCCTCAGATTTTTCCTGTATAAAATGGGGAGATTGGACTCATTGACCTCTAAAGTTTCTCCTAGTGCTAGGTTTATGATCTGGTGACTAGAGTGGCCCCTGGTATGGTCCATTACTCAGGGACCTGTTGGGCCTAGGGCAACTATTGGTGCAGTGGATAGATCACCAGTGCAGGAGTCAGGAGGACCTGAGTTCAAATATCACCTCAGACACTTGACACTCACTAGCTGTGTGACCTTGGGCAAGTCACTTAACCCCAATTGCCTCATCTTGGGTCATTTCCAATCATCCTGATAAATATCTGGTCACTGAATTCAGATGGCTCTGGAGGAGAAGTGAGGCTGGTGACCTGCACAGCCCTCCCTCACTCAAAACAAAGTCAAGTGCAAGTCATATCATTATTTCTCTGATGGCATGGTCTTCTCTGGCAAGAAAGGACGAACACACACACACACACACATACACACACACACACACACACACACACAGTTGGGCTTAGGAGAGGAGAAAAAGGGAAGATTTCCTGAAAAGTCTTGTTTAAATAGAAGTGGAACTTTGATCCACTTCCTTTGTGATAACATTTTCAAGATGTTAAGTGAGGAAGAGTCTCCCACTCTTCCAAAAGTTCATTTTTTGGCTGTTTTGCTTTTCTTTGCCATCAGATTTTTTTTGAAGTTAATTGAGTACACAAATCACTCAGTGCTTATCTTCCAAGTTCATACACGAGATAGAACAAGACAGTTTGACTAACTGCTGGAGGAAGGGAAGTGGGAGGAGTAAGAGGAAAAAATAACAGAGCTTGGAAGCCAAATGGAGGATGGGCCTTCCTCAGATTATATCATAGTTCATAAAAGTGGTTGAAATAAAACTAAGAAATGCTTTCCAAACTTTCAGACACTGGATATTGCTCCAGACACTAACCCTGGAATGAAACGTAATACATATCAGAAAGGGAAAGATATCACATAAAGGGAAAAGTCAGAAAATTTTGCTGGCAGTGAAGAGGGTGAATTTTGGGCTCCAAAATATACACTGGAGACAAACTAAGAGCCTCCTCTTCTAGGCAGAAGCATCTTCTCTGGCCTTTAAAATTTTCTTCTCTCTCAGTCTCCTTTTCTACTTTCCCCCTTCCCATTCCCCAGGCAGATGGAAGGTTTTGTGAGCTCTCTGCCTATCACTCTTTAGGGAATCCTGGTGTCTTCACTCACTCAAGATACTTTCATTAAAGCAAGAGGCAGCTAGCTAATAACTCAGTGGATAGAGCACTGGGTCTGGAGTCAAGAACATCTAAATTTATATCTGGCCTCAGACACTCACTGACTGACCCTAAACAGGTCTCTTGACTTCTGTTTACCTCAATTTCCTCATTTTCAAGATCAAATGAGATAATATTTGTAAAAATACTTAGTACAATATCTGGTATATAGTAGGTGCTATATAAATATATATTCTCTTCTTCCCTCCTACTCAAACCAGTACCAAGCCTCTGTCAGGAAGTGTCTACAGTTAGCTTTAGTCAACTTTTTAATATAATTCTGACAATCTTTCTAGCACAGCAATTCTTTATTGGAATTAGCAGCTAGGTGTCTCAGTGAAGACTGCTGGACCTAGAGTCAGGAATACTCATCTTCATGAATTCAAATCTAGCCTCAGATGCTTACCAGCTCTGTGACCCTGGGCAAGTCACTCAACCCTGTTTGTCTTAGTTCCTCATCTGTAAAGTGAGCTGGAGAAGGAAATGGCAAACCACTCCAGTATCTCTGCCAAGAAAACCCCAGGGGGGTCACAGAGAATCAGACACAACTGAAAAATGACTTAGCAACAACAGTTCTATAATAGTACTGTATTTTAATTTTCACATTTTTCTTCATCATAAGTCTTCTTGTCTCCCATGTTTAACAAGTATGCAGGACCATAAATGATTATGCTGAAGATGACTAGCTGGTTTGTCCTCTAGTACTACCAGGTGGGTTTTCTTATCCCTACCTTGATTCCAGGTGTATCTAGGTTGAGAGGTCCTTCTTAAAATCATAGAAGGAGAGACTTCTTAAGGACTTCAGAGGTCCTCTCTGACCAGATATCTCCTTTACATTATCCCTGAGACATGATCTTATAAACCCTGTTGAAAGACATCTACTGACAGGAAATTCACTATTCCCATTATACTTTGCACTGTTGTCATTCATTAAGAAGGATATACTTTATTTTGAGTTGTAAACCACTACTCTGGTACCAGTTTGACTTCTGGAGGCATAACAAAACAAATCGAATCCTTCTTTTGTACTTGAAGTACAACTTGAATACAATTTCCATGAGCCCCTTAAAGACCTCTTTTCTCCAGATTAATCATCTCCAGTTCTTTCCACCACTTCTTGGTCCCTGCCTCTTTAAAAGAGATGTAACCCTGGGGTCAGAAAGACTCATCTTTCTGAGTTCAAATCTGGCCTGTGACACTTGCAGGAGGTCCTGGGTGAATCGCTTAACTCTGTTTCCCTCAGTTCTCTCATCTGCAAAATGAGCTGGAGAACGAAATGGAAAAGCATTCCAGTGCATCTGCCAAGAACATCCCAAATGGGGTCATGAACAGTCAGATATAACTGAAACACACGGCATTAACAATAACAACAACTCTAGGCAGGCCAAGCTGAATAGGACGAGGGTTTAAACCAACAGTGACCTAGGGATTTTGATATACAGATATCACTATCTTCAAGTTAATAAGATCTTAGAACTTAGAAGCTTAAAATTCTTGTTCCTCTCTATTACCATTAGAATCAGATCCAAACCCCCTAAAGCCCTTTGAACTCTGACTCTGATATACCTTTCCAACTGTATTATATGTGCACATATCTGTTCCTCTCTATTACCATTAGAATCAGATCCAAACCCCCTAAAGCCCTTTGAACTCTGACTCTGATATACCTTTCCAACTGTATTATATGTGCACCTTCCTGTCCTCTACACTCTAGACAAATCAATCTTTTGGCTGTTTCTAATACGACACTTTATCTCCTATCTTTGCCTTTCCCTACACTGTCTCCCATGCCTAGAATATACCTTTTCTCTGCCTCCTCCCTTGCCCCACCCTGGTACACCCAGACCCTATTGCATAGCTTGGGAGAAGATCAACATGATAGTTTATGTCATTTGCTTTGGATGAGACTCACCATTCCTTAGATGGAGGATCACCAGGCCTTAACCATCTGCACTGCCCCTGAAGCCTGAGGTCCTCTTTGCCCTCCTTTGCCTGCTTCTGTGCCCTCCCCCAAAGAGGGTATTATCATCTGACCTACTGATGCAACTAAAGGACCCCCAAGGCCTTACCCTATATCCAATCACTGAAGCTTTAGGACTTTGGGGTTAGCATTTAATTTATAGCTGAACTTTCTTTTATGATGACAATGTGAGTTCCTTAAGAAAAGAGAGTGTTTTGCTTTTTTTAATTAGTATCATCTTAGCACATGGTAACAGCTTTTTAGCACATGGTAACCATTTAATAACTGCTTTTTATTCATTCATTCAACCCTATCCCTCCCCAATCCTATCCTCTTCTATTTTCCCTTTCTACTTAAATCCAAATCACTCATGAGTCAAGACATGATTGTAATTCCATTGGTCTTTGAAAATGAAAGAACAGCCAAAAAGCACCTCTGAAGCCTCTGTTTTATCACCAACACTTTCCTTTGTTACTAGATCTATTCCTGTAACATTCTTTCCACTTTTTATGCTCATGGAAACCTGGTTTTCCACAATTTGTTGCTCTTTCTCTCATGCTCTTGACAAACTGGGACCAGAGTCAAAATTTATATATTCCTTGTTTTCTATGGCCACTTTCAGATGACCCCTCTGCCACCAACATTGTGCATTTTCTCATTCTTTTTAGTTTCATTCCATCTATGTACATTACCTTGTTACCATCTGCTATTAGACTTCAGATCATTTTCTATCCCTAAGAGGCACCTGGACAGTATAGTGGAGAAAGTGCTGAGTGTCTAAGTGAGCCTAGAAGATTTGAGCTCAAATCTGGTCTAAGATACTTAGTAGGTATGTGACCTGGTCGAATCACTTAACCTCTGTCTGCCTCACTTTCCTCAACTGTAAAATGGGCATAATAGCACCTACTTCTCAGGGTTGTTATAAGGATTAAGTGTGCCCCATGACCTATACGACAATACTGCCTCAGCACCCCCATAAAGATTATCAGACTTTATCACTCTGAGCCATTATACTTCAATGATCTTGAACTCCAAAATTTACTTCTCTGATTACAGGAAGGACAGGGCTGAGATGGATGGAGGGATAGCAGGGGAGAAGAGTTTTTGCCTAGGTAGCCTTAAACTCCAACTTTCTGATTCAGTTTGCTTGTCAAAGGGTAATAGTTGGTTGTCACCCTCTCCAGTCTTTGAAGTGCAGGCAACCCTTCTTTTTTGTAAGCTCTACCTCTTTACTTGTGTTTTTGATAAAAATTGAAAGTCTGATCTCCTGGAGACAGGAAGGGATAGTATCTAAAGCACTGGACTGAGCCAGGGGATCGGGTGGCAAAGGTCCATTTTGAGTGGTCAGATGATGAGGGTACAGTGTCTGGGTCCTTGATAGATATCAAGAGCTTAAATGTGGTTGATTAAGGTTATCTTCAATAAGATACCTCTTCTCCCCTCTTCTACATCTTAAAATTCCTCGGCATTGATCTCTAATCTCTTTCCCTTAACTCCAGTATCTGAAGTGCAGGTAATTCTTCTTTTTAATAAGCTTGACTCCTTTACTTGTGCTTTTGATACTATCTTTTTCTGTCTTCTTTGGGGGCTAATAACATTAATTTTTTTTCTCCCTCTTTCATTCTGTTCCTCTTTATCTATCAGCTCCTACTCTTCCACTACAGATGGGCCCAGGTCACCCTCATTCTTGAAAAACCTTTCACTTGATCCAGCTATTTCCACTTAAACAATAATTATATATCTTCTCTCTCGCTCACAGAAGGCTCCTTCAAAAAGTCACCTACAGTATTACCTCATGATACTTACCAGATTGACTAATATGACAGAAAAGGAAAATGACAAATGTTGGGGGATGTAGAACAATTGGAACATTAATGCATTGTTGATAGAGTTGTGAACTGATCCAACCATTCTGGAGAGCAATTTGAAACTACATCCAAAGGGCTATAAGACTGCGCATACCCTTTGACCAAGCAATGCCACTATTAGGTCTGTTTTTCCAAAGAGTAAGAAAAGCAGAGTGGGGAGTAGGGGGAGGGTTTATATGTACAAAAATATTTATAGCAGCTTTTTTTTGACATAGCAGAGAGTTGGAAGTTGAGGGGATGCTCATCAATTGGGAAATAGTTAAACAAGTTGTGGTATGTGATTGTGTTGGCTGATGCTCATCATAAGAAATGATGAGCAAGATGCCTTTAGAAAAACCTAGGTAGACTTATATGAACTGATGCAAACTGAAGCAAGCAGATCCAGAATATTGTACATAGTAACAGCAATATTGTATAATGACAGCTATTCTCAGCAATACAATGATACAAGAAAATTCTGAAGGACTTTTGATGAAGAACACTATCCACTTCTAGAGAAAGAGCTGATGGAGTCTGAATGAAGATCAAAGCATCTATTTTTACTTTCTTTTTCTTTTCTTTTTTTGTCTATATTTTCTTTTGCACTATGGTTAATATGGAAATACATTTTGTGAACTTTATATGTATAATCTATATAAAATCACCTTCTTAAAATAGGGCAGGAGAGGGAGAGAGAGAATTTGAAACTCAAAACTTTTAAAAACTTTAAAAACTTTTTCTACATGTAGCTGAGAAAAAAAAATAAAATAAGAGAGAAAAAGTTACCTACATGCATTGCTTTCAGTTCCCTACCTGTCAGTCTCCTTCAGTTTGTCTTCTGATTCTATCACATAGTGGAAACTGCTTCCTACATGTTTAACAAAGATCTCTGAACTTTTTTTTCTCAGTTCTCATCCTGTTTGACCACTCTGTAGTTTTTGACACTGTTAAACATCCTCTTCTTCAACCCCCTGCCAACTTCTATGCTTACACGTACACACATCTAAATACACATATGTATATGTATATATAGCACTGATCAGTTTTTAAGTCTTTCCAAGTCATTTGTCTTTATAATGTTGTCATTTTTGAGTAAGTGTTCTGCTGCTTCTCCTCACTTCACTCTGCATCAATTCATACAAGTCCTCCCAAGCTTCTCTGAATCAGTCATAGTCTTCATTTCTTATTTCCTCAGCTTCCATAATATTACTCTATCCGGTTGCCCACCAATCTCTCTGATTGCTCTGTCTAAACTTGCTAAACCACCGTCCTTCTCCTGACCCTGAATACAAGCACCGCCCAAGACTCAGTCTCTTTTCTCCTCTCTTTTGGTGACCTTCACATTTCCCATGGGCTGACTCATCATCTTTATGAAGCTGACACCCAAGTCCACACAGCCAGTACTAATACCTCTCCTCAATATCAACCTTGAATCAACAAAATCCCTGCCAAGCATCTCTACCTGGATTAACCATCAACATCAACACGTCCTAAGTAGAATTAATCAGGTGATTCACTGTCACTCCCCCAAGCTCATTCCTTTTCCAAACTTCTTTATTTCGTTTCCAGTCTTTCAGGTTTGCAACTTCAGAGCCATTCTTCACTCTTCTCTTTTCTTTCTATTCACCTCTACCCCATAATCAGTTGCTAAGGCCTGTCAATTTTACCTCTATGACATCTCATCTATTCCCTTCTCTCCACTTCCATGTTCACTACCCTATTTCAGGCCTTCATTAAATCTCACTTGGACTATTGCAATAGTCTCATAAATTGTCTCCCTGTTTCCAGTTTCTTTCCTCTTCAATTCACCTTCCACACATTTACTAAAATAATCATCCTAAAGCTCAGGTCTGAATACATCATTCCATGGCTTAGAAACCCTCCCTATTGCTTCCAAGGATAAAATAAAAATCTCCCAGTCTGGCATTTAAAGCCATCCACAATCTGGTTCCAACCTTCCTTCCAGATGTAATTCATATTATTCCCCTTCATGCATTATACATTCCAGGCAAAATGGCCTACTATCAGTTCCCTAAATTCAACATTCCACCCCCCATCCTTGTTTTCTCTGAGGTTGTTTCCCCATCTGGAATATACTGCCTCCTTACTGCAGCTTCTTAAAAGTTTTATGTTCCTTTACAACTCAACTCGGTACCGCCTCCTATGTGTGGCACTTGGGGTACCCTCTTTCATGTGTGTCTTTCCCAAAAACACTTCACTCTCTGTTCAAGGTACATTGTAGATCCACAGTCAAAAAAAATCAAAATCAAAACTCATGAGGTATGTTCACTTTTCTAGTCAGCCAGAGTATATGACCAGTTGAGAGCAAAGGCATTTAATGGAATAAAAATAGCAAGAAAAATAGCCCTCAAACACCTTCCTATAAAGTGAGGTACAATCTTCTACCTACATACAATATCAATGGGAAGAATGGATCTACCCAGTGAACCTAGGTGGAAGGATACACATGAAAGGTGTGTGCATGACTGGGGACTGTGTTTGGAAGTTACATGAATAGAGAACACATGTCTAGAGAACATATGTAGTAGAATCATATACAAGGAACTCCTATCAGCAGGGCATATGAATGAGAAGCACATAGATTATAAACACATATGATTGTGTTTATATGATTTATATGTTTATATGTTTATTTATATGTTTGTATGTTTATATGTTTATGATCCTGATCTCAGCAATGATTAACAAACTCCCAACCAATCATGGTCTTCCCCCTCCCATTAATCTTGAATCCCTGACTATCTTTTTATAAACCCCATTCCCCATCCCCCTCCACCCAAATGTCCTCCCCTATTTCCACAAATGTCACACTCTAAACCTACCCTTTCTTCCACTGTGCACTCTGGAATACATGCTTGTTAAATAATAAAATCACTTTCATTGTAAAAATTTTCTTTTTCCACTCCTTTCATCTCCTTATTTCTACTACGACCTGGCTCCTTCCTGATGACACAATCTCTCCAGTCACCATTTCCAGCCCTCGATGAGCTTTTTTTTTCCCTCATTCTCCCAACTCCCTGGTTGAGGTGGAGGAGTTGGGATACCCCTAGGTCCCTATTGCTAATTTCAGACTCTCCCTCTGCCTCCATGATTCAGTAATCCCTCCTTCTTTGAGGTTCACTCTACTCATACCGATCTACTCAGTCAAAATTCTGGTAGCTCTTTCCCACTGTCCTCCAGAACATTCCCCTTCTTTCCTTAAAAAGTTCAATACTGATTGATAGTCTCTCTCCTCTCCAACTCCTGCTCTCTTACTAGGGGATTTTAATATATTGATACCCTCTCAAATATCCTTCCATTTCCTCAATTTACTCATTTCCCATGCCCTACTCCTCTATCCCACTACTGCTACACACGGAGGTGATCATACCCATAAATACTCTACAGCTGATGTTTATGAACTCTGAAATTCTCTTATCTTGTCATAATTTGTTGTCATTCTATTTCTTAGTCCCTGTTCTGCATTTTCACCATGGTTGTTCTCCAATCCCTAGATCCCATAATAGGTTCTCAGACCACCACCCCTGTACTGGCTACTCTCTCTTTCCTTCTATATCTTGACCTCACCATCTTGGTAAGGGTGTTATGAGCTACAAGTAACACAACCTGCTCCCCCATAACCCATCTTCCTCCATGTTGCTCCCACTGGTTGGTTTTGAGTAGTCAAGGAATGGAATGGAGACAGGGACAGGGCAAGTGAATAGAAAAAGATCATGAATTGTTCAATTCATCTTCCTGAGTTGACTTCAAGACAGCCAAATGTTACTACGCATTACCTAAGTAATCTATATAGTTACCAAGACAGAGAGTTCTACACAGAATTAGCTTTACCACGCAACATCCTAAAGATGATGGTTCGTCTAGGAATGGAGGTGCTAATGTGTGCCATATTGCTGTTTAGGTCATGATATTCCTTCCTTTGACAACTTCAAGGAAGTGATTGATTTTATTTTACTAAATGATAGGATTGAGGGTAGCTTGGAAATTTCACCCTAGATGCAGAGGTAGGGAATCTGCTAGGGGTAGGCAGCTGTCTCTGTGTGGTTTCTATGTTTTATAACTGCTCTTAGTCTCATATGTGTGTGCTGTATATACCCAGTTTAGAATGTTAGGGATGGAAACATCTCCTATCACTCTATATCCAACAGAATAGAATGAGTATCCAATAAATGTTGACTAGCTTTTGGCCAATGAATGTTACTAGCATGTTTCTTTCGAAGAGGTAAATGAAAACAGAGGAATATTTCTGAAAGGGAAGTGGAATGCAGAAGGTTCATTTTTTAAAACTACGAAAAAATCCTCAAAATTACTGGGAATATTTCCCATTTATTCATTCATTAACTCAAAAAGCATTTATTAAATATTTACCATGTGCTAGATGCTGCAATAGGAGCTAGGGATTCAAAGCATAAAAAAACACAGAAAACAAAATTTATCCCTATCTTCAAAGGGAATACATTCCATCAGAATAAATGGGCATGTCTGATACTTACCTGTAGATTTTTGCTAACATCTTAAGACATTAGTAAGGAGGAAATCCTTACCTATTTAAATAAGCTGTGGACAGGGAAGAATGAGGAATGGATAAAAGAACAGATTTCAACATAGATTATCACCATTTCTGAAGAGAAGGCTAGCCACTGTAAATCAAGAAAGAAGAGAAACTGCCTCCTAACTGGCAAACAGATGGTGGAAGGTGATTGCAATTATTTCCTCTGAAAGATAGTAGGAAGCATAACTTTGCAGAAAGCTTGAGGAGAATCCCAATTAAGTCAGAGCCTCCCTAGGGTATTTTAGGATGAAACTGGAGGGAAACCTCAGATTATTGTCTGCCCCCTTCATTGAAAGTGGCAAAGCTAAAAATAAATGAGCTGAAAGCTAATCATAAGCTCCTTGAGGACAGGGACTGTCTTTTGCCCTTTTTTTGACCACCCAGCACTTAGAGTAGTTCCTGGCACAAAATAGGTACATTAGTGAATGTTTATTGATTCATTGAATCAATGTCTCAAGATCACTCAGCTAATAATTAGAAAACCTGGAATTCAAATCCAGGAATTCTGACTCCAAATCTAGCATGTTTTCTATTATACTGTACCGTTTCATTTGTCAAACCTCATTTTATAGATGAGGAAAGAGAGATTCAGAAAGATAAAATGATTTACCTAGAGTCACACAGTTAATTACTGGACAGAGTTTCTAACTGATCTCAGGTGTAGGCATTTTCTTCAATATCACGGTGGACCATTGATGGAGCTATGAATTAGTAATACCATTTTGAAAAGCGATTTGGGACTGAGTTGCAAAAGACTCTTTGTCCCAGTGATACTGCTACCAGATCTATACCCCAAAGAAGTCAAAGACAGAAGAAAAGGGCCCATAGGTTCAAAAACATTTATAGCAACTCTTTCTATTGTAGCAAAGAGAAGATTCCAATCATTTGGGCAATGCCTGAAAAAGTTATGACACATGAATGGATTGTAATACCATTGTTTAGCAAGAAATTATGAAAAGGGATGCTTTCAAAGTGGTTCAGGAAGACTTGTGTGAACTGAGACTTATTGAAATGAGCAGATCCAGGAGGACAATCTGTCTAATAACAACATTGTAAAGACAAATAACTTGGAAAGACTTAAACATTCTGCTCAGTGTAATAACCAATCATAATAGCAGGATATTAATAATAAAGTATGTGACCCATCTCCTGACAGAGAGGTGACAAACTCAAGATGTAGAACGAGACATACATTTTTGGACATGACCAGTGTGACAGTTTGTTTTACTACAAGAATGTTTGTTACAAGGACTGTTTTCTTTTTTAAAAAAAATGGGGTTGGGGGCAGTGAGAATAGAAAATATGTGCTAATTATTTGAAAAAAAATTTAACTTCATGCTGCCTTAGCCTTATAACAAACACTGGGTTAGTACTACACACTTCATGGATGATCATTTCACTCTTACCTAGAAATGGAAGATATGGGGATTCTTCAGAACAATAGGCTAAATAGGCAGAGAAAACAATTTAGTGAAATATCTACTTATGTGTTATTATATTTCATTGCCTCTAGTAACAGGAAGTTTAGAAAATAAGAAAATTAATTTTAAATGGTTCATCCTCAAGTTCAGTATCTTCCCAGAATGGTGAAGTCAAAAGACATAAGATAAGAACTGACTAATACGATACCATTGACTTCTAGCCACTTTATCAAAAATGTTCACAGTCACCTTCTCTCTACCTCATAGATACGAATATCAACCAAGTAGCCCTTTGGGGCTAGAAATACTATCATGGGAAATTCTACATTTGGGGCCTGTTGATTTTCTCATTTTACAAAACAAGTTGGCAACAAATTTTCTAAAATTTGGGGGATCTCAGGATATAAACTTATGTCAGTACACGTATCTGTTTGCCAAAAAGAATGTCAGAGAATAATAAAAGTTAGCATTTGTATGGCTAAATTTCTACAGTTATTCATTCAACAACTAATTCTTGAGCATCTGTTGTGTGTCAGGCAAAAAGCATAGGAATTAGAGAGCAGGCTACAAAGTCAGAAAGATCCCAGTTCATGAAAAACTTCTTACGAATACTAACCAGGTTACCCTGACAAAGTCAAATTAATCTGCCTAGCAGTTACCCTGCCATTTACATTGTCTGGAGCATTTACATGTTTCAGATAATTCTTTTAGACTGTCTGTTTCATCATGAGCAGGCAGATTTTAGAAAAACCTGGGGAGACTTACATGCGCTGATACAAAGTGAAGTGAGCAGAACCAGGAGAATATTATACACAGTAACAGCAGCATTGTACAATGAATCAGCTATAATGACTATTCTTGGCAATCCAATGATCAAGACAATTATGTAGGACTCATGAGGAAAAATGCTCTCTACATTCAGAGAAAGAACTAATGG
The DNA here is from genome assembly GCA_028658325.1 of Potorous gilbertii. NCBI lineage: Eukaryota > Metazoa > Chordata > Mammalia > Diprotodontia > Potoroidae > Potorous > Potorous gilbertii. The sequence continues at coordinate 100,936,831 of CM053773.1, read as the reverse complement.
AATCTGAATGCAAATTGAAGCATTTCACTTTATTTTTTTCATGTTTTTTGTTTGGGTCTGCTTCTTTCACAATATGAGTAATATAGAAATATGTTTTATACGATTTTATATATATATATATATATATATATATATATATATATATATATATACCCTATATCAAGTTACTTACCATCTCAGGGAGGGGGAAGGGAAGAAGAAAATTTGAAATTCAATTCATAGATAGAACTTAAAAGCCAAATCATCCTCATTCCAAGTCCAGAATTCTTTCCATCATGCTAAGCTGCCAGGGAGTCTACCTGATAATGAGAATTTCCCATTTGTATGTAGTACACCACCATAGCTGTTAAGAGCCAGTGACTGTTGTGGGAGATTTGGATATCCCCAAATATACAGGAACCCTAAGACTGGCAGCACCACAGTAACATTTCTGTCTACATGCCTTTGCTCATACTGTCCTTCATGTCTAGAGTATTGTCACTGCCCCTTCTTCATCTGTTGAATTCTTTCCCATACCTTAAAGACCAACTTAAATGTTGGTCCCCCATAAAGCCTTCCCTGCAGCCCTGGGCTGGCAATAATCCTCCTCCCCTTTCCATTTCCCTTAGGTCTCATCAAGAGGTACTTTGATCACACTTCTCAATAATCTGTAGTCATTTGTCCTTCATTCTGGAAAAGGACGAGTGACATCATGGGTATGATGCCTTGATTTACATGGGAACTGAACATGAGTGAGGAAACGCTAAGCAAAATGATCAATAATTGAATATAATACAAGATGAGTATATTACAGTTTCATATTCCTCAATAAATGGTGAACTCCAGGAGAGCAGAAACCATGTCTTAATTTTACACATTTGTTGACTTGACTTTTGCTCTAGAATTCCGCACCCAGTAGGCACTTAATAAATGTATATAGTACGGAAGTGGGAGCTCAATATCACCAAGCTGCCTTTGCTTCATCCAGCTTCCTGGGCTGTCCACATCAATATTTACACACTTCATCATTCCTCGGGTTATTTATTTTCCCTGGTCCATTTTACACAGTGACTAAGTTTTGCAGCATGGAAGTTGACAGAATGTGTTGCTGATATCAATCTTTATTAAGTTCACTGCTGAAAGTACAGAAAACAGTAATTCTGGAATAAGGCACAAGAATAGGGGAGAAAAGCTTTCTTCTTAATCTTCTGCCCCTTGAATAATGGGTGATCACTTTTTTTTTCTAAGAAAGTTACCTGATTTTATTGAGAAGTACATTTTTGTTATATTGATTTAAACAGTATAAAATGCCTTTAAGTTGTTCCTTTTTATTAGCAAAAACGAATAGGGAAATGAGAGATGTAGGAGTGTGTTTCTCCATTCTTCTCCAGTCAAAGTAATCTTAGTTCCTAGAGCTTCCCTTCAGCTACCTGGCCAACTTCCAGAAGAAAGTAATCTCCCATAGAGAAACACTTTCAGACTGCAAGGCCCCTCCGGAATTTCCCTTAAGCTGAATAATCTAATCGAATGCTCATTGTACCCAGAGACTGATTGCTGCTCCAAGATCTTCCTACCATTAGCATCTACTGCATAGCAATGCAGGCTGTGGAGGGAGCCAGAAACTGACCACCTTTTCACCTTAAGCAGGAGTCTCCATGGTAGCCACACCAGCCCGCTTCTGCTAAGTTTTACAGGAGAGACAAAAGGCCCTCTCCAGTTGTTTTTCCTACTGTACCTTATTAGTATTGGTTCATGACCTCAAGCAATGCAACTGAGCTGTGGAATGCTGGGAAGCAAGGACAGTGGACAAACAAGCCTGATGTTCATACAACAATGAGAGAGAGCCAGATAGTTTTCAGAAAAGGGAGTGGGCCCTTTTCAAGGTGGGGAGACAGCGCGGCAAACTGCAGACTCTTTAGAAGTCTCAAAGTCACAAAGGTTAGTACCTCAACCTAGTCATCATAAAACAAGCAGATAATTGTAGGAATAAAGATTTGGAGTGAATATATGAACAAATGAGGAAATTACCTAGCACTTATATGACTAAGCACTGTGCTAAATGCTGTGGCATACAAGCAGGAATGACAGCCCCTACTCTCAAGCAGCTCGAATTCTGGTCTACCACAATGCTTTATGGCCAGCAGGTCTCGAAGGAGCTGTAGGAGGACAGAGACTTGTGGTGAAGGAAAAGGACTAAGCATTTTGATCAGACCTCAGCCATGCCATTCTTTGATATTCAAAACTGGCTGGGCCTCAATATTGACAAATGGATGACAATTATGAATACTGAACAACTTTACAAAATGCCAGTCCAATGCCATGCTTTTGAGAAATGTGCCCATGGAATTGGTATGACCCGAGCCAAGAAAGAATGCAAACTGGAATATGAGGATTTCATTGAATCTTTGCACAGGTGGAAGGGGGAACTAGGTGGTGCAGTGGATAGAGCACCAATGCAGGAGTCAGAAGGACCAGAGTTCAAATCTCACTTCAGACACTTGACACTCACTAGTTGTGTGACCTTGGGCAACTCATTTAACCCCAATTGCCTCATCCTGGGTCATCTCCACTGGATTCAAATGACTCTTGAGGAGAAGTGAGGCTGGTGACCTGCACAGCTGTCCCTCACTCAAAACAAAGTCAAGTGCCAGTCATGTCATTATTTCCCTGATGGCATGATCTTCTTTGGCAACAAAGGACAAACACACACATAGGTGAAAAATGATAGAATACTTGGGAACAGTCATGAAGCAGAAGGAGAAGCTAAAGAAAGAAGGGAAGTATACTCCCCCATCTCACCACTCAGGCAAGAAAGAGAGGAGGTCTTGACCAGTCAGTGGTGGCACTGGGTGACTTCGTTCTTTATGATGGGATGAAAGTATACCCAGTTGCCCCTGCAAATGTATATTTCATAAAACAGACATCTCCTTCCAAAGGTTAAAAATCAGTGTATAGAAGCCATCCTGCTTTCCCCAGACCCCAGTTCTCTCTGTACTTTGCCATTAGGACAACCATACCAGGCAAGTTGGTGGCAGTGATTCGCCCTCCAATATATGATCTGTGACTCTGCCTGTATCTGAAAATAAGCATTTTGGAAAGTAAACATTTACCAACGTTAAATAGAAGGAGGAGGAGGATGCAGCAGGTCTTTTCATGCACCAACTCCTCTATCTCCCAATACAAATATTAATGATTATAATATAGTGTTTTATATAAATAATTAACCATTTGTACATGGTATATATACACATACAAACTCTATGTGTGACTCCATATATACTTCCACCAAATCTTTCCCCCCAAAACTCAATGTTTTCAACTTGATAAATACAGCTGCCCTATAGAAACAAACAGTAATTTACAGAACTATAAGGTGATAGGGCTGGAAGAACCCTTAGAGATTATTTAGTGCTTGTTGAAAAAAAAACCTGATGATCATAAGCCTTAACTTGAGCATCTCAGCCTTCTCTTTCCTTATGAATGTCAGCCTATTAGTGGGAAGATTTCAAATTTCTCAGTCAAGAGCTGTTTCCAAATGATCTCCCAGACTTCCAATGTCAATCTTGAGTTAATTTAGTCTAGAGAAGGATTGTTACTGATTTTGAGTTACTCTAGTTCATTCATCTCAGTTTATTGGAATTGAAGCCAACCCTTTCCCAGTGGAATCTAGTTAGCATTCCCCTGCTTTGGAAAAATTCAGTGAGGACTTTAATTCTTCTGGGTGCAGACTTTTCATTTCTCCTTATTCTAATCCCTTTACAGATAGTCTGTTTCCATAGTGTTGCTGAAAGGATAATATTTTTTTTTTCAAAACTGGAGACTCTGAAAATAAAATTACATTCTTCCTTATCATGTAAATTTTACAAGACACTCTTTTGCATTGGTCTCAGATTATCTACTCAGAGTTAAACATACCATGAGCCAAGGGAGAAGTTTTGTCTATAGAAAAATATAAGATGGAATCCCTCGATTGGTATTCCCTTGTTAAAAGCCTTAAGGTATCTGTACCTAGCCCATTTACTTTGTGGACTCAGCCTTATTTTTGTTTTCAGTAGTGTTTCCTAGCAACCTGTGATTCATTCTTCCTGGAAAGATGTGTGGTATAGACTGAGATGGGGTAAAAAAAAAAGGCATGGGGAAGAAAAAACTGGGAGAGATTACTAGTACTAATCTTGTGCCAGAAGATCTCATATGGCTCAAAGGGCCCAGGTGCATTTCGGGCAATTTATCATTTCTTTGGCTTGTAATCCTAACCTGTACAATTTCACACCATCTATGTGGGTTCATAGAATCATAAGACAATAGAGTTGGAAGAAACCTTAAAGGTTACTGAGTTCAACCTACTCATTTTACCAATGAAGAAACTGAGTCCCAAAGGTATTAAGTGACTTACCCAGGGTTACATCACCAATAAGTATCTGAGGTGGGATTCTAATTCAAATCTTCCTTACTCCAAGTCCAGAGCTCTCTCCATTATATTCTGCTCCTTCACTCTCCCTGTAAGCACATAGGTCACAAAATTCAAAGCAGAACAAGATTATTTTTGGAAACAGTATGGGAATTTAGGACAAAGATCTTGGATTTGAGTCTATGCTACTTGTGTGATTATGGGCAAATTGACTGACCTCTCTGAGCTTTGTTTCCCTTCATCTATAAAATGAGAGGGTTGGATTAGATGTTTTTCTGGTAGATGAAACCCTAAATCTATAATCCTGTGAGGAACCTGTTTATAGATCAGTGAAAACAAATAGAATTCATGTGAGGTTTCCATAGAAAAAAACACTTACCAGTAAAAGCAACCCTTCTCTTGAAGCCCCTGGCCTCAGTCGCCATCAAACACCAAGTAGAGCTCCTAGCTGCAATTGTCCATAACTCCTACACTGACAAACCAGTGGATGCTTCCATTATGTTCTTCTAGCCCCTCTCTACAATTGCTGTTCAGTCCTGTCCTATGTCGGTGACCCCAGTAGAGGTTTTCTTGGCAAAGATACTAGAGTGGTTTGTCATTTCCTCCTCCAGCTCATTTTACAAATTGGGAAACTGAGGCAACAGGATTAAGTGATTTGCCCAGAGTCACACAGTTCATAAGTGTTTGAGGGGCCAGATTTGAACTCAGGAAGATGAGTCTTCTTGACTCCAGGCCTGGCTGGTACTCTATCCACTGTGCCACCTAGCTGCCCCCTATAGTTCCTAGCAAGCTGTACCAGCTATAAATTCCTATAGCATATCCCAGGAGCAAGGGTCTATGTATTCTCTGCCCTTTCTGAGTGGCAGTGTTCCTTCTTGTCCTTCTATCCGCAATTTTCCTCAGTTTCCCCCAGAAGCCCCTGGACATAGATTCTCTTAGAGGCTCCTCTACAATCCTGCAGGGTTTTTCATGTAACTCTTGGAATTCCTCCCAAAATGGCATCAAAAGTTACCTTTCCTAGGGAACCCAGTTTTTCACATGAAGTAGAATTGAGCTCTAGACCCAGATGATCAACTCTGAAGCATTCCCTTGAATGCTGGATCTTCTATCTTTAGAATGTATTCCTCATCACTTGGCAGGCCTCTATGCAAGGAAAGCTTTGCCCAGAGGCCTATCAAATGGTGAGGAATCCATTCTACCCTCCCCTTCTCATGCCTCCAAGGCAGTCTGTGTCTCCAATGCCAGGTTGGTTTAGAGTCATTCTCCACTCCAATTTTTCCTTCTTTTTCCTTTCAGTCCCCATGGGGCTGATGAGGTAGGGTTGTTCAAATTATTCAGGGTTGCTTTCTCTACCATTCCGGGCACACTTATTAACTAAGGCAAAGAGGGAGGGAAAGGAATGTAAGTAATCTTCTTTGGTGTTGCCATGAATTAAGGGGAGAAAATATTGAAATTCCCAGTACAATAGCATGACGGATTTTGTTGGTATCATATTAAAGCCCATGACGCATGATTCAAAAGTCTATGATTTCTTCAGGGTGGGTATTTCTTCCACTAATGTAGAGGTAACTCCACTACCATCTAGCAAATGGTCAAGCGGCAGACACACAATCACAACCACATGCCAGCAAACTGTACCCTTGGCAGAGACTATATGCCACAGAAACCAGCAGGGTATGGGGCCGAGAGGAACAATGCAATGAATTCAACAATGGTCCTCTAGCATTCAAGGTATGAATTCTACCTTCATGAACATACCCTTTCACACATATTCCCTGAATATATTAATTTTTCCCACTAACATTGTCATGGGAAATGTCACTATAATTTTATGGGGAACATATCTTCTTGCTACTTTTGTTCTATATGATTTCATTAAATTTTTTCACTTTGAACTAATAGTATCCTCTGGCTGACTAGTAAAATATAACCCATTAGTAGGGGCTCATGAGCTATGAGTATTTTTTTAGTGAATAAAGATCCATGGAGTACCTTGAATCCAGTGTAGCTTGTCTGGGGCAGGGGGGACCCACCTCTAAGGGCTATTTCTATAGGTGTTATGTTCGTAGGAACCAAACTATTGGTTCGGGTCTCAGAGTTTTCAGCTTTTTGATTAAGGCTCTTTGGGATCCTATTTATAAGTGGAATGGACCATCAAGGGTCATTCTGGCCACATAATCTTCCAAGTATCTTCCAAATAAACCATATTCAGGCACTCAAAAGGTGCTGGGAGGAGTTAAAAAAAATTTTAACTAAAAATTCCTTATAATTCTTCAACTCTTCACTTCATTTCGGCTGTATAGAGATATGGAAGTGGGATTTCAATTATTTCAGATGCATTGTATTAACACATGCATTGCTGGAGTTGGTTAGTCAATAAACATTTATTAAGAGCCTATTATGTGCCAGTTATTGTGCTAAACACTAGGAGTAGAAAGGCAAAAGACAGTTCCTATCCTTAAGGAGCTCACAGATTAATGGGGAAGACAATATGCAAACAAGTATGTGCACACAAGCTATATACAGGATAAATTGAAAATGATCCACAGAGGGAAGGCACTAGAATTAAGCAGGACAAGGAAAGATTTTCATATTTGAGAAATAAGTCATACTGTGGTCAGCAAATGAGTATGGCTCTTTCCCCATGATTCCAATCAGTTGTAGTTTAATCAATTAGTCCTGTCCAACTCTTTATGATTCCATTTGGGGTTTCCTTGGCATAGATACTGGAATGGTGTGCCATTTCCTTCTCCAGCTCGTTTTACAGATGAGGAAACTGAGGCAAAGAAGATTTAAGTAACTTGTTCAGGGTGACATAGCTAGTAAGTGTCTGAGACTAGATTTGAACTCAGGTCCTCCTGATTCCTCCTGATTCCATTCACTCACTATACCATCAAACTACCCCAAATCAGTAGGGCATACCAGTAGGAAATAACAGTGTAAAGATTTATAGAGCACACCTATCATTAGAAGTACAAAGATGTGGATTCAGTTTCCAAATCTGACACTTCTTAGCTTTAGGTAACTTTAGGAAATTATTTAACCTCTCTCATTCTCATTTTTTGGTCAGTATTTCAATATGTCGTGTTGCCTAGACTCTGGCCATTACCCTCATTTTCATCATCTCCCCCCTTCTGCCACTGGGAACCTTGGACGGAATGCCTGGGAGAAGAATCTGATTAGTAATATTTCATCTTAACTTGCCCAGGACCAAGTCCCTATGTCACCCATCTCCTGGCTGTGTTCACATCATGGCCCCATACTCTAACCATCACTACCACTCAGGCCTTGCCTCTGAGGTTATCTTCCATTTACTCTGTCTATATCTTACACATGGGGATCATCACCAGTCGTCCTGATCTTGCCACCAGACCTCGATGACTCTGGAGGAAAAAGTGAGGCTGTTAACTTTGCACAGCCCTCCCTCACTTAAGTCCAATTTACTTGAAAGACATGGCATCCCCTCCCTGATGTCACAGTCCTTTTCAAGAACAAAGGACAAACAGTATCTCACATGTACAATTATATCATGTTGAATCCTCTTGAGAGCAGAGGTTGTTCTCCCCTCTCTCCCCCTCTTTCTGTATTCCTTGTATATGGAACAGTATGTACCAAGCATATATATAATGCTTAATAAATTCTTATTACTTGCTATTACATCATCCTCATCTACCCATACTGGAACCTGGAACCTCCCCCCAGGTGTCAGGCTCTGATAGGGGAGCAATGGCTCTATGTTGCCTGGAAGCAGACCTCTTCACCCTTTCTGATCCTCTTCACACCATACCACTGTGTGTGCCCTCTGCCCTCCTTCCTAGCTCCCCTTTATGCATTGGTTTTCACAGTTAGAGCTCCTTGAGGGCAAGGGCTTCCTTGCTTCCTCATTTGTATCCCCTGTGCTTACCATAGCACCTGGTACATAGTAAGTATTTAATAAAAGTTTTATTTATCTAGTAGTTCATGATTTCATTGGCATGGAAACACATTATACATCATTAGAATTATTTTTTTTACAACTTCCCATGGTTTAAAAACATTATGTTTTGGCCAAGGGGTTGGCCAATCTTCTGAGCTTGTTTATATCAACTCTCCTCAGCTTGATAGGTCCAGACAGAGCCTATGTTGAGGAGTAACAATGCATCAAGGGAACAGCCATCAAGAGTAGAGTTATATCAAAGAATAGGAAAGACACTTGGACTTTCTGCCTCACAAGGCTATTGTGAGGGCCAAGAAAGGTTATCAATGACTTACATCCCCATGGTGCTCTACAGTCACACATTATAAAGGTTATGCTCAACAGGATCATAGATCATAGGTTTATGGCTAGAAAGGACATGAGAGATCATTTAGTCTTACCCCCAACTTACATATAAGAAGACTAAAGTCCAAAGATGTTGAGTGACTTGCCCAGGGTCACTCGGGTAATAAATGGTAGTGCCTTTTAACTCTAAAATCTATGACTCCTTTGACTATGATAACACTTCAGAAAAAAAAAGCAGCTACAGTGGAAGAATTCAAAGTATTTTGCTGGCTAAGCTTGGGCCCTCAGCTCTTGTATCTAACACCTATAGGTTTGAGCCCCTTGCTTGAGGCTGTGGCCTTGAGAATGTTAAATAACATCTCTTCTACCCTTCCTATCAAGTTAAGTGGTCAAAAGTAACATAATCTGGGACCCATTTTTCTAACAACAAAACTATTTTACTTGTTTTCTTATTTATGACACTAAATATTAAAAGGTGGGTAGTGCCTTCACATACAGAGGAAATCATAGAATCTTGGTGTATATGATCCTAGGAAATGGAGCATTGAGTCAAGACACAGGAGCATCTTGAAAGAGCATATGCCATTTCTTCATCATACCACTATCTTGCTCAAAAAAATCAAGGACTCCTCAGGATAAAAAAATTACAGGATAAAATCAAACTATTTCATCTAGCATAGTGCCTGGTAGGTAGTAAGTGCTTGAAAGATAGTTGTTAATTGATTGATTAATTAACCTGAATATTCTCAAAACCCACCATAAGCTGGATCCAACTTACCTTTTCAATCTCATCTTCTATTACTACCTACATAACCCATTTGCATAGTCCTAATGTAGAAGCTAATACCCTAAGTTCTTGCTAGATAAGGAAGCTACTTATCACCTTCATTTTAGAGATTAGAAAACCAAATTATAAAGACACTAGCTACAAAGTCAAATCTTTGGGTTTATGATATAGCTGAGAATAAAATAATAACATTTTGACAATTATATAATTCACTATGGTTACTGAACACTTTAAAAATATTATTTTTTTGCTCTTCACAATAACTTTAGGGGATAAGTATTATAACCCTATTTTACAACTGACAAAACTGAGGCCCAGAGGGTAACTGATTTTCCCAAGAACACAAAGTTGCTAAGTGATAAAACAAGAGATTCAGAACTATGTCTTCTGACTCCAAATCCAAACCAAACCTTTAGACAACACTTTATCCACTCTGTCATCTTATGTCTGTCTGAGAGATGGTTGAAGTAGCCTTGCCTATAGCCAGAATATGCAATTGTTTCTGTGGCATTATCTGATTGGCATCAAAGACATCCTCTGTCCAAAAATATTTCCCCCATTCCCTTGCTACAGCAACTCAGATTCTACTTTTAGACAATATGTTACTTTGGAATAAAAAAAGGTTCTCTAAGAGTCCCTTGTTAAAATGAAAATACTCCATAGAGGAAGAGAAAGTATAGTAACCATTATTAATCCTTAACAGAGATTAATTTATCAGATAATGAGCAGTCACCTCTGGAAGCAGAGAACAAGACACCAAGGAAATGGGAAACAGGACAGAGAAATTGTGATGAGGTGGAAGACACGAGCATGATGGGGAATGCAGACTCAGGGAAGACTCCATCAAGGGAGCATAAGGGCAATAGATATCTGAGAGCACACAAGAGAGAGAAGTTGGAGATGGATTGATTTCCTAGACAATGAACTGTTCATCATGTGACACATTTACTGAGAGAAGCTGCAACATCTTCTCCCCTGAAAACACTCAAGAAGAGGAGAGGCAACTATTTAGATACAGACCTTCTCAGAGCCTGGAGACTTGGCTAAATGACCTTTTGAGATAACTTCAGACCCAAGAATCTTAGGGGGGAATTCTGTGACAAAATTCTAACCCTTAGTTTTTAAAAATTAGACTGGTTTTCTTATTTCACATTTCTATTTTCTCTGGATAAATAGAAACTCAACAGTCATTTATTAAATTCCTCAGCATTTCTGTCAAAATCTTAATAACGGAATCAATTTTTCATCTGGGAATTTCTAACTATTATTTTTCATATCTTCAATTAGCACAAAGACTACTGGGTAAGGATTATCGTCAATTGAGGGACAGTAAAACTTACTGAGTGCCAAGCATTTATGGTTTACCCAACTCTGCTGAGAGTCATGGAAAAAGAAGAAACAGGAGAGATGATTCTTACCCACAAGAAGCTTGCAGTCTTATGGAAGTGCTATATGGTGAAACATATATAAATACATATATACATATACACATACATACATGAACATATATAGTGCTATATATTTGTGTGTAAAGTGATTCTACATATTTATATAGTGTGTATAGTTTATCTGTATATGTATGTAATCTATCTTTGTCAACCTTAAAACATATACATTTCAGCTGTTATTATTAAAATAGTGATTTTACCCTAAAACCACTATTCTATGAAGCTTTTCCTTGGTAATTCCACCTATCACTAATGGCTACACTACTTCTCTCTCCCTTTTAACAACTGGGTGTATAATTGGTATTCATCTGCATTTGTATTTCTTCTTATGGTTTTTCATGTATGTTTGTCCAGTCTTCACCCCACTCTTATAACAGGATAAACTTCTTGTGGGAGTGAATCATCTCTTCTCTTTTGTCTTTTTCCAAGCCTCAGTTGAATTGAGTAAATTATACATACTAAGCAGTTTTACTGTCTCCCTGACAGGTATATTCATACATGTTTATATGCATGCATACATGTATGTGTTTATGTGCATGCAAAACATGCAGTATGTAGTAATGTACTTATGTGTACATTGTGTGTGTGCATAAATATGTCCATATGTATGTATACACACACATATTCATTGTCACAACAAGGGCTTTGCTCCAGGGCAATGACATCCAGGTGGTACACTTCTTCCCTAAGTTGGTCCAGACACCACCATTCCTGCAACTCTAGGGTTGGGTGGTATAAATGTACTCTTTCTCCTGACCCTACCCATAGGCTCCTCTGTCATATTCCCTCTAACAAGAATAACCCCCTAACTCCTGGGGAGGTGGTAGTGGGGTATGTAGGTCTCTCTGGTGAATGGGCCACCTACTTTCCTGGAGCAACAGCACCCTGAATTGGCATGTCCTAGGTCTCCCCTAGCACATACCATCTCCTTCCAGATTGTCCTCTGTGCCTTGGCCAGCAGTGTCCTATCCACTCCAGGCCCTCACCAAGTGAAAGAATGTCAAGGGATGGTTCTACATACATGATCTCATTTGGTCCTTCCAACCATCTTGTAAGGAAGGAATCATCTTCTCTATTTTGTAGATGATAAAGCTAAGTGATTTTCTGATGTTCATATAAGCAGGAAATGTCAGAGACTGTCTTCAAACCCAACTTTCTTCTGATCTCATGTCCTGTGCTCTTCATATGACCAAATTCACCTAAAACTCATCAGAGAACCTTCTCAAACTTACATATTTCTCTGCCTCATAACTCTGCTACACTTCCATTACCACAAGATTTCCATTTAGCTTTAGTCTATGGTAATTTTCTTTTTTGAGGGAGGGGGTCTAGAGGGCAAAGAGGGGAAAGGGGAATTAATTACTCAATAACTTTGGGAATAAGAATGCTGCCATGTGTCAGACCTCATTGGCAAAAAAAAAAAAAAGCAGGCAATTTAACGGAACAAAATTATTTTAAAAGAAGAAAAGGAAAGAAAAGAGGCAGTCTTGACCTCTCATCATTTCAACTTTTCTGATTTCTTGTCCATAAAATTACTCAGGGAATAGAGACAATAACAGAGGGGGAAGTGTGCTTAATCAGAGATTTGAAAAACCACTAAATCGAAAGAGACTGTGAAATTCCAGCCAGGGAATCTAACTGTGAGATTAAGAGGATTAGCCTACTGTACAGGAATCTGGGGAATGCAGGCTGCATGTGCTTTTGTTGTGGATTACTCAGCAGGCAACATTATGGTTTCACATCTTCCAGAAGCATATGGGCATGTGCCCCTTATGCAAACCAGCAAGAAAGAGCAGCTCCTGGCACATTACTTTTCCCACATGGCTCTGATTGATTTCAGGAGATACCAGATATTGGCTTTTTTTTTTTTTTAAGAGATGTACAGGAGGTGGGGAGGAAGTACAGGAAAAGCTGAAAAGACATCTGGACTCTTCATGGCAGCCACCGTCTTCACTGTTATAGGCAGCTTTACTGCTGCTAAGGAACAAAAGCTAAAGAGTTCCAGCCTCCATCTGTGGACAGGAACAGGACACAGGGACCCTTCTTCTAACAAACTTCATAGGTCAAGGAAATTGCCACCTGATAAATGAAAGTCATTTTCAGGCCTGCTCACTACACAAGTAGTAAGACCACAAATAACCAATTAAAAGCAAAACAATTCCACACCAAACTCCAAAAAGTAACAACATTAGGTAGATAAATGAACAAATGACTAGTAGGAAGAGTTAACAGTTTATATTAGTGGCCTATAATAAATAATTAATATAGCCCTGGGACATATAAAGCCAGTGACATGGTATCTCTCCCTTGGCTCTAAATGGAACTCCAGATAACCTACTTTGAACAGTACCGTGTTCACAGTATGTGGGGATTAAATGCTCAATATAATAAGTACTATTGAATTTCCCATCTCCATACAGATAAAGGGCAACTGCCACCCAAAACACAGTAATAACAGTAACTGAATGATAAAAAAAAAAGCCCTGCTTTTCATTACATCCTTAAAATGTTATAGGTTAAAATAATCTTAAAGGGTTTAAAAAACAGCAATTAAATCTTTCCATTTCTGTTTTCCAAGACTGCAGCTGAGAAAACGAAAGAGGCCTTAGTGCCGCACCGTGCTAGCCTTGCTAATAACTCTCTGTGAAAAATCTCATTAATTCAGTCTGGCTCTTCAGATCAGCCGCTAAATCCTCGCATTGTCACTCATCCTCTGGCCTTTTCAGGATTTCCATAGCCTAACTAGCAGTGTCTCCATGGAAACCAAGCAGTCCTGCTTTGCACATCCCTACAACTTTTTGTTCCTGACAAAGCTTGACAAATCACATGCAGCATGGAGAGTTTAACATAGCGAACTAAATCCTGACCCACACTTATAAATGATAAACCCAAGCATACCAGCTTTATTATAAATGATTTCCTTACAAGATACTTAACCAAGCCGGTGAAATGCTGAACCAGACAAGATTCAAGAACAAGACTTGGGGAAGAGGGAGGGGACGGAGAAAAACAACCAGACAACGCAACCAACCAAACAAATAAATAGCTATATAGATAAATGAAAAACCGCAGGCGTTGTCAGTGGCAGGCTTCACAAACTAGTTTTCTGTACTAATTGACTCAAATTGAAACCAACAAAGGAAAAAAATGAGGAGAGGGAGAATATTTCTCAGAGGTCACTTATCCCCCTTCTCTTTATTGAGTGAGAAAGAGTTCAATCCCTTATCCTTGCAATTTTTTCTTTCCTCTTGTTTCGGCAGGAGGATGGTATTAGCAATCTAACAGGTCTTTCTATTTCTAATGTCTCCATTCTTGCTTGACATTCAAAGCCCTTGTAGGTCATTGGTCCCTTTTGGACATTCTGTAAAGCTATGAAAAATGGAGATAAGAGGAAGGAGAATACAAACATCCTAACCTTCTCACCAGGAATAATACTGAGTTTCCTCAAAATTAAAAAAAAAAAAAAAGAAAGGAAGGAAAGAAAAGGAAAGGAAAGGAAAGGAAAGGAAAGGAAAGGAAAGGAAAAAGGAAAGGAAAAGGAAAGGAAAAAGGAAAGGAAAAAGGAAAGGAAAGGAAAAAGGAAAGGAAAAAGGAAAGGAAAAAGGAAAGGAAAGGAAAGTCACTGCGGGGAAAAAAACCAGAATCCTTCAGCAGCACATTATTCTGCACTCCTAAGGTAGACAGAAATAAGTTTGTTTGTCCATGTGCCAAGCAAGACCCACCCTTGCTCCCTTATGCCTCAGCACTCTGTACCGGAGATGGGGGGGTGGAGGGGGTGGAAACCACAGTGTAAGACTCTTCCCAAAATGAGAATTTTGCCATCATAGTCTAGGTCTAAGAGGAAGGGGGTGGATGGGAAAGAATAAGGGGCAAGCCCTGGCTACTGCCTTAGAAGTAGCAGGCTGAAGGAAAAGCTGGAAATAGAGAACCTTGAAGAAAACAAGAAACACGGGCTTTCATTCTCAGGTACTACTTCTTCCCTGGGTTCCTGTCAGAAGTCTAAAAGAAGACTGCTTAAATGGATCATAAACTTTCTTCTGTCTTAACTTTGATGTGGGATTATGCCAAAGGTGAACCTCTGGGGCATCTAACATGGGCACCAATTCATGATAGAGAGGGGAGCTACCTTAAGTTCGTTTGCTGCTGTCTTTACCTTTACATCAATCAATTAACAATGAACAAGACTTTATTATGGGGCTCCTCGTTGTTGGGTACTATGATAGATATTAGAGATGAAAATAGATAGAATCAAACAGTACTTCATGAGGGGCTTTCACAGAATCACCTGTGAGCAAGGAGGATACTAGCTAGAATCAATTGCCACCATCAGATCGATCAGTCTCTCCTCTCCCCTATCCTATTGCCACTGGCAATCCACGCAATGGGGAGGGATGATGACAGATGGCAGAGTGTTGTAACAGACAGGGGTACTGGTTCTGAAGTCAGGGGACCTTTGTTGGTGTTTAAAGTGGCCCCTTCCTACTTTTCAAGTATTCTTGAAATCCTCTCCAATCTAGATACAATAAACCCTGATACCGTTCATGGGATGCTTCTTCACCTGCACTTCCCCCTACCTGGAATGCTGTCCTTCCTTGCCCCTGACTCAAGGGTTCCCTCAGGACTCAGCTCAGATCACACCTCCTTGGAGAGGACATTTCCAGACACCTCAACCCTGCTGCTAGTGCCTTCCCTCTGAGATCATCTTCCATTTATCCTACATATATCTGATAATTTATGTGGTGTCTCTCCCATTAGGATGGGAACTCCTTTAGGATGGGGACTGTGTTCCTGCTCTTCTTGGAATCCCTAGAGCTTAGCACAGTGCCAGATACAGGGTAAGCAATTAGGTGGTGCAGGGGATAGAGCACTGGACTTAGAATCAGGAAAACTCATCTTCACAAGTTCAAATCTAGTCTCAGACTCTTACTAGCTGTGTGAACCTAGACAAGTCACTTAACCTTATTTGTCTCAGTTTCCTCATGGGTAAAAAGAGCTAGAGAAGGAAATGGCAAAGCACTCCAGTATCTTTGTCAAGAAAACCCCAAATGGAGTCACAAAGAGTTGGAGAGTTGGAGAAGGCTGATACAATAGAATACAATACACTTAAATTCTGACTGACTCACAGTTACTTCTGGTTTTTACTCTGTTCGACCTTGGGAGAATCACCACCTCTTTGAGTCTCAAGCACTAACAAAACTGAAAGCATTCTCTGGCTCCCAAGAGTTCTTCTTACTTTTGGAACTTAGGAGGTTTTAAGAATCACTTTCCCCAGGTAATAATTTTTGTCAGCTCTAGGAATGTGTTACCTTGACAAACCCAAGTTGATTATCTAGACTCTCTGCTGCCTGACACTCTGTAGTCCCTCCTCTTTCATCAGCCAGGTGTTGTATGATGGGTGACATAGTGATTGGGTTCAGAGCACACAGTAGGTGATGGACTACACATACTTGTTACAAGGGAAGGATGTCTATGGGGAAGCAGGAGGAACTAGGGGGTTACAATAGAGATATAAAAAAATAAAAAAATTTTTTTTGTTAAAAGAAGAAAACAAAAAAAGTACAGAAGGGCACACAACAAATAGCAATTTTTTATTTACTTGTTGAATTTAATATTGTTTTAAAACCCATGTAAGCTCATAATTTATTAGACAATCCTCTTTCTTGTTCTTCATATATCAAAATATTTGTGTTTGTTGATGATTGCTATGTTTTAAGTTCATAATAAAGAAATTTTAAAATAAAGAAAGAACTCAGAGCTGAAACTGGTGATATCTAGTTTCTGGCTGTAGCTCTGCCACTAACCAATTGTGTGATTTTGGAGAAGTCACAACCTCTCTATACCTCAGTTTCTCTATCTGTAAAATGAAATTAGCTTGGATTATCATTACATTTTCTTTCAACTCTAAAAGCCTAGAATATTATGATTTGTCTTCAGATCTATGGTAATGCTGTATTAACTAGGAGATTTATTAAACAGAACCTCAGCCATGACAGAGAACAAAGACTTTAAAAATAACTAAGAAAATCCCAGTGGCTGGGCCATTTTGGACCTGTATACCTCTATGCCACCACCTGCTAACCACTTCTGAGTTTTGGATGACTTACCTTGGGGACCAATAAGCCAGATACATTTTGAATTGAAAGTCTCACTTTCAGACTGCTTTCCTGAAAACACTAGAAATGAGAGAGCCAAGAGCTATCCCATAAGGATCCTGGTTCTCTCTTCTCTAGCCTAGGCAGGCACACCTTAGCCAGAGTAGCCCATATAAAACAGCTTGGGCACCAAGAAAGGTGCAGTCTCTGAGCTCACACGCAATATCTGTCTGTTGAGTGCAGCTGAATTCCCCTCCTGGCACAGGCTCTGGGAAATCAGACAGTCCTCATTGGTTAGAGGGACATTGCCAACACTGGTAGACCTAAAATTAGACCCACCAGCTGTGTTTTGGTTTTACAGGCACGTGCATGTCTGCTTCATTCTTGAGAACAGTCCGGGTGTTGAAATATATATAAAACCTGCTCTCTGAAGTATGGGGAAGCACAAGATTCTTGTGCATTTTCTTTAATTTATTGTTTCTCTTCTGGGGCCCTGCAAGTTTCTCTTCAATGCCTGAGAATGAGATATCCTTCTTCAGAGTGCATTTTTTCTCTCTGGCCCCTGCTCCAGCAGATCTCCCCTCCCCCATCCCCATCTCTAGGAGTCTGTCAACACTCAAGTTCAGGAAGCCCAGACAATTCCATAGGGTCTTCCTGTGGAACCAAAGGACCAAATGCACTGCTCAGTACTTCTACAGAACTTTAGTCTCTCCAGGTCCGGGAAGAAGAAGGCCAGTGGTCTCTCTTTCTATATCCCAGAATGGAACCTATTTTTGAGATTATACTGGTTGGAGGCAAGGAACTCAGGTTTTCCAATCTGGCCCTCATCTCCAAGGCAGGACCATGCTGTCCAAGAAAGATGACTTTCTATATTTTTTTTAAAAATCTTCAGGGAGGAAGAATCCCAACTTCACACTGTAGTTTCACTCAAAGTTCAGTGCAATTTAATAAATGTTTATTAAATGCCTTTTAGGGGGCATGAATCAATGGCAGATTCTGGTGAAAATGAAATGATGCCCTCTTCCTCCAGAATCTTAAGCAATGCACTTAAAAATAGAGGAGGGGAAACATTTTCTACAGCTCTTAAAGCCTGCTGAGGGAATAGTTCTTTCTGGTTCTGTCACCAGTCATCTTTGACACAGTTCTTCAGTCTAACAGAGATTGGTGCATCCCTATCAAAGCACTTCCTTCAGCAATGAGGGTCCATCCCCACAGAGCCAGAGTGCATGCCCGACTCTGTACCAGATGTTGCTCCAGGGTATCTCCATAAGCGTATGAGAACTATGGAGATTTAAACTGATGCAGCAGCAGGAAGCAGAACCAGGAAAGCAATAGATTCAAAGGAACATGGAAAGAATAAAGAACCGAAACTGAGCACTATGTAATTATAGTGACTAAATTTCAACCTGGAGAAGAGTTGAAAAAATACACATCCCTCCCTTTATTTCAGAGGTGGGGGGATACAGTTATGAAATAGCACATACACCGTCAGATCCAATCAATGTCTTGACTGGTTTTATTAAACTGTTGTTTTTATTTTTCCTTTTAAATCTTTGTTAAAAGACTTGTCTTCTTGCAGGAGCGGGGAGGGGGAAGAATATATTAAGAAATGAATGTGATCAATGATGTAAAAACACCAGGCATAAATAATTTTTGTTATTTTAAAAGAAAGTTCATCATCTAACTTCTATTTTTCCTCTTTCTGATCTCAGTGAAGAACAGTGATTCTTTTCAACAATCATTCATGGACTTGGACAGGCATACATGTGATAGTTTTATAAGAAGGCCTGATTGGGGGAGAGCTGAAGAGAGGAGGACACTGTAACTCTTTCTCCCAGGCATAATAGTAGTGACATACTACATTTTCTCCCAATGAGCTCGGTGTGTTTCACAGACATTTATTTCATTGATCTTCCAAGGCAGAGAGAGGGGTAGGTATGATTAACTCCTTTCATAGGTGAAGAATGTACATCTCAAGGGCTGAGTCATCTATCAATGAAGGGACTATATATCTTGACCCCACAGCTCTATCCACTCCCAACACTGAACCTCAGTGCAAATGTTGGGTTCTCTGGCCTCTATAGCATTAAGCTTTTCCCAACAATAAGACTAGCCATTTCTAGATGTTCCTGCCCTGTGGATGTGGTGATGTTGAAAGGATGCATTTATTTTCCTGAATTGACAAGGCAGGCATCCTTCCACATGATTTATATATGTATGTATGTGTGACAAGTACCTAAATATATAGAACATATTTTTTCAGATATATGTATTTTGCAACAGCTGCCCAAAGCAGTTTAATGACTACATCACAAACAGAGTAGTTCACATAACAGATGTTATTTAAGTTTTCTAGGTGGCCCACTATAGAGAAGCTGAATGTGTAGCCCACCAACAAGACAGCAGATGGGCCTGCTGTTTCAGAAAATGGGCTAATGTTAACCCAAGACATTTACAGTGAAAGCATACCAAGCTGATTCAGTAATGGAATTTTATGGTCAGTGATGGAAGGAAGATGTTCATCACTGTAAAGGAACCAATAATTGAATACTATTCATGGAAAATAACCTTCATTTAGCCATAGCTGTCATTTCTTATGACATTAGCACCAACAGACCTTGGTTATGATCAAGTCTGACTCCATCCTACTCTTCATTTTTAGACAAGGAAAATGAAGAAGAGTTAAGTGATTGACTCAAGTTCACAAGACTACTTAGTAAACTAAGCAAGCCAGGACTAAGTTCTACTGTCATCTCTTATCAATGAGAAAGAGTAAGACACAATGAAACAGTATTAGGTATGCATAGCAGTTAAAACTAGACAGAGGAGCATGGGCTGCCCAGGAGGTGGTGAATTCTCCCTCATGGGATAGATAGATAGAGGCTGGATGACTTCCAGAAAAGACATGGGGATTGTTGGATAAATGGGAGGCCACTGCCCATAAGGGCCTGGACAGTGACAGTTCAGTGGCAAGCCACTAGTGAAATCTCACTACTCATCATTTTTTTTTCACTTATCCAAGGGAAACTAGGAGGTAAGCCCTAAGTGCCTCTTACTTCTCATGCCAAGGACCCAGAGATGGTACCAAGAGGGGAGTTTGACCCAGGGTAGTCCATCTGTCAAAACTGAGTGCATGTTATAAGAGGAACCCAGAGGAGACAGAAACTTTCCAGGAAATAGAAAGGCAAAAGGTCACTTAATTCTGATTTGCAGTATGACTACAGGTCACGAAAGCACAGTCTCATAATCTTTCCAAGCTCTAGGTTTAAAGCAGGTGTGTGTGTGTGTGTGTGTGTGTGTGTGTGTGTGTGTGTGTGTAGGATAAGCTGGAGGATAACTGTCAAAGATATTATAATCAGGATTTCTTTTGAGGTATGTGGTAAACTAGAAAGTCACTGAGATCCCTTCCTACCTTAAAGTCCTATGATTCTGAGTTCTGTACCTGCTTACCAGGGATGTCATGGGAAAGATCCCTGCTTCAGTTATGTACGAACTGCATGACTTCTGAAGTCCTAGACCGGTGTCTGTCTCTCTGTGTCTCTGTCTCTCCTCCCCTCTCCCCCCATCTCTCTCCCTCCTCTCTCCCCCCTCTCTCTTTCTCTCTGTCTGTCTCTGTCTCTTACTCTCTCTCTCTCTCTGTCTCTGTCTCTTGCTCTCTCTCTCTCTCTCTGTCTCTCTCTCTCTCTCTGTCTCTCTTTCCCTTCCTCTTCC
This sequence comes from Potorous gilbertii, assembly GCA_028658325.1. Lineage (NCBI taxonomy): Eukaryota > Metazoa > Chordata > Mammalia > Diprotodontia > Potoroidae > Potorous > Potorous gilbertii. Next base: position 100,916,145 of record CM053773.1, on the reverse strand, counting down.
TCTCCCTCACCCTCTCCTTCTATCCCTGCCTCTGGCTCTCTTTTTCCTTCTTTCTTCTCACATGCAAAATGATCCTTCTGCAGAAATCAGCACATCTGGAAACTGGTATACAAATGACCAAATGAACTCTGCGTTGGTTTGGGAAATAATTGGAGATCATATAAACCAAAGTATAAATATACTAAAAATGAAAATGTCAAGTTACCTAAGACTAGACTTAACAATTGAAACCACTATAGTGAGTAGAAAGCCATACTCTGTGACCAGGGTAGCAGTTCATGTAACAAATGTAATTTAAGCTGTCTAAGCAGATGCCTAGTACAGATAAGCAAGACATAAGAAACAGGAGACTGAAAGAGAAAGTAGAAAGGTCAGGCTGAAAGAGTTACAACTCTCCTTTCATCAAACTTAGTAAATTGTAGTATTCTCTTTAGGGAAGAGGACATCCCAGTAGATGGTGGCCATAGCTGAAAAGACTCATTGGACCAGAGATATGATATTCACTGTGTATCAACAAAAAGGGAGAGATATACCACCTGAAGGGAAAAAGTGGAGAACAGCATTTGTAGGGATTAGGTCCAGCAGAGAGCAACGTGATAATATCAGCTGAAGACATCTGTAGCTGAGCAGTATTGGAGATATAAGTTGTCCTTTAGTAATACGTATCCCCTATGTGGGTACTCATTCATTTAGGTGACTATTTCCACACATGATTCCTATGGAGAGCCACTCTTTCCATTAGGGATGTGTGTGTATATTTGTGGGAGAGTGAACTCAAGGACTACAGAGGAAATTTTTTAGTTATTATTATATTGTATTTAATTCGATGTCTATCATGAATTGTGTCATCTCACTGACAGGTAAAGGTAAACATATGGATGGGGGCTTATGAGCTACAGTTTGGATAAGATTTTGACTCACAAATTATCTAAAACCCGAGTTAGTTATCTGAGGGCCTCAAGTAATACATATAAATAGCAAGATTTCTACCTATGGATTCTAATATGGCATCTGTTACATCTAAGGATAATAATCATTAGTGCTAAGAGAACAGTAAACAAAATGATGAATTCTTTAATTTATATTTGATTTCTAAAAAGTAAATGTTAATATCACATCCCTGTCATTTCTTTAAGGGAAACCTCTCTGTGATGCTATCTGTTCATCTATGAGTCCTAAAACATGATTTCAGAAGAATCAAAAAAATAAGTAGAATAGACAAGAATGCATTATGGTCATAAGTAGATGGTCCAACATTATTAAGGATGGCTTACTGTGAGAAGTGGCACAAAGTAGATCATTCAGAATATCTACAACCAGAGTAGGACATCAATCAGACAGTTATGTAGTGACAATGAAAGGGGACAACTGGACAACCTGAGTGCGTGGTGCCCCCAAGTTATTGAAGGAAGTTAAGGAACGTTATCAAGATGCTAAGTCATCATCTATGGAAAGACCTAAATAGGAACTAAATTAAATGACATCATGAAAAGTTTTCCCAATGCCTTACTTCAGGGAGTCCCAAGTCTTATGGACTCACATATCAAGCAAAAAGTCAAATGCTAATTTGTTAGGCTATGAGTTTGGCTGGATACCATTACTTTCAAATGCAAATGTTAAAGGAGTCTGGTTCTTTGGATTGAAACAGAAGGGTCTCATCGTAGAAAAGGGGCAGATTGGCAACATGTGGGGAACATGAGGTGTTCTTTCTTAACTATCTTAGGAGGGTAGCCTCTGTCCTATCGCTCCCAGATCAGGGGTTCTTAGACCTTTACTGTGGTATGGACTCATTTGGCAGCCTGGTGATACCTAGGGACCACTTTTCAGAGTAATGTCTAAAATGCAAAAAATTAAATACGATTATAAAGGAAACAAAATATTCTTAAAGGCAAATTCACAAACCTCATATTAAGAATTCCTGTTCGAGAGCAGTTCTTCTTAAGCTAGGGTAGAGATCCTGTATGGGGGTCATGAAAAATTTGAAAACAGTAAAAAGTTTCTGAATATGCAATGACAAAAAGTTAGTTAAAAATCAAATGTATAATGACTCCAAGGTGTTTTTGGTGGCACTTGACTGTGTTGCATCACAAAATCTCATTGTGGTCTTGGCTCTGAAAGCAAAGCATACACATTTCCACACTGCGTACACACTCAGGTTATGCAACACCAAGGAACGCTGCAGAAACTTGAAAAGGGGTCAGGAGTAGAAAAAATTTAAGAGACCCTGGTTTAGAGGCTCCTATAGCTAAGCATCCTCAGTTAATGTTCTCAACATTCTACTCCCTCTCCTATGGGTCTACTGGAATAGAGATGCCTTGTCTGACCCATTCTCAGAACCCAAAATAGCCATTTGACCTCTAAGATAAGAACAAGAAAGATGTTTGTTCAATATTTCCCCTTTCTCCATTCTCCTCTCTCTCTCTCTCTCTCTCTCTCTCTCTCTCTCTCTCTCTCTCTCTTCACTGTATGAAATAATAGATGTGATCAATGCTACACATGTGGCTTATAGTCCCATCAGCACTTCTGTGGAAGTCTCTAGGGCTCTGAGGTTAGCCAGGTCAGGGAATCAACTTTTCCAATTACTCCTTACCCTTATCAATAGGACACAAGGGTCCTTTGACAAGGAAGACTGACAAACATGTCCTTAGAGGCTGGGCAGATAGTCATATTTGTCCTTTGGGAGTGGGACTATGAGGAGAGAGTGTGATACCATTGGGAATCCTGAAGATCTGTCTTTCCAAGGGGATGATTATAAGATTCCACAAGGGAGAGAAGAAAGGAGTGAGCTGTGGAGATAAGCACAATCCTGATGAATTCCATGATTTCAGGACTGAAGAACCAGGGATCAGGGGAAGGGAGTGGGGGGGGGGGTGACAGAAGAAAGCAGAGAATGATGAAGAAAAAAGAAGTGAGGTATAACACAAGAAGTATAAGGAGAAAATATTGCTGTGTGGTATATTGCCTATCTAGCTATGCTGAAAGGACCTTATGTTCTTATTATGTTAACTTATAATGTATAAAATAACATACAGATGATGATAAGCTTCTTGTGACCAATACTGGAGTATACTCACTGGTCACTCCATAAAGAGTCCAGTATGCAGGTGGTACAGGAGTAAGAGGGCACAAGAAGAAAAGAAAATGAAAATGGTTCCTTCCAGTCAAATGCCAAGGAGCAAAGACTTGCCTTTAACCAGTATGATTATTTTGGTGGCATTGTGGGTAGAACTGAGTGACAGGAGGATGGAATCTAGCAGAACCAAAAATTTTCATTGGCCAGATAGAAGAGAGAGTGAGTCAGGTGTGGTGGCACACACCAGTAATCTATGCTACTGAGAACGCTAAGACTTGTAGATTGTCTGAGCCTGGGAGTAGGCCCTTGTTACGTACGTACGGATGAAGAAGCAGATTCAGGAAGATTTAGTGGTTACAATAACTGAGGAAGTGCCAGAGCTGGGAATCAAGTTCACATCCTCAAACCTCCCAGGACAATAATCTCTCCATTCAACTGGGATACCTGCTTGGTCTTGGCTCGGAAAGATGATAGGGTGCTGGTATAATTTGGGTTTAATCATTTTAGAAAGAAAAAAACAAATCTAGGTTCAATTTCAGTTTGAACTGGTATATTCAGCAATTGTTTTTAAAGTAATAAGCGAAACTTTGGCTCAGATCATGGTTCACTGAGAAATCAATATGTTTGGGCTAAGTTCCATGTCGAACAATCCGATGCTTAGCATTCCAGATTGGGGATCACAATTTGGTTCAGTTCAAGTTGCTGAAATTTACTTGGTCTTTGTTATTGAAATAATCATACTCATAATTATATATTGTCTACCTCACAGGATAGCAATAACCTTAAAGTAATATATAAATGTAGGCTATTTTTATTGGTTTTGTTGCTGTAAATACATTTACAAACTGTCAAAGAATTGAAGCTCATCATTCAGAGACAGAATGGGGTAGTGGGAAAAGACATATCCAGAAGCAGGAAGTCTTGGGTTCAAATCCTACCTCTGACAATAATAAATTAAGCAACCTCTCTGAATCAAGAATGCATGGGTATTTAAAAAGGTACCTGGTACTGAAAATACAAAATACAATGAATGAAACAATTCTTACTAGCAAGAAATTCACATTCTAATCGAGGAGACAAGAGGCTCATTTATAAGTATAGAAGGCCTGGATCTGCGATTTCTTTGGTACAGAGAACTCTTGGATGAAGAAATACGTTCGAATAATATGGGTCTGTTCCCTCTCAGTAACTTAAGAGACCTGTCCAGGGTCAAAAGTAGGATTTGAATCCAGGTCTTCCTGGCTCCAATGTCAGCTTTCTATTTACTACTCCACATGTGGCTCACATAAGTATATGCAGGACAAACATAAAGAGAATCAATACAAGTAAATACAAGGTAGTCTGAGGGAGAGAGCACTAGCATTTGAGTTAATGAGTAAAGGTTTTGTGTAGAAGGTGGTGGTTAAACTTTCATGTTGAAGGAACAGCAGGGATTTTATGAGTGAATGAATGAATGAAAAGTATTTATTAAGTACTTAGTATGTGCTAGGCACTGTGTTAAATGCTAGAGAAACAAATATAAAAAAGAAGTAGTGCCTGACATCAAGGAGCGTATATTCTAATAGAAGAAAAAGACCCACGCAGGGTAGGGTGGTTTTGGTCTTTAAGTCACAGGGATGGGGGTAGAAGTACAGGGCAAATGAGAGGCTAGAAAAGTAGCACTGATCTGATTATTCTGAGCTGTTGCCTCCTCTGTAAAATGGGGATGCGCATCTACTTTGCAGGATTGATATAACAATAGTAATTGCCATTAATGATAAATATATTGTCATAATATGTTGTTTTAGTCATTTTATTATTGTGTTTATCAATACATGATAAGTATTCCCCACAGTAGGGACAATGAGACATGAAACTGCATTGTACTTTTTGTTTTCACACTCATACCCTCTGGGATACCTCAAGGAAATAGCCTGTAGCTAGCATTCATATAAGTGCTTTTAGGTTTGCAAACTGCACGTTATCTAATAACAGCCCCCAGAAAAGAGGTGATATGATCACACCCCCCCACTTTACAGATGAGAAAACTGAGGCTGAAAGGTTAAAAGATTTGCTCAGGGTCATGCGGTTAGCAAATGTCTGAGGCAAGAATTTGAATCAGGTTTGCCTGTTCAAAGGCCAGCACTCTACCCCACTGTGCTACCTAGCTACATGCCCAAGGATGAGAAGAAATAATATATGGTTACAGGAACCTAAGCCATTCCCTTGAGGTATCCCAGAGGATATGGGGGTGAACATAAAGAATACAATACAGTTTCATGTCCCATTATCCCTACTGTAGGTAAGCAGTGACCATAGGGAAGGACTTCATTGTGTCCTTCATTGCCGAAGAAGACCATGCCATCAGAGAAATAATGACATGACTTGCACTTGACTTCATTTTGAGTGAGTAAGGGCTGTGCAGGTCACCAACCTCACTTCTCCTCCAGAGCCATCTGAATCCAGTGACCAGATATTCATCAGGATGACTGGAGATGACCCAGGATGAGACAATTGGGGGTAAGTGACTTGCCCAAGGTCACACAGCTAGTGAGTGTCAAGTGTCTGAGATGAGATTTGAACTCAGGTCCTCCTGACTCCTGTACTGGTGCTCTATCCACTGTACCACCTAGCTGCCCCACACAGGCTTCTTTATGGAAGAAGACAAGAATGAAAAGTCTCATAATTGGAAATGAAGTGAAAGCTAATGTTGCTGTTTTTTGGGAGGCAACAGCTCTGACTTTTGGAGGTTTCCCTCTGATTTGCAATTGCTTATGTTATATTCTTGAAAACACCTTCATGGGGAAGGACTTTAGAGTCCATCTAAACCCTTCATAAGGTAATTTATGAGGCCCAGAGAAATTAAGGTCCCAAAAGGAGCAGAAAATGGATCCATGATTCAAGACAGAGGCCTCTCACCCCCTATACACAATTCTTTCCATTGCACAAGATCATACCACATTCACCAGCCAAGATAGATCTGAGAGTGACAGGTGAGACCTAAGCTAACCAGATCCTGTGTTATTAATAGCACAATGAGGAAAGTCTAAAATTCCACCCACAAGTTATCAGCCAGCCCCATCCCATCGCAGGAGGAATTTTTTTCCTCATAGGAGAGATCTTGCTGTAAAGGAAAGAAAATAAATCACCTCCAGAGAAGTATCTCAGATAGCAGTCATACTTCAGCAGCTCCTGGAAAATCTCTATACAATCTGGGGGCTTGGGAATGGGTTTTCCTGAAACAGAGTTTTAATAACATACTGTTACTCAGGTTTCCAGAATGATTGAAACCCTTGGTACTAATTGAAAAAGGAAACTAAGGAGGGGGTCGGAGTAGGAGGAAACCCTTCTCTGTCACTGCTGGAAAAGTTCTGCTGTGGTTTAGAGAGACAAATAACCCAGTGTGTCTAGCCTTAGGGTATGAAGAAGGGGAGGGGGTGTGGCTACAGATGGGGAGAGCAGAAGTCAATTCAGTCGGGTCTTTCCTGGGGTTGGCAAGCCAAAAGGGCCTCAGCCCGGTGGGTTGGGAAAGAAGTACCAAAATATTTATTTTTTTTTAAACTCATGTTTTTACAAGAAGACATCCAGAAGCCTCAGTAACACACACATTTTATAAATCTGTCAATCAGCACATATGCTAATTTTCTATCCCAACTAGCACAGCACCACATGCCCCTAGACACTGGGTAAATAGTGTTTGATGAGGATAGATGAAAGACAGTTATGTTTTTCTACCTTAATTTCCCATATCAATATAGATTCAATGCCACAGGGAGAGTAGGGGCACTCAGCATCTGGAGACCTAAGAATCAGGAAGTCTGGTTTCTTACTTGACACCTTTTATACTTTTATAAGCAGCCTGAGTCTCTAGGTAAAGGGAATAGCTTTCCTCCTATAAGGCTTGGACTTCAGTAAAGTTTAAGACTGGAAGGGACAAAGACAGAAGTCTTGAAATATAAAGGGAGAGCCCTTTCAGATATTATAAAGATCACATTCTATGCCTAAGAAAAAGTCAGAGGCTTGAATAACTCAACTGTATATGAAAAGACCTGCAAAGAAAATGTATCTGATTCTAGGGCATAGTCCTGGGGTGGGGAACCTCCAGGCTATACCATAGACTGACTCCATATCTTAGTCCCAAGTCATTTGTCTGCACTAGATCCCTATAGGAACATGGGAAATAAAACTGCTCACCCTAAGTAAGGGTGAGTTCTAACACTGAGGCAATAATTATCTAAACCAAAAGGACTGATTGTTTAGAAAGGTTAGACATCTTCTTCCTCCTTTCCAGAGGTCACAAATTTCAGTCAGAGCTCTGAAAAAGTCAAAGAGGAAAGGTTTCTGCCAATTCAGGGCTAGTAGTTCTTTCACCTGTTGAAAAGATCAAGGCAATAAACCCTAACATTATAGATAAAAAAATTTATCCAAATCCATCTACCCAAACCAGAAGATGAAAGTAACAGACTGTAGCTGCCCATTGATGAGTGAGCTGAGGAGTTTATGTTACACAACCTCAACTGGGCCCTCACTGCTGCAATGTAATCCTACTTTTTGTGGTTGCTCAGTCATTTAGATGTGTCTGACTTTTTGTGACCCTGTGGACAGCAGTCTTGTCCATGAGATTTTCTTGACAAAGATATTAGAGTGGTTTGCCATTTTCTTATCCAACGGATTAAGGCAAATAGAGGTTAAGTGACTTACCTAGGGTTGTACAAACTAAGTGACTGAGGCTGAAATTGAACTCAGATCTTTCTACTCCTGGCCCAGTGTTCTATCCACTGAGCCACCTAGCTGCCTCCTACAGTATCCACAATACACAATGGCAAATTATCATAGTAATCTAGTGTTTGATAAATGCAGAAATCCAAGCTTTGAAGAAATTGCTGGGAAAACTAGAAAGCAGTGTGTCAGAAACAAAGTAAAGATCAACATCTTACACTATTTACTAAGATAAGGTCAAAATGGGTACATGACTTAGACGTAAAGGCAGATATTATAAGCAAATTAATGGAGCATGTAAAATTTTACCTGTCAGATCTATGGAGAGGGAAAGAATTTATGACTAGTCAAGAGACACAGAGAGCATTACAGGATATAAAATGGTTAATTTTGATTACATTAATTTAAAAGAGTTTTGCAATCCAACTATACCTCCCTTATCAACTCACTATCTCACTCTTCTGAGTGTCTCTTTCAAGCCTTTTCAACTCGTTCTGGTAGCAGCAATCCAATATAAGAGGCCTGATACTGCTTCTGCAGCCAAGTGGCCAAGCAAGTAGTCTAGCTCAATCCAGCAGCAGCCCAAGCTGGTTGAGGGACCAGTTTCACAGCTGAATATCCTGTTTCACCTAGTCTAACAACAAATTAAGACATTGTACCCTTTGAAAAGGCAACTCCCATGATCAGCAGAATGGTTCATCTCTCATCAGTGCTCTGTGGTGAATTTGATAAAAACCCTCCTGAGAAGGAAAGCACATGAAAGCCCTGAGGTTCTGGAGCTGGGACCTGCCTTGGGCATGTGTGTGTGCCTTACTACTTTTGTATTGTAAGCTTTTGACCATCTGTTCTCTTCCCTTAGATTCCATGTGTTTTTTGCAGGAGAATACACTCTAGGTTGGGGGTAAAATGCCTTGTAGCTACCATTCCTACCATGTCACATGAGAAAATGCCTTTGCTAAAACTGAGTCAACTGGCTTATTGTTAAGGGAAAGTTAAGGGGAACCAGTGAGGGTTCATGGGTCATTCTGTTAGACTAGTCACCCACAGGATTACCCTTAGAACCTGAGGAAGCAGCTGCACTTTTGGAGGTTCAACCTGCCAATGCCAGGGGGAGTTGTGGGAGCGAACTGAGAAAGGGTGCAACATTCCCACCAACCTCAAAGAGCTAGAGTCGAGCCAGGATCAAACTAGCAATGTTAACTCAGATGGCCTGTATGGGACAGGTCAGAAAGTGGGAGCAAAGCACAGAAGGTGACCTTGGGCAAAACAAAGCTTTAGGGTTCCACACAAGGGCTTTTCTGGGGGACTCAGCTCTCACTCTGAGTTTAGACGACAGGGACAAAGGCTTTCCCCTGAGGGATGCTGACCAAGCAATCACTCACTCCTTATGTATAATATACAATGATAATGCTTGGCATGGCTGGCTTTGGGTAAAACCGAAAAATAAATGAAGTTTGGCATTGAGCCCCAAGTGCTTCTGTACTCCTTCCATGTCTGGTGATCTAACCCACTCTCTCCTCTAATAAGCCTCCTCTCAGAAAATGAATAAACAAACAAAACCTGCTCCCAATCCTTTGCATATTAGTAAGAATTTAAGCCAATATGAGACTTCTCTAGGGATATTTAACTTTTAATTTTTGCTAATTTCTAATTGTGGAATAAAAGACTTTGTTGTCAGAAAAAGAAACTGTAGTCTTCAAACAAGGGGAAAAAATGGTATTTGGGAAAAGAGAAAGTCCTTGCTATCCTAGCAATCAAGGTCAGTCTTTGTTACCGGGCAGCTTTATCTACCCTTATGCCTTGTCTTTCTTTTTTCTTTTTTACCCCAGTAGTCAAGAATCTGTAATTTCATTAAATGAAAACCCCCTCCTCCCACTGGTAAAGTATCTTAAAAGTCTATCACAAAGGGATTGCCCTTCTGATGCTAATTATCCATAAATTTAAAAATAGCTCTAACTTTTACATAGCCCTAACCTTCACATTAGCCAACCCCTAACATATTCTGTGATCCAGTGACCCTAGTCTCCTTGCTGTTCCTGTACTCTATTTGCAAACTCCAGGCATTTTCACTGACTGTCCAGCAGACCTGAACTCTCTACTTCCTCATCTACCTAACTTCCTTTAAGCCCCAGCTAAAATCCCATCTTCCTATGAAAAGCCTTTCCCAATCCCCATTGGTGTTATTGACTTTCCTTCTGAGATTATGTCCAACTTATCCTGTATATGTCCTCTATGTACGTGGTGTCTGTGTGTGGTCTCCCCCATTAGATTGCTAGCACCTTGAGATCAAGAACTGTCTTTCACCTTCCTTTCTATCTGCGAGGCTTAGCATAGTGCCTAGCCCATAGTAGGTACTTAAATGTTTATTGACTAAGTATTCCTGTACCCTCTGCAGATGAGAAAGCTGAGGTGTTGTAGGTGGAATTTAAATTCAATTTTCTCCTTGCTTGATATCCGGGGCTATTTTCATTCTCCCACCCTGTCTCAAATAACAAACCTATAAATAATGCTTTCTGTCACTGAGCCCATACTACCTGAAGAACAGGGATCAGAATCATGGCCCTGTGCCAGTCACAAAGAAGAAAGAATTTGGGAATTGCTGCCTATTATTTAAAAAGGACTTAAAAAAGACATGTCACTGAAATGGAATAGAATGAAATGTGACTTCTCCCATTCAGGAAAAAATTGTTGCTGTAGTTTCCAGCACAGTTTGCCTTGTGCATGAACAGGGTCATGAAGCTTTCAGAATGAGGTGATCATGAAGGTGCCTCCACCACTAAGGTTCTAAGCTAGACAAGGTAAATAAGCAGGTTATTTACCTGTCCTGAGGCAGCCTGTCAAAGTCCCAAGTTTAAACAGTAAGTTTGATGTTTAAACTCTAGTTTTTGGAAGTTCAGAGTCCACTCTTGCTTCCTTTGTAGGCCTGGACTTTGGTCATGAAGATGATGTAACTCTACCTCCCTTTAAGTGATCTTCTCCTTTCCCTTATCACACATTGGTGCTCCCCAGATACCTATTTTGACTTGAAGGATCACAAGTAAGGCACAGCAACTGGGGTTCTAGCCCAGGGTTTCTGGACTTTCAAAGCTGCTAGTAAGTCCTGCTCTTCTTCAAGGGGATGGAAACAACTGCACCAAGCACCTAGTTAACAGTATAGCTTGTTAAAATGGAAAGATACCACAGATTTGTAGCTGAAAGGGCTCTCAGTGATCATCTAGTCCAGGGGTGAGAAACCTGCAACCTCAAGCCCACATGTGGCCCTCCAGGTCCTCAAGGGTGACCTTTTGACTGAATAAAGATTTAGTCAAATAAGGATTCAGTCAAAGGGCCACCTTTGAGGATCTAGAGGGCACAGGTAGCCTCAAGGTCCCAGGTTTCTCACCTCTAACCTAATCTATCCCTTCATTTTACAAATGAGAAAATGATGTTAGGTAACTTGCTTGAGGTCATGCAGGTAGGGAGGACTTTTGGCAGGATTTGAACCAAAGTCTCCTGGCTCAAAATCCAACCACCTTTTTACTGCAAGAGACCAGATGAAGCACTTACTTCACCTGTCTAGGTTTTCTCCATTCCCCCATGCCAGTATGTACCAGAGGCAAGACTTAAAAGTGGGTCCTCCTGTCTCTGAAAGCAGTTTTCTATCTACTACATCTTGCAGCCCCCATGTTTCTCTACATCTTCTAGATTTGCCTCAGGCATCTTCCTTGAGGTTGGGGACTTTTTTGTTTCGGTATCCACATCACCTGGTGCAGCATCTTGCACAGAGTTCCCACTAAATAAATGTTTATTTAAATAAATTGACTAACCTTGATTTAAGGAAAAATGTTTTGTCTATTAGAGGTATAAGAAAAATGGAATGGGCTGCCTTGGGAGAGACGGTAGGTTCCCCTTCAATGGAAGTCTTTAAGTAGAGAATGGATTAGCACTGATAGATATTCTTTTGGGGCATAGATTAGGATAGATAGGTACTGAGGTCTCTTCTGACTTGAAGATTCTGCAGTTATCTCTATGTAAGAACTGGAATGGAGAACATGCTGAAGCATTCAGTAACCCAGACACACAAACACCTAATGGCAGCAAAGAACAAGTCTACAAGGGAGTCAGCAACAAAGTGGCATCAGATGGGGCAGGAAAAGGATCTGTGTGGAGTATGTTGGTGAGTCGGGAACTATGGGGTATCATCATCCTAAAGGGAAGGACTCAGTTATAGTTACATGAGGTACATAGTGAAGAGATGAATGTGAAATCAGGAAGTCTTGGGTGCAAATCTTACTTTAAGGGATAACTAGTCACTTGACTCTGGATAAGTCATTTAACTACCATGAGCCTTAGTTTCCTCACATGCAAAATGAGGGGGTTGGACTCAATGATGTCTAAATTTTCTTCCAGCTTGAAATCTGTGATCCTATGAGTCTAATGGTAGGCTGAAGTCACCTTCCACCAGCATAACAGTATAGCAAGAGATGGGGGCCTTATAAAGAAAGGCATAATACATTATAAAGGAAAGATGGCATGAGAAAATGAATAGAAAGGGCCCGTAGTGATATGGGGAAGATGGGGGACCCAGAGAAACACAGCCTAAGAACAATGGGGTCCAAGCTGACACAATGGGAAGGGAGAAGGGCTTCTAACTTCCTTTTCAACTTTAAACCTATACTCATTACTGCTTAACAAATATTTGTTGAATTATTAGGAAAATGGGAGGGAGAGATTCCAGTTACCCCAAAGAATTCAGTGCCCATAATATCCATCTCTTTCCCCCTTCCAGAACCTTCAGCATATGGAATGCTACCTCCTTTGTGGCTTTCCTGTCACTCTCTCCACCTTTCTTTTGTCCCTACTAAAATATTAAATGTGAGGCAACACAATGAAGTAGAAAGAGTGCTAGATTTGGAGCCTGATAACCTGGGTTCAAATTTTACTTGTGTTGCTAAATGCCTGTGTGACCTTTGACAAGTCACTTCCTTGTGTGTGTAGAAACGGGTGTTAGACTAGCTGGCCCCACCCCTTCCAGCCCTAATTCTATAATACTATTGTAATAAGGAGACTGACTAATGAGGGCCAAGTCCTTAGAGTATATACAGTATACCCTGCCTGATACCAACCAAGAGATTCATAATGGAGGAGCCTTCACTGTTCTCCTTTAGAGCATGTGCAAGTATCCTCAAGTTGTTTCCTATAAGCCAATCATGTGGTGATGGAAAGTCTTTCCACTGGCTGCTATGCTGGAACTGATTATTTATTCAAAAGGCTAGAACCAATGAAAGCTCACTTTTTATTGGTAGCCAAAGAGGCAAGGACTACGATGGCCCTCAGAGTAGTGAAGACAGCTTGAGCCCTCTCTCACCAACAGGTCACCATGTGGCCATGGAATGGTGCTTCCATTTCTTTTGTCCCTTGTGTTAATTTTTTCTTGATCTTAAGTGAAGTATTAGAGACAGATCAGACCTGGTTACAATGTCACAATGTTACCATCTTCATAAGGTTAGATGAAACATAAAAATTCCCCTGGGCAATATGATTTAGTGGCATCAGTAGCCTATTTTGGTGAACAGCTAGCCCTGAGATGCAAACTTCTTGACCAGAAATGAATCAACCTAGCATCTAACATACTATGTACTACAAAACAAGGTGGTGGTGGGGAATTGCTTATCATAGACTATGCCATACCCACAAATGAACCTGGTAGGGAAAATGTATTATAGCAGCCATTTTTAATTTTGAGCTCACTTTCCCCAGGGACTGAGGTATATGGAGAAGAGCCCACTGTCAGTTGGCGCTATCATTGTATTTTGGTTCTTACTGTATTTTCTCACTGTCCCCTTATAAAAGCTATTTGATATTAATCTGTTAAATTACAATGGGGAGATACTATTTCCCCCAAATATAAGGGGGGAAATATCAGATGGGAGCTTATGAGCAATAGTGTTAGAGAAGACCCCGTTCTCTAACAGTTGCCTTGAGGATAAGGGAAGAAGTAGGTTAGTTTTGTGGACCCAACCTGCTAGTCAAAGTGTAAGATGAGAGAGTGAGCCCAGAGCCTATGTGCTATACCTTATGTCTCCAGCACTAGTTTTTACAGAGGTGTTCATTATGACACTTTCAGACTTGAATGATGATTAATGGTAGAATTTCAGCTCCTGAGACAGGTGAGATTTTTTTTGCAGGGGAGGCAGAATTTCCTTTTTTGTTATCATTCTAATGTTTCCTCTTTCATAGGAAATTTGCAGCTTTCTAGGGTAGAAAATTGAGAAATCCTTCAAAGTGTAATCTGAACTCCGAATCAGTTGCATGACCTTCCAACTGCAGTTCTAGGCTTGGAATGATGTTAGTTTCAGAGAAACAGATAAAGAAAAAAATGGAAAGAAATAGAAACAATATACAGATTAATGCAGTCCACCTGCATCTTGCCTTGTAATTTGTATTCAGGATTCACGTCCAGTCCTCCTTCCTATCTCTCCTTTCTATCTCTTCCTCTTTCCTCTGTCTTTCTCTCTATACCTGTTTGTTTGTCTCTGCTTTCCCTGCGTATCTCTTATCTCTTTGTCTCTTCTCCACTATGTATCTCTGTTTATTTTTCCGTCTGTCTCTCTGTCTCTGTCTGTCTCTCTGCCTCTTTCTTTGTCTCTATCTCTTTGTCTGTCTCTGTCTCTTATCAAAGGACACTTCTAATTATAACAGTAAATTTATACAAGAGAATAGATTCAAAATAAAGAACTTTAAAGATCACTGGGGAGCTTTCCAAATAGCCTCTCTCACCACACACAAAACAAAGGCCTCAGCACAAAGATGGGAATAGTTTTCAACAAGCGCCCCATTCTGTCACGCTTTATCAGAAAGAAAGAAGTGTCCACACCTTTCAGAGCTCCCTTCTCAGCTACATGATTAGGTTCATCACAAGCTCCCTGGAAAGCATTTATTAGATGTTTCCACATTCCCTTCTGTTTGATATGACACAGAAATAATTTCAAGATGCCAAAATAATCTCAAAGATGCATTTTGGTTTCTTTATTTTGGTGATCTTCCAGGACTTTAAAGGCTGTCGATCATTTACACGATGAGAAACATACTGGATAATTTATGAAAACAAAAATAGTCTGCAGGAGTGAAATAAAGGCTTACACTACCCAGTAGTCTTAATGAACAAAATAAATTCCATCGTTATGCAGATGTTCCACAAGGACTTTCAGTGTACCCGTGAAAATTTACTCTCTGTATCTGAGGAGCAAAACAGACAATTCCACTGGATGAAAAACAATGTGAAGAAAAGTATAATCTAGTTTTGTGTTAATGCTCATAAGTTTTCAGTAGGTAGGGAGTACCACTAAGCTTCTGGGATCATGAGAGAAAGGAAGAAAATTCCCTTCAAAATAGTATTTGTCTTTGGCACTCTCTGAAATGAACATTCCATCTCCTGCTCTATGACTTCATACAAGCTAAGCTGTTTCCCCTGTCCGGAATGCACACACGGTCTTCATTTGCACCCCCCAGAACACTTAATGTTCCTTTCAGGCTTAGCTCAAGCTCCATCTCCTCTCTGATCCATCCGGTTGTTAATATTCCTTTTTTCCTCCTCAACTTACATTACATTAATGTGAGGCTCTCTGCACCCTGCCATATCAAGCTTTTGAAATAGTTGGTCAATCAATCAACATTTTAAGTGCTTAAATGTTCCAGACACTGTGCCATGGTCTGGGGGTACAAAGGATGAAAGCTGAAGGCCTGAGACACCTCAAAGAGGGCTGATTTTTGAAGATCAAAGGATGAAGTAACATATAGGTGACCAAACCACAGCAGGTCCCCTCCTTCCCTGGACACCAAATTCACAATAGCCAGCCTGGGGCCATGTGAGCCCCATATGTGGGATGGAGGTCAAGCAGGGAGAACAGTTTTGGAAAAAGATCAGAGGGCAATTTGAAGGAGGACAATAGAAGGAATGGTTCCATTAGATGAACCTGCTCAGTCTTCTTCTTTCATTATTTGGAAGGCAAGACTAGATAAAGGAGGCTTGATGCCTAATGGAAGAAAATCTCCAACACACACTCAAGAAAGGTGAAAGCCACACAGATGCAGCCTCCATAAAAGCACTTGAAAAAGGCCAGGGACCAAAGAGAGAAGCCAGCTGACACTGGGATGAGACCTCAGTATAAGACAGAGCCTGGCTAGCGTGCTTGGCCTTCTGAAAAAAGCAACCAGCAGAAGTACTCTGAGCACCTGATTGACACCTCCCCTCAAAGACACTGGATAATGACCTAATGGGAGATTTTGACCTTGGAATCAAAAAGGGGGAGGGGAGAGGGGTGAATGTTTTCTCAGCTTCCCATGAAAACAGATGGAAGGGGAGGTGCATTTTTTGATTCTCATCTACCTTCTAAGCAGAGGGGTTGCTTTCTGATATGAGGAGGAATGCAAAGAGCTTAAGTACACCTGTTTTGAGTATAGCAGGATGTAGGGTGTGTTCAGGGAGGGCTAGTACTTTTGGTGTGATGACTTGCCACCTTTGGTGTCCACCTGTTCCACCTAACTCTCACCTATGGCTCTGAGAAGCTGCAGCATGAGCATCGGCCACACCCCAGTAAACTGTTTTGGCAGACAGGCCAAACCAGGTTGAGGGTAACCAAAGGTTGGGGGGGGTGTGTGTCTATCTCAAGCATGTGAAGACTTCATCTGGTGGAATGGGCGGATGAGAACAATTTGTTCCAATGGCCATGAAGGCAGATGAAGCAGGAAATGTGGAGCACTTAGAGCGTAGTTAGACACCCAAGATGCCAAGGTCATCCACTGCATCCTGAACCACTGGGCTATGATGACTCTGGAGGAGAGAGTGAGGCTGATGACTTTGTACAACTCTGCCTCATTTAAATCCAATTTACGCACAATCAAAAGACATCACCTGTCTTTTCACTATTTCACTATTATGCCTCAAAGTTTTGTGGCAGCAGACAAGTGATAAAGCAGCAGGTGCATATACACTGGGAGCTGCAGTCACAACCCTGCACACAGGCAGCCCAAGCCATAGGGTTATTTCCCATTGGAAGCAGCAGAGGGACTCGGCAACCCCCTGGATGTCTGAGCAGCCTTTTAAGGATCGTACTGCTCACCTCCTGGTATGAAGAAGGGGGCTAAATGAAAAATGAGAACTTCACAGGATTTACCAGCTGGGTAGTTCATCCACCTCTAAGAAGGCAGCATTTAATTCCATCAAAAGCAAAGTATAAGCAAAGCTTAGAGAGATTCAGGATTCCTGACTCAGTAAGAAGACAGATGAAATTCAGTTTTATGCTGATAGTAACAATCCAAAGCGCTTTGAAGATTTACTGAAAGCTATTTATGGACCAAAAATCTATGGTGCATCACAACTACCTAGTACTGATGTAGCCACATTGATTAGTGAAAAAGACATGATTCTAGAGAGATGAGCTGAACATTTCCATAGTGTGCTCAACAGATCATCATCAGTCAGTGCTGAAGTCATTGACCATTTACCTCAGATTGAAGTCAGTCCCTCCTTAGCTGAACTTCCAACTGAAGAAGAGGTTTTGAGGGCCACTAGGCTCCTTTCATGTGTCAAAGCACCTGGTACTGACTCTATTTCAGTTGATATTTACAAGGTAGGGGGACCATTGCTCACATCAAAGTTGATTTCCAGGTTATATGGCAAGAGGAAGTTATCCCCCAGGAGTTCAAGGATGCCTCCATTGTCCCTCTCTATAAGGGTAAAGGGAATAGATTGTCCTGTGACAATCACAGGGGATCTCTCTCTTAGTCATTGCTGGCAAAATTCTTGCTAGAGTCCTCCTTAACAGGATGATCCTTCACCTGGAAGATGATCATATACCTGAGAGACAGTGTGGCTTCAGAAAGGACCGAGGAACAGTTGATATGGTGTTTGCTGCCCGACAACTGGACAAGAAATGCCAGGAGCAGAACAGAGGTCTGCACATAACGTTTGTAGATCTGACCAAAGCCTTTGACACTGTTAGTCATGAGGGCTTTTGGAAAATTATGTCAAAATTTGGTTGCCCAGAGAAGTCCATCAATATTGTATGTCAATTTCATGATGGCAGGTTTGCCCAGGTTCTGGATAGTGGACAATGTTCTCGTGATTTCCCAGACATCAATGGAGTGAAACAGGGCTGTGTGCTTGCTCCCATGCTTTTTTTCATGATGTTTGCAGCCATGTTGTCAAATGCCTTCAATGAGGACGAACATGGCATCAAGGTCAACTACCATATTGATGGCAAGTTCTTCGATTTGAAAAGGCTACAAGCCAAGACCAAAGTGGAGGGAGTGTTGGTGCATGATTTTCTGTTTGTAGATGATTGTGCACTTGATGCAGCCTCTGAAGCGGAGATGCAACAAAGTATGGATCAATTCTCTACTGCTTGTGCTAATTTTGACCTAATAATTAACACCAAGGATATACAGGTGCCACCACCACACCATCCATATGTAGAACCATTGGTTACAACAAATGGAAAAGTTTTGAATACTGTGGATAAGTTCACTTACCTTGGTAGTGTACTTTCCAGGGATGTACACATTGACAAGAGGCTGTTACACGCACTGCACTAGCTCAGTGTTTGGGAGGCTCTGGAGAAATATTTGGGAGAAAAGAGGTATCAGACTGACTACTAAATTGAAGGTCTATAGAGCCATTGTGCTGACCTCATTATTATATGTTTGTGAAACACGGACAGTCTACTAGCACCATGCCAGGAAACTGAATTGTTTCCACTTGAACTGTCTTAGGAAGATTCTGAGGATCACCTGGCAAGATAAGGTACCAGACACTGAAGTCCTTGCTTGAGCTGAACTGCCAAGTTTTCAAACTATGCTTCAGAGAGTTCAACTCTGAGCCACGTTGTTTGAATGTAAAATGTATGCTTGCAAAAAAAGACTATTTTATGGAGAACTTGCATGGGGCAGGTGATCACATGGTAGCCAGAAGAAATGATACAAGGACACTCTCAAGTTCTCTCTCAAGAACTTTGAATTTGACTGTGCAATATGGGAGACACTGGTACAGGACCGCTCAACATGGTGTGCCCACATCAGAAAGGGTGCTGTGCTCTATGAGCAAAACAGAATTGAGACAGCACAAAGTAAACACAGGATGCACAAATTTGGGATATCCACCCCAAATATTCACACAGACCATCTGTGCCCAACCTGTGGTAAAGCATTCTAAGCTCGTATTGGTCTGATCAGCCACAGTCGGAGACACTGAAATTTCACTTTACCATGGTGATGCCATTTGGTCCTCTTTGAACATGAAGGACAACAACCAGTTGCACGTAGTGATATTATTTATTTTACTCAATTTTAGTATTTTGATTCAAGTTTTTATAAAACATTTTTTGTGAGTAAATCAATCAACCAACACATTTATTATGGAAGAGGCAAAGGGAAGAAACATAAATACAGTGTCATAACAAAGGGAAGAAGTTTTCCTGTTGGCATGGGTATGATCCAAGATCTAATTGGGTAATGCATGCATATTAACATGTGTACTTGCATAGATGTGGTATATGCGTGCGTATACACACACATACACACACACACACACACACACACACACACCCTGGATATTAAGACAAAAGGATGGAGCTAAGAGAAGACAGCCAACTGTCCGTGCATATGTGCTCTCTCTCCTCTCCTTCTCTCTCTCTCTCTCTCTCTCTCTCTCTCTCTCTCTCTCTCTCTCTCTCTCTCTCACTCTCTCGCTCTCTCATTATTTTGTATTCATTTAATAGCAGTCATGTTGTTACCCCTAAGTAAAGTACAAACTTTTTAAAGAAAGGGGCTATAACCTTTTTGTCTCTGTATTTCCAGTGTCTAGCAAAATATGGTGTCTAGCACACAGTAGGTGTTAACTAAGAGCCTGTCATATTGTATTCCATTGTTTGATATAGGAATCAATGGATTCATGTCTACTCAGATTTTTACAGATTCGTAAAGTCTCTTTGTCTGGAGGAAAAACAGAAGGTTTTTTTTTCCATGTTGTCTGATCCAGAGATTGTTCCATTGTATTCAACCCGCATGACTTTTGCTCCAACCCCTGTAGAGAAACCCAGAAGTGATTTAACTCTGCCGCTTTCACTAGTTCTATGTAACCAATTTAGTCCTGATAGTTTGCCAGCGAAAGTAAACAGCCAAAAATCTGGATTCCTTTCTTTATCCCTGAGGATCAATCTCCCCTCACCTCTGTGTCTGGTTTTGCTAAAGTTTAGAAACTGTTGTGGTTCCTTAGTCTGTGCCAAAGAGTTATACATGAGGCTCTCCAAGCTACCTGCAATTACTTATCTTGGCTGAGTTCAGCACTTAGCCCCAGCAGTAATTTGACCATACACTTTTCTCTTTTTCTTCTTTTTTTAAAATTTCCTCACTAGGATTACGTTTTCATTAGATGGCTTCATTACCTTTGGCAGCCTGGTTTCATTCAGTTATAGCAGAGACCTTTTGTAGATCTAAAGTAGTTAGGCTATATTCAGTTTGTCTGAAGGATTTCCCATGGCTCTTTTCTGAATCAGGTCCCCAGCAACTAGAAGGGACCTGGAACTTCCTTATAATACTGTGGGTAGGGTTTTAATGGCAGCTTTGGAAGCAATTTTCTGATACATTCTTATTTACCTTCTTTTTGAAGGGGGACGTCATGCTCCCAAGGCACAACCTGGGCTTTTAATGGCTTGGAATTTCCAGCAGAAATCTTGGCTTGTCCTTTTATGGGTCCTCAAAAGAATGATCTCAGGCACCCTGGACAGCTCCAGCCAATCTCTCTTGACTTCAGAGAGCAAGATTTGCATAGTAGGCTCACTAACAAATTGTCCTATTGACTAAAAGACTTCCTCTATCTCCGTTGCTTCAGAAACAAAAATGATCCCATGAAGCAATGGGCTTGTGGAATCCAGGCCAAGAACACAGCAGAAATGAGCTCACCCCAAACAGCTTTCATTTAGCCTGGGCTTCCCTCAAAGCTCCTGCATAAATTTACTGTAAAATCATAAAGCAAAACATAAAAGGAGAACAGCAATAGGAAAGTAGCTATACCACAAACTCTACAACAATTATGTGTTCTATCTAGGGCACGCTTAACTCTCTAATTGCTAATTGTAATTTAAATGAAAACATGTGTTTCTTGTTAAATTCATCAAATATATTTTTAAATGCTACTAAGGAAAACTGTGATTAAGGCTAAACACATACCTCAGGGTTCTGACAACACCACAAAACTCAGGCGGGTATCAGGATGTTTTCTGAGGTTAAAGTCCCTCCATGTGTGCATATGCACAGGAGAAACATCTTTATGCGATTTGAAATCCAATCCCTGTTCCTTTGATTATAGGAACACAGATTTAGATCTTGAAGGGACCTTAGGAGTTTATCTAGCACAACCTTCTCATTTTACAGATAAGGAAACTGAGGACAAGAGAGGTAAAGTGACTACTGCCAGGTCCTAAGGACCAGAAATCAAACCCAGGTTCTTTAATTCCAAACTCAGAGTTCTTTTCACCAAGGCAACTCCCAAAACCTCCTCTATAAACCAATCCTATGTGCCACAGAATCTTCAGCAAGTAAGCTGTCCATGAAGACTTCAATCCCTCCAACTACAATTAAACCAGTTATTAGAGGTGGAAGATGAATGATTAGCATCCTTTATAATAACCACCCTCTCCCCAAGTTTATCATTATAGTCATATCATCCCTCACTCTTTCCTCCTGGAAAAGCTAGATCTTAAATTCCCATACCATAGTCCACTGATGGAGAGAGCTGAGTTTTACTAAAACCTCATTCCCGGTAGAAAAACATTTTTGTCTCTTTAACTAAATATAAGCACCCAAATGGATAGATGATGTCACATAGAAGCAATTCATAGAATCCATATTGCAGGCGATCCAACAGGGAATGGAGAGTCAAGGTGTGGGTGTAATAGGTTGTATACTATTACAAATGACGATTAGCATGCAAGAAGTGACCTAGAACATCTTATCAAAGAAATGTATGATCATAAAAGGAGGTTGGCTGATGGCTGTGTGAAAGTGAGGGAAGAACAACTGAATAGCCTAAGGGTGGGACTGGTTAAAAAAAACTAGAGAAAAGTATCAAGCACATTGCAGGGATCTTTTTCAGAGGATTTGTGGGAGAACATGGACAAAAATCACACAAGACAAGAAGGCATGGATGAGTTTCCATCAGCAAAATTGGACCCATATTAATGAATCTATTGAAGTTGAAACATTAGCATGAGAATATCCTTTGTTCCTCAGTGGTTAAAGAGAGAGGAAATTAAAACAGGGTGATGGCAAAATAGTTACAATTAAATGCCCCATTCATTTAAAAACAAACCTGGATAATTGAAGGAAAGGCCAGTCTTAATATCCTTTAGCTTCATGTGTGCATCCTAGTGCTTAACAGAGGCCTGGAGTGAATACTTACTGATTGCTTGTTGACTGATTTATTGATAACTGAACATCTGAATTGTATAATCTTTGAAAGAATTGCAATTTTGAAGGAATTCAAATACAAAATAAGACATTCATTTTTGACATGGACAACAAAGGAATTTTTTCTGGACTGTTCATATTTGTTATGAGAGTTTTATTTTATACTTTTTTTAATTTTTATTTTTTTAATATAAATTTATTTATTTAACTTTTTACATTCATTTTCACAAAATTTTGGGTTCCAAATTTTCTCTCCATTTGTCCCCTTCCCCCACCCCAATACACCAAGCATTCTAATTTCCCCATCACCAATCTGCCCTCTCTTCT
>CM053773.1:100872138-100893102 GCA_028658325.1 Potorous gilbertii | reverse complement strand
AACTATTTTCTTCAGTGAGCTTTTGAACCTCTTTTTCCATTTGTCTAATTCTGCTTTTGAAAGCATTCTTCTTCTCATTGGCTTTTTGAACCTCTTTTGCCATTTGAGTTAGCCTATTTTTCAAGGTGTTATTTTCTTCAGCATTTTTTTGGGTCTCCTTTATCAAGGTATTGACCCGTTTTTCATGCTTTTCTTGCATCTCTCTTATTTCTCTTTCTAGTTTTTCCTCCACCTGTCTAACTTGATTTTCAAAATCCTTTTTGAGCTCTTCAATGGCCTGAAACCATTGCATATCTACTTCAGATGTTTGAGATATGGAGGCCTTGACTCCTATGTCTTTCCCTGATGGTAAGCATTGTTCTTCCTCATCAGAAGGGAAGGGAGGAAACATCTGTTCCCCAAGAAAGTAACCTTCTATGGTCTTATTTTTTTTTCCCTTTTCTGGGCATTTTCCCAGCCAGTTACTTGACTTCTGAGAGTCCTCTCCACCCCTGCCCAGATCCACCCAGCTAGTGCTTGGAGTCTGAGATTCAAATGCTGCTCCCCAGCCTCAGGGCTTTCAGCAGCTGGCCCAGCTGCTATTCAATCTGAGCTTAAGTTCTGGTGCTCAGGTGGGAGCAGGGCCGCCTCCCAGGCTCAGTTCCCTCAGGGGTTTATGCAGAGACTTTCAGTAATGGACCTAAGGTCCTGCCTGCTCCAGGAGCCTCTGACTGTCACTGCCTCTGCCACTGCCTCCCGAGGGGGCCTGAGTTATGGAGACACCCCGCTCCCCTCTCAGCCAGCCCAGAAGTCTCTCTCACTGACCTGTGCATCTGTGGGTGCAGGGACCTTCGTGGCCGCCAAAGATTCCATCCCTGAAACCTGCTCAGATCTGCTCCTTTTGGTGCCGCGTGGCCAGGGAAGGGCTAGGCTCCACTCCCATCGGGTGTGCAACAGACCTTTGGAGTCGGTTTTTCCAGGCTCTCTGGAACGGAAATCTCCTTCACTCCATTGCTGCATGGCTTCCACTGCTCCAGAATTTGTTGGGAGTTGTTTTTACAGGAAATCCATGGGCTGTGGGTTCGGAGCTAGCATATGTGAATCTTTCTACTCTGCCATCTTGGCTCCTCCCATATTTTATACTTTTTCTAAATTATTGTTCACTTGTGGTGGGCAATGGGAGTAATACATACTCATAATAAATAAATTAATATTTTTAAAAAAGAATTGTAATTTTGTTGCATTGAGATACACATAATAACTAGAACTAAGTTAATAAAATATTACTTTTGTATTCAGTACTTATCACAACCTCATGATTTGGTCAGTCTCAGAAAGGAAAAATGACTTGCTCCATAGTCACAGTTGTAATATATTTCCTCTCTAATTCATCTTCCTTATCCACATCCTGTCAAAATAATCTTCCCAAGGCAAAGGTCTGACGAGGTCACTCCCCTGCTCAAAACCCATCAATTCTCTCTATTTTTGATAACTAGCAAAAAAAGACAGTCTCTGCTCCTGTGAAGTTTCATTCTAATAGAGAAGACAACACATATCAAGCTAAAAAGGGAAGGATTCAGAGAAGCTACATGGTATGTGTATGTGTGTGTGTGTGTGTGTGTGTGTGTGTGTGTATGTGTGTTGGGAGGGGTGGAGGTGGAGTGGCATTATGGAGAACTTGAGAGGAGTGTAGCCTGGTGGGAAATAAAGAGATGTTGATCTGGGAACCCTCCTTAAATGGAGGTTCTGAGAAGACCTCTCCACTCTCCAATCAGAGAGAGGGTCCCCAGGGGCAAAGAGTACTTCTGAGTTGGTAAGTTCAGGACTGAAATGATCTTACAAGATAAAGAAATTTGAGGGATCATGATGGAAAAGTCTAGTGAAGTTCATCCTGCTGAGAAATGAAGGAAATGCTCTACTACTTTCTATCAGGAATCCAACATTTCCATCAAACTAGAAACTTTGAGGGTCTTCTCCTCCCAGGTCAATATTTTTGTGATAGTAATTTTTTCCAAAAAAAAAATGGGACACAAAACTTTTTTGTCTCTTGTAGTTTTCATTTATCATTTCTTGAAATATAGCTATGAAAAAATAGCCTTTGATGATGCCTATTGTGATTCAAATGGAGCTACTTGAATATCTCTTTAAACCCAAATCGCTCTGGCTTTCACTGATTGGTCAATGATAGGTCCCAGCCCAAGCCTCACATGCAGGTTGTTTGAGTTTCACTGACTCAGAGGAAATATAAATAATAACTCTTTCTGTTCTGGCCAGAAAATCCAAGGGTCTTGGTCTTCCCCATCCAGACTGATTCTTTCATGAAGGCAAATTAAGTCATCTTTTGTCTCAACTCTTACCTAGCCCTTAATCATTAAATAGGCATTGTGTCAGGCAAACTAAGGCCTGGGAGAGACCTTAATTTAGAAAGGTCAATGTCATCCACTGCATTCTGACCTATCACCAGTCTTGACTTTTGCCTTGCCACTAGACTTGGATGACTGGAGAAAAGAGTGAGACTGATAACTTTGTGTACTTCTGCCTTACTTAAATCCAATTCACTCACAAGTGATGTCAGTGGTCCTCTTAGACAACAAAGGATGAACATCCCCAATGCTCTCACTACCTATCCATAGCACTCTGCTTCCTTCTCCATGACTTTCTCATTTCTGACTCTAAGATTCTTCAAGGCTTAACTCAGAGACCACCTCCTTTATGAAGCCTTCTCTCCTTCCAGTTGTCAGTACCCATTTCCTCTCAATTTTCATGGTACTTCTTCAATTTTTAGACATGTTGTATCTCCTTAATAGAAGGTAAGCCTTAGAAGGACAATGTTTATGTGTATAAAGGACCTACCTGTTTGGAATTGTGTCTTGTTTGTAGAATTTTTGTTGAATTGAAATAAATAAAAATGAGCCATTTGTAATTAACAGAAAAATTGATTTTTTGTAAATATGCTTATAAATTGATGGGCAATCATTTTCTTAAGTGCTTAAGTCATTTCATCTAGAATCTATTTACACTCTAAGATTATTCTCTGATTCACAGGTAAACTTCTGGCCTACCTTCTTGCAAATGAGAATTAATTCTGATTTAAAGAGTTCAAGTGAGTGAAATTTTATAACATTTGGAGGAAGTTTCAAGAAGGGATATATTAAGCATAGGTAAATGATCAAGGAAATACATTTGGAGGTAAGGAAAGAAATCATACCTCACACTTCTTTAAGGTTATGTCTATAGAAAGCTGAAATATTTAGTCAACTGGATTATTTGGCATGACATAAATATAACAAAAATCTTGTTTTAT
Source organism: Potorous gilbertii (assembly GCA_028658325.1). Lineage (NCBI taxonomy): Eukaryota > Metazoa > Chordata > Mammalia > Diprotodontia > Potoroidae > Potorous > Potorous gilbertii. Next base: position 100,889,819 of record CM053773.1, on the reverse strand, counting down.
TGAAATCAGTTGTTAGATCTCATAACACAGCATAGGTGACAGGGGAAGCCCTGATCTGCTGGACTGGGGTACTTCACATCTAAGTAGGCTTAAGGGAGCCCTAATCCAGAAGATCAAGGTGAGGGGGTTCTCCTGATCACACATTAAATTTTTTCAAACGGAATTCAGTTCAATAAGTTATGGATACAGACATGGTCTTCGTCAGGAAATTATTTTTATGGAGGAGACAGAATTCAGCTAGTCCTTGGAGAAAGTAAAAGAGTATTAGGAAAATTGATGTAGGGCAAAGCAGAAGGTGTGACAACCACAGGGAATACCATATTAGAGAGTATAGATGAAGTAGAGAGTCAGAACACTAAACCAAGAGGAAATGCAGTATGGCAACATCAGTTGAATCAAGGGAGTGGATTGAGAGGAAAGCAAACTGTCATAGTGGATGCAGAGGTGAAATGGGGATCAGGAAGTTAATCCTTCCTCAGATATTCCCTAGCTGAGTGACCCTGGGCAAGTCACCAAACATCTCAGCTTCAGTTTCTTCATTTGGGGATAATTGGCACCCACCTATACAGGTTGTCATGAGGACTGCACAGCGTCATATAAAATGTAAGGCACTTTGCCAACCTTAGAGCTCTTACAAATGTGACCTATCAGTATTAATAGCAATATTTCAAATGAGAAAGATGGTGAGGAAGATCAGGCAAGGACTGGGAGTTTAGACTTCTCAGCCTCCAAAGAACTTTGATTTTACAAAGTATGAGAGAGAATATTCTGGAGTAGAGTCCCAGACCTGCATCAGGATGGACTCAACCCAAATCCTGCCTCGGACACTTCCCAGCTGGGGTGCTTCAGGAAATTTACCTCTCTTTAGCTTTGAGACAGAGAATATTTGCCCTATCTACATGACTCTCAAGTTGGGAAGAAATGCTTTGTAAACCTTAGAAAGATATGAGAATGTGAACTATTAATAACGGAAGAGGGAGCAAGGTGGTCCAGTGGATAAAGCACCAGGCTTGGAGTCAGAAAGACCTGAGTTCAAATGTCGCCTTCCATATCTCCTAGTTGTTTCAACCCTGGTCAAATCACTTAACTTGTTTGCCTCAGTTTCCTCATGTGTAAAATGGAGATAATGATACTTACCTCTCAAGATTGTTGTGAATATAAAATGAGATTAAATTTATTAAGTACTTAGCACTGACCGGGATATGTAATAAGGGCTCTGTGAGTATTAGTTTTTATTTTCATTTATAGCGCTTTGCAAACCTTAAAGTACCTCAGATAGTTCTCCCTTTACAAATTTCACATTATGAAAATTTAACTTCCCAGAAAGAATTCTGAAAGAGATCTGCATTTCAAAAATATACCTATGTTAACTTTACATTCCTGCTCTCTGTCTCTCTCTCTCTGTCTCTCTCTCTCTTTCTCTCTCTATTTCTTTCTCCGTCCCTTCCTCTGCTTGGTGCTCAGCAGCCTCCCACCACCCAACAAAATTTCTTTTACCAAGCTGAAAAAACAACAACTTTCAAGTGAAAGCAGAATAACAGATGCAAGGAGAGACCTACTACTTAGCGAAGCAGATTTGGCTTGAGATCTGCCTACCTATCTGGCTTTCTTTTCTCTGTCTTCTGTCTGTATTCAGGTACAGTGTATCTGTCTCTGGCTCTCACACATTACGTGTCCTCTCCTGTCTGTGTCCTTGTTCAACCCTTAGTCCATGGATGACTCCCATATCTCTGTCCCCTCACCCACTTCTTCCTCTCTGTTCTGGCCCTCTCCCTTCTCTGTCCCTAACGCCTACGTGTCCTTGAACCCTATGCCAGGCCCTCCCTCCACAGATCTCCTTCCTTTTTCCCTTCACCACATAAGGACAAATTTGAATTAGGTAAAAATCTCTTTACTAGAAGTCTGAGAAAAAGTCCACTTAAGTGAAGAGACAACTGTCTGTACACAGTAAAAATATTTACTATAATTACTTCTAGTCCTTTCTTTCTTGTATCTTTCCACCATTGCCACCCCCAAACTCTCTACAGGGCTAATGGAAAATGGTTGGAATTTAAAGGCAATTGAGGCATATCTTTTTTAATAGTGTACGAAATAAAAAGGTCAACAACATTGGCATTTAAGGGTCATGATTAGGATCTCAAGAAAAAGAACACATTCCAATGAATAGGAAGTGTAAATAAGAGTTATCTCAATGCCTTTGTTTCCAATCTGCTTAAATATAGTTTAGAGTCAAGGGTGTCTTTGTAAAACCAAAAGGTGAGAGACGTTGGGTTTATTTTAAAAAATAAAAAATGAACTGAAAATCTTTTTTTGAAAAGTCCATTTTGAAAGAAATCTGCATTCCAAAATTACACCTATCTGAAGACAAACAATTGCCAAGGTCTGAGAGCTTGAGTTGGACTCCTGCTCTAAAGGATTTTGCACAGACCTCAGCTCTGCGCCTCCCAATCCCTTGTCCAATACCATTTATTGACGGATGCTCATAAGGAAGGTCTGAGCATCTTCCAGTTATGAGAATGGAGTGAGGTGGGGTGGAGATCCTGGACCCTTTTCCCCTCCCCCTTAAAGCCTCAGGCACACGCTGATTAAGCATTAAGAAAGCAATCCTCAACACTCCTGTTCTGCTCCCAGGGGTGATGAATAAAAGGGTATGGCATCTTGGCAGTCTGAATGCCAACCAAAGGGAAGCTGTTTGGTTTGTCTTCACTTTGAAAGCATTGCCTGACTCCAGGCTGATTCTCTTCAATCCCACTTTTTTTTTTACTTGTTCATAAATGGTTCATGTTGTGGACAGTTCCTTAGGGGCGGCTGCTCAATGTATCTGAATTGTGGGGGGGGGGGGAGGGGGGGGAGTTTTCCTCCAACACAAATGGCTGGAATGATTGGCGGTGACCAGGAGAGGAAGGGAAATGAGAGCAGATGTTGGGCTGTCTCCTGCAGCCGTCTGCCTTCGTATTGATCTAGAGGTTTAGTCTGCATTCTGGCTTTATCAGTCAGTGACATCAAGATTGCCATCAGTTGGCTCTCTTCCTTCTTACCCAGGAAGCATTTCTGAGGGCTCTGGGAGTTAGGAACAATCCGGGGCCTGAAAAAGGAACAACATGCCTTCCCAAAACCAGCTGCCCTGCTCCTCTGAAAAAAGTTTCTTGGCACTTTCTCCATTGGATTAAAAATAACAACCAAAAAGGCCCTTACAAGGCTTTCACAAGTACTTATAACTGTGCTGGATTATAATGAACCTCTTATCAAGATGTTTCCAGCTCAAGACATAGTGTTTGTCCTTGCTTTATCAGTTATCACCAGAGATGCAATGGGAGAAGCTACATTGCAAGGAATGATATATGTCAATAAGGCAAAACAAATTTGGAATCCATCCTTTACCTTTTTCTGATTGAGACAGAAAATGCAAAAAACTTGGATCAAGTATAGAACATAAAGATGCACACTTTAATCAAATTATGAATCCCAAGGCCATTAGAGAGTTTATATGTTTGAAGAATAGGCATTCAATGCAATTTAATATGCATTGATTAAGCACCTACTATGTGCAAGATATCTCTGCTAAGTACTAGGAGAGGGATGGGGAGGGGAGGAGAGGAGAAAAAAGGAAGGGTCTTATCTTCAGGGACCTTATATTCTACTGGGATAAAACAAGAGGTTGCTCATGATCTAAAAATTAAGCTTAATGAAGTGGAGAACTTTCCCCAAGCTATTAAATTCTTCCCTCTACTTTTTGGTCTCTTTGGATCCCATTACAGGTCAACTCATATGTTCCCTCCAAAAAAAATCTTTCTTGATTCCCACCTTCCCTGATCCCCCTCCCTATTTTCTTCATATTTATACATTTTTTCATTTATTTTCCATGTATAATATCAGCTTCTTCAGAACAAGGACTGTTTTATTTCAGTCTTTGTATCCCCAGTGCCTAGGATGCACATAGTAGGTGCTTAATTAATGTTTGCTGCTTCCCTCCAGGAGAATTTAGACTCTGAGATAAGGGACTGTATTCAATTTATATATGTATTCCCCATGTCTATTACATGGTAACTTCTTATAAATGTTTATTGAAGATTAAGAAATATAAAGTAATCTCAAAGGATGAAATGCGATAACTGGGGAGATCAGGAAGGTCTTGAGTAAGACTTCAAAATGTGTAAGAGATGGCAGTTAAACTGAACATTTAAGAGAGTTTGGGGATCTAAGAAGGTGGATATGAGAGCATTTCAGGTATGAGGGACAGCAGACCCAAAAACATAGAAGTAGAAGGGCTCTCTCTTCCTCTCTCTGTCTCTGTCTTCCTCTCTCCTCTCCCTCTCTCCTCTCTCTCTATTTTCCTGTCTCTCTATCTCTGTCTCTCTGTCTCTATCTGTCTGTCTGTCTCTCTCTCGCTCTCACACACACACACACACACACACACACACACACACACATATGCACGTACGTACATTTCATGCCCTGTATTGCCACAGTGGGTTCTCAGTATGTTATTGACTAAGCTCTTTGAGGTCTTAATATGCTATGTGAATACTTTGTGCTATTAATGAAAACAAATTGATTCTTAATGTCACTTCTAGCACTATATGCCACCTTGTTTAAAAGGTATATAGGAAAATTTGCACTTGGAGAAATAATAAATTCTAATAATGATCCTTTTAATGGCATCTGACACTTCATATAATCTCTCTCCTTAATTTATAACATATACTAAACAAGTACATTAACAGCCACAATGGCTGTTAAGTAAACAAAATACATTTAATATATCATTCCAAATAAATTCCAAATAGGAACTGAAAGGCAATAGTACAGTGCATTAGAAGACACTAGATTAGGAATTAGCATTGCCCAGCATTAGTTATTAAGGATTATTCGAAGTAGGTCAAAAATGGCAAAGGGGGTCTTGATAAAATGTCTTGGGAAAATTTGAATAAAGGAAAAATGTGTGTGTGTGTGTGTGTGTGTGTGTGCGTGTGTGTATACACACACACGCACACACAAATATATATAAAAATACATACACATATATACATGGAGAACTTGCGTGGGACAGATCACACGATGGTCAGAAGAAGCAATACAAAGAAACTCTCAAGGTCTCTCTCAAGAACTTTGGATTTGACTGTGCAACATGGGAGACACTGGCAAAGGACTGCTCAGCATGGAGTGCCCACATCAGAAAGGGTGTTGTGCTCTATGAGCAAAGCAGAATTGAAATAGCACAAAGTAAATGTAGGATATACAAATTTGGAGTAACCACTCCAAATGTTCACACAGACAATCTGTGCCCAATCTGGGGTAGAGCATTCTAAGCTCATATTGATCTGATCAGTTACAGTTGGACCCACTGAAACTTGACTTTATCAGGGGTATGTCATTTTGGTCCTGTTCGAGAACAAAGGACAACAACTAACCAACCATACCTGTATGTATGTATGTATGTATGTATGTATAATCTCTTGGTTAGAAGGGGATGGATAAGAGAAAGTTTCATAGAGGAAGTGAAAGTTAATCTATGCCTTAAAGGAGGAGAATTTTGAAAGGTGAAGGTGAAAATGGATTTCATCCTGGCTAACTAGGACAAATTCAGTTGATGAGGCTGGGGAGGGGCGGCCATGTCTGATCATTCCTATTCATGATTAAGGTAGACTGAAGACAGTAATCATGAGAGTTGAAGGAGTTGGGGATTGTGTGGCTTCGATGCTTAAAAGGGCAAGAGTTAGAGGAGAGAAAGCAGTAATAAGCTACCAAGAACTTGTCAGGAAAGACCTACCTGGATGTCCTTGAGCTCTGAAAAGGATGAAGGATAAACTTTACCAGAAAAGTGGTTGTTATATGTTAGAGGCTGAGAGAAGATGTGAACACATAAACCAACTCCTAGAAAAAGTTCTCTACCTTCATTGCCTCCACTTTCTCCCCTTACACTCAGTGCTCAGCCCTTGTGTTCTTATTTCAGATTTTATGGGTCAAGTAAACCAGCTGTCTCCAGTGACTTTTTTCAGTCTTTATCTTTTTTGACCTCTCTGCTGCATTCAGCAATGTTGATCACTCCCCTTGTCCTAGACATACTTGTCTTTCTGTGTTTTCGTGATACTGCTCTCTCTTGGTTCTTCTCCTACCTGGCTAGCTCATCCTTTTTTCTATCCCTTTTTCTAGATAATCTGTCTCTTGTCTCTTTAATGGGAGGGAAGGAGGAGGAGATGCCAGCCCTTGAACTCGGTGGGAGAGGGAGAAGGCTGGACAGAGACTAGAGTTGGAGTAGGAAGTGTCTTCTCCCTGTGGATATTGCCATCTCTACTAATTCTAGCTTTGATAAAGATGCCTCAGGTGAATGCCTGGAAATTGGAGATAGGGGCGGGTAGGGAGTGACATGCTGAGTTTAAGGAACAGCTAATAGTTCAGTTTGCTTGGAATATAGATTGCATGAAGAGGAATGATGGAAATTAAGGCTTAAAGGGTAGTTTGTAGAAGTCAAATTGGAAAACTTTAAATGACCAACAAAGATGTGAATGGAGAGGATTGAGATGGGTTGAAGAAAAGTGGCAGAGATAGAATTGACAGAAATTGGCAAGTAATTAGACATAATAGGTCTGGGAAGGGGAGAGAAAAGTCAAAGATAACTGTGAGATTTCATTCTCAGGAAAACAGTGGTACTCTTAACAGAGAAAAACAACAACTGTTGAGTGGAGAAGTGAATTTAAGGGGATAGAAAAGGACCGTTTCTGCTTTAGAGAGAGTAAGTTTAAAGTGCTAGTGGGTCATACAGATGAATATGTCTAACAAGTAGTTGGTTATGCTAGTGAGGTTTAGGGGGAGATAACAATTAGATATGGAGATTTAAGAATTATCCATGAAGAGTCAATAATTGAATCCATGAGACTTGGTAAAATCACTAAGAGAAAGAAGATCGAGAAAAGAGGACTCAGAACAGAACCTTGGGAAATACTCATGCTTAGGGTATGAGAGGTAGTGGATGAACCAGAAAAGGAAATTAAGTTTATAATTTGGTTTTATGAAACTCAAATGTGTAAATTTCCCCAATCTTTGCTTTAAATATCTGTAGATCTTATACTGGCCTTTTTAATTGGTATGCTGAGTCAGAAGTCTCATTTCCTAAACTCCTAGAGATGGATGAGGGACAAGGCTGTATTTGCTTGGAATTATGTATGATGCAGTCTCTCTGTTGCTTCATTATTTGTTTCAGTCCCAAATAAATGTTTTCCTCTTTCAAATCTATTCTTTGCCTATGTTGGTTAGAAAGTTTAGTACTATCTATCTAAACCTGATGAGATAAATTACTATTAAAAATCCCCACCATTTGAGCCCCATTCTAAGAAGGTGAAGAGTGGGTTGGCCCCAAAAGCTATGCATCTATATTTAGTCATTTCCTTCAAGGTTTTTATGTAAATGATCACCCTCCAATTCATCCACTCAGCACTGGGACCTGAAAGAAATTGAGAGAAAGCTGAGGAAAATCAGGTTGGGACAAGTATAGACTCTAATAAAAATCAAAAACCCACAGTCTTTGGAAAGTACTTTTTGAGACTACTGATGTAGATGGCTAACCAATGCAGCATCACCAGGTCGCAGGTATAAGATAGTAGAGTTAGTGACATTGGAGTGGAATGAATAGTGAAGTTCTTTTAGCAAGTTCATGTCCCCCTACATTATACAATATAACTTTTTGGCTACCTCCCATAACACAGCAATACAGCAATGGGCAAACCAGACTTGAGGCTCAGAGATTGATGCCTTTCTAATCATCAGCAATTATGGGCACTTGTGTACATGCACAAGTATAGTAAAATGCTTATTCCTCAGCCTGCTGGGACTTGTACTCTTAACTCAGAGGAACTGAGCTAATGCAAAGCCCTTGCCTCTGACCTATGAATTAGCCCCTCTGGCAAAATGTTAGGATGGAATTATGAGGTAACTGGAATGGAAGACATCAGGGATAACACTCCAGCAAATTAAGTTTTCACCTCTATAGGACATTCATAGGAGAGGGGCTGGTTGGAGGCACTGAATTCAGGGGCCAATGGAAAACTTCTATTCCAGTTGCCTCCAGATTTGTCAGGATTATCATAAAGTCTCAAGGACTTAATTTGGAGTGGATCCAGTTGCAAAGCTGGCTTTTACAAAGATTATCAGATTAGCCAATTTGTAAGAAATCTCCCAATAGTAAACAAATATAATGGGACATTATTGGTCATAAGAAAGTACTCCAAATGGATAGTTTCGGAAGAAACTGGGAGGAACCCTGTGAACTGATGCAGAGCAAAGTGAGATGAACTAAGTGAATAATTCATCAATGATAACATTATAGAGAATAAACAACTTTGAGAGACTTTAGAATCCCATTAATTTAATGACAAACTATGAGTCCAGAGAAGTGAAGATGAATTATGCCACCTACCTCCAGGCAGAAAGGTGATGGAGATAAAATGCAGAATGAAACATACATTTTAACATATGAACAATGTTGGAATTTGTTTGGCCAGAGTATGCGTGTTTGTTCTGAGGGATTTTTTAAAGAATTATTTCATTATGGGAAGAGGCTGTAGGAAGAAATGATAAATAAATATTTAGTGATACATATTAATAAATACGTTGTAATAAATATCATGGAGTATAATAACACATGAATATTTATTTGGCAATAAATAAAAGAAAATGTTTTTGTAAAAATCTCCCAAATAGAAGGCTAGCAGCCATTTGTGTACATCTGATTACAATGTGGAAAGAAAATACTGCAAAAATTAAGCTACGAAGTGGTAACCTCAGGCAGGAAAACTCTTCACAAATGCTTTAATGTTCCTTAAAATTCCATGGCTGTTTCAGAAATCTTAAAAATAAATAAATAAACTAGCTGGCATTTATATGGTACATTAGGCTTTCAAAGCACTTACCCACATTATCTTATTTGAACTTTACATCAATCCTATATCCTGTCTTTAAAAAGAACAGTTGAGGAAACTGAGCCTCAGAGAGGTTAAGCCAATGTATATGATAACTCGTGGTATGCAATTTGCTAATTGTTGAGGATTTGAATCTGGTATTCTTTTGATTTCAAGTTCAGCACTCTCCACACTAAACTCTAGTTTAGGACTACATTCAGTGTCCCACTATCCAGATGGGTAATTCAGCTTTCTTTCTTTCTCTCTCTCTTTTTCTTTCATTCTTTCTTTCCTCCACCTCCTTCCTTCCTTCCTTCCTTCTGTTCAGTTTTCCCTTCAAACTCCATTGCAAGCCTCCAGGCTATTCTCCCATAGGTTAACACTCAGGAGAGGAGCTGGGGGATGGTAGAGGAAGAGAACCCCACATCAGTCAATCTTACTGTTTAACAATAATGAATGGTTTTGTAGCAGAAGAAGACAAGTTGGAAACCAGTGGCCCCAAAGAGTTCTTGGATTCTTAATGGAGTTTAGATTTCCGCATCATTCCATCAAGAACTGGTAAAAGAAATCTGATCTCAGCTCCCCATTTTTGACTCAAGTAAAAGAACACCTTAAAGCATTACCTAAATATTAGTCGTCATCATCAAAATTATAATTATTTTCCAAACGGGTAGATTGTCTTATTCCTCCTGAGTTTCTCTGCTCAATGCAGCTATATCCTTAGACTCCACAAAAATGTATAGAAAAAGGACTTTAACTTGAATTTGCTATGCCCTCTACACAAGATACCTCCAAAGTCTCAGTCTAGCACTTAGCACAGTCCCTGGCACATCGTAGCTCAATAAATATTTATTGATTGGTTAATTGATTTGAAAGCTTTAATAACTTGAAATTCCAGTCTTTTAGGACATCCTGTATAGTAAGAAAAGGGGGACATGTGAAACACGTGAGATAATAGCTAATAATAGCTAACATCTACATAGTGCTTATTATGAACTAGGCACTGTGTAACAGCTTTACACGATCTTATTTGATTTTCACAACCTGAGAGGCGGCTGCTATTATTCTCATTTTACAGATGAAGAACTGAGAAAGTCGGAGGCTAGGTGACTTGCCCAAGCTCACACAGTTAATAAGGATCTGAGGCTGGATTTGAATTCTAGTCTTCCTCGCTCTCAGTCCGGTACTCCGTTCACTTACCAACCTTTCTGCCCCCCTTACGGTCACAATAGTATCTGGCATAGTTTCTGCTCGGATTAACAAACTACAATAACAACTTGTAACAACCTAGCTGTGAGATTCAAACATATATATATATATATATTCAAACAAATATAGCCCTATATAAAGGACAAACTATGTTTTTTTCTATGTGACAGGCTTTTACCCTAGAGATATTGGCGGGGGTGGGGGAGCAATTTCTATAATGTACACTATGTCTTCAAGTTTCCCCGAACAGAATAACAGGTGTCCAAATTCTTTCTTTTTCTATCCTTCTAAGGCAAAGAACGTGGGGTCCAGAGTTGAGGGAGGAGAGGATTCAGGTCCATGGGCAGATTTCAGGAGGATATGTGAACTGGGACAGAAAAAAATCTTTATTTCACTAGCTTCTAACAAATTTAGCATTTCCTTCAATTATTTAAAAACATTATTCTGAGACAGGGTCTTGAATGCTTCACCAGACTACCAAACTTTCCCTTGCACAAAAGGATTAAGAGTCCTTATTCTAAGCCTAGGGATCCAAGGAAGGGCTTCCCTGACCTTAGCCTTTCCCAGACAGACTCAGAGGCAAAGGTATGGCAACATCATATGAGGGAATCTTTGAACAATGTTTCTTTCCAGAGACCTCCAAGGACCAATAGAATTATAAGCTCTCAGAAAATAAAATTGTTTGGAAACCATTTCTCTTAACTTGGCAGTAGTATATTGTGTCATATGTCAGTAACAAGGAAAGGACAAGCAAGTTTTCAATAATTGCTCAGTGTAGCTTTTCTGCAATAAAGCTCAAATATTCCATTCTAGAAACACAAATTACTGCAGATACTAGCAAACTAAAAAACTTCAAGAGAAGCAAAACCACAAGAACTCATAAAGAATAAGAACACTGTACTGCACCAAAGCAGCCCTCAGGAGCATCCACAACAGTGAGAAAGAACATGGCATCATAAATCCAGAGCCAGAAGAAATCAGAGATCATCTAATCCAACCTCTGCCATTTTACAGATGAGGAGACTGAGGTAAAGGGAAGCTAAATGACTTGCCCAAAGGTTTACAGAATCTCAAGAGGGAGAAGGGACTTAAGAGGCCTTTTATCTAACAGATACTTAATCAAGAATTCTCTCTGCAATATCCACAATTGATTACATAGACTTTCAATATCTCTAATAATGGGAAGCTACCTGCCTTGAGAAGAAACGGGTCACTAAGAGCACTACATATTGGGTATGGAAAAAAGGAAGGTGAACAAATGTATTATGTGTGATGAAAGTTAACTTGGCGCAAACTCTTCCCTCCCCTCCCCACCCTCCAAAATAGGGGAATAAAACACATAATTGCACCAACCTGTTGTCAGAGTATGACCAGACCCTAGAATAGGAATGGAAAGTTTTAAATTTGCTTGTTTAAATCTACATTACAACAGTCCAAATGTTGTTATTACTCAGGCATTTCAGTCATGTTCAACTCCCTGTGATCTCATTTATAATTTTCTTGGCAAAGACACTGGAGTGGTTTGCCATTTCCTTCTCCAGCTCATTTTACAGATGAGGAAACTGAGGCAAACAGGGCTAAGTGACTTGCCCAAGGTCATAGAGTTAGTAAGTGACTGATGCCAGATTTGAACTCGAGAAGATCAGTTTTCCTGATCAGACCCAATGCTCTGTGCACTATGGAGCCATCTAGCAGACCATGGGGGGCCACAAATCAGGGTCACAGTTAAGGGCAGGTTCTTTCACTTGCTTTAGGAGCTGAGTGAATGTGAACTTTTCTCAAAGTCCAGGGAACAATTTCTTACTGTCTGCCACATACTATACCAATAGCATGCATCAATACTTTACATGTCACTCTGGGGGAGGGGAGGAAACACCACCATCTATAGCCCGGTGATGTACTTTCTGTAGCACTAATAATAGTTGACATTTATATAGCGCTTTAAGATTTACAGAGTGCTTTGCCCATATAATTTCTATTGAATTGGTAGAGCAAGGATTCACCGTTAAACTCTTCCAATAAAAAATGAATTCACATTATGTAAATCAATTGAGATTGAGAAGAGGGAATGGGAACAGGAGAAAGAAGAGGAAGAGAAGGTATAGGAGGAAGAACAAAAGGACAGAAACTTTTAATGAGTTGGAATGATACCGATGTATTACCTTCTATTATAGACTCAACCAAAGAGTCTATGCAAAATTTATTGGCTCTCTCTCTGCAATGATATGTTTCATCTTCCTCTCCCTTGTGTTCCTACTGATCTTGTTGAGCAAAAAGCCAATTTCTGCTTGATTTAGGGCATTTTTTGTTCTTTGAATGGCTTCTAATTTTTATAATGCTTCAGCTGATGTCACAATCATAGAATTTAAAACTAGAAAGACCTTAGGGATTATATAGTCTAATCCCCTCCTTTGACAGATGAGGAAACTGAGACCCAGAGAGGATAAGTAAATTACCAAAGACCACAAAGCAGATTTCCTATAAATTGAAAGGATAAATTGATAGGAGACAAGGGCTGCCATTTATTTTGTTTGTGACATGCTAAATACCTACCATATTAGAAATAACCTCCCAGACTGTGCCTTAAATAAATTAATTTGGTACCTAAAATAGAACTTCCACTACTTATATATAAGTATGTCACTATAGAGAGCCCAACTTTGTCCAAATAATAAAACTGTAATATTCAATTGCGGCAATTATGATTTTTCTCTTGTGAGGTTTCAACTTCTTAAAATCCTGAAAAAAAAAACCCAGTTAGGCAATTAAGCTAGTAACTAATGTGTCCATACATCAGGCAGTGTAACTAAGGCAGGGCTTGTCCCTTGTAATTGTGCACATTAGCACCCCCAAACTCCCAGTCTACTATTGGGCTTTTTCCCACAAATCCTCTCTCTCACATATCAAGTATATAACTCTCCCTCTCTTCCCCTCATTTAAAGAGGACAGCATTAAGACAGTGAGCTGACTGCCTTCCTTCATATGTTTTCCTATTAAAATAATCACCTGGGAGCAAGAGCAAACTGGAAAGAGGCCTGAGGAGTCCCCAAGGTAAACAAGGCCCCATTTCAGCTGACACATTAGAAAACTGCTCAACTGAGGTGTACTTGAGAAGGCCTCTGCTTGTACAATATTTCAGTCTGACACCACACTATCATTAGTGAGTGTTTCCCAGGGAACAATTAATCCTTATTTTGGAGAAAATGTAGAGAAAGCAGGAAAAAGCACCAACTCCCCAGAAAGATAAGTATCTGTGTTGGAAAAGATGCCCCAGTCCACCTGGCCAGGGCACTAATACATACCTAAGGAAGGTCAGTTTCTTACTTTCCCCTTCCTTCCCCATCTGTCACCCCCCGACTTGCAGCGCCCACCCTCCCATCTGTCACCATCTCCCCAGGACAAATCTGCCCCAGCCTCAACAAAAAGTCACATGTAAAAGGGCTACTCCAATCAGCAGAAACTGTCATATGTCACTCCAAGTGGTGGTCCTGATGCACCATGGCATCCCTCCAGAGGGGAGATGGTAGCCACAGCAGCCCATGCCACTGGATTGCACCCTTGCTACTTCTTCCCCTTCTCCCAACCTGTTATTGCTTATAAATTCACCTATTTGAGAGTTGCTATTGCCTCATTTAAAAACATTTTTTTTGGTTTTATGTTTCAATTCCATTTCATTTTGGAAGGGTTAGCAGAGACTGTGCACAGAACAGCAACATTAAGACAGCCAAGGAAACTGGGCCAGGAGGGACCTGATGTCCAACCCCTGTGGAGCCAGGGTAGGGGGAAGGCAGTACTGTTTCTTTCTTTCCCAGTACGGCCCTGTGTCTGAGGGATGTACCCTGTCTCTGGTCTTCCTCCATTTGGATGGAGCAGACAAAAGTTACTTTTCTGGGCTGGCCTAATTGATGGAAGTGCTGCTTTGGAGGTAAGTGATGGGTCTAATAAGAGTGAGGCAAAGTGGGTTAGAGGGTTAGGAGAGAGAAGAGGAGGAGGAGGGTGTTTTTTTTAATGAAAATGTGGGCCTCCCTCCCCACTGCAATTCCTCCTCAGCGGCTGCCTCACAGATGGACCTTTTAATTGAATTTCCTTACAGGCCTGAGGGAGGGAGTTCATTTCAGGTCAGGTGAGGCAATTGAAGTGAATCTAATGGTTTTAGTTTCTTTTCACTGGGAGCTGGGAGAAGGGGGGGTGGGGGGAAGGGTTGCTGTTAATGCTTATTTTGCTTCTCTCTGCCAACCTTTTCAGGAAGGGAGGAAGGAGGGAAGGAGGAAAGGAAGTAGGGAAGGGGTGGAAAAAGGGGAAAAGGGAGAAAGGAAGGGGGGAAGAAGGGAGGAAAGAAGGAAGGAAACAAGGAGAAAAAGAAAGGAAGGAAAGAAAGAAAACTCCTTTATCTGGTAATATCTAAAGAGCTCCACTTTGGCCAAGTTATCAACACAAGGCCGGGCTTTGGAAAGCTGAATCTGAAGAGTATAATTCACTTCACCAACTGGCATGGCATAATGGAGAGAATACTACTAGTTCTTGTGTCTGAAGACCTGGCTTCAGATTCTGCCTCCGAGGCTTACTATAGTAGCTATATGACCTTGCTCAAGGCATTTTAACTTCCTTGAATTTCAATTTCCTCATCTATAAAAGGGAGGTTCAAACAACATGATCTTGGAGGTCCCTTCCATCTCAGACAGGAGATCCCTCCTACCAAGTACCCCAGAATGTACCACTGCTGTAAAGGTACAAAGAAATCAAAGCAAGACCTTCTTAACTACTTGGGAGAGAAGTCTTATACCATAGGAATAATTAGAAAATAATATACTAATGATAACTGACCTTTATATGGTGTTTGATATGTAGTAATTCATTCAATCCTCACAACCATTCAAGACAGTTAAGTATTACTTTCTTACTCATTTTACCCTTAGGGAAACTGAGGCTTAGAAAAATTAAGTAAACTGTTCATGATTTATACAACTAGTAAGTAGAAGAAGCTGGATTGCAGCCCAGCACTTCTGGGTCTAAATTCAGAGCTTGGTCTACCACGTTTAAGCTAAGCTGATTTTTTAAAAATTCAAAACCTAAATGTGCTTATAGAATGCATAGATGACATTTATTAGAATGGTCAGGGAAGGCAAAAAACAATGCTAGCAACTGTTATTAGGAAGGTTTCGTGCAGAGGGTGGTGTTTGAGCTGGACCTTAAAAAGTTGATAAAACTTGATAGGGAAGAGAAAATCTGGAGGCAGAGGAAGGTGGAGACCTAAAGACAGGTACTCATCTGAACTTCACCAAATTCCTCTCCAAACAACTTTAAAACAACACCTCAAATTAAATTCTAGAGCAATAGAGCCAACCAAAGATGAGGGTGAAACAATTTTCCAGCAGCTTAGGTTGGCAGAAAAGATCGGTCACACTGGGGTGGTAGTCAGGTCCACATGGCAGCACAAACTACAAAGATACAACATCAGGAACAGATTTTGAAGGCAGTTGTAACAAAAGCAGCAGCAGCAGCATCTTTAGGAGCTCTCAGCCTAAAAATGATAAAGTGGTCAGACAACCAATCAGAAAGAGATTATGGGGGACCCTTTCCTGGCACTGGGCACAGGACCCTCTTATGTGGCCTATAGACAGTTTCAGATCACAGTTCCAGGGTGAAGAGAAACTCTAGCCTTTGTGACTGCAGGGGAACAGGGGCCCTGATCACAGTGTCAGGGTGGAAAAGATACTTATCATTGCTCACAAGACAGTAGAGGCCCTGGTCTCAGTTTCAAGGAAAGAGGTAACCATCAAAACAATTTAGTCTTGACTAAGAAATAGAGTGGTGGATCAGTGGAATAGATTATGTAAACAACACACAATAGTAAAAGACCATAGTAATCTGGTGTTTAATAAATCCAAAGAGCCAAGTTTTGGGGTTAAGAACTCAATGCTTGACTAAAATTCCTGGAAATATTGAAAAGCAGTTTGGCAGAAATCAAGTATAGACACAAAAATCTCACACTATATGTCAAGATAAGGTCAAAATGGGTACTTGATTTAGACCTTAAGGATGATATAAGCAAATTAGAGAAGCATGAAAAAATTACCTGTCAGCTCTGTGGATAATGGAAAAATTTATAACTGAACAAGAGATATAGAGTATTATGGTACATAAAAATGGATAATTTTGATTACATTAAAGTTTTTGCATAGACAAAACCAATAGAGTCAATATTCAAGAAAAATCAGGAAACCGGGGAATATTTTTGTGGCAAGTTTCTCTGAGGAAGGTCTCTTTTCTCAAATATATAGAGAACTGAGTCATTCCTCAAGTGATAAATGATTGAAGGACATGAAGTGGCACTTTTCAGAAGAATTCAAAGCTCTCTATTGTCATATGAAAAATTGTTCTAAATCATCATTGATTAGAGAAATGCAAATTAACAACCAGCTGTCTGGTAGAAGTGGAGGGGAAAGTATCTATGACACATTTAATTTTAATCTGCATTACTATCATTTTCTTCATCACTTTCTTTAAACTAGAAAATCAACAAAAGAATAAATCAAACTCTGGTTTATAGCATTTGCTAATTTCTAAGGTATAGACTTAGGTACCATTCCACACTTATCCAGTTGGCTAATATAACAGAAAAGAAAAGCAACAAAAGTTGGAGGGTATATGAAGAAATTGAGACATCAATGCACTGTTGTGGAACTGTGAACTGATCCAATCATTGGAGAGGAATCTGGCACTATACCCAAAGGGCTATTAAACTGAATATCTTCTGAACCAGCAACACCCCAAATTGGGTCTGAATAACAAAGAGATCAAAGGAAAAGAACATATATTTACAAAAAATATTTATCACAGATCTTTTTGTGGTGGTAAAGAATTGGAAATTGAAGAGATACCCAGGAATTGAGGAATGACTGAACAATGTAGTATGTGATTATGATGGAATACCATTGTGCTATAAGAAATGACAAGCAGGGTGGCTTCAGAAAAACCTGGGAAGATTTACATGAACTGATGCAAAGTGAAATGAGGAAAACCTAAATACTATACACAGTAAAAGCAATGCTGTATGATGATCAACTGTGAATAACAACTATTCTCAACAATACGGTGATCCAAGACTATTCTGAAGGATATATGATGAAAAAAATGCTCTCCAGATCCAAAGAAAGAACTGGTGGAGTTGAATGCAGATTGAAGCATAATTTTTTTTAACTTTTTTTCTGTGACTTTTTTTTTTTGGTGAGTAGTTTTTGTTCTTTTTTTACAACATGATTAATATCTAAATGTCTTTTGCATGACTTCCCATGTATAATCTTTTTAAAGTTAATTCGTATTTATTTTTAATTTATGAAATAAAACAATCATTTCCATAATACATAATGTAATTTTATTTTTTTTAATTTTTATTTTCTTTTTTATTTATTTATTTATTTTATTTTTGTTAAATAAATTTATTTAACTTTTTACATTCATTTTCACAAAATTTTGGGTTCCAAAATTTTCTCCCCATTTGTCCCCTCTCCCCTCCCCGATACACTGGACATTCTAATTACCCATATTACCAATCTGCCCTCTCCTCTATCATCCCTC
>CM053773.1:100842928-100871638 GCA_028658325.1 Potorous gilbertii | reverse complement strand
GAGGAATCATCTTCTCAAGGAAATAGCCATCTATGGTCTTAGTTTTTTTCCCTTTTCTGGGCATTTTCCCAGCCAGTTACTTGATTTCTGAGAGTCCTCTCCACCCCCTGGCCTAGATCTGCCCAGCAAGTGCTTGGGGTCTGGGATTCAAATGCTGCTCCCCAGCCTCAAGGCTTTTGGCGGCAGGCCTGACTGCTCTTCAATGGGAGCTTATCTGCTGGTTCTCAGGTGGGGGCAGGGCCGCCTCTCAGGCTCAGTTCCCTCAGGGGGTTTATGCAGAGATCTTTTGTAATGGAGCTGGGGTGGAGCTCCTGCTTGAGTGGCCTCAGCCTCTGCCGCGGCAGCCGGCTGCCGCCTCCCGAGGGGGTCCGAGTCCCGGAGATACCCTGCTCCCCTCTCATCCCGTCTCTCTCACTGACCTGTGCGTCTGTGGGTGGAGGGACCTTCGCGGCCGCCCGGAGATTCAGGTCTCTCCATAATGTAATTTTAAAAAAAGAGAAAAACAAACCAAAACAAACCTAAGAACTATATGAACAAAAATATTTTAAAAAACCTTTTTATGCAAATATAATCAGATTTAAATAATTAAAGAAATGTTCATTATCTATGGGTAGGCAGAACCAATATAAGAAAAATAACAATTTTATATATGTATAATCCATATGAAATTGTTTGCCTTCTCAAGGAGGGGAGAGAGGAAGGAGGGAGAGAATATAGATCTCAAATTTTTTTTAAAACTGCTAAAAATTAAAAATCCAGGAAAAAAAGAAAGGGGAAATCATTTAGTATTAAGGTAATGTCATGAGCAAATGTGGGAAGAGCATGTTGTTTCAGGAGCTAACGATAATTCTGGCCTAGGTAAAGCAAAAGCAGGAGAATGCTAGAATCAGAACCATCTCAAGAGCTGATTGTTAAATTTTCTCTGTAAGCATTTATACTTGAAAAATTAACAAATGCTATAAATCAGGGTTTGATTTACTCTTCTGCTGATTGTCTGGTCCTAAGAAAGTGATGAAGAAAATGTTAATAATGCAGATTAAACCAAAAGATGTGTCATAGATACTTTCCCCCCATTCCCACCTGAGAACTTGTTATTAACCATTTGTCAGCACAGTAGTGGGAGATAAGATTGGATAGGTAAAGATGGGTTTAATTAAGGAGGTCCCTGAATTCCAGGATGAGGAATCTGGACTGCTTCTGCATGTGTATTAAAGGAAAGCAAGGATGCTTTTGAACAATAATTCTACAAACATTTGTCAAAACAAAAATATTCATCCCCTGTGCCTAGAAAATAAATAGGGCTTATTTCTTGACCTCAAGGAGCCAACTCTCTATTAGAAGAGATGAGACAAGTATGTAAATATTATATAAACCATAATACATAATGAGGATGTGATTAATGAATAGAAAAATTTCAAATTCAGTGTTAGGTGAGATTCAAAGGTGGACAGATGGCTTCATACTGAAAGTTTCATGAAGGGAGTAGTCCTTGAATGCACCTTGAATGACAGGGATGATTTCATTAAGGATAGATAGACCTTGGAGTGGGAGAAGTAAGTGGAAGAAGAGGGAGAGGAGGGGAGCACAATTCAGTCATGTAGGATAGCATGAGCAAAGGCACAAAATTGAAGAAAACTGTAACAAGATGGAATAACTGTGAGTAGTCCAGTATAACCAAAACAATGAATTATGAATTGCAAGCTCTTAAATACTTGTTGAATGAAACTCAACTGAATTGGAATGTAGATTATTGGAAGAAAGTCAGCGATGACAGCTAAGGCGATTAGATAGCACTACGTGCATGCATGCACTCATACATACACACGCATGAGGACAGGGACACATTTATCAAAAATAAAAAGCTAATAATGCAGTTTTAATGGAAAGAGATCAGGTAAGAGGCTGCTACAAGATTCTTTAAGAGAGGTAACGTGGGTCTGAACTAGGGCAGAAATAGATTGAGGAGTAAAAGATGTGAGTGACTTGGCAACTGATTAAATGTGGGTAGTAAAGAAAAATAAGGATAAAAAATGAGCCTGAAGTTTGTAACTTGGAGGGATGATGGTACCATTAACAATAATAAAAAGTTAGGAAGAAGGGCAGATTTTAAAGGAAAAATGAGTTCAATATGAGACACCTGAGTTCAAGATTTTGGTGGAACATTTGGATGGAAATATCCAGCAAGCAGGTGAAAATGTAATACTGGAGCACAGGGGTAAAGTCAATACTGGAGATAAAGATTTGAGAATTGTTTGAAGAACACTGGTTGTTATGAATGAGATTATCAAGAGCGATATAAGACTTTAAGGTTTGCAAACTGCTTTACATACATTATCTCATTTGATTCTCAAACTTGTATAGGTTCTATTATCTCCAGCTTACAAAAGGGGAAACTGAGGTAAAGACAGAACAAGGGATTTGCCAGGGTCACAAAACAAATAAGTTTCTGAGGTTAAATTGGTACTCAGGTGTTTCTGAATCCAAATCCAACCCTCTATCCTGAAAGCTTTACTACATAGAAAGGGAAGAGAGCAGAGGACTGATCCTGAGGGAACACCTATATTCAGTAGAAGGAAGAGGAACTATGTTCATCAAAGCTCTTAGGGTCACAGATCTAGAGCTGGAAAAGACTATAGACATCATCAAATCCAACCCTTCGTTATACAGATGAGGAAACTGACACTGAGACAGGTTCAGTGTCTTGCTCAGAGTTACACAGGTAATAAGTATCTGAGATGAGAGTCCAACCCAGATATTCCTGACTTCATGTGCAGTTCTCTGTCTGCTGCATGACAATACCTCTCATAATTAAGGACAGGGAAGGAAGAAGAGAGAAGTCAGAGATGTAGAAGTTTCTCAGAATCCAAGGAAGAAGAGATAATCTAGAAGGAGAGGACTTTCAGAGTGCTAAAAGCTACAAAAAGGAGAAAGATTAGGAATGGGGTTGGGGGAAAGCCGTTGGATTTGGCAAGTAAGAAGTTATTAGTGATGTTGGAGAGAGCAATCTCAATGAATTGGTGGGGGGTAGATACCAGATTGCAAAGGATTGAAATGTTAGTGGGTGGTGAGGAAGTGGCAGCTTTGATCCCAGGCTATTTTTTTCATCACCTGCTCATGTTTTGTTTTGTTTTGTTTTGTTTTCTCCCAGGCACTTTATATAATTTTTCAATATTCTTGGAATGCCATTCACCCCAGGGTAAATTCAACAATAAAGAATTCAAAGAGTCATCAGGGTCTTCAGCTCTTGAGTGACAATACTCTCTGTGTGCCATTGGTAAATGGGTGGCTATGGCACAAACTCACTGAATGTGTGTGTGTGTGTGTGTGTGTGTGTGTCTTTTCAAGATAATTAGCAGGAAGCTGGACACAACAAACCAAACAAGGTTTTTTCATTGAAAAAAGTCAGGAGTCTCCAGTCTTTTCCTAATAAGAAGTTATTTTTGACTCTTCCAAAGCTTTTGAGCTACTTAGCCTCTTTTGAAAGAAAGATTTGGGTGAGTACAATTTACCAAGTACACAAGATGTTCTGTCTGAGGACACGATGATGAACAATGCTGTTAGTGAATGAAAGGGATCTTATCTTATTCAGTTACCAGGGAAAAGAAAGAAATTGATGGTCAGGGCCTCCCTCCTTTCCTTGCCAGACAACAAGACATGAAGCTTCTCGTCCCGCACGTAGGGGACATTATTACCTCTAAGAGGCAGGCTCATATCTGGTAAGACTTGGCAATCATCCGGTAGCTTATGATTTGACATTAGGAGGTCCCTTGCCTGAGGTTTAGGTTAACACAGAGACAGAAAACATGGAAATGAAATGTACACCCCTGGATACTGGTACCTTAAGCATAGCTGCAGTTGTCCCATGCCATTTCCAACTCTGCCTAATCCTAGCTTCATTCGGACCCATAAACTCAATGCATATGAATCCACCCACCCACAAAGTGGAGAGGTCAAAACTGACTTTCAGTCAAACTGGAGCTTTTCCAGAATTAGTCTAGATTTCTTAGAGGTAGTTACCAATGGAAGTAGATCCCTAGGGAAATCTTCACTTGGTGTGCTCAAATAAAAGTCAAAGGGTTTCACTTGGAACTGAGCCAGACTAAGGAATGCAGAAAAAAGACAGTCAGTGTGTATAACATATATATCTTTACCAGCATGATGTTTGGACTGTGACCTGATCCAATCTCTTTGTTACTGGACCAAGCAAAATTTGCAGACCTATTGGTTCATCAGGATTGCCATGAGAGCCCATGGGAAGGGAGGCAGGAGCCAGGGTGAGTCCCACGGCAGGTGTCTCATCTCTGATAAGATTGTCAGCTGAAGCTTTTCAGAGCCAACCTCCCCTGTCAGAGGCACAGGTGTGCTCAGGCTCAGGTTACAGCTCTGATCCTTAGGTCATGGTTGCTTGGAAGAAGGAGTTTGTCCCCAGGGGGAAATCCTTTATAAAACTGAACGGCTGCCTAGTGCAGCTTGGAGCTCCCAAGTAGGGTGAACAAGAAAGGTTTCCCCTTGCCCTGGGTTTGAAAGCCAAACACCAGAACCCTTCTTAAAGGATTTTGAAAGAGATCATATTTCCCCATCCCTTGGAGAGGCAAGGATTGAGAGAACCACATGGATCAGAGATCACAAGGTAAAAGGAAGTAGGGGGGAGCTCTTAGGTAACTTTCACTTCTGTAAATTTTTTTAAAGAATGAATGATAATAGCAACAATAAAATAGTTATTTGGATAGCAGTCTCATGTCTACAGAGCTCCTTGCCTTCATCATTTCATTCTCATTGAAATCCTTCAGTGGTTGACTGATCAAAGCTATTGGTTAAAATGAACTTTCATCAAACATTTATTAAGTGCCTACTATATGTGATGTGGCAATATGTGGGATGGGGAAGTAGTCAATGTAAGCGGGTGGCTGCCCTCATGTGACTATCTTCCTGAAAACAATCATGGCATCACAGTTTTAGTTTTAGAACTAAAAAGTAACCTAGAGCTCTTGAGATCCAGTGTCCTCATTTTACAGATGAGAGGCCCAAGGCCACACAACTTACAAGTTGGTGAGTGGAGATTCAAACCCCTCCCTCCCATGGGCAGTCCAACAAATAGAAAGAGAGAAAGCATCAAATGGCGAGACCACTTGTCTTGGCTCTGTGATCAATCCTCAAACTCACACCTTTCTCTTCTCTCCTTATCATGGAGGTGAAGGAGATAGGAAAGGGGTTGCTTCAATATCGCAAAGCACAAATCATCAATGAGCAGCCTACTATGTACCAGGGACTGTGTTAAGCATTGAGAATACAAAGAAAGGCAAAAAAAAAGTCCTGTCCTACTACTCTAATAGGGAAGATCGTATGCAACAAACAGTTTCAGAAAGAGACAGAGATGGAAGAGAGGGGAGAGAGATAGAGGGAGGGAAGGAGAAAATTGGAGGTTATTTCAAAGGAAAAGCATTGGAACTAAAGGAGACTCTGACAGCCTTCTTGCAGAAGGTGTGATTTCAGTTGAGAACTCAAAGAAACCATGGAAGTC
This sequence comes from Potorous gilbertii, assembly GCA_028658325.1. Classification (NCBI taxonomy): domain Eukaryota; kingdom Metazoa; phylum Chordata; class Mammalia; order Diprotodontia; family Potoroidae; genus Potorous; species Potorous gilbertii. Next base: position 100,866,117 of record CM053773.1, on the reverse strand, counting down.
AGGAGGTGGAGATGAGGAGAGAGCATTCCAGGCATGGGGGATAGGGAAAATGCATGGAGTTAGGACATGAAATATCATGTATGAGAAATAGCAGGGAGGCTAAAATAGCTGAGTGAAGAATCAGAAGACTAGAAAGGGAGGGAGGGCCCAGATTGTAAAAGGTTTTAAAAGCTAAACAAAGGTCTTTATATTTGATCCTGGAGATAATACAGTCTCTGGACTTTATTGAGTAGGGAAGGACATGGCCAGACTTGCTTTAGGAAGTTTACTTTGGCAGCTAAGTGGAGTGACATGGGGGCAGGGATACCATCCAGAAGGCTTAGGCTTGAGTGAGATGATATAAAACTGCATGTACTAGGGTGGTAGTGGTGTCATAAGAGAGAAGGGGATATATATAATAGATGTTGCAAAGGTAGATATGGTAAGACTTGACAAAAGACTGGATTTAGAGGGTAGGAGTGAGGAGTTAAAAGTGACTCCTGAGTTGTAAACATCATGTCAGTAGAAGTGGCCCAGGGATCACGCAGGATCAATTTCCCACATGCTCCATGGCATAGCCTTCTAAGGCCCATCTTCACACATGCACCATGAGGTGTGTCCCAATCAATACTCCCTTTACAAACAAAAGATGAAGGAAGTATTAAAGGACTAAAAAGTGCTACGAGGACAGATACAAAAGCAATCACTTCCAATTGGAAGGGATCAGGGAAGACTTCATCAAAGAGATACCTTTTGATATGGTAAAGCTGTCAGTCAGTCATAGGGAGAGGTATAGGGAACAGGGGCTAAATAGTCAGGAAAGTACAGGATTGGTTTGGGGAATGTCAACTAGACCAGCTCAGCTAAGTTGGAGAGAGGGAAAGGAAAAGTAAGAGTAAGTAATAAATGGCTAGAATGAGTAGTGGGGAGGGGTTGGTGCTTTATGTGCCAGGTTAAGGGACTTATATTTATCCTAAAGGTAATAAGGAGCTATTAAAAGATTTTGATCACAGGAGGGACATGATCAAAGTTTGTATTAGTAGTATTACTCTGGCTGCTGTTTTAGGATGGATTGAAAGGGGAAAGTGTGAAGAGACTGGAAATCAGGGGACCCATTAGCCGTCTATTACAATTTTCTAGGCAAGAAGAAATGATGACCTGACCTACATCAGAGGCACAGGTAATGGTAAAGAGAGGATAGATGTAAAAAATAATAATGAAGTTAGAACTGACAGAGGTTGGTGATTGATTCGATAAAAATGAAAGAGAAGAAAGAGTCAAAAAGATTTTGATGTTTCAATCTGGTGGTTTGGAAATGGTACAGAATTCATATCTATTTTAGGCAGCCTTACACAGCCAATGGAGCATTGGGCTTGGTATCAGAGGGCCACAATTCAAAGCCTACCTCAGACACTAACTGTGTGATTGAGCAATTTACTTAATCTCTGAGTTTTCTTGTCTGTAAAAAGAAAATAATAACACCTACTTCCCAAGATTGTTGTGAGAGCCAAATGAAATAATGTCTTGAAAGTGCTTTGCAATCCTTAAAGGGATAAGGAAGCATCAGCTAAGATAATAGTGAGTTCCCTCTCAGCCAGTAGGAGACATTAAAGAGCTGGGTTTCAGACATTCAGTGTATCACAGTTTCCCTCTTGGGAGATGTAGTTATTTGGGGCTTCTTACAGTGCTGAGAAAAACAGGCTCCTGATTTCTGTTCGCTCAGCCCCTATCATCACCCACCAGAGCTCCCAGAGAGTGACAGAGGAGTGAGAACAGCTGGCCAGAGTCACTGAATATATTTTAACACAACTGGCCTTGGGTGTGAAGGTACTAGCAACCACAGGGCTTAAAAAGAAGCTATACTACCTTAATAAAGACAAGTTTTCAGACACCTAAGTGAGAGAATCTTCCTAACATCACAGGTGAATAGGTCCCTCTGTATGACAGCAGAAGGGGAGGGAAGGAGAGAATGGATGTTGAAAAATTAAAAAAAAAAACTTCAGAGATTCCTAGAAAATTTCCTTATGGAAACTAACAAAGGTAGAGAAATTCCCTTCCCACCCTATCAGCAGAAGGGAGAGTGGGAGGGGAGACTGGATAGAATCATCCATCCCTGTAACATCATAGCACAAGGGGAGAAAAAAAAAGATAGAGAGATTTGGGAGGGACCAGGTGCTACTGCTCTTTGGAAGGGAAAAAGAGAAGGAAGAATCCAAGATGCTAAACTGATGTGTGTCAATATACTGCAGGCAAATGGCTTCTCTCTTATCATAACTGTCAGATTTCAAAGAAATAATCAAGCTGTCTGTGCAGCAACCAATGTAAAACTCCAGAAATAAATAGGAAGGAAAGCTCTGGTTTTGCAGGAACCTTCTGAGAGTCAAGTGGAAGCTTCTCTGAGCCCCCACAGTCAGTCTTCCAAAGTGTGGGAGCCGGTTCATGCCCTAGAAGCTTAATTCTGCCACTAAAGAAATAGAGAGTATTAGAAATAGGAGAAATTGGACTGTCAATAGACTCAGGAGCCCCCTGCAACCTTATCGTTACCACCAAATAGATAATAAGCTATTATATTTCCCAGACTTTCCAAGGAGATTCCACAAATTTTCAAGAATCAACCTTAGAATTTAGCAGCCCTTTCTGTCAGAAAAGTCTTCTTCACAAAACCTAAAACCCTTGCCAAATTTCAATTCATTTCTTCTTGTTCTGTCATTATTATAACATCATTAACCTCTGTCATAGTCATCATTCAAAGATCTGAATGTTTCTATTAATTTATCCTTCCACAGACTCTTGAAACGAGGCCAGTTCTTGGAGTCTTCAATCTCTAACTGAGCTCAGTTCCTTTAGCTTTTCCTTGGAGATATTAATTGCCAGCTCAAGTTCTCTTGGTGAGTCTCCTCTGAACTTCTCCAAGTTATATCAGAGTTTGCTCAGTAGTTGCTCTGCATTATATGATTGAGAAATGGTCATTCATTCAGCAAATATTCATTAAGCATCTACTAGGTGTAAATTACTGTGCTAAGTGATAGAGCCTCTGCCCCACCTAGAGTTTATAAATGAGTATATTGATATCTTGATGGATCTTGACTTCACCGATGTGAATACTCTCTCCTAATTATGCAGACGGCTACCCATCCATGACTTTTCATACTGTAGTAGTCCTGGTAGCAACTGCTTCCATTAAGAGGGTGCTTTGGGGTTTGCAAAGTGTTTTACATGCATTATCTCATGTGATCTTTACAGCCCTGTGCCATACTTGACCTTGTCCTCTAAAAAAGCCTCCATCAGAGGTTATTCCCATCATACTGAGGGCTTTCCTTTAACTTGCTTAGTAGTGCATGGATGAAAATGTATCATGCCTCTATTTTCTCTCCCCTCATTCTATTCTTAAATCCATATAATTCAGCTTCCAACCTCATCATTGCACTGAAACTACCCTCTCTAAATAGTAATTGTTTCTCTTTTACCCAGGAACCCTGCTTAATTTTTTTTTATTAAAGGGGCCATCCCTTGCGTAAGTTAAAGAAGTCGGTTCATTGAATGGGTGCATCCTACTCAAAGGGAGAATATGATAAAATCTTAGCCTGCGAGGGCCAGGGTCTCCCATTGTATCCTGGGTCATCTCCAGTCATCCTGATGAATGTCTGGTCCCTTGACCCAGATGGCTCTGGAGGAGAAAGTGAGGCAGGTAAGTGTGCACAACACTCCCTCACTCAAATCAAAGTCAGCTGGAAGTCATGGCATCATCTTGATGCCATGGTCCTCTTTGAGAACAAAGGACAAACACAACCCTCCCTGAAGTGATAAGTGACCTTTTAATTGCCAAATCCAATGACCTTTTCTCCATCTTCACCCTTCTTGACCTCTCTGCAGTCTTTAACACCCTTTATTACCCTCTTCTGCTTAATACTCTCTTCTTTCTAGATTTTTGGGCCATTGTCTCTCCTCCTACCTCTCAGACTGCTCTCTAATCTTCTTTGCTGGATCTCATGTAAGTCACATCTTCTGCCTACAGGTTTCTCTCCTCTGGAACCACTTCTTTTTCTCCCTCTATACTACTTCACTTGGTGATTTCCTCAGCTCCCATGGATTTAATTATCATCTCTATGCTGATGATTTTCAATTATACCCTATCCTACCGTAACCACTCTACTGACTTGCAGTCTTGCATCTCTAACTGTATTTTAGTATCTCAAAATGGATGTCCAGGAAATATCTTAAACTCAGAACATTGAAAACTTAACTCTATCTTTCCCCTATAGATTCCTCCTCACCCCTACCCCAATCCTATATTTCCCAATTACTGCTAAGGACAAGATCATCTTCCCAGTCCCCCAGATTTGCAACCTAGGTGCCATCCTGGATTCCTCACCAACTCTCACACCCCTTATCCAAACTGTTGCCAAGACTTGTCACCATTGCAGTGTCTCTCAAATATACTCGTTTCTCTCCTCTACCACTGCTACCATCCTGGGGCAGGTCTTTATCACATTACTCTCAGTGGATCTGCTTGCAACAGGTTTCTCCCCAGTCCAATCAATTCTCTATTCAGTCACCAAAGTGATTTCCTTAAACCTCCCCACCCCCACCTCCAACTTAATATACTCTCAATTGCTCCCTGTCACCTTCAGGATCAAAAGCAAAATCCTTTACCTAGGGTCCAAAGTCATTCATAACCTAGCCTTACTCCACCTTTTCAGTCTCCTTATAACTTAATCCCTGTCCTTTGATCCAGTGACACTGAATTTCTTCTTGTTCCAGGAGTAATATGCTCTATCTCATGGCTTTCGGCCTTTTCTCTAGCTATCTCCCATGCCTGGAATGCTCTCCCTCCTTATATCTGCCCCGTGGTTTCCCTCAAGTCCCAGTTAGAATCCCATCAGAAAACCTTTTCAAGCCCCCCTCCAATTTGAGTACCTTCTTTCTAATAATTATTTCCTAATTATCCTGTAAGTAGCTTGTTTATGCATATGTTTGCTTGTTGTCTCTCCCATCATACTGTCAGCTCCTTGAGGGCAGGGACTGTTTTTTGCCTCTTTTTGCATCCATGGCACTTAGTACACACAGTACCTATCACAAAGCAGCACTTAATAAATGTTTATTGACTGACTGTGCCATGACAATCCCTTGATCTCACTGTAATTGACCCCCTCTTTTTTCTGGCCATCCATCTCTCTGATGACATCCTTTTTTTTCCACTTCTGCTGCATTGATTCTGCATTGTTAATATATTGTAGCCTTCTCGAATTCATTTGTGCCTCTCATTGTGTAACTGAGACTGTGGTAGGATTCTATGAATCATAGCCATGTGGCATCACTAAAAGAACACTGACGTAAACAAATAAAAAAAACCCCAAAACCCTTTATTTGTTTACAATCCTGTAGTGGAAATAAAATATGTACATAAATAACTAAATATAGAAGAAGGTGGAAAGAAAAAAAGTGCTATGACCAACAAAAACAAACAGCATTGAGAGTTAAGAGGAGAAAGACCACTTAGAACTGGGGGAATGAGAGAAAACTTCATGACAACAGTGAATGGCATTTGAACTGTGCCTTGATGGATTGGCAGCATATTTCCAAGCTGAAATGAGAAAAGTAGCCTTCCAGATGGAAGAAAGACTGTGAGCAAAGGCATACAGGCAAGACAGCCAAGGAAATACACATAATCTGGTTTGGCCAGAGAGCAGGATAAATGAAAAGAAATAACGATAGATAAGTGCATCTTAGCATGGCATTCAAAGCCTTAATGATCTGGTCCCAGTTCTAAGGAGTTTAGGCTTTTTAATAGCAGTGGAGAGCCACTGAAGTTTTAAGAGCAGAGGAGTGTCATGATTTCATCTGTGCTTTAGGAAAATAAGTTTGGTAGCAGCAGTTTATAGCCTGACCTTGGAAAGCAGAGAGGCTGGGGGATGGTAGATGAGGAGGATGGTTAGAAATGGGGTGGTATAGAACTGTCAAGATACAATTGCAGTGAGGGAATAACTAAAGTAATGAAAACCTACGGTGGGGGTGAGAATGGGAAGGTTTGGGATGGATCTAGTGGATAATGTCTATAAACTCAATTTTAGATGGCATTTGGTATATCTGTCCTTTCTCATCTCATATTACCACAAAGTTTGGGGGAGGGGGGAGCGATCCTCAATTATTTTTTCTTTCTTAAAGTAAACACTGTACCTCTCTCTGTCCTCATCAAGTGAATGCTCCCCAGCAAGTCTCTTCTCCATGTCTCATTAGTAAAATGGAGACAGAATGATAATACCTGCCTCTTCTCATCTATCTCCCAGGGACATTGTCAGAATGCATTAAAGCATTTTGAGATGCTAGATGAAAAGTGCCACAGAGATAGAACGTTTCTTTTTAAAAATTCAGCCATTCTCAATAATCTGCCCTAATCGACAGAAGCAACAGCACGGATAATCCAAAAGGCACTTTCCATTTGTCTCCAGGATGAGGATTTGCTTTCTTGACCATGTGTTTCTTTAGACTAGTGTTGAAAATTGTGATCATTTTCTTAGCATGTGCCAGCTGGTCAGTGAGGAGATAAGTGTTTAGGAATGAAGTGGGTGGCAGGGGGAAGCCAACCAGGTGTTACAAATTGGTTCCAGGCAACCCATACACAGGTAATTGAGAGGTAACTGAATATTTACTTGCAAAGATGACCTGAACATTTGTTTCCTGATTTATTACAGTGCCTGGTATGTCCTAAAAGCTTAAAAACCACAAGTCCTCAACCCGGACCAGGATGTGGTTTCAAAGAGGGAACAGAGTAAGGAAATCCATCAGGTGAGAGATCTCGAGAAGGAAAACAGCCTGCTATTTGGTACATTTAATCATCAATATTTAAGGCATTTTCAAACATGGTGTTCTTTCTGATAGCCCAGGGCTTCCTAATAGGTGTTGGGGCCCCTTTGGCGATATGGTGAAGCCTCTGGGCCCGGATACTGTTTTTTAAATAACTGAAAGAAATGCTAAATTTTAGTTAGATGTTAGTAAAAATTAAAGATATATTTTTTCCCCATTCAAGTTCATTATTGTTGTTCAATTATTTCAGTTGTATGCAACCGTTTGTGACCCCATTTGGGGTTTTCTTGGCAAAGACACTAGAGTGGTTTGTCATTTCCTTCTCCAACTCATTTTACATATGAGGAAACTGAGGCAAACAGGGTTAAGTGACTTGCCCAGGGTCACATAACTAGTAAGTGTACTAGCTCGTGGACCCCATGAAATCGAACCATGGATTCCATGTTAATAAGCCCTGAGATAGCCAAAAAACCAAAAACCAAAAAACCTCAGTAATTCACCTCTTAGCATACCCATCAAACAATCTTGTGTCAAAAGCAACAGATGATGGAATGCTTACTTGTTACCTCCACCTTCTTTCCTGCTGTCATAAAACAAAGGCAAAGGGGCAGCTAGGTGGCACAGTAAATACCACACTGACTCTGTAGACAGGAGGACCTGAGTTCAAATCCAACCTCAGATACTCATTAACTGTGTCATCATGGGCAAGTCACTTAATCCTGATTGCCTCCCAAAACAAAACAAAGAAACCAAGGGCAAAAACAGATGAATCCAATAGCAGGGCCCTCACAGAATGTCTATTATGTGTGGATGTGTATATCTCTATCTCTCTGGCCTAAAGTGTCCATTACCTTCCACATGTGTAGAATAGTGCCACAACATATCTGCTGCCTGCAAACACAGCAAACCATTCACTGTTGCTGGGCAGAAAGACCAAGGGGAACAAGCATTGCTGCCAAGCAAGCTACAGGAATCAGCTGGCAGAGACATTTCCATGGTTCTGGTTTTCTCTCTAGCTCTCCACTGGGCCTCAGTAATGTGGTTGCATTCCTGTAGTGATAGCTTTCACTTAAGTAACATTTTTGGTTTCAAAGCACTTTGCCTACATTATCTCATTTGTTCCTGACAATAACACAGCCCCCAAGGTAAGCAGTACTGGTATACTTTTAAAGAAGAGGAAATCAGAGCTCCGAACGATGAATCAATGTGCCCAAGGTCACACAACTTGTAAATTATGGGCACTGAACATAAAATCAAGTCTTTTGACTTAGAATCCAGTACTCTACTATGCTGTGATGCCTTTCCGGGATATATGTGTGTGTGTGTGTGTGTGTGTGCGCGTCTATCTGTGTCTATGTCCGGGTTTCAACATGCCTACTAAGTTGGTCATCTTGAATTACAGGCACTGAAGAAATTCTCACCCTTGAGCTAAGCCCATGATAAGTCTTCCCAGATTGGCAGAACAAGGTCTTCAGATGCCGGGCACCCACCTGATCAATCACTACCCCTATACTTGAACCCTGTCTGGTTCTGTAAACTCTGCCAGACCTTGTTCTCTATTGGCAGAACCTTTGAGTCCCTTTCAGAGAGTCAATGAAGTACAGCAGAAAAGCTTGTTGGACTTGAAATCATAGGAATGCGGTTCTAATCTTGGTGGTGTCACTTACTGCCTGTGTGACTTTGGGCAAAACACTTCAGTAAGCTTTCTTGAATTCGGTTGTCAAGAGTTTGAACAAGATAGATTTTAAAATCACCCCCAGTTCTAGAGATGGTTCTATGAATGCAGGCTCACTATTATGACATGATGAGGAGTTAGAGTAGGGTTTTCGTGGAGAATGTGTATAGACAGATGGAGAGACAGAAAGACAGATGAAGACAGAGACAGTCAGAGATAGAGGCAGAGATAGATAGAAAGACAGAGATAGAGAAATAGAGACAGACAGAGAGATGGAAAGAAAGACGGAGTTATGGTGGTGAATAAGCCCTTATTCATTGCTTACCAAGGGCCAAGTGGACAGTGGATTGTACAGTGGATCAAGAGTCAAGTTTGGAGTCAGGAAGACCTAAGTTCAAATCCAGCCTCAGGCACTTACTAGCAGTATGACCCTAGGCAAGTCATTTAACCTTGCTTGCCTCAGTTTCCCCATCTGTAAAATAAGAAGTGACAAACCACTCCACTATCTTTGCCAAGAAAACCCTAAATGGGGTCATGACAAGTCTGACATGACACAATAATAAAAAAGGGCCAAGGCCTATGTGTGTGAGAGGGAGGAAGACACAAAGTATTTATGCAGATATATACATACATACACACACACACACACACACACACACACACACACACACACATATATATATATATATATATATATATATATATATATATATATATATATATATATATATATATACACACACATATATACATATGAACATGGCAATGTGGAGGGGGTGTCTAGAACTGTCATTTTAAAGGGTAGTTACTGGCGCAAGAATTTTCTCCACTGATGCAGATTTGTGACTCATGATAAGGTGTAGATCAGGGATAGGGAACCTGCAGCCTGGAGGCCACATGTGGCCCTCTAGGTCCTCAAGTTCAGTACTTTGACTGAACCCAAACTTCAATAGATTTAGAGAATTGCCTATGGTTCCTTAGAGGCTAAGATATTTGCTAATGGTCACTCAGTAAGACAGGCAGAAGGGCTTGAACCCTGGTTTTCCTGCCTCTAAGGCCAGCCTTCTCTCCATTGATGCCAGGCTACCTCTCAGTCTCAATTAGAATAGTGGGAAAGTTACTGGGGAACACTCTCCCCTGGCTCCCTTCAATGGTACAATCCTGATGTTTCAACAGACGCCAGGTCATTATCATACTTTGTTCTCATTTATTCCCACTGCTACAAGAAGCTTCTTAGCTTTTTTTTAAATTCTGAATACAGATCTGATCTGAGAGAAGTGGATATAGATTTCCTCTGCATACCAACGTGAGAAATAATGGAGCAAGATTGTATGTCACAGATGAAAATGCTGTATTTATGCCTCATTGTAATCCATTCATTGCTTTATGGATCCAAAGTCCCCCTGGGAATGTCACAAATCCACATCATGTTCCTGAGTGCCGGATTTGGCATTTGGATCTCTGATTTAGCTGTCAGATATGTAAAATCACATGTAGCCAGACAACTCCCTAGTGACTCCACAGCTGCAGATGCCGAAGAGAGCAAGTTATTCCAACAAAGGTCGGCATTAATTTACGCTCCAAAAAGCCTACCTCCTTGAGCCACTTCCCCCTAGCTCAACCCCATCCATTGGCACAGGAGAGCTCAGAGAGGGTCTGGGTTGACTCTATAAGAATCACCCTGTTTTCAGGGAACTTCCAAGGACACCAAGGGTGGCATCCAGAGCTGTTTACATCCTCTTTTTTGTTAAAGAGAACGACCTTCCCATGGGATCCTTGCCTTCAAAGGCCAGCCCAGCAACTTTGCAACAACTCAGTACGTTCTCCTTCATCTTTCTTTTCCTTTCTGTTTTTCTTTGCCACCTTTTCATTATTGTGACCATTTTTCTCACTGTTCACATGCCAAAGAATCAGGATGACGCCTGGCTGTAGAGGGTTGACCAGCCCTTACTGCCTTGTTCTCATTCCGCAACTCATATGTCATCTGATCATGGGCAAGCCACCTCACCTTTGAACCTCAGTTCTATCCACTGTAAAATTCAGACATAATAGAACTAGGTATGAGGCAGCTAGGTGGTGCAATGAATAGGGGGCTGCCCTTGAAATCAGAATTCAAACCCTACTTCAGACGTGTAATAGTTGCGTGCCTCTGGGAACGTCACTTAACCTTTCTGGGATGCAGTTTCCTCATGACACCTACCTCCCAGTGTTATTCTGAGGATCCAAAGGGATAAACATATATATTTAAAACATTTTACAAACATTAAAGTACCATATAAATGCTAGCTAGTATTATTTTTAAGCTATTACCTGCTGCATAGGGTTGTTCTCTAGATCTGGAAATGTTTGTTAAATATTTAAAATTTATAAACTATAATGTGTTAACTCTTTACATCATCTCTTGATCATGTGGTCACTACCCTAAGGTTCTTTCTTCCCCATTCTCCAGTCACACATACTGCTCAATAAGGGCTAAATACATTCTGTTGTTTGTTGTTATTCAGTTATTTCAGTCCTTTTCAACTCTTCAGGACCCCATTTGGGGGTTTCTTGGCAAAAATACTGGAGTGGTTTGCCATTTCCTTCTCCATCTCATTTTATAGATGAGGAAACTGAGGTAAAGGGTTAAGTGACTTGCCCAGGGTCACATAGCTAATAAATGTCTGAGACTAGATTTGAACTCATGAAGACAAGACTTCCTGACTCCAAGTCCAATTTTAAAAAGTGCAAATCAGACGGTCTATTGTTAATGTATTTTTGCTTAATTTGAAGATCTTTCTCACCTACTAATAGGCCCATGTGACTGGCTTAAATCGCATGGAAACCTAAGTCACATGTGATGAGAGGAGCTTGCTGAATGGATGTAACAGGAAGAGTGGAGCAGAACTAGGAGGAAGTTGGTGAGAATGGTTGGAGTAGAGGGAGAGAAAGGACACAGGCAAACAGATAGCTAGGATTGTGAATGTTTGCTTGTGGGAAGGCTCCAGCAGTGGGGCCGGCTTGGGAATGGCTTTGTCTCTAGCAGTGCTAATGTATATTGATTTCTTGGTTACTATGGTGGATTTGGCTTTCTGGTATCTGAATAAATGTTTTTCTTCTGCTTTCTGTTTGGAGACTCTGTTACACTTGGAGATTCAGAACTATACCAGCGTATTTATAGTTGCCCTTGGTGCTGTGAATATTGCCTTGGCCATACAGATGGTTATAAGAAGAAGTCAGTGTGGTATAGTGAAAAGAATTTGGGATTGTCAGTGAGAGGCTCTGGTTTCAAATTCCAGCTCTGAGATTGTGCAAATTACTTAACCTCTCTGGTCCTCAATTTCCTCACAGGTAAAATGAGGTTAGACTAAATGATTCATAAGGTTCCTTCCAGCTCTGAATCTATGATCCTATGAGACGACTATTTTTTCCTATTTTATACTCCTTTGTGGTTTAATTACTTCTAAAGAGTAAGTTGAACATTATCCCATGATGCCAGACCATTAGGTAAGTATCCAGTTTCTCTCCCAAGAGAAATAAGTACAGATTAACCCAGAGGCAACCCAGACAAATACCCAATTACCCTCTTCAGGACACTAACCTTAAGTTCTCTAGAAACAGTCAAGTTGAGATGTAACTAAAACCCCAGGATCATCCAGCTGGTCCTGGAAAGGACCTCAGAGACCTAATTCCAACCTCCTCCTTTTACAAATAAGAAAATTGACTCCCAGGGATATTGTGACTTGCCCAAGATCACACAGGTAAAAAGCATCAAGGGCAGGACTGGAACTGACGTCATTTGACCCTAGAATTAACACTCTTCTCACCCTAATACCTCTACAAGAAAGGTCTAGGTCAGGGGAGGAGAGCTGGTGACTTCAAGGCCAAATGTGGCCCTCTAGGTCCTCAAGTGTGGCCCTTTGACTGAATCTAAACTTCACAGTACAAATCCCTTTGATAAAAGGATTTGTTCTATAAGACTGGACTCAATCAAAAGGCCAAACCCAAGGACCTAGAAGGCCACATTTGGCCTCAAGGCTTCAAGTTGCCCATCCCTAGTCTAAGTAGTCTAAGCTGGTTATAGAAATAATAATAAAAATAACAATATTTTACATTTGGATTGAACTTTCCACTTCCTGCTAAATGTATTTAGACCTATTTTGTTCAGTCGTTTCAGTCGTATCTGACTCTTCAAGAACCCATTTTCTTGGCAAAGATAGTGAAGTGGTTTGTTATTGCCTTATCCAGCTCATCCTACAGATGAGGAATCTGAGGCAAACAGCATTAAGTGACTTGCCCAGGGTCATGAAGCTAGTAGATGTCTAAGGCCATATTTGAACTGACAAAGATGAGTCTTCCTGACTTTAAGCCCAGCAACATTCTATCCATTAAGCCACCCAGCTATACCCTTTTAGACCTATTAACTCATTTTATCATGTCAATAGGGGAAGAGGGATGCTGGTTCTAGAAAAATTTGTGAAATAGGAAGAAATTTACTTTTGTGGTTCCTCTTTCATTATGGGATGATCCTTGATCCTCCATTCCCACTCCAACATCCCCAGACTTTCCCCTCAACCCCTGTCAACTTATTCCCGGTTCTCAAAAGTTCTCCTAATAAAGGTGATGGACTCAGGCTGAAGAATGAGACATTTTTTTGATATGGCCAATAGGAGAATTCTTTTCTTTAACTATGAATTCATTACCAGAGTTTTGTTTTGTTTTCTTGAGATGAGGGGAGGGAAGAAGGAAGGAAAATTGATTTTGTTCATGGGAAGAATTAAATAAAATATTTTAAAAAGACCATTGCAAGTCAGAAAACCTAACTCCACTTCCAGCTCTGTCACATGTTGCTCCTTGGTAACTCATTTAACCCCGTCCAAACCTCAGTTTCCTCATGTTTAACATGAATATTATGATTCTCTTACTGCCTACCTAAGGGAATTCTTGAGAGGAAAGTACTTCACAAACTCCACTGCTCTCCAAACATGAGCTATTCTTATCCTTCATCCACATTAAGGTGTAAATAAATCATAACAGTTTAAAATGTAATTCATAATAGCTTAACTCTGCCCCAGGGCTATTTGTATTTTTTATAGGAATCAAAGTCTTAAACTAAAGGGAGGAAGTTCTAATAGGGAAAATTTCAAGCCTCATCAGAGAATGGAGGTTCTTGAAGGCTGGACCAGCAGAGTATCAACCCTATCAGGCTAGAAATACAAGCCCAGCTATAGGTCTGTCCACTGAGGTCCAGCCTAGTAAAATTTGGATCACCAGAGACAATTGGCCACCATCATCTGCTAAACCATGGATGGGGTTGTGATTTGCATACAGTCCCCAAATAGATGAAATCTTGGATCCCAGAGGTACAGAAGGAAAAAAGTATTCCATTCCTATCCTCATGGCTCAGCAACAGCATTTCCAATCACTCACAGGATCAAGGAGAGGAACCACAGAATGGTTTCCCAAAGCTTTTAGCCACCGGGATCAGCAAAATATAAGTGAAAAAACTAGATCAACTGCCTTCAATCCTTGAAACAATCCTGGAGATGGGAAGGAGGGGATTGAGCTCCTGGCCTGGGCTGAAGTTGGCCCCTGAGTGAACAGGCCCCCGGGGCTGGGGAGACAGAGTTCCAATCGGGCCTGCCATTTACCTTGGGGAGCTCTCCTCATTGTGAGTCACCCCAAGGCCATCCTCGGGCAGTAGTAAGTTTATAATCAGTGGAGCATGCCGGCACAGCCCAGTCAGGCTCGCTGATAGGAGTTTATTTACTCATAAATGCTTTATGGAGATCTGTTAGGCCAAAAAAAAAATGACAGAAGAGAAGGAAGAAAATGAAAGGGTTGCCCCAATAAATGATTCACCAGGGTAGTAAAAAGAACAAAGGAATTGCTCATTGTATCTCCAAGCTGAGACCCCTGAAGTTTATGGGAGTCTAAGTGGCCCTCTGGCACTTTTAAAACAATTTGTCTTAAATTACATTTTCTAAGAGATGGCAATCCCTGCAGAAATGTGGGGTTTCTAATTGCTATGGTCCTATGTGGCAAAGAGGAAAATCAGAAACAACAACTTGTATATGCACAGGCAGCCTGTGCAGCTACCCTCTCACCCCCACCCCCCTGCCTCCATACTCACACACATACTTGCAGAGTTCTATGGAAGAGAATCTGGCAACCTGATGTAAACAGAGCTAGGTGCAGTAAAACAACTCAGGGTAATTTATTAAACTGCCAGCCATCCTGCATTGTCATTTAAAATACGACTCAATCTTTTTTTTCCTTCCCCTGCCACTCATGTCAATGCTTCCACAGATATTGATTTCATCCTGTGGCTACTACCCCCCTCCCACTCACAGAAACTGAAACCCCTTCACCCCTTAGTAGAGGAAAGGTTGAAGGGGCTATTGGTGTCCAGCCTTGTGGTAATGAGTTTCTCCCAACTTGGCTGGAATGAGCCTTGGCTAGCAAACACACAGCGTTCGCAGCCAAGATCCTCATTTAGAGTGGTGGTCTAATAGTCATACTAATATAGTTGCAATGATAATAATGAAAAAAATAGTTCTAATAATACCTAACACTTACATAAAATGTCTTTACAAATATCTCACTATATCTTCACCATAACCCTCTGAGGGAGGGGCTCTTATTACTGACTCAAACACTTAAGTGACTTGCCAAAGGTCACATAGGTAGAAAGTATCTGAGGCAGGATTTGAATTCAGGGTTCTCCTGATTACAAGTTTGGGGCTATATCCACAGTGTTACCTAGTTATCCTTGAATAAAGCCTTTCCACCTTAAGAGTACCCAACAAAGGCATAAGCTTGAAGAATCTACATCTTGATGAATCATTAGAATAGAAATTATTTTTTTCTGCCACAGCTGAATTTTAAAAGAAAAAATTCAAAACCCAATCACAGTATCTCCATCAGTGAAAGTCATATATAGAGTGTCCCCAAAATATTCGTGTGGTTTATACAGGTTTAAATTTGTAAAGTTTTAAATTTTATACCTTAAAAGTACACTGTGATTTTTATTATGTGTATGGGGTTGGAAATGATCATACCCAAAATATATGATTATAATATTCTATTTATAAATCAAAGAGAACATTTCAGGCCATTCCTCTGCTCTAAAATCATAAGTGACTCCCTATTACCTTTAAATAAAGCTACCTGAGAAGGCTCTCTAGAATCCGTGACCATTTCACCTTTCCAGATTTACCTCATATTTCTCCCCACCTTTTCGCCAACAAGAATAATTGCAAGTCATTGTCTTATGCACATACCCTTTCTTAAAATATTTGAATGGATATCAACCAGAAGAGAGAGTAAATTTATGTTTTCTCATCTTGTTCTAAAAGTCAGAACAAGACATTTTGGGTGAAAAGTAGAAGGGAGCAGATTTCAGTTCAATATAATGAAGAATTTTTTAAGTCAGCTATTTAAAGTAGATATCTTCACCAAGTTGTGAGTTCTCTTTCTCTGGAAATATTCAAGCACACGCTAAATGACCGTCCATCAGGGATGTCATGGAAGGGATACATGCATTAACAGGTGGATGGCCCTGGATGAACTCTAAGATCATTTCCAACTTGAGAATTCTATGGTTTTGTGACCACTTTAACAAAGTCAGCTAATCAATTTTATCAACCAAGCAGTCAGGGTTTTTTTCTTTCTTTCTTGTGCAAAAGCAGAATAACTGAGTATTTTTTAAATGACTTTCTTTTCAACCAAGCTGATTGTTCAACTCAGTCAAAAGGTTACACATAATTGTGCATGCAGAGATATCCAATTTGGAGGAAAAGTTCCCTCAGAATATACAAAGCCTGCTCAAAAATGGAAGACATTTCACCTGTAATGTTTGGCCTGTGGGGCCATTCTGGGTCATGCAGCTTGAAGGATAATGAATGTCACCCAAGTGATTGGCTGCTCTAAGTTGTGCGGATCATGATAAAGCTGGCCCTCTGTGGCAAGGTCAGTTGATACTTTGTCATGGGACTGATTTACCAGATTGGGGATTATCCAAGTAGAGATTTTTCCTGTTTGTTATTTGACAATATCAGCACCTCTTCCAAGAGATTCAAGTACCCTTAAAATCCATCAAATAAGGCAAGTCTATTTTTTTTTTAATCTGTAAGTAGAAACTGTTGAAACTCATGACTAAAACGAATCTTCTGAGTTGTCTGGATGCTTTATTAATCTAGTGTATCCCTCTATCCTTTCTCTCACCCCCTCCCCATCTCTCACTACCACAGTAAATAGACAACCTTAAAGAAATTAAACTGTACTTAATTCAATCTCTTTGCTGAAAAGTTAGCCATTGTTTAAATCTCTCCAGATGCTCCTAAAGAGCCCCTGGAATAACAGAATACCTCTGCTGATAATGTTAGCACATGGTAGGTATGGCTTATGCTCTATGTTCTAGCTTGCAAAGCTTTCAAAGTTGTATCACTGTTCTTTCCCCATCTCCCATTTACCAGGGAAATAGATAAGCGTGTAAATCCAGTAGCCTTGAATTTCTTGTATCACCCCTCTGGAGTAAATCTGGCAAGTTTAGTCCCCAGAAATAAGCTGACTACTTGTCCCCTTAGGGTTTTTGGAGAGAGACCTTACCCTGAGAAGTTGGAGTATCTTTTATGCTTGCTCATGAGCGCCATCTGGTCTGCTTTTCTTTATTATTAGCAAGCCAGATTTAATTAGCTTTTTTAAAAGTATATTTGTGAAGATCTTAGAATAAGATCTGGTAGTACAAAAATATCCCCCCAAAATTCTGAGATACTCTCCTCTCTCGTGCAAAGTCTCTGTGTAGAATTCTTATGAAATTTCCCTTCTGTGTAGGGAGTTCTCTTCTGGGTTCCAAGGGCCAGTGACCTGGTAGAATTTTGAGGTTCCTTCTTGTCAATATATGGAGTATCTTCAGCTCTTGAATCTTTGGCCATTGCTTTTCTTGGAATGCAACCATTTAAAGTCCAAAGGTCATTCTCTGATCAAGGGGGTAGGTGAGTGGTTGGCTAAGAGACCCCTAAGCACTTCACTCTCAAGGGCTTGCCTAGAACTGCCCTACTACCAAGTTGGCTAGCTGTTGGATTGTACATTGGCTTGTTGTTTTGTCCATTTTTCACAAGGGGGAAACAAGAAGTGTGTGCATGTGGAGAGGGCAGAACAGCTCATGAAGAGCTTTGAATGCCGAGTGGAGTGTTTTATATTTGATTCTAGAGGTGATAGGGAGTCAATGGAGCTTATTGAGTTTGGGGGCTGGGAGTTTCTTTACTTTTGAAGATACTTCTTTCTGCGGATATAAATTAAAACTCAATTTTCCACATCTCATCTCATAGCATTCTATATTGGTCTCATTCATTGGATCCCATAGCATTTTACAGTCTTTTTATGCACTTATTGCATTTTAATTTGTATTCATTTTGTTTCCATGTGTCTTATCTCCTGGAAGGACCTTAGCTTAAAAGGGCCAAGGTCTCCCACTGCATTCTGGGCTGTCCCAGTCAAACTGATCAATATCTGACCCCTAGACCCAGATGACTCCAGAGGAGAAAGTGAGGCTGTTCACTTTGCACAGCCTCCTTCACTCAAATCAAAGTCAATTGAAGTCATGTCATCATCTCCCTATTGTCATGGTCCTCTTCAAGAAAGAAGGACAAACCACAACTGTTTGTAAGTTCCTTGAGGGCAAACCATGTCTTAATTGTTTTCTACATCTCCCTCAGTGCCTAGCAAAGTGTTTTGCACATAGTAGATGCTTAATACATGTTTGTTGAACAGATGAATGAATGAGATATATTCTTATTCACTGACAGGAAACAATCCACTTGTTTCTCACAAACCCTAGGAGAGTAGCCAATTGTTTACATCTGATGTTTAATCAAGTGATAATCTAGAGATGAATTATTCCAGGTCCCAATACCTGATTTAGAAGGATCTACTTTCCTCCCTTCATGTATACCTCCACCAGCCTCTCTTTACTTAAAAGGAAAAATTCTGCCACAGAACCTGAAATTAGAGCCAGAAAAGGTGCATTAGGTACTCTATCCTTGCATTGCCAACCTCCTCCCCCCTCAGCATGCACTTAAAAGGATATAAAACATGAGCTGCCTACCTCAGAGAAAGAAAAGACATGTTCTGCACCATTCCAGTCTCTCAGGTAACTATGAATTTAGGATAATGTACAGTACATACTTTTCTTCGCCTTGATGATTCCCTATAGAGTCATTATCGTCTATCATGCAGAACTCTCATTATGGAACATTTTCACTGAGCTCCTGAAGTTGACTGTATAAGTCACTCACCACTTTCCTCACCATGACAAGCACAGGAGGTAGCTCTCCTTTCTACAGAGCTGACCTCCTCAGCAAGTCCTCATTCATCACAGATTCTCAGGATGGACTACCCCTTCTCTCCCCCGACTCCATCCCATCCTGTACTGCAATCTCTCTCACTGCTAGGACTGTCCCACACTGTCTCAATTCATTCTTCCATTCCTTGGAAACAAGTGTTCTTCTAGGACCCATTTCTCTGGGTTTTCCCTTGGTAGAAGAGCTTGAAAGTGCATGTTTTGTCTTATTCCCATACAAAATGACCACTAGGCATCACAGTCTTGTGGGAAAAGCTTTGGGTTAGTAAAGGGGAGTCTGGTCATTCAAGTCTCAGCCTTGACACCTTTAACCATGTGACCCTGGGCAAATCATTTCACTTTGGAGTTTGTCTTCTTGACCAAACATAAAGTTAAAGATGGAAAGGATCTTGGAAGAAATTTAGTTCCATCTGCTTAAGTTATAGATCAAAAAACTGAGACCTAGCTAGGCTAAATGAGCCTTGCTCAGTCACACAGATAGTAAGTAACAAGACCAAGAACGACAGAATATGAGAGTTAGGATATCAGAAGCCACTAAGTCCAACTCATTCATAGAAGGGCAAGTATCCCTTCTATAACATATCCAGTAAGTGACTCTCTAACCTTTTCTTAAAGTCTTCCAATGGGGAAGAATCCATTGAGGATGCAGCCAGGTGGTGCAGTAGATAGAGTGCTGACCCTAGAATCAGGAACACGTGAGGACTTGAGACCACAGGTTCCCCACCCTTGATTTTAGACCAATCATGTGGCATGAATTGAAAACGCTTCACCTTGCTGATGATTTTATCAGTTAGGGGTGGGTATGAATTTCCATAACAGTGGTCCCTAAATGAATGAAATTACAAATCCAAGATAAATCAATGTAGGCCGAAGAGATAGCTTTGTCTGTGGTGCGACTTAAGGGATGTCATCACCCCACCCTTCTTCAAAAAAATCTCTCCTATTGGCTCCTCTAATTCTAGAACTGCCCATATTACTCTTTCCTTTTATTTAATGTATTAAAGGTGACAGTCCAAATACAAATCTTCTCTGAAAGAAGGGGTAAAATATCTATTTCTTATTATTCTTTAATACCTTAACACCAATTCATAATAGAATCATAGCATTTCATAGGAGTCAAAGAGACCTTAGAGATCATCTAGTCTAAGCAGATCATTTTATAAATGAGAACATCAATGCTCAGAAAGGTTTGACTTGTTCGAGGTCACAGAGGAAGTCAGAGCTGGGTCTACAGCGCAGATATTCTGCTGATGCAAGGATCTGATTGTCTCAATACTCTTTATCAGACCAGTCCTGGCAGAGGAGAGGAATAGGAGCCTAGGGACAAAGTGTATGGAGTAGCTGGGTTTTGATGAAAGGAAAGGGGTTCAATAAGAATTCAGAACTGCCATAGGAGATGGCCTGTGGTGTAGACCTGAGGTAAGGGAGCACTGGCAGAATGAGGGCACAAATGCAAGTGATCAGAGTGGGAATAGGGCAAAGAGAATCAAAAGCAAGAAGGGGTTGCAAAGAAGGTGATCAAGGAGACTGAAAACAGATTGTGCCTACTTCAGGATTCTACCCAGTTCTGGCCCCCTGTCAATACTTGGGTTACTGCCACAAACTGCCAGTAGGTACTATACCAAGGTACAAGAGTCATCAGCCTGGAAATTCGCCATCATTCCATTATTGAGGATGTGGGCTTTTTACATTTCCTAATGGACCATGCTGGATACTTGGAAGGCACCTTTAGGTTATAACCTCAGCTGAGATGGACCAGCCCAGAGGGCAATCAGGCTATTGCCTGGCTGCCTGTGAAGTAAATGGCTATTGTCACACTTCTCCAGGGTAAAACAGCCTGCTAGTTCCTTCATACCCTGCCTAATGGCCTGGCAAGAGAGTTAACTTGGACAACCTGGGCCATTCTTTGTGAGGATTCCGCACACCATGTTTCTATTAAAGGAAAGATTCTTTCAGTCCTGAGTTTCATTCCCATTCTCCTACTCATGCCCAGCATCAGATAATCTACACTTTGATTATTCACTGGCCTCTCTCAGGGAGCCTGAGATAATCAATCATTCTCCTTAAGAGAATTCTGTATCCTGTGGAGCATACTATATTAATAGCTCTACTGGTATAGCACTTTTAAAAGTTCTTAAGCAAATCTACACAAGACTCTCAAAAATTTATACCCAAAATATTAACTTATACTCAGAAATTGGTTAACCAATGATGAGATGGCGACTCAGGGAGATGTGATGTTAACAAGTCAACCTGATGTTACTCAGTCAACCTGTCAATCAACAAACAATGGTCATAATTGAATGGAATCCAACACTGCAGCTGATGGGAAATGAATTTTCTATATGTTGGATATCGGGGAGAAGCTTTTTGTTCCATCCTCTGGTCCTTCAATCAGTGGGGCAGTAGCTACTGATGAGGTCTGAATCCCAAAGCTGAAGCAGTTTCCTGGTGATAAAGTTATAAAGATAATGATGGTAGAGTAGAATTCAAAGAGCTGATGCTGCATTGGAAATGAATAATTTTCAGGGTATCTGAGGTAGAAAGAGAATAGGTTATGAAGATCTTTAAATGCCAAATAGAGGCACCTAGCTGATTCAGTGGCTAGAGCACTAGACCTGTAGTCGGGAAGACCTGAGTTCAAATCCAGTCTCAGTTACCCATTAGCTATGTGACCCTGGGTAAGCCATTTAACATCTGTTTGCCTCAGCTGCCTCATCTGTAAAATATGGATATTTATAGCACCTACCTTCCAGTGTTGTTGTGAAAACAAAATATGATAGTAATTGTAAAGAACTTAGCACAGTTCCAGGCACATAGTAAGTGCTATATAAATGTTAGCTATTATTGCACTGTATAAAGTTAGTTATTGTTGTTGTTGATGATATCATTGGATTTATTCCTAGAGGTAATAAGGAACCACTGGAACATACTAATGGGGGTGGGAAAATGTACTCTGTGATCTAATCAACCTGGCCTCCTCACTGTTCCTGGAACAAGACACTCCATCTCATAACTACAGGCATCTTCAATGGTTGTCCACTAAGGCTGTGGCTTCTGAATGGAGAATGGATTGGAGAAACTTAAGGCAAGGGAATCATCTAAAAACTACTATGAAGTAGCTAATGAGCATCTGAACTAGACACATAGTTTTATAGGTGGAAAAAGGGAGGATATAGCCAAGAAATGTGGAGATAGAAATAAAATGAGTTGAGGATGACACTGAGGTTGGGGATTGACTGAGTAGTAAGTGATTTCCTCCAAAATAATTTCTCTCTCCCCTAACCCTCCCCTCTTTCTAACTGCTCTATTACCACTGAGGGTACAGCCAAGTTAACACAGGATAACACTACTGCTTATTCTCATACCCCATAGTCCATCAGTTGCCAAGGTCTGTCATTTCAACCTTTGTAATAACATGTCCTTTTCTCTCTCCTGATACTGCTACCAGTCCAGTACAGGCTCTTATCACTTCACCTCTAGACCATTGTAATAATCTACTATTGGTTTTCCTGATTTTCCTGCCTCAGGTCTCTTAGCAATACAGTCCTCTACTCAGCTCAAATTTGATCTGCCTAAAGCTCAAGTCTGACAATGCCATTCCTCTATTAAATCACCTTTAATGGCTGCCTATTGCCTTCAGGAGCAAATACAAAATATTCTGTTTGGATTTTAAAGTCCTCCATAGGCTTTCCTTTACCTTTCTAGTCTTCTTTCACCTTCTACCCCCAACTCCCATGTACTCTGTAATCTAGTCAAACTGGCCTCCTCACCGTTCCTGGAACAAGACACTCCATCTTGTGACTCCAGGAATCTTCAATGACTCTCCACTAAGCCTGGAGTGCTGACGCTTCATCTCCACCTTCTACCTTCCCTGACTTACTTCAAGTCTCAGCTAAAGTCTTACCTTCTGCAGCAAGCTTCCTAATCCCACTTTATGTTAGTACCTTTCCCCTAAAATGACCCCCAATTTATCTTGTATCTTTTTCAAACATAGTTTACATATTATCTCTTCCATTGATCTCTGATTTCTTTAAGAAATTGTCTATCTTCTTTCTTTATATTCTCCATCATCTAGCTGGGCACATAGTGTGCACTTAACAAATAACTAATTGACTAATAGAAATGTTAGGGAGAAGGGAGGGTTTGAAGAAGAAAAGTAATGAGTTATGTTTTGAAAATGTTGAGCTTGCTATGCCTATGGAACTATCCAAAAGTTGGTTGGTATTAAAAATTATCAAAGGGGCGGAGCCAAGATGGCAGAGTGAGAGCAACGACTCACCTAAGCTCTCGGACAAACGCCTTCAGGTACCTCCGAAAGGAGAATCTGACCAAAGTTTGGAGGTGCGGAATCCAGTGGGAGGCAGAAGGTGACAATTTCGGAGCTCA
>CM053773.1:100804158-100842428 GCA_028658325.1 Potorous gilbertii | reverse complement strand
CTACTACAACTACTACTACTACTACAACTACTACTACTACTACTACTACAACTACTACTACTACTATAACTACTACTACTACTACTACAACTACTACTACTACTACTACAACTACTACTACTACTACAACTACTACTACTACTACTATCATTACCATTACCTAGCAAACTAGAATTTCTATAGCACCATAAGCTTTTCTAAGCACTTTGCATATATTATCTCACTTGAGTCTCATAACGACACTATGAGGTAGGTTCTAGCATTACCTCCAATGAACAGATAAGGAAACTGAGTCTGAGAGTAATTATGTGACTTGTCCAGGGTTACCTAGCTAGTCAGTCCATGTTGTCTCTGTTTTATCTGGAGAGTCACTTGGGTACTCAGAGTATGCTAACAGTAGGAAATGACAGGACCATGGTTTAATCAATGTAGTAATTCCTGTCCCCTTAACTACTGATGTAAACTGTCATATGACTGATGGCTGGATGACAATGAATCCATCCAATGGGCAAACCTCAGTATATCTCAGGGTATATAAGACCCTAAGGAGTTAGCTGGAGACTTAGTGATTCAGTTTAATTCAGTCCAATACAACAACTACTTATTAAGCCTCTGTGAAGAGAAAGGGGGGAAATTCAAAGATTCAGTGGTGAAGACTCTTCCAGTCTCCCATGGCTCATCTCCACCTACCGTTTCCATTGTGCTGTTTGGGAGGCGAACAAAGGTCTGGCCACATGGGCCCCCTGGGATCTTGCTTTGGTTTCCTGGCCTGCATGAGACCTCTGAATTGGACTTCACAGTGCTTTAAGCAAACAGCAAGGACGGAGACACATCCTGTTATATTTCCTGCATCTTTCAAGTGTTTCTGATTACTCTCCAAGAGAGCCTTTCCTTGGTCGCGTTTCCTTTTTCTTTTCTTGCCTTTCCTTGTTCTCTCCTCTTAGAAAAAAATCTGTAGACACTCTGCATGGTGATAATTAGGATGTAATGTTCCCTTGTAGTGGAAGAGTTTACTGGATGTGTAAAACAGATGTTTGCTACAGGAGGGATCAAACAGCCGTATCATAAAGTACTTGTAGGAGCAACACTGGGTCAGGAGGAGGGGAGGGGAGAAAGGAAGGGGAGGAAAGGGGGAAACAAACATTTATAAGCACTTATTATATGCCAGGCATCGTTCTAAGCACGTTACTAATATTATCTAATTTGATTCTCACCACAACTCTGGCAAGTAGGTACTGTTCTTATCTCTATTTCACAGTTGAGGAAAATGAGGCAGACAGAAATTAAATGACTTGCCTAGGGTTACACCAGAGCAAGCTAGGTGGTGCAGTGCACAAAATGCTGGGCCTGGAGTTAGGAACACCCAACTTCAAATCAAACCTCCAACACTAACTGTGTGACTTTGGACAAGTCACTTAACCTCAACTTTCTCATTTGTAAAATGAGCTGGAGAAGGAAATGATGAACCATTATAGTATCTTTGCCAAGAAAACCCCCAAAAGAGGTCACAAAGAGTCAGACATGACTAAAATGATAACAAAGAGTCACATAGTTAATATGTGTCTGAGGTTGAATTTGAACTCAGGTCTTTCTGATTCCAGGACCAGCCATCAATCCGCTAACCTATCTAGTTAGTTTTGTGGGGAGAAGAGAAGATAAGAGTGCCTATTTCTTATAGAAAACACATCCTTCTCTCCCTTTTCCTCCATCTCCACAAACTGTCACATTTCTGTCACTACAGACATCCCCTGGTTGGTGACCTCTGGGAAGTTGGGCTGGATAAGTCATAAGCCTTGGGGCTGATTCCCAGCCAGGCAATTTTTAACCATCGGACCTTAGGCAAAGTCCCTGAGAATCTCTGAGCATGAGAGACGTAAGACTGTAAAATTGGGATATTGATACTTATACTGTCTACCTCCTGTTGTGAGAATCAAATGAGAAGATGTATGGAAAGTCCTCTGTAGCCATAAAATACTCCAGATAAATAAACTAGATAAAGAGGCAGATGATGGTGCCATAGAGCTCTGGGTTTAGAGTCTGGAAGACCTGATGTTAGGCACTTATTAACCGTGAAGCCCTCAGCATGTCACTTAAGCTCTCTTTGCCTCAGTTTCTTGAACTGTTAATTGGTAACAATGGTAGTATTTGTTTTGCAATATTGATTTGATGATCAAATGAAATAATGTCTGCAAAAGTACTTAGCATAATGCCTGGCACATAATAAGTGCCATATAAGTGGTTATTGCCACCATTTTTCTAAAAATATACCCTTTGATCATTGCTACAAGCTGGGGCAGCTGAATGGCACAGTGAATAGTAGAGTACCAGTCAAAAAGTCCTGAGCTCAAAGCTGGTAGTTTCTTTTACACATAATACCTCACATTCTTGCTCTAGTGATCAAGAGGAAAAAAATTAAATTGGTTCTTATTAAGCTCAGCCACTCACTAGCTGGGTGACCTTGGGCAAATCACTTACCCCTGTTTGCCTCAGTTTCCACATCTATAAAATGAACTGGAGAAGGAAATGGCAAACCATTCCAGTATCTTTGCCAAGAAAATCCCAAATGGGCATGCAAAGGTCAGACACAATTGAAAACAACCGAGTAACAACATTACTACAAGACTGAGGGATGACAGATTAACTTCTCGGGATTTGAAGGTACCCATGGAAGACTAAGAGGTCTAGAAGATGGTCCCTAGTATGTGGAGCATATAAGGACCTGGATAAGAATTGCACTAGTGTAGTGGATTGATGTATTAATTAATTAATCAATAAATATTATAAAGTACCTACTATGTTCTAGGCTCTGTTAGGTGAAAGAATGAAGCAATTACTCCTTTCAAGAACTTACAGTTTATTGGTACTATATAATTCATATGTATGTATGTGTATTTTTATACATATAAACATATGTATATATGTAGAGAGTAAATACAAACAAATAAATTGTTTAATATAAGGTAATAGAGTTAGCAGTTGGGGGAATCAGTATGGGCTTCACTTAGAAAGTGATATTTAAGCTGTGTCTTAAAGGAAGAGAGGGAATCTGTGAAGCAGAGAAGAGGAAGGACCATATTCCAGGCATGGAAGACCAGTGCAGAGAAGACAGTTGCAATTACTGGGTGTGAGGAATAAGGAGGAGGCCTCTGGTTGGGTCATTCCATGTGGGAAGGTAAATGATGTCAGTGAGGCTGGAAAGACAAGGTAGGGTTGGGCTTGGGAGACATGAGACTGATGTTATCTTGCTGAAATGCCTCTCCCTCAGGATCTTACTGATACAGCAGCTTCCTTGACCATAAGAGAAGGCAACTTTGCCTTTTCTGATGGGAAATAGAGAGGGAAAGGACATTGCTGCCATATTCAGCTCTTACTGTGGACACTAGCAGCTTTTCTTAAGACATATTAATGCTAAGCATGCATTTGGTCATCATGGTAATTATTAGGATGATATACCCAAATATGGCCATATGCCAAACTTCACTGGGGGTTCCTCTGGTTCTCTTTGTATTCCTTGGATACCTGCGGAGCCCAGGAAGTTCATCTGTTATCCTCCATTTTGCAACAGTAGTCAATAATTGCATTTATTTCTGCAATCTAATGACACTGGCCTCTTTGTTGTTTCTCGTATATAACACTCCATCTCCCCAATCTGGGATCATGCCTGGAATTCCCCCTCCCTCATCTCTGCTTTCCAGCTTCCCTGATTTCTTTCATATCTTAGCTAATGACCCACCTCTTATAGGAAGTATTTCCCAGTTCTACTTAATCTTAATGTCTACCATCTGAGACTCACCCCCAACTTATCCTTCATCTACCTTGGTTGTACATAGTCGTTTTTAAGTCTTCTTTCCCATTAGACTGTTTTGTACTTTTCTTTGTATCTCTATCACTTGGCGCAATGTCTGGCACATGACTGGTGCTCAATAAAAGCCAGTCAGCTGACTGATTTATCTAACACTTTATGGTTACAAAGAACTTCCCATACATCATCTCATTTGGCCCCCACAACAGGAGGTAGATGGTGTATATATCGATCTTCAATTGTACAATGTATAAACCTGAGCTCAGAGATGCTTGGGGACTTTGCCTAAGGTCATCTGGTTAGTAACTGGAAGAGGAGAGAATCAGTACCAGGACATCTGATTATGAGTCTGGTACTGCTTTTATCAGAGCATAATTGCCTAAAGCACTAGGAGAGTGACCATTTGGGGAGTGGGGGTGGGGAGAGGGGCAGAGGAGGAGTGATGTCTGTAAGAAAAGGTACACAAATTTGTAAGCCCCGATTAGGAACCAGTGGGATGAATTATGCATTTCAACGTTTTGAACATCAATAAAACTCTACGATGAAAATAACAACAAGAAAAAATTTCAGCAAAAATATTCCATTCCCTCACAGAGTTTTCTCCGACATAAAAAATAACTTTGAAAAGTGCAGGTCCCATTTTGATGTGTTTGAACTAGTAACTCTTCCTGGATTGTCCTTAGACAAAAGTCTCTGTTTAATCTATTGACAGGTAAGAAGAGTCTTTCAAAGGACTAATTCCATTTGGAGCAGTTGTTTTTATTGTTGGTTTTCTAGAATACAGATGTCTTTAGTCTAATGTATTCTACAGTATGTCTTCTGTCAGCTCGGGAAAGAAGACAAACAGCTGCTCTGTCTTAAAACTGGGGCCTCTTTATAAACTAGCTGACATAAGCTAAATTGAGCTTCACCCCATAGAAAGATTTTAATAAACAAAACTAGCTGGTCAGCACATTGCTCTAGCATATTTAAACATCTCCTATGGCTCGCTTCTGTGTTTCACAGTCCTTGAGTTTCTGTACAAAACAAATCCATATAATGAGTCTGAGCACAAAACAGAAACAAGAACTCTGCCCTCTCCCCACAATTGGAAGCACCAGAGAGACACCGAGTAAGTCAAGAGAATGTGACTTCAAACTCTACCTCAGACACACTAGCTGTGAAACCCTGGGCAAGTGATTTAATCTCTTAGCCTTAGTTTTCTCATCTGGAAAATGGGAATAATGTTGAACACCATCCCACAGGGTTGTTGTGAGGATCATTGTGATAATGTGAATAAAATGCTGTTCCAACAAAGCACTATATGCCTGTTAACTATTATTAATCACTACATTTCATAGACTTCAGAGTTGGAAGGGTCTTGGAGATCATCCAGTCTGATTCTCTCATCCTATGGAAAAGGAAACGGAGACTGAGAGAAATGATATGACTTACCTGCCAGGGTTTCGCAAGTAATGAGGACTTAAGCCCAGATGCTCTGACTTGAAAGCCATTGTTTTTTCTAATATATGGTGCCCAGGTAAAATGTGAGATACTTAGAAAGAGGGCAGAAAGAACCTATGGGAAATGGCAAAGATAAAAATTACTTTGTTCAAACTTTCAACTTTATTAACTTATACAATCAAGTACTGATTACCGTGAATAAGAAATTTCCTGAAATGGCCCCATTATGCAAATTTTCTGTTTATATTTCCAATGAACTGGAACCAATGACCATTTTTTATATAATTATGACTTTGATTAGTGCAAACTTAAATACATGTGACCACTTCATGGGATTTATTATTTGCATTAATTGAGACCTAGCTGCAAATTCTGTGTGATGAAAATGGGCTTAGACCATTCATAGGTCAACGTAAATCTAGACATGAATCTCATTCATTTATAGCTTAATTATAAATCTACTCACTCTGGCTTCTTGTCTACTAATCTCCAAAAGCCTTCAAAGGTCAACTATGGTAGCTCACCCAACATATCATTTCTTCTTCTACACAATCTTCATCTCTACTTTCCAACACATACGCATACATGCACATTATTTATCAGCTCTGACATAATAAACACCAAAAGGAAGGAAACATGTCTTTGGGAAGAGGTTGATGAATCTAGTAAGGAGGGTTTTAAACTGAGATGGGTTTGGGACAGATGATCCTGAAGGGTAGATTCAGAACCTTAAAAAAATTAAAATTATAAGGTAAAAGAAGGAAGTCATGATATGGTGACAAGAAAGGCAGAAGGAGTTCTCTTTGTGGTGCCCAAGAACTGGAAATTGAAGGGATGTCCATCATTTGGGGAATGGTGATATATGAATATGATGGAATACTATATTATGCTATAAGAAATGATGAACAGGAAGACTTTAGAAAATCCTTGAAAGACTTATATGAACGGATGCTGAGTGAAGTAAGCAGAACCAAGAGAATATTGTTCACAGAAACAGGCACAGTGTGTGATAACTTATTTTTATGGACTTAGCCTTTCTCAGCAATGCAAGGACCTAAAATGGTTCCAAGGGACTCATGACAGAGGATGCCATCCACATCTAGAGAAAGAACTATGGAGTAGGAATGTAGAGTGAAGCAGAACTATTTTCTGTTTTGTTTTTTCTTTCTCATGGTTTCTCCCTTTCGTTATAATTCTTCTATTCAATGTGACTAGTGTGAAAGTGAGTTTATTAGGAATATATGTGTAGAGCCTATATCAGATTGCATGTCATCTCGTGGAGAGAGGGGGAGGGAGGGGAATAAAATTTAAAACTTATGGAAGTGAATGTTGAAAATGAAAAATAAATAAATTAATAAAAAAAGAAAGGCAAGAGGAAACACTCCTTAGGTCACCTGCTTCATCACTATGGGGATGCATAGAGCTAGAAGATAGACAGGTGTTGGGAGACCAGATTTACTTTCACTCTCACACCTATGACTTGAGTGGAATGATTGAGAAAAGGTGGGAAGAAAAATTGTATGGTCCCAGAGCCATGATGGGTTGTTTAAGGGAAATAAAGGAGAAGAACCATGATGAGGTTGTCATGAGCTTATGTCAGGGCTATTTAAACAGTTTACTCTGTAACTATATGCACTCACATATACATACATGTACATATACATGTACACATATACACACATATGCACACATGCACATATACACTTACATACATACACACACACAGTCTCCTCAGTTTAATTATAGAATCCCAGAGAGTGGGGACTGTGTTTTTACTTCTTCTGTATACCCTGTAATACCTCACAGAGTGGTTAAGTAAGCTGCTTTCATTAATTGCTTTTTGAATGAAAGGCTCAGTAGTTTCTTCAAAATAAGGGCTCAAGAAATTAAGGATTCTTTGAATTTGCCTTCCAGTTCCAAGTCCTACAATTATTTCTTCTCTGTTAAAGGACTTTTATGTTGATGAAGTCATATATGGTCACTGTAAGCTGTGATTTTTCACTCCCAAACTTCCATTTCCTTATTGACCTCCATTTGTTTCTCAGTTTATAATATACACTATGTTTAGAAATTATGAAATAGCATTTCCTAAAAAAAAAAAAATCTAATGCAAACTTGGCTTATTATCCTTGTTCTGAACAACTAATGTTCTAACGGCCCCATAAGGTGTGGAGTAGGGGATAGAGTACTGGGCCTGGAGTCAGGAAAACCTGAGTTCAAATCTGGCCTTACACATTTACTAGTTGTGTGACACTGGGCAAGTCATTTAACCTTGTTTGTCTCAGTTTCCTCATCTGTAAAATGAGCTAGAGAAGGAAATGGCAAACCACTCCAGAATCTTTGTTAAGAAAACCCCAAAAGGATTTACGAAGGGTCAGATACAACTGGATAACCACAAAGGAAGGCTGCTGGAAGAGTTCTTTACCCTCCAGCCCTTTTATCAGAGGGGCAGAATATAGGATAAAACATCTGAGGCTAAAAGAATGTGGATCCTGGTCAGTTCCTTTTTCATTGTTTGGTATGGACAGTTTTTGTCCCTTTGACTGCTCAATGTGTTCATCTGTGGCTTAGATGTCATTTTTCTCCCTCTGTGTTTTGACCTGCTTGGTCCTTCTCCCTTTCCCCCTAATTCTTTCATCCTGCCAGGCATCATTGTCAGCTATTGGCTGAATTGAATGCCAATTATTTAAAACAGAAACAAACCCCTGTATTTTCTGTTTTCCAGATAGCAGAACTGGGGTCAGTGCAGAGAATGCTTTAAAAAGCCCCATCCTCTGATTTAACCAGGATAGAAAGTCCTGTTGTAGAAGCTTCTTCTACTCATGTTGATGAACAACTTTTCTCTAACTTACCTTCTTTATTTAACTAGCTTCCTGGGAAGCTGAGAGTTTAAGAAATTTGTCCTTGGCCATGATGTATGTATGGGAGGCAGGATTTGAGGTCAGGTCTTCCTGACTCCAAAGCTGGCCCTTTATCTACTGTATGCCAGACTCAGTATGAGGATGAATTTTCTAGTAATTTCAACTGTTCAAAAATGGCATATGATACCTTCTGTAGTGGTGACATTGTTATCATGGAAGTATTTAAATAATGTGTTGGTGAGCCATGTGTGAGGGACGTCATGTAGGGTACTACCACATGGGATGGGTGGATGTACTCCAATGTCCTTTCCCATTCATTCTTTCTCCTTATATCCCCAGTGCCTGGAACATAATAGATACTGAATCAATATTTGTTGATTGGTTGATTGATTGACAGTCTTCTGACATAATCCCTTGAGGCAGACAAAGCATGGAACAAGTTCAGATTCAATTATTCTTTAGGACCCCAAAACATTCCTCTTCTTCCCCGCCTCACCCCCAGCCCTTTGCCTCAACCACCTATGAGATTTTGTTTGTGTTTGTTTTTCTTGTAGATAAAGAACATGAAATCCAAGGGTCTTTTCATTCAAAAGCACTTTGTATAGTCCAAAAGGTAACTTCAAAAGCCACAGAGGCTGCAGGGGGAGCTTGTTGCATTCCAGGTACAAGAGGCCTGGACACTTTTATAATGGTCAGAACTATGAGATAAAGGGAATCTTCATTCAGATGTTGCTGGCACTTATTTTGGACTCAGTTTCCTTCTGATCTACTTTTGGAAATAGCTTTTTGGTTTGAACAAAACAACTCAAGAAAAGAAAAATGAGCTACATATCCCAAACAGATAGGTACATGTGAAAATATAGATTAAATTGGTAGTTTCCAAAAGGAGGTTCAAGAGAATTCACCTAATGAGTAGGCGTAGATTGATGAGTTTACTGCTCTCTACAGAGAGGCAACAATGGAAAAAAACACTAAACGGGGAACAGAAGACAAGGGTCATAGCCTCAGTTCAAGCACTAATCTGTCTGGTCACCTCCTCCCTCTAAGCTTCGGTGTTTTCATCTGTAAAATGGATGAGTCAGAATAAATGACATCTTGATCCCTTTCTAGCTTTAACATATTTAGTTCATATATAGACCAAGAGACATAGAAAATCAAAGGGGGATACTTAACTGTGATTTTACTATAAAGCAAACCTTAGAAGGCAGCTGTGTAGGGAATAATTTGATTTTGATAGTGTTGAGACTGAAGCTGATGTGTATCTGTTCCTGCAATTCTAATTGTCAGGAGTGTGTGCTGGTTCATTGTGCATGACATCTAAAAGTAAAAGGATGGAATATGTAGCCTTGTTTGAGGGTGGGACAATGCAGGATGAAGGATGGAGAGGGCAGTTATCAGAAAATTTGAAGACCTAATGCATCTTGCTTTTTGCCTGGTCTTTTTCCCTCTTTATAGAAATAGAGTGATATCAAAGTGAGTAGCATGCTTAGATTATGGGCCAATGTTACTGTTAGACATGTTTCATTGGTATGCTTTGAAAATATGTATTTAAAAAAACCCAAAAACAAAACTGACTGTGAGCTGGGGCTAAATGGGATCTTGAAAAGGTGAAAAACAGTGAGGATGGGAAGGGTACCAGCCCAGCTCTTTGTTGTGATGATGGTGGAGTCAAAACCAAGCAGAGCAGCGGATGGTAAATGAAGGCATGCTATAAAGGAAAGCACTGTCCATCCCAAGGGTGCTGGTGCTGCTGCTGGTGTGCTGGAAAAGCTGTGCTGCTAATACTCTTGTTCATTTGTTTCAGTCATGTCTGATTCTTCATTACCCGGTTTGGGGTTGTTTTGGCAAATATGCTGGAGTGTTTGCCATTTTCTTCTCTACTCATTTTACAGATGAGGTAACTGAGGCAAACAGAGTTAAGTGACTTGCCCAGGGTCACACAGCTTACCAAGCATCTGAGGCTAGATATGAACATGAGTTGTCCCAATTCCAACCCTAGTGCTCTGTCCACTGAACCACCTAGCTGCCCACAATATTACTGCGTGTCTATGCAATTTTTGTTATAACAATATGTGGTTTTCCAGTTGGAAAAGTGTGGATGGTACTGGGGGGCAGGAGGAACTAGGTAAATAAACTCTGACCTTGATATGAGAAACTATTTGAATCTCTAGGTAAGGTCAAGGTAGGTCAAAGCATTCCGGTTTATTGGTCCTTGTTGTCTGGGGAACTAGGGTAGGCCAACTCAGGAGCTCAGAATCATGATGAAATAGTAAGAGAGGTGGGAGATTAGCATCTACAGACCCTCAAATTCAGGGTACAGGCCTGCCCCAGCTTAAAGTCTGCCTAAAGCAGGTGGAAGAGGTTTAAGATTAGCAGATGAAAACCTCCCATGGGGTCAGAGGATGCAGACTACCAGGAAAGGGTGAGGAAGGTGCTGGACCTCCTGAAATCTGGTACAGGTAGCTTTGTGGCAGATAGGGAAGTTATTTCTCCCTAAGAGTTTAGTCAGAAGGTTGATGGCGAAGTGATCCAAGATAAGCAGCTAGGGAGTCTTAGAAGGTAAGCTTCTGTTAAACTCCCATAGAGGGCTGGGGAAGCAGATTCCAGAAAGTGACAAAGGAAAGTTCTGACCCTTTAATTTTGTGGCCGTGGAACTAGAATTGAACAAAATCAAGACCCAGGCTCAAGGAAAAATGTTTGGGGAACTCAATTGGAGATTATCTTACAGTCGGACATCATTATATTGATCAAAGCCCTTTGGGTCAGTTTTTCAATGAGTTCTGAGTTCATCTAACGAGGAGAACAGTACTAATGCTAATAGCATTAATATTACATTTTAAGGTTTATGAAATAATTTATAAATGTCATCTCATTTTGTTCTCACAGAAACCTTAGGGTATCGGTGCTCATATTTCACAGATGAGAAAACTGGAGAACACACAGATAGAGTAATGTATACAACTCACAGCTCCTAAGTATCTGGGACTGAATTTGAATTCAGGTCCCATACTACTTCTTCTAAGGGCTTGCAGTATCTTTAACAATATATTCTTAGATTTTGCTAGAAGTCTATCAGACTCAGTCTTGCAGTTTTAAGAAGTCTCTTAATTCCTTTTTAAAGATAAAATTAGGGCATCTTTTACCTGTTTTATGTCCTGTGATGCCTCTTTTTAAGAGTCTGGCGTTGGAGTATTGTCAGTCTCCCGGGATAATTTCCCAGTCAGCTTTACTTCAAAGTAAATCCAAAGGATAAGGAGGAGTCCAAGAACTGAATGCAAGCTGGGGTCAGAACCTGGAGTCCAAGGAACTTATCAGAGCCAAATCACGAGGAAGAGGCTCACACTTTGATGTAATCAAGAGTCAACACTAGGCAACAAACCAAAGCAGGATGCAACCTTGCTGACCTTTTATTTATTTATTTACTTATCTATCTATCTATCATTTGCTTGCTTGCTTATTTATTTATTTCTTTGTTTGTTCATTTATATAGCAGAGTAATGTCAGGGATATGGTTTTTTGCTTTTTTGATTAAATTTTATTTATTTCCATTTTTAGTTCCAAATTATC
Organism: Potorous gilbertii; assembly: GCA_028658325.1. Taxonomy (NCBI): domain Eukaryota; kingdom Metazoa; phylum Chordata; class Mammalia; order Diprotodontia; family Potoroidae; genus Potorous; species Potorous gilbertii. Next base: position 100,830,755 of record CM053773.1, on the reverse strand, counting down.
TCCCTCCCTCCATCTTTCTCCCAACTTCTGAGAAGGCAAGAAATACAAAAGCCCTCACAAATTTGAAGTCATGCAAATTTCTGCTTTAGCCATAGAAATCTAGATTTTAAAAAGAAGACCTGGTTCCAAGTCATACCTCTAATCCTGGCTAGCTGTGAGATCTTGGGCAAACCATGAGCTACATTTTTTTTTCCAGTGTAAAATGGGGATAATCCTAACGGTAGCTAAGATTTATATAGCACTTACCATGTGCCAGGCACTGTGCTAAATGCTTTACAACAATTATATTATTTGATGCTCACAATAACTCTGTGAGGTAGGTGCTCCTGGGGCCTACTCTAAGTGGAATGAGTGCTTATGCCTGATCCAGAGATCAGGGAAGACTTTGATAGGATAGGAGTTGACTGATAGTTCAGTCATTTCAGTTGTGTCCAACTCTTCATGACCCCATTTAGGGTTTTCTTGGCAAAGGTACCGGAGGGGTTTTCCAGGTCCTCCAGTTCATTTTATGGATGAAGAAACTGAGGTAAACAGGGGTAAATGACTAGATCAAGGTCAAACAGTTAGTAGGCGTCTGAGGCCCCATTTGAACTCAGGTAGATAATATCTCATTTTCTCTATTATCATCTACTCTGATGTCTCATTGTGATGCAGAGGTGACCTTGGGTTCTCTAAGACTATGCCAACAAAGCACAAATTCTGGTAGACCACTTCTACCACATTGGGAAGTTTTCAAATACAGACTGGGGATCGGTTATATGTGTACCATTTAGGAATTAACCTGGCTAAGCATGGAGGAGTTGTTCACTAGAAGGCTGACCACCTGGTGATTAATGTTTTTGGCAATCAAACCTAATGAAATGGATAATAAGATTGCCAACATCATTAATGGAATATGTACTTATAAAGATGAAATCATAGACCTTGCAGAATATCTAAGTAGACTCACCTCAAATGCATAGGCCTACACGTTTGTTCCTTTGAGAAGTAAGTAAAGTGAAGCAAATGAAAAGAGATTGTTACTATAAGGACAAAGGATCAGTCCAAGGTCTTTTAAGGTGCTATTTTCTGAATCAATGCTCAGTAAGTAATTATTGAACACCTATGATATACCAGATGCTGCTCCACATGGATAAGATTTTGTGATCTACATCCTTGGCCAGTTCCTTAGCCCAAGATGATTCCCCACTAAGCACCCACGGACAGCTGTGGAAAGTCCAAAATGCCTAGCAATTCCACTGCAGATATTAATTTTTTTATCAAATAATTGCAGGGCACTGAAAAGAAGAGTTTGGAACAGAATGATTATCCATGTCTTATTCATTTAGTTATGACTATGAGACAGAAATAAGAAAAGACCCTTTATTATTATTTGTTGCATATGTTTCAAAACCCACACAGTACAGACATCCCTGTAGTAAACAAACGGATTTTAGAAATGATTTCTGAATCTTATTATGCCTGTGATTTCTCATATTGCCTTCCTACTTGCCTATTTATCCTTGACAACTGACATATGCAAACAGACATTGCCTTGCAATTTTCTGGATTGAAGGTAGAGGGCTTTGCTTAGTCATCAAAGCAGGTTGCCCCTTTCTGAGGGAACTTTCTGCAATTTTTCTGACAATGTTTTGTTATTTCCCCATATCAGACCAGCATCCACACCCCCCTGAGTCGATAACATTGAATAATAAAATGGAATAAAATGACTTGGGAAAGAACTTTGGAGATCATCTAACACAATCCCCTTTAGTTTACTAATGGAGAAGTTGAAATGACTTGCCCATAGTGTCATAACTCAGTGACCAGAACCTTCTGGTTTCTAATTCAGTACTCTTACTGTGACTTTTCTTCTCTCAGTGAGTTTAGGGATGTCTTTTGGGATCTTGGCTTTTGATTCGTAAGGAGCAGTTCCCCTTCTTTCTCTCTATAATAAATAAGGCCAGCATCTAGAGTGCTAAGTGTACACAATTTCAATGAAAGCTTAGATACGTCCATGCATAACTAAAGTCTTAAGATGTTTTTTAAAAACCCAGTGAATAAGCAAACCTGCTTTTGGCAGGCTTCCAAGTTGTAGATTTGTGTGCAAATATGTAGAGGCCTCTTTGGGGAACCATTCCTTCTATCTTCGAGGAGGCTGCCTTCTAAGCTCTGTGGAGCTCACTGCCTCCAATGGAGTGAAACTGTGCCTTAAATGCCATGTTCTTAGCAAATGTCTATTTTTATTTCAGCATTCAGACAGACACATCCATGGCCTGGAGAAACCTCACTTCAGTGGAAAATGTTTCCCTCTCTTTATACCATTCCCCCCAATCCTCCCACCTGCAGCCATCAATCCTCATCATTCTGGTTAGGCAGACTCAGTGAGGTGTAAATGAAAAGAATGTGGTACTCTTTGGGATACTAGGATTCTCAGGAAGGTAAGCCAGCAGAGTTCTTGAGTGATGGAGATTAAAAAACATCCCTCCCCTTAAGTTTCTAAGGAAATTCAGAGTCCCTCTAGTATGGTAGTGGACTGAGAGAGAATAGGAGATGCCAGATTGGTTAAAATTATGGTTAAAATATTCCTTCCTCAGAAAGATTTTAGACTTGAGAGTGATTATAACCCATAGACAGAGACTACAATTAAATATGTAGAATGTTGTGTTTGAAAATATGCCTATAACATACCTGGTAGATGCAAGATAATACCAGCCCACGAGTGATGGTGATACCTGAGTTGGAGGAATGAAGAGTGGCAGGATTTGAGGTCGTCCAGTAGGGTGTGTGTCATCAGGCAACAGAATTGTGAGGGAAAAATGGGGGTTTTAGAAGTTCAATGAGAAAGTCGGGATGGCAGAACTGTGATATCCATTTTTATGAGAAGTAAGGGCAAGAATGAGAAAAAGGAAGAGACTGAATGAACTAAGAGGAACTCAGGATGGGGTTGGTTAATAAAAGAGATAGGTACCAAATCAAATGCCCTGAACCAGACCAAGGGCTAGTCAGAAGATGAATTAAGGTTGATTCAACTTAATTGACACATCAGGTGATCTTGAGAAAAACAGTTGTGACATAGTTTTAGGATGAGAAGTGGAATGAAATTCTGGTTAGGAAAAGATTTTACTTCCCCAAACTAGCAAAAATCAAGCACTTAGGATAACGAGGGAGGAAAAAAGACCCAGCCTCTGTTGAAGGACAAAGGCAGCATAAACCAGCAAGAGAGGACTGTGGAAATAAAGCCATCTTGAAAGAGTCTGTTAAATGTTTTCAACCTGAACCAAACTAGTAGAGTAATATCAGATTATAAACTTAGAACTTAATTCAGATTTTGCCTAGAAATCCCTCAGACCGTAGTAAAAATTAGGTGTATGCTTCACAGAGTTGTACAGTTTGAGTGTTGTCCCTCAGTGATTGGCTAATCCAACCTTCTCCTCTATATAGACTACTTGAAGTTCCTTATTCATGGCTCTCCATCTCCATAGTCCATGCTTATTCACCGACTATCCATGCCTAGAATGCTCACCTCTCTCACCTCCACCTTTTAGATTTCTTTCAAGACTCAGCTCCACTCACACTTGCTACAAGAGGCTTTCTCTCACTCTCTTCTCCTATGAGATGACTTATCATCCACTCTGTATGTATTTAGTATATATCTAGTTATTTCCATGTTGTTTCACCTCTTTAGAATGTGAACTCCTGAACTAAGTGGATGATTTTTGTCTTTTTAAAATGTCCCCAGCACTTACACAGTAAGTGGCACATAGTAAGTGCTTGATAAATACTTGTTGACTGCCTGAATGGCCAAAAGGAATTCCTACAATAGTATATTAAACAAGCAGACATTCATCTCTGCCTCAAGACCTCCAAGAAAGGAGAACCCACGACTTCAAGAGATAGTTGGGACTGAGAATCAGTCTGGAAGATTTGAGTTAGAATGCTACCTGCTGCACATCCTAGCTAAGAGAAGTTGGGCAAATCATTTAACTTCTCTGTGCCTCAATTTTTTCATCTGTAAAATGGGGTGATAGTAGTAGTACCTATCTCCCAGGAATCATGCTGAGGATCAAATGAGTTCACATTACAAAGCATTTTGCAAATCTTAAAGAGCTCCATAAATGTTGTGGCGTTATTCTTGTTACAATTTATCATTAACTCATGAGGCAGCTCATATCCACTTCTGGATAACTCAAATTGTTAGAAAGTTTTTCTTGACATCAAGCCCAAATGATCTGTTTGCCGACTGTCTGGACCCAAATGGTACAAAACCTAAGCTAGACTGACTAGGTCTCCCTCTTCTTCAGTTCTATGAACTGGGCCCTTCCAGGAACTTTTGAAGACCACAGATCACAGGACTTCAGAAGTCATCTAGTACATCATATACCTGACCAGCAATCCCTCTACAATCTCCCACTAATAGTTAGCTGGTATCTTTCTGAAGACCCTCAAATGACAGGAAGCTCACTGCTTCCTGAGTCAACACATTTCGTTCAAATGTGCCCTTCCTCAGTTCTCCTTAGGCTTGACTCATACTTCTGAGAAGTGCCCTCCCAGTCCGCTCCCACCCCCAACCCCTCTTTAGCGTATTTGACTGACTTTGACACTGGATGCCAGGGTGGGCATGGAAGATTAACTTTCTTTTTGTCATGTAAGACCAATGAGAAGTATTTTAACAAACATCTTCAGTCTTGGTGCAGGACAGCATGAACCCTGATCTGGGTTCTAGACCCTCTCTCCCTGGTTACTAACCAACTGGTTAGTATGACTTCAGATAAGTAAAGCAAACTCTCTGCATATGTTTCTTCATCTATGAAAGGAGAAGGAAGGAATTTAATTTGGGGACTACGAATTTTTTAAAAAGTGAATAACTGCTTCACTATGGCTGTTTTCCTTTGTAATGCTATGTACTTTATTATATACATTTAAAAACTATATTCTGAGAAGTGGTCCATAGGTTTCATCAGGCTGCAGAAAGGATCACTAACATCAAAAAAGGTTAAGAAGTCCTGAAACAAACTGTGACTGAAGTCCCTTCTTCCTCTGATCTTTGATGATTGCTTACTAGTTCTGATTCTGGTCCACTTGATGGTGGGATCTTTTTACAGATTCAGCTAAATCTCTCCCTTTGAAATGTTTGCTGAGAAAACTCATTTGAAAATCCAGAAGGTCAAGATTCCAAAGAACTACAAGATCTACACAGTTCTATTCAATGACCTGGAGGGTGATGGGTTCCTTAGGAATTTTCACTGATAGAACTCTCCTCCCCATCCCAACCTCTACCTCCCCCTCCTACCAGTCACTCATCCTGTGATAATCATGAATATGTTCTTGTTTGACCCATCATCCCCTTAGGATTCTAAGATACTTAAAGGCAGTGACTACATCTCTCTGCTTCATTCTTTCCACTTCCCCACAGAACCTGGTACAGTATTTTGCCCACAACTGGCGTTCGATAAATGTTGTTGACTTGTTGAATATTGATTTTCATCATCTGTTCTGTTTGCTGACCAGAAAGCCAAAGATAAAGCGTTGGCTTGAATCTATTTACGGTTCATTGTACTCTCCTATCACATTTCAACCCCCCAAACCTCTCCCCTCTTTCTTTCAACTATGACTTTCTGACCTTTCTATTTATGTCTTGTTTCTTCAATTCATGGAAGCCAATGGGAGGGACAAATTGCTTTCAAGCTCTCCTTTTTGGTTTATACTCCCCTCCATTCCAATTCTAAGCATAGCCTAGAAAACATGACATGGTGGGCCTTGTAAAAAATTATTATTTCGTGACCATCCTTCACAGAAGAGGGGAAAGAGTACAAGACTGGTGGGTGGGATGCCACTTAGAAAATTCAAGGAAATGGCAAAAGGCCAGACTCAGGTATCTGACAAAACCTGCGTACACCTGCAGTAAAGTAGTTAAGGTACTTCTCCAGGAAAACTGGCTCAAAGCCAGGCCCATCTTGCCTTGACTGCAGCCTGTGATATTTCTGTGTAACAAAAGCTTAACAATCACGTTAACAAGCCATTTAGCAGACACCATAACTGCCTGGACATTCAGGTTTTCATCAGATTTTGCCTCCTAATGACAGGCCCTAAATGAGCCTTAAGATTTAATATGATTGGTTTTGGCTGGTCTGAGCTTCCTGTCTTCCTGGCATACCCCTCTGTCATCAAGGAGGCTTATGAAGGGACACCTGTCCGTGAGGGCATTGTTAAACTGAGTGCTAACATGGTTAAAGCATGTTACCTCTGGCTACGTTTATAGAAAAAAAAAAAAAAAGATTGGACCTTTTCTTTGTCCCATATGCTTTTATTATGAACCTGAAACAATCACACCAAACATTAGCAATGAAACAAAAACCCTTTTAGCAGCTTAAGTTTGCTGGCACAAAACAAATTCAGGAAATCCCCTTTCTACATTGTAAGGATGGTACTGATTTCTTTAAAAAAGTAGTGGACTCTGTAGAACAAAACATAGCCTTGAAGGCCCCCTTTTCTCCTTTCATCTTCTTCTCCCTTCCCCCTTTTCTCTTCCCCTTTCCCTTTTTCTCCCTTCCCCTCCTTTTCCTCTTTCCCCTTCTTTCTGTTCTCTTTCCCTTCCTTTTTCTCTCCTGTCTCCCCCTCCCCCTTTCCCCTTCCCTTCTTTTCCCTCTTTCCTTCTCTTCCCCCTTCTCTGCCTTCCCCCTTCTCTCCCTTTCCTTTTCCTTTCCCCATGTCCCCTTTCCCTTCTCTATTATGCTTCGCATGAGGTGTGAGCGAATATCATGCCTAACACAGAATGAAGATATCCCTGTGAAGATAGGGTTGTTTTTGTCTATTTATTTATTTGTTTGGGGTTTTCTGATATTGAGTTTGTGTATGTTTTTACCTGCTTCCAACGTTATTCACAATTGCTCTTACTGAATATTTGTCTGCCTGGTGTGGGGATGTACGGACAATTCTCTTGCTAAGCTAAAGCCAAGCTGCCCTGCACGTAGGACAAGAGCAAGGATTTCAGAGACACTTAGAAAGGCCTCCATTGGAGGTCAGCAGGGAAAGAGAGAAAAAGCTTCTCTTACATGAGAGCTGATAGCTCTTTATTCCACCATTAGAGATAAAACCAAAAATGAAAATACCTCAAGGAGTTACACATTGTGTTAGTCAATATTGGTTAATGGGTTTACACCCAGCTGGAGCACTTGGCTTAGTATCAACATGATCCTTGAAAGCCTCTTAACTTTGCAGAGCCTCAGTTTCCTCATCTGTAAATGTCGAATAATAATTCTTATACTATTTGCTTTACAAGATGGTTATAAGAAAAGGACTAGCAGGGCAGGGAAGACGAATAGCTGTGAGACCTCTCTTTAGAGTGATTAAACATTTAAAAATTATTTGCAAAATACTTTCAATGTTTTCCCATTTGATCCTCATAAAACCCTGGGAAGCTGTTATTACCCTGGTTTGCTATCTGAGGAAACTGAGGCTGTTGAAATTGGAGTGAATTGCCCAGCATCACACAACGGATCCTGAGGTAGGGTTTTAATTTTTCTTCCCACACCAAGTCCAGTACTCTACCCACTTCAAGTTGAGCTGCATCACCATTATTGATTGACTACACGATAACGCTTATACATGGTTGACATTAGAGCCTTTCCTGGGGGTGGTATTTTTAAAGAAAAGTGAGGACAAAGTTAAGCAGACACTATGGAGGTTGTCTGGGGTTTCAGGGGAAGACACAACAATGAGAAGGAAACAGCCTGGCTCAGAAAGGAAAGCCGGGAGGCCCCAAAGGCAAGCCTCACATGAAGCTATGTAGTATGAGAGAAAGGGAACCAGACTTGAGGTACAAAGACCTTTGCTTCCTCCCCTTATCCATCTCTCAACCTTACTCACTGTCTTAGGACCTTGAGCAAATGACTTGACCCCTTCTCTGAGCCTCAGTTTCCAAATCTGTAAAATGAGAACACTACTACTTACATTCCTTACCTCATAAAGTTGTTGTGGAGAAAATACTTTTGTAAATCTTAAGTCACCATATAAATGTGAGTTATTATTGCCATACATGACTTCATAATTTTGCCTAGGGCCAGCTCTCCAGGATACAGTCGATGTCAAGGGAGTATCATTTGTTGGAAGCTAGCCTGATTTTCTTTAGGCCTGGGGTCTGCAGGCTTGTATTGATTTATGAAGTTAGAGTTAAGCCCCCTTCCCCCCTGCAGGAATCAGACACTATTGCCAAAAAAAACCTTGAGGTCTCAAGGTCTTTCCTGCAAAGCTAAAAGAGCGTTTTCAATATGACTGAGCCCAGGACTGTTCACTTGGAGGAAGCCCTAAAGCCACAGCAGCAAAAACAGGCAGGTCTGGAGCTCTGTCAGAAGAGCCTGGGACCAATTTTCTCAAAAGAAAACCACTAAAAATACTGGGAGGGGAGAGCGTATATATTTAGTGGGGGAGTGGTCAAGGTTACACCTTAGTGCCTCAGTTTTGAGTAGAACTAGGTCACATAAAGGGTCAGTTTGTCTTAAAAAAAGTCAAAATTGATTTTGAAATGAGATGAAGGTCAAAGACATTCTGGGGCCATGAAGCTGGAGGGGGAAGGGAGGCCAGGCAGTAAATTTGAATTGTAAGTAATTGAAATGGGAATGCAAACCCTTGTCTTGTTGGAAAGGAAGGGGTTCTGATTTTTCATTCTTGGGGGGGAGGGTTGCGAATGAAGCCCTCCTCTTTTTAAGAAGAAAATGTGAGCCTGTGCAGAAGACCTCAACCTTGACCAAGGGGAGAGTTTTCATCTTGCAGGGTCACCTCTGAAAAGGGTAGGGGGTACTGTTTCCTTTACCTACTGGGGTGCTAGGCCCTCTGTCACCAGCTTAGGCATCAGTACTCGTAGCTCTGGTCTACCAGGGGCTGCCTGTGCAAATAAATCTTGGGGGCCGCCCTCAAGTGCAGGAGCTGGCTCTGACCGCAGGAATCGTGCTCCCCAGGATGCTGGGGCTGCTCACAATGTGATCCATTTATGAACTAGTTGGCTTTACATTAATTAATTCCCTAGCCATTCACCAACAGTAACAATCCCTTCAATTAAAGTCCTGGGCTCTGGAAAGCCCTGGCGTTTATTGGAAGCGACATCTGCATTGGAAAGTGTGACTGTGTTAATATGATAAAGCACAAAGAGGCCCAGACTCTTTCCCCCTCCCACCCCCTCCCTTCCCTTTGAGTGTTGGAGGAAGAAAGAGGAATCAGCAGATATTAGGAGCGTTTCATGTGTGGATTTTCCCTGGTGGTGCTGAAGTTTCCTCATTCAACTCCCCTCAAGGAATCATCCATCCTGGTATAGTCAGGACAGTCCTCTGTCTATGGGGCCTCAAAGTTTCTGGGTACAGGAGAAGGTTGAATGAAGTTATTATTCCAATGTAGATGCCCCAAGGATGCATTGCAAAGTTTGGAGTCCATCGAGGGAAGCTGTGACTTGGGGACATCTAGTGGCAAGGTCACTATATACGGAAGTAATTTGGGGAGGTGAGTGCAAGTCTGTCAGAGCATTTGTAAAAGCTCCAGGTACTGTGCCAAGTACTGGGTATACAAAGAAGGGCAAAAACAGGCTTCTGACCACAAGGACGTTCTAATTGGTAAGACAATGTATAAATTACTGGGTGTATACAAGACATCAGCAGAGCATATGGACTTGGGCTAGCCCCGGTGCTGTGAGAAAGGGGAAGATGGGAGTTTTGGATTTGGATTTGGAATTCAGCATGGATCTGTATTCAAATTCTGGTTCTTCCTCTTAACCACTCTGCCTGGGTGACCTGGGGTAAGTCCCTTAGCCTTTGTGGACCTTGATTTCTTCATCCGAACCAAACCAATAACAGAATTTCTAGAACACTATAAAGTTTACAAAGCACTTGATGTACTTTATACCTCACAGTAACCCTGTGACGTAAAATACAGGCACGCTGAGTATTATCACCTCCATTTTCCAAATGAGGAGGCTGAGGTTCAGGGAAGTGCAGTGATTTTATACAAGTAGCAAGATTCCAAAGCAGAATCTGAATTCAGGTCTTCCTGACCTCTGACCTTAACTCTCTAGTCACTCTATTATATTACTCTTGATGAAGGGAATTGGTCAGATCACCTATAAGATCCCTTCTAGCTTTAAATCTATATAGAGCCCATGAACTATATCTGTATTTATAGCTCTAATCTGTGGCTAAGTATTGTACCATTTTAAAACAAATATTTAATATCCAATGCCTAATTGATGGATTAGATACTTTGCCCTCCCCAAGATATCTAAACTTTAAAATCACTGTGTTATATGACATTCTCTTTTTTCAAATCCTCTTACATTCTCCTTACAATTGGTTAATGTCTACTACTGGACTGGAGGCTCTAGGGTTTATAGATTGAATGGCCCTTGAAGGTCATCTGGTTGAAGAGTTTTGACCTTTTTTTGTCTGGTGGACCCCTTGGCAATGACGATAGTACTGTCAAAAACATAGAACAAAATTCATAGGAATAAAAAGGAAAAAAGTTATACTGAAGTTGTTGTCCAGTCATTTTTAGTTGTGTCTGACTCCTCATGACCCCCTTTGGGGTTTTCCTGGCAAAGATACTGAACTGGTTGGCCATTTCCTTCTCCAGCTCATTTTACAGATGAGGAAACTGAAGCAAACAGAGTTAAGTGACTTGACCAGGGTCACACAACTAGTAAGTGTCTGAGGCTGGATTTTAATGTAGGTCTTCCTGATTCCAAGACTGGCAGGCACTCTATCCACTGCCCCACATAGCTGCCCATGCTGAAATACAGTGATTAAAAACAAAAAGAAACAAACAAAATAGGAATAAGTTCAAGGATCCCAGATCAAGAACTTCTGATTCTAGTACAGCTGTCTCACTTTATAGATTCATAAACTAAAGCAGGAGAAGTTTTGTTCTGTTCAATACCAGACAAGCAGAAAGTGGTGAGTTGGAGTCAGGGCTCAAATCTAGTTTCCTGATTCCATATCTGACTCTGTTCAACTGTGCCAGGAAGCGTATGCCAAGTAAACAGTTAGGGATACTGATTCTAATTCATGACTTTTGTAGAATTTTGGATGGCTACAAGCCTTCAAGAGTTCATTATGAGTTTTCCTACTAATTTGTAAGATTGTTGGACATCAACAAATGTACAATTATTTAATTGTACTATTATTTAATTGTACTTTTATAAATCTGGAACCTTAAAAACACTATGACTGGCCTAGAAGAATGCTTTTTTTTTAATCCCAAGAATGCAAAGAAATTTTTTACCCAAGATTCTAAATAGTTCAACAAGTGAAATAAAGCTGAATGGGCCTATCAGGGTTGTATCAAAGAGTTTATGTCCAGAGCTCCCTTGGAAACCCCCGAGAACTCAAGGATAAGGTGACTCATTGCTTGAGCCCTGGAGGGTGATGAACTTCCTGGCGACTTCCAGTCATGTGGTGACCCAATGCTGAAAAGACTTGAATGAGGCTTGAATTACAGCTTTCAATTGATTGTACCAGTTGTGATAATTTACTGGGCCATGTTCTAATCAATTTGTAATAACCCACGAATTCTTTGAGGGCACTTTATAAGGATGTAATAGACCTGAGTGGTTCCTTGATTTTTCCTCCCTCCATGTCTCAGCAGAAAATGGGTAGGGTGTTGTTTCTGATACAATAGAGAAAACTTCTGGCAGCCAATCCACTTTGTTTCTAGTTTTCCAGACAACAAGTTGAGATTTTGTTGATTTTGTTTGCCTGACATCATGGCAGTGGCTACTCCCCACGTGGAGTGTGGACTCAATATGCCAAGCTTGTGTTGGGGCCTCTGACTTTCCTTGTCTCTGGGGTTCTTTCCTTTAATATTGACCTTGTGAACAATAAAAGCTATTAGAAGGCCTATGAAGCAGCAACATCTACCAGAGAGATTGTCATGATAGTAGCAGCAAGAAAGAGTAGGTTGGTGCCAAGGGACAAGTTAACATCAGAAGGAGAGAGCTTCCTGGAGAGACATAAAAATTGACATTTCACCTCCTTTATGCTGAATAGAAGTGAAATGTAAAATTAGCAGCATTAGAAAAAAATACTGTTTCAATGAGGTTTGAGTATTAGTTTTCCAACAGATTGTATCAGTACTGATGATAATTTACTGGTCATGTTCTAATCATTTTGAAATATACTTATTATTCTCTTATACTTAACATTTCCTTTCTGAGTTGGAATAAATTTGTTCCATACTTGATTTGTATTCTGAGTTCCTTTTTCATTCTTCCAACCCCATGCCTTTGGGGAGAGCACTAGTCTAGAAGTAACATTTACTATGATTAGCAACTTTCTTCACAATCTGTGGTGGGAGTGATGAACTAATGAACATGGGATTTGGGGAGTACATTGCCCCTACTGAGGAATCAGGCTTTCCCCAGAGATGAACTCTAGGAAATGGAAATGCTTATAAAGGATAGGGATTGACATGGGTAACATACTAGATAAGCAGTATGTGGAGAAAAGTATAGATGGGACAGTGGATAGAGAATTGGGCATAGAGTCAGGATAACCTAAGTTCAAATCCAGCCTCAGACACTTATTAATTGTATGACAAGTCACTTAACCTCTGTCTTCCTCACTTTTCTCAACTGTAAAATGAAAGTCAGAATGGCACCACCTCCCAGGGTTGTGGTTAGGATCAAGGGAAGTCACATTTGAAAAGTGCCTAGGAGAGTGCCCTGCAAGTAGTAGGAGATTACATAAAGGCTAGCTATTATTGCTATTAGATGGAGAAGCAGAGAGGGAAATAGCTGCCTCAAGGATGTAAGCTGGACAGTGTGGTAGAATGAGGACAGGGTTGGAAATAAAATGACTTAGGTTTGAGTGAAATGATCTTAGATCAGTTATTTAATATCTTTGGATCTCAGTATCTTTATCTGTAACGAGTAACTTTTTGTTAGATGTGAGTTTGTATTAACACACTTGTGGAAGGAGACTAAACTTGACATCCTCTGTCACAAGTGATAGAACCAGTCTTAAAACCTCTGACTTCTTTTTAATTCCAAATCAGGTCCTCTAGGATCTCCTGTCTGTATCCAGAGACTCACCATCAACCTTTGTGTTTCTCTTTGTGACTTTGTCTCCCTGGTCAGAACTCGGAGTAATGAAATGAAAATTTATCCTTTACATAAAGGAAAGATTTCCAGCAGTTTGAGTTGATTGAGAGTAGAATAAGTTTTTTTGTCTGAGGTAGTGGGTTCCCCTTCCCTGGAAGGGGCAATGGATGACCCTTCCCAAGCATTGGCTAGATGATCACTTGTCAGGGATGTTTTAGAGGTCATTTCTGTTCTTATACATGTTGGAATGGATGTCCTCTGAGGTCTTTTCCAGCTCTGAGATTCTTCCATTATGATAATGGAAAACTATTTTGCTGTAGGAAATATTGAGCAGGCAGATTTCAGAAAAACTTGGAAAAGCTTACGTGAACTGATACTGAGTGAAATGAGCAGAACCAGGAGAACTTTGTTCACGGTGAAAACAACATTGTGCAATGATCAACTATGATAGATTTAGTTCTTCACATCAATGCAATGATCCAAGACAATACGAAAGGACTCAATGGAAAAATGCTATCCCCATCCAGAGAAAGAATTATGAAGTCTGAATGCAGATCAAAGCACACTATTTTCACTTTTTTTTTAGTTTTACTTTTTTTCTTTCTTGTGGTTTTTCCTTTTGTTCTGATTTTTCTTTCACAAGATGACTGATTTGAAAATATGATTAACATGATTGCACTTGTATAACCTATATCCGATTGCATGTCACCTTGGGGAGGGGTGAAGTGGAGAAAGGGAGAAAAATTGGGAACTCAAAATCTTTTAAAAATGAATGTTGAAAACTATTTTTTACATGGAATTGGAAAAGTACTATTAAGTGTAAGGAAAACAAAAGAGACTCTGCGATTCTGGTTTTGAGAACGATGCTCTTTGGAAGGATCTGACCGTCTAATTCTGCCTGATTTCTCCCCTTTTTCTCCCCTTCTCTCTTGTTCCAGCCTGACCTGGATTTTCCCTTCCTTCCCTTTTGCAATTCTGCTGGGCCTCTCCAGCAGAACTTATCCCAAGAGAGAAAGAGTGGGTTTAATAACTTCCCCTTAAATGGCCCCAAATCCCTACCAATGATTAAGATTGGGGGTTGGGGAAAGGAAGGAACATCTACATATCATCAGAGCCTGCTGGTGCAGGAGGTGAAGGAGGGAAACCGAAGAGAGAGTGGCTGAGATTCTGGGCCTCGGGGACCAAATTAAAAAAGCATCGACGCTTATTCCAAATCAGATGAATGTCAGTGGGATGTTTGTCAAACAAACTTGTCATTATTTGTCATAATTTGAGGAAGTATCAGTCACTAGTGACACTTGAGCTTGTAACAGAGTTATTTATAGCCTGCCAGGCTACAGATTTTACTACTACAGGGCGAAGGTTGGCTGTTGGAACAAACAGCTTTATTTATAGTGATTGCCTGGCTATAATTAGCCGAATGGAGCAGAAGAGATCTTAGCTAGATCGGGGAGAAGCCAAGAGGAGTGTGGTGGGGAGGTCAGGCCTCCTGTGTTCTTTCCCCTTCTCCTAGAGCGACCCTTTATGTAGCTGTGAGCAAGTAGTTTCTAACCTGTGCCTCAGTCTCCCTGTCTGTAAAATGAGATGAGTGCCACTGACCTCTCATGTAATTGGGAAGCTTAATTAATTGATTGATTGATTAATTAGGGCCTGCCGCAACGATGTCTAGCCAAAAGATTGGGCATGTGGAGTTCAGCCTCTCTCCCAAAGGTGCATTCATGGACAATGAGATAATTGCAGCAGAAGACGCTCAGATACGCCGGTGAGCAGACCAAGCTCCCAAGTGTTGTTTATTGGTTCAGATTTAATTTGACCGACAGTGGTTGTCTTTTCTAAAAATAAGAGTTTGTCAGTAATCTAGAATTTTACTTGTTTCCTTTGTCAGGAAAACAGCTTGTGGAGTGGGAAGGTAGCGAAGGGGGAGAATGAGAAGACTGGAGTATGAATCCATAAATTTTACATTGAAATATACAGGCGAGTTTGTTTGGAATGGTTATTACAATTAATTATTACAGTGGGGGAGCCTCTCCTACCCCCAAACCACCCAACCTATCAGATAATGTACTCACTGTCTTCTTGACCCATGTTGCTCATTTTTTTTTCCTTCTTGTCCTCCTCAATTTTGCAATTTCCTGGCAGAATCCAAAGGCCATATTCTCTCATTCTTTAAGCTTTTCCTGGATTTTCAAAAAGAGAGGCATGTCAGCCAAAAAAAAATGATGAGCCCTTAATTTGCAAAATTAGTTCTGGTTTTCTTTATCGCTGTAATTTAACTCTCCTAATGACTTTCTGACATATATGTTTTAGCAGCAAGATCTGCCATCCTATTCATTTTTCATTTCAGTACAGCTGAAGTATCTTTTGCAGGGCATTACGTAGTATATAAGAAGCCATATCCCAGGAGACTCTGACTTCACCATTACTGTTGTCTTGACGTCCACGTCATCCCAGGATCATTCCCATGGCTGTATACTGGAATTCTCCTTCAGAAAGTAGATATTTTCTTTTCAACTCCCCTCCTTCCCCCAACTTAGGACCTGACCAGACAGTTGGATGATTGTGTATTTGATCATAGCCTCAAAGATTTAGAGCAGGATGGACCTTAAAGGTCGTCCCATCTAACGCCTTCATTGTGCAGATCAGGAATCCAAGTCACAGAGAGGTGATGGCAAGTCACACAGTCAGTAGATGTTTGAAACAAGATTTAAACCATAGTCTTCCTGATTCCAAGTCCAGTACCCTACCACCGCAGCAGAGGTGTCAAATATGGCTCCCAGTTTGGCCCATATGGGATGAAGATATAATAGGGAAATATCCAGCAAAATAAATAAAAATACAATCGAGCACAGATAATATTAATTCATGGCTAGCGAAGACTATACAGAAGATCTTTACGTTAGTGATCTCGTTTCTATTTGGATTTCATACCGCTGCACTACAGCATGTTACATTATCCAATTCAGCACTTATTTACACTGGTGGTCCTGTGGGCTCACTTTGGAAACTGTTCTGGCTGGAATGTAGTTTGTTGTTGTTGTTGAGTTGTTTTAATCTTTGTGACCCCATTTGGGGTTTCCTCAACAAAGACACTGGAGTGGTTTGCTGTTTCCTTCTTCAGTTCATTTTGAGGAAATCAAAGCAAACCAAGTAAAGTGATATGCTCAGTCACACAGCTAGTAAGTGTCTGAGGCTGGATTTGAACTTAGGAAGAGAAGTCTTTCTGATTCAAGTCCGGTGCTCTATCCACTGTACCACCAAGTTGGGCGCGCGTGTGTGTGTGAGATGGAGGAGGAGGCAGGGGGAAGAGTGAGAACTTAATGAATCTAGAAACTCTAGTCTGTGGTCTGCAATCTTGAGAATGTATCTGGTCTGCTTTGTCAAGTTAATCCTATTTTGTTTCCAGTATCGTACATGAAAAGGTTAAAGTACATTTGCATGAGTGTGTGTTTAAACATATATACATATGAATATACATATATAAACATACACAATATTAATATATGTATGAATACATGTATATCCCTTCACACCTTCTTATATAGGTGCTGGAGTTGTTAGAGAAAAATAAAAGGCCTCCGGTCTGCTGATCAATCTCTCTGAACTTACCTAGTTTGGTCCTCTAATTATAGAAAAATAGCCTTCACTGGTTCGGTACTCACAGAATTTGTGGTTTTCAGGACCTGTCAAAGTTTGTCCTTTGTTGGGTTATTTTTTAAGAATGCAAGGTCACCTCCATGCTGGGATGGCAAGACTTTAGTGGACAGGCTATACTTACATGAAGTATTTCAATTATACTGATTATTTGGCATCACATAGTTAACTGTGAAAGATAGAACTGTTAGATTGAATTAAGTCAAAGTCAAGTCAAGTCAATGAGCATTTATTAAATTTAAGTGGCTTGCATGTGTAGATACAACTTTGTAGTGAGACTACAGGACAGATACTTGAAGAAAGAATTAGCTAGCACATGTGAATATGGACCTTAGTATTCTGGGTACTGATCCTATCCCATGAAAATATTTCATCTACATCATCCTTCCGGAGTATCGGTTTCTAGTAAATACTGTGAGGGACAATTTCTAGGAAGAAAAAATTGTTTCCAGATTAGTGATGGATCAATCAATAAAAAGGCATTTATTAAGTACCTGCTTTGTGTCAGGCATTGTACTAAGCACTGAGATACAAATCAGCATCATCACCATCTTCATCATCAGTAGTATTTATGTAATACCTACTATATATCAGGAATTATGTTAAGCACTTTATAAATATTATTTCATTTACAATTGGAGAAACTGAGGTTAAGTGATTCACCTAGGGTTATATAGCAATTAAGTATCTAAGACTCAGGTCTCCCTGAACTCAGGTCTTCCTAGCCCAGGGTTCAGAACTCTATCCACTACACTATTTAACCACTTTCAGTCAGTCTCTCTCCTCAGACAATTTACATTCTTGTAGTAAAGTCTCTCTCTCTCTCTCTCTCTCTCTCTCTCTCTCTCTCTCTCCCTGTCTCTCTCTCTCTCTCTGTCTCTCTCTTTTCCCCCATATGTATATATATGATACATGTATATCTAAATACACTCATATGTGTATATGTATGTGTGTATATATTATGTTTTTTGTTATTATATTCTGTCTGCTCACTTAATCAATGCTGTGCTGAAAGTAAGAAAAGCTATACCTAAGCATGTGTATCTGCTTTTGTGGAGAGTCATTTCCATCAGACAAAAATTGCATGATGAGGGCTCAGCGAAATGTATTAAGTTAAAAAAAGTAGAAAGAGATCGAATTTTGTTAGAGGATGAAGGCCTCCCCAAACTGGTTTCATCCACAAATTTGGACAGCCCTTGATAATGATTCAATGCTAACTCATAGAGAGGCAGCACTGAGGGATCCCTCAGGTCAGTTACTCTGAAAACCATCAAGGGTGCAGGATTTTACCCTTCTACCAATTATGATGTACCCAGACTGTGAGGGTGAATATGGAATTCTCTAAGACCTTAGACCTGAAAAGGAGGTGGTGAGTGGCTATCTATGCCACCTGGGATTTACATTTAAACACCCTTTTGTCCATGGCATATATGAGAGGACCTCTTTAAGAGTCACTTTAGGGATTTCTACTTTGTGTTCACTAGGATGAACTGTGCTCAGGTCAGTTAAGGAACAAGAGAGAAAAAAGATGGAAAATAGAACAAGGAAGCCATCTCTCCATGGAATTTTCCTCCTGTGTCTTTTGTGGCTATTCAAGCATGGGTACTGCAGTGCTTAGCTTTGCGTTTTTTTAAAAGGTAGATGACTCCCCATGTTTGTTTACAGGGAAAAAAGATTTTTAGTACTAGTAATATCAAGCTTGTTACCGGGGAGATGATTCCTGGAACTGAAATGTGTTTTGGCCAATCAGTTACAGCCTCCATGCCAGGCCCATTATGATTGCATATAAGCTGAACTTAAGTGTTCCCATTCAAAGACAAAAAAAAAATAAGAAAGAACAGCAGTGAAAATGTGCAACACTATGCACAAATACGATAGACTTTGGATGCTTGGTTTTTTTTCCTGTTTCCAAGTATTGTTCCCCCTAACCTCGAATGAGAAAGAGAAAAAGTAACTGCCTTAGCAAACTCACTTTGGTAGTTTTTTCTCAGAATTGGAATTGTAGAGCTGGAAGAGTTTTTCTTTAAAAAATCATCTTTCTCATCCCCTTTGGGCCTCAGTGTCCTCATCTGTAAAAGGAAGGCAGAACAGATCATCTTGGAAGACTTTTCCAGTTTTAAATCATAGGATTTTAGAATGAGAGCTGAAAGGAACTGTTGTTCAATTGCTCCATTATGTCTGATTCTACATGAACCCACAGACTTTGCCCATGAGGTTTTCTTGACAAAGATGCTGGGATGGTTTGCCATTGCCTTCTTCTTTGTGTTCCCCTTTTACAGAGGAGGAACTGAGGCATATAGGGGTAAAATGATTTGCCCAGGGTCACACAGCTAGTAAGTATCTGAGGTCAAATTTGAACTCATATCTTTGAGTCATCTAGTTCAACTTTTTCGTCTGTGCAGTGGTATGAATATTTCTGTAAATTAGGGCTTTCTTTCTGAGAAATTAACAGAAATTTGTCTTTCTCTGGCTTAGACATACTATTGCTATAGACTGTTCAGTTGATCTTGACCACCCTAACTATGTAGGGACATTAGTTAAATCCTGTTGAAGTCAGGTCATGGCATCAGTCCCAACTGAGGGTAGCCAAGGAGTTGTTAGAGATTCTAACTCCAACACTACAGACTGGGTATGAGACCTGCATGGGATTTCCTGGTTCTCCTAATTTGGGAAATAGGTGCTACTGGTTCAGAATCTCCTCTGTGAAGGGTACAAATGAGAAATGCCAATCATCAGCTTGGCGGAACATCAGTCCTGCTTGAAACTGCAGGATGACAATTCTATTGAAGAGATCTTTGCTCTTGTTTAGCATTGTGGAGAGAAGCAAACACATTCCTTTCATTTGCACTGTCAAGTCTGTTGTTCTATGGAGTTATCAGAGTTATGCCTAGTATCATTCCCCCTTCCATACCCCACCTCCCCCAAGCCCTAGCTTTTTCCTTTCTGCAGTGGTGAGTCCCTCGGCCAATGTCTTTCTTGGAAAAAATGAAAACGTAGCTGCACTTGCTGGCTGGTCCCCTCTCGGTTCAAAACTCGGCTCTATCTCTTTTGCCCAGCTGCAGCTTTAACCAGCCTTTTTTCTACCTGACAAAAGCAGATACCTTTGATAATCAGGCCTGCCGCACAAGCCGAACAAGCTCTAGGTTTGGAAACAGAGGAACATTCATTTGGCTTTGGTTTATCAGTGATTTCAAAAGGAAAAACTGGGATGAATGCAAAAGACCATAGGGGACAATGGGAAAAAGAAAGCTCTGGGAAGAAGAGAGGGGAAGGAGAAGGTAGTGGAAGAGGGGCCTGGCAGGGATGCTGAACGGATAAACTAGGCTTTCATCTTAGAGTCTGATCCGTTTCTGAACCCCAATGAGAAAGGTCATGAATTTTAAAATGTGTCTCTCCAGCAGACAGCTCCAGTCATGAAACCAACACTCTCCATAGGGCCTAGATGACTGGGAGAGACTTGAGACAGAGACAGATAGGAGGTTAAGAAAGTCAGGGTTAACCAGAGCCAGATCTTCTCAGAATAAAGGGACTTGGTATTTGGATTGGGGACCTGTCCTCCCAGGCAGAGTGGCTACATTTGGTGCGGCTGGCTGGTCTTCCTTTCCCCCTGCTCATTATACTCTCTGTTCGTTGTCTTTTCATCTGAGTCTGACATCAACTGAGAACTTGACTGAGCCTGTCTTAATGGGAGATCTAGTTGATTATGTCATTTGCATTTCTATGTAGCCACCTAGTACTTATGTCTTCCAAAGGCTGCAGCCTGGCCCAGGCCACCCACACCCACATCAGCTGCACTAATTGTCGGGTTACAGGCAACTGTTCAAATCAAAGCATTCCCTTCAACATTGAAATATATTGCAGAAAGAAATATTCTCAAAAAAGGGTGAGGAGTGAGGGAAGCAGAGACAGAGATAGAGAGACAGACAGAGACAAAGACAGAGAAAGAGAGAGAGACAGAGAGACAGAGATGTGGGGAGAGAGAGAGAGGGAGAGAGAAGAGAGAGGGAGAAAAAAAGGAGGGGGAGAGAGAGAGAGAGAGAGAAAGAGAGAGAGAGAATGAGAAAGAAGAGGAGAGAGAGAGTCTTTGTTGCTCTGGCTTCTGGGATCCATTTTCAAACTTTGCCAAATGGGAATTTGTCCTGTTCAGCTACACATATGTGTTACAAGGATTTTGTTTATATTTTAAAAATTTTCTTTCTCAGTTGGGGGTTGGGGGAGGTAAAAGGAAGAGAAAATGAATGCTTGTTAATTGAAAATAAAATAATTTTGAAAAAAAACCTGCTGGTTGTGAGAAGCTATATTAGCACAATAAACTGAGCCTACACCATCAAATTCACACTGGACCAAGGATCTAAGGCCCTGACTTTTGGTCCCAGTTCAACTACTGCATAGTTTTAGAACCTTGCCTAAATCACTTTACTTCTGTGAGACTCAGTTTCCTTATTTTTCAAATGAGTACAATAATACATGCCCTGACTATCTGGAAAGTTTTAGAGGATCACAGAGTTAGAACTGAAAGGGACCTAAGAGGGTCACTGGACCCAACCCAGTCAGCATCAGAGAAAGGTAAGGGTCACACAGCTAGGGAGTACCTGAGGCAGAATTTGAATCCAGGTCCAACAAAGGCCATGTCCAACACCCTATGTACTCTGCCATAGGATTTCTGTAAGCCTCAAACCAGATAAAATAGAAAAAAGTGCTTTATATAGCCTAAAGCACTGTATAAAACTGAAGAATTTCTCTGTCTCTCCAGTTTGTTTCCTCCTTACCATTTTCACTGCCTGTACCTGAATCTAAACCTTGCAGTTTTTCTTTAGCCTTTTCTTGAACTACACCAATAACCTCCAGATCTATTCACCTCCAGCTTCTTCTCCCTTTAATCCATAGGACACAGGCATTGGCAGTGGAATGTGTGTTGAATTTGTATTTGGAGTCACTGAATTGGAATCTCACCTCTGCCACTGTGGACTGGTCTCTGTGGGCCTCTCTCACCTGCACAATGAGAGGATTCGGAAGCTTCTTTTGCCAAAATACTTAGCCTTCTGCTCAAGGCCCTCCACAGTCTGGCTCCAGTCTCTTTCCAGCCTTAGACAGTACAACATCTCTTCAAGTACTCTACATGCAAGCCAAATTGGATGATTCACCATCTCTTGAACTCCTCCCACGCTCTTGCTCATGCTGTTTATGAAGCCAGAAATGCTGCCTTTCTTATGCATACCAACTTCTCACCAGTCCTTTACAATCCAGTTCAAATATAACTTTCCTTCAGAAAGCTTAGCCTGATTTCACCAGTTGGAATTGATTAAAGCTATCTCACCTGATCTTAAAGCACTTAATATATTCCTCTAATGCTTACCATACTCTGAATTTTATTAGTTACCTGACCTCCTTCCCCCACCCCATACTATGATGTTACCTGCTTGAAATTAGGACTATATTTTATTTATCTTTGTCTTCCTGGTTTATAGCACAGAACCTTACTCAAAGCAGACATTTAATGTTTTTTGAAGGAATGCATTAGGGTTATAATTATTAAGGTTATTCAATTCATCAAACATTTATAATAACTGCCCTTATAACCAGATGCTGAGAATTAGAAGATGAAAAATTACATAGTCCCTGTCCTTAAGAACCTTATACTCTAGCAGAGGAGATAAGACATGTAAAAAAATAACTATAATAAAAGTTAGAAAGTAATTCAGTGCACAAGGGAGGTTAAACTGAATGGCCTGAGAGAGTTCGAGGAGGGAGGGATATTTTTTAGCCTGGATGATGAGGGAAGGTTTCTTGGAGGAGGTGACCCCTGAACTGGGCCCTGATGTAAAGAATGATGTTCATAGGCAGAGATGTGTATGGAAGCTATTGTAGACAAAGGCAAGGAAAGGTAAAAAAGATCAAAGAGCAGTAAATAGTCTAGTTTGTCTAGATCATAGAACATATGAAGGGCAGTATGATGGAATAGAGGTGGTTGGAGTCAGACTGAATCAGTCTTTTAATTTTATCTTTTTCTTTTTTTTTGGTCTGTAAATAATGGGGAACAGGTTTTAAGGGGGAAAATGATGTCATCAGATCTGTGTATTGGAAAGATTACTTCAGTAGTGGAGTAAGGATGGACTGCATTGGGGAGACGTTAGAGATAGGGTGATCGGTTAAGAGGCAGCCATCACAACAATCCAGGTGAGAGGTGACAAAGTCCTGACTTAGGGTGGTGGCAATATGATTTTGGCGGTGGGGAGGGGTGATTGAATGCAAGAGGCAGTCATTCACAATGGCAGATGCAGTCATTCACAATGCCTCTCATCATAGAGGATGAGAACTAGATTCTTCTAAGTGAACAAAGAGAAAAGAGCTAGAGTCTACCCCAATGGAACTGGGCACTAGAAGGTCACTGGAGACACAGAAGAGGGAAATTTCATTATGGTGATGGGGTGAGTAGCCAAATGATAAAGGACTGTAGAATATGTGGAGCATAGAATCAGTCAATGTAGACTGCGCTTTCTAGAAGCTTATCAGAGAGAGAAATTAGACAATAGCTTGAAGGGGGTAGCAGAGTCAAGACTTTGAGCTTAATTTTTTCAGGATCTTTGGTGTCTGAGTTCATTTCAACTCAACAAATGTCTGTTAAACACCTGCTCTTTGGAAAAAGAATATGATGATAGTAGCTGGGAGATAAGCAAAGTTTAAGTAAGATATAGTCCCTTTTTTCCTGACTTTACAGTCTATAGGTGAGATAAGGAACAAATACAGATAATTAAAGCACACAATATTATGTATGTAAGTCCATTAGAGGTAAAGAATACAATGCTATCTGAGGTCCAAGGAAGAAGGTTGTTTCTCTGGGGAGTGTCAGGTAAGGCTCTATGAAGGAGATTGCATTTGACTTTGGTCTTTTGAAGAGGGGGATGGATCACATTCCTAGTATAAGAAGTAGTGTGAACAAAGGTACAGAAACTAGAAAATATGTTTGGAGGACAGAGTACGGTGCAGTTTGCAAAGATTGTAGAGTTCATGGAGGTTAATATTAAGAGACATGACTGAACAGATTATAGAAGACCTTGAATGACAGACAAAGGAATTTGAAATGTACTCGGTGGGAAATAAGAATCCATTGAAGCAGAGGAGTCCCATGACCAGGTCTGTACATAAGTAATAGTAACTGATATTTATATATTATATAATGCCTTAAGACTTATAAAATATTTTATATACATTATTTTTGTTTGAGTCTCATGACAATCCTGTTTTAGATACTACAGGTAATTAGTCTCCTTTTTTTGTATAGATTGGGCAAACTGAGGTTTACAGAGTTTAATTGGCTTGCCAATGATCACATAGCTAGTAAGTATCAAAGATGGAATTAGAACCTTTGGGGTGCAACTGAGATAATATTTATAGAATGCTTAGTATAACACCTGGTATATACAAGGTGTTTAATAAATGCTTGCACCTTTTCTTTCCTTCCTACCTGACTCTCATACCCATCACTCTTACCAATACATCATGCTGAAGGGAAATCACTGAATATAAGAAGACTAGTTAAGTGCTATTGCAATAGTTTAGGTGAATGGTAATAAGGGTTTATATTAAGGGGGTGAGTGTAGGAATTGAGAAGGGGGGCAGATCCTGCTGCATTCTGTGTCAAGGTTTCTGGTATGGGTAGAAGTGATTAATGCACAGAATTCTGGAGTTGAAAGAGAACTCAAGGCCAACCAATATAACTCCTGACCCAATAAATAAAGCCCTTCCACAACAGTCCTGACAAATGTTCATCTGTCCACCATTTAAACACCTCCATTGACAAGGAGCACGTTGATGAGCAAGCACTGTCCTTGCAGTCTGGGTAGAGGAATAGGTGTGTCCAGTTCTACACAACTTGTGTTTCTTTGCCAAATTGTCTGTGGGTTTTTGCAAATCAAATCCTCTTTTAAAGAATGTAAAAATAAACCTGTAGAATAATCCCCAAGTTCATTGTATTTTGCCAGTTTGGGATTTTGGGATATCAAGTTTTCTTAAAATGGGGATTCTCTAGTAACTAAAATATCATTGCCCACTTCCCTGGGAATAGAAATTATCCAAGAATAAATGAAAGTTTCACCAAACACAGTTTATCATATACACTGTGAGTCAGAGGAGCTGTAAATTGTGTCATTTGGAAGAAGGGTGTCATATATGGCTCCCCAAAAACTCTTGGGTCTATCCTGACTGGGTCTCAGGGAGATAAAAGTGGAAACCTTCTGCTCCTTTCTCTCCTCTAACCTGCCTTAATCCTGTGCTGTTGTTATGCACATCCTATTACAACTGTGGGATAGTGGGAAGTGAAGAGTCCTATCTACCTTCTTTCCCACAGAAAGACTGCTTAGGTCAGAGTTTTCTTTTTACTTCCTACCCCAGAGGGTTTTCTCCTTGACTACTTTCACTTTTGTGAGAGGGTTACAAAATGAATTTTCCCTCAGGCAAAGTCTCATGTCCATTGCTAGATCGTCAATCATCTCTTGCCCCATAGAAAGAGTGTTCTCCAAGGCAATGCCTTAGGTTTTCTACTCTCTTCTCCCTTCTCCTCTCTCCCTCTTTTCTCTCCCTTCTCTCCCTTCTCTCCCTCTCTCCCTCCCTTTCTCTTGCTCCCCTCCCATATTGTGAGTTCCCATGGGTTCAGGTTATTTGTATTGTTTGACCTTTATTCTTGAAGAGGACTATGATATCAGGGAGATGATGCCATGCTGTGAAAGTGACTTGGATTTAAGTGAGGCAGGGCTGCACAAAGTCACCAGCCTCACTTTCTCCTCCAGAGCCATGTGGGTCCAGTGGCAAGATCTGGACAAGAAAGACTGAAGATGACTCCGGATGTAGTGGGACACCTTGGCCTTTTAAGCTAAGGTCTTTCCTAGGTCTTGGTTTGTCTGAGGAGATGTCCATTCAGGGATTAAGGCTAGGTAAGAAATGAGGCAGAGAATGACCTCTTTTACAATCTGGGAGGGGAAGATCCTCAGGGTTTCTGGCCAAAGGAGAAACAATTGCTATTTACATTCACTCTGAGCCTATCAGGGGTCCAAACAATGACCAATGGGGTTTGCTTGTGGGTGCTCTGCAAGCTATCTTGGGGTTTATGAGCTCATCTTTTTTCTTCAGGACCATATCTTAAGCTCAAATCACTCTGGCTATCATGGGTTCAGGCATTATGCAGATGATGCAAACATATCTATGTACACATACACACATATGTATATATACATATATATGTAATTTCTCTCCTGAATTCTATCCCTGTATCACCAACTGCCTGCAAGAAATCCCCACCTAGATGTTTCATGGGCGTCTCAAGTTCCACATGTCCCATGTAGAACCTTCCCTGCTAAATCTGCCTCTATTTCTACTGGGCAGTAAGTAGTCTAGCTGAAATCTGAACTGAAGTCTCCTGACTCCAAACCCATTGCTCTTTCCACTGTATCATAGGAAACAAGAAAATCGTGGGAATAATTTAGCCATGAGACCCACAATGATGAGAACAAGGAATTCCTGCTGTCCTCTGTCCTGGTCAAACCACATTTGGATTACTGCTTTCAGTTTTGGAAACTACATGTTAGGAAGGATGTTGCCAAACTGTAGTGAGTCTAGATGAAGGAGACCAGAATGAGGATGGGAATGGAAACCATACCGTATGAAGATAGGCTGGGATTCTATGTTTGCAACTGGCCATTTTGCAACCCCAAATGGGGTCACGAAGAGTCAGATACAACTGAACCGAAGGAACAACAAATAAGGAAAAGGCAACGTATTGAAGGGAAGGACTGAAGAAGAAGGACTCAAAGCAGGTAATGTGAGTTAAGTAATACAGAGCAATTTGGAGGTGGTGTGTGCGCTGACACTAATTACTTAGCTTTGTTTGGCATGG
>CM053773.1:100756191-100802171 GCA_028658325.1 Potorous gilbertii | reverse complement strand
AAATTTGGCTTAGTCTCCTGAAACACCCTGAACCTTCTCTTCTCCCACAGGGTGTATCAAGTGGCACATCTTTACTTCCCTTTTAGGATGCCATTTATGGCTTTTCTTCATGCTCTATCTTTCTCAACTCTGTTCTCAGTCACTCCATTTTCCTATTTAATGCCCTACTCCCTCTAATACTTTCTGGTGAAGCATTACCAGTGCCTTGGAATCCTGCCCAATTTCATAGGATCATACAGCTGGTGCTGGAAAGACCTCAGAGGCCAGTCGGTCCAGTTCCCTCAATTTTACTGACACCCAAGGAGATTAATCAACTTGTTCAAACCCGTACATCTAGTAAATGTGAGAGGAGGGATTTGAACCCAGGTCCTCTGACTTGTTTTTACCATGAATGACGTCGTAATGCTAGATCATCATGTTGTAGTATGATAGATATGAATCTCAGAGACCATCTAGTTTAACTCCATTATTTTAAGATAAAAAGAAGAAAACAGACTCAGGGGGGTTGTAACTTGCCCAAGGTCACATGGGCAGAGAATGTCAGAAGTGGGATTTGAATCTAGGTTTTTTAACTTCAGAGTCAGTGGTCAGGCCATTTTACTATACATATTGTCCTAACTCTAAGTGATTCCTTGTTACAATTGACCCTGGTTTCCCCCTTTTCCCAGGAGATAGGATGTCTGGTAAAATGAAGAGATCGACTTTCCCCTTGCTGGCTCAACACACTCAAAATGAGAAAGGTACTTTCCTAATTTGGCCTTCCAGTTCTTTGTCTCATGATTTTGAGTGGCTCCTTATTTCCAGCAACACTAGTCTATTTGTAGTTTCTTGAAAACAACACTGGCCATTTCTGGTCTCTGTCTCTTTCCACTGGCTCTCTCCAATGCTTGGAATGTTCTCCCTCCTCCCTTCTACCTCTTACAATGCCTGAATTCCTTCAAGATGAGGACCAAATCTTCCCTACTGCAAGAGTAGGTCTTTTTCTGAGTTGGTCTTCCCAACTACCAATGCCTTCCCCTCTTAGAATCTCATCCATCTACTCTATTTGTATCTTGCATCTACCTAACAGTGTGCATGTTGTCTCTCCCATTAGAATGTGATCTTCTTGAGGACAGGTCTGTTTTTGCCTTTTTTTTGTATCCCCAGGGCTTATAAGGCACAGTGCCCGTAAACAGTGCTTAACAAATGCTCGTTTACTGACTGACTATCAAAAAAATATCTGTTTAATGGATTGTTTAGTCCCAGCCCTAGAGATGCTTTCAATCTAGCAAGGAAAGATAGTGTGTATGTGTGTGTGTGTGTGTGTGTGTGTGTGTGTGTGTATTATGTATAATATGTATACAATATACATATACAAAAATGCATGTATGTATATTTGTATATATGTATATGTGCGTATGTATGAACATGTATGTGTGTGCCTTATATATATACATATACTCTATATGTGTGTACACATATATGTATGTGTATATACACATGTACACACATACATATACACAGAGACATATATACAAACAATATATGCATGTGTATTACAGGTGTATATATGTAATATATACATAATATATATACATATATATATCCTCTGCTTACATTCATACAAAATAACTTGGGAGTAAGGGCAGACAATAGCAGCTGAGGGGAGGTATGGATGTGGAAGGACTTCTATACAAGGTAATACTTCAAATGAACCTCGAGGGAAGCTAAGACTTCTAAGAAAAAGGGGCAAGGAAGGATTACGTTACAAACATAGGGGATGTCCTGGGCAAAGATAGGGAGATGGGAGATAAATTGCCATATATGAAGAATAGCAAAAAGACCCATTTCTCTGGACTAAAGAATTTATGTAGGAGAGTCATGTGTAATAAAGCTGGAAAGGATGGTGCCTGGCTCTAAAGGCCTTTAAATATCACATCTCCAGGGTCTCAACAGAGCCAGATGAGAGAAGATGACAGTCTTCCTTCAATAACACCTAGCATTTACATAGCCCTTTAAGGTTCTTAATGTGATTTACAAATTTTATCTCATTAAATCCTTACCATCACACTGGGAGGTTGGTACCACAATTATCACCATTTTACAGCTGAGGAAACTGAGTCAGAGGTTAAGTGACTCGCCCAGGGTCTTAGTTAGTTGAACGAGGTCAAGATTTGAACTGGTTTTCTGGGCTCCAGGTCTAGTGCTCTGGGAATGCATGAAGGCAATGAATGAAGAAAGCTCAAAAGCCAGAGGAAAGAAGGGAGAAGATACTCACATTGGAGTCTGTAGGAGAAAGTCTGGAGATAGGTGTAGAGCCTAGAGAGGAGAGAAGACATGACTGGTTGGGCATTTTCCTTAAAATGGAAGATCTGTAGGTATCAAATGGACATAGTAGACCTTAGATATTATGTTGTTCAATACTTCCTTATACAAATGAGAAAACCAAGGCCTAGAGAGATTGTGGGATTTACCTAAGTTAACACAGGTAGTTAGTGGCCAAACAGGACTAGAATCCAGTTCAGTGCTTCCCTTTTGAAAGACCATACAGAGGTCACATTTACAAGAGCTAATCCAGGATACCCTAAGTAGTAGAGGAAGTGAATGGAAACCAAAGAAAGGCTAGAGAAATAGGGATAAATGAAAAATGGTAGATGGTATATGCATGTCAAATTCTGTTTCATGAAATGCTATTGCATTACAATCAAAATCTCTGGATTTTCATGACTCACCTACAATTTTTTTTTTAATTCAGTACACTGCAGGGGTTTGAGTGTCACCTTTGGAGTCCATGGTAATGGGATTTGACCTGTAGCAAAAGAAATGAAAGAGAATGCATGTAAGGGGCAATATTAATGAGAGGAAATGTGAGGGGAGTGGCATGAGGTTGGGTATGGATTAGTGGGGGCTTTCAGAGGAATAGGTGGGGATAGAATTAAGAATAGGAGGAAAAAATATGGGCCAAGAAGGAAATAAGACATAAAAAAATAAAGAGTAAGAGCAGGAAGAGAGTTCAATGATAGCATTCCTTAAGTACCCCTCAGAGTAGACTAATTTACATAATTAAAATCCGAATAACTAGGATAGTGAATAGTGGGTGAAATGACAGATAGAGTAGCAGGGACTGAGACGAAGGAAGAAATAAAAAAGAGGCATAAAAGGATGTTTGTATCAGAATGAAGTAAACCAAGTGGAGATCAGGGGATGAGATGGAGAAAAGAAGTGAGTGTGAAAAGGATGGGGAGGGGAACCTAGAGCATGGGAGAAATGAAGGAAAGGGTGGGCAGAAAAGTTGGCTGAAACAAGATAAGCAAACACTCACAGTCCAAAATCAAGAGAAAAATGAGAATTTTGTTTTATCTTATTTTTTGCTCTGTGGTTATTTTGTAGAAATCGCAGTCTAAATGGTTTTGAGGGTTAGTTCCTTAACCATAAGTAAAATGAAATGAAAAGCTGGTGTAGGAACATGGAAGACAGTTAAAGACAGGAAATACTGCAGAGAAACAGCAGCTCCTACACATGGGGAAGGAGCAAAGGGGCAGATAACATACTGTAGAGAGAAATTAATAGTACTAAGCTACCTCACCAGGGTGTTGTGAGTGTTAATTAATTAATTATTGTTTGCAAAGCACTTTGAAGGTGGAAGCGCTCTATAATTATTATGAATAAAATGTCAGAGATAATATTCTAGCAGAAAGCAATGACCTCATCAGAACCCCATTTGCATTGCATAAGGTAATGCTTTGATTCAGGGATATGCTTGCCAAAAGGAAGACCTGCAGAGGACAACAGATGCCCATCTCCACCCCCTCTTTCTCTTTGCTGTTGTCTCTTCTTTAAATCCCAAAGCTATGGTCTCAGTATTCTTGGCAGCAGTTCCATGAGAAACAGTGTGAAATAATATTTTGATGACGCTTTAAGATATGTATGTAGGAAGCTTTAAAGTTGGATTTTTAAGATAGAAACATCGAATTCTAATGGTCTTGTAGACTTGCGGAATTCTGCTGAGTGTTTTCCTATTTTGCAGAGTTCTTCCTAATTGGTTCTGATGAGGTAAATGACATCAAGGTCCTAGAGTAGAGCTAGAGTAAAAGTCCAAAAGACTGGGTAAGGAGTGTATTTGGTGTTTAGGAGAATGAAGATGGGGAAATGTAAGAAGGGAAGAGATTTTGACATCAAGGAGGGTGAGAGTGATTTGGGAGAAAGGTGGGGACTGGGTACTTGAGGATGGCACCGAAATAATGTGGTTGCAATGAGGTTTTAAGGGCTCCTGATTTAGAGTGAATGTGGAGAGTCTTTTTTTAGAGAAGAGATTCTTAACCTTTTTATGTCACAGACCTCTTTGGCAGTTTTGTAAAACCTATAGACCTCTTCTCAGAATAGTGTTTTTAAATGCATAAAATAAAATACATAGGGTAATAAAGGGAACCAATTATATTAAAAAAATTTACTTTTCTCCCATCTAGGTTCATGGATCCCTTGACATCTAGTGACAAATCCCTTCGAGGTCTCTGGACATCAGATTAAGAATCCCTAATTTAGAGATAGACTCTTGGTCCATGGATTACTTTGTGGGGTCTAACATCCCTCCCAGCTTCCCGCCCCCCACCAGGAAAAATAATATCCATTCCTGTTTGCTAACTGCAATACAAGTACAAAAGCAGAACAAAACCCCCAGTATACCTACTAGGAACAGTAGAGTTCTCGTTTGGATGTGACAGTGAACACCAAAGACCTAATGCCATAACAAATTATTAATTTATACCTGGAACAATAGTATGAACATTGAACTTTTTTACCAGTCATATTACTAGCTGGAAGCCTGTTATATCTGTTGGGGACAAATGGGATGAGGCAAAGGGTTAGCTAGGAAGGAAATGATAGTGATAGAAGGGAAAAAAGAAGTGACATTTGGCAAGGAGAGAAAAAAAAGGCTGAACCTTTTCAATAGGGCCAGATTGGGGATGGTAGTGAGTGGTTAGAAGCATACAGATTAGTCCCAGACTGGTATTGTACCTCCTTGAAGACTTAGTGAAGGAAATACCATAGCTATTAAATGCAGTAGATGAAAGGCCAGGGTGAATGCTACACTCTGCACTTCCCTTCTCTGTTCCCCAGTCCACCCTCCATAGTGGAGCTCCTAGCCCCAGCCCCAGGCATCTGGAAGCTGGGGGCCTGAAAAGGAAGCCTTCTCAGTTTCTCTAGGGAGCTTTTTGCTTTCTTTTCTCCTGCCCAGATGGTGCCTGGGGTCATGGTGAGAGGTGGTTGTTACCCTCACCTGTTCTCCATGGCATTCTCCCATTACATTTAGTTAATGTGGAGTGAGTTGTGACAACATGTGATACTCGTGCGGAGTGGAAAATTAGACCTAATTCTTGTCAGAGATTCAATCAGGAAGCGGTGTTGAGAAACGTGGTATTGCTGTGGGGGTCTGAGTGACAGAGGATCTGGCTTAGAGTCTTGGTGTGGTTACTTAACTTGGGCAAATCGCTTAACCTTCTGTGCCTCAGTTTCCTCATCTGTAAAATGAAGGTCATTATATTGTCAATGCCTCTGCCATAGGGGCATTGTGAGGAAAGAGTGCTGTAAACCAAAAAGCACTATAGAAATGTGAGTTGCCAGTCTTGCCTGGGTATAAGAATAAGTCAGCTCAACTGGGATTAAATCTCAATTCTGCTACTTTCTCTTGATGTGACTTTAGGCAGGTCCCTTATCCTTTCTTAGACTAAGTTTCCTCAGCTGTGCGACAAGAGGATTAGATGACTTCCAAGGTCACTTTGGGGCAGCCAGGTGGTGCAGAGAACACAACATGGGACTGGGAGTCAGGAAGATTTAAGTACTAGCTGTGTGACTCTGGACAAGTTGCTTCACTTTGTCTCAGTTTCCTAATCTGTAAAATGAGTAGAGAAGGAAATGGCAAACCACTCCACTATGTCAAGAAACTCCCAAATGGGGTCAGGAGGAGTTAGACATGACTGAAATAACAACAAAGTCACTTCCAGCTCTGAACCTATGAACTCTATACAAGGTAGTGCAATCTTTGGCTGATGTGGGCTGAATAGGGTTAGGAGAGGGAGGGGGCACTGTTATTTTATCTCTTCATTTAAACCCTGGCCTCTGTATTATAATTGTTAATCTCTCAATTAATCTCTTAAATTGCAAACTCTGATTTGTTCTGTGAAGTTTGGATTCAGTCAAAAGGTCGCCCTTGAGGACCTAGAGGGCCACAGGTGGCTGCAAGGTCTTGAGTTTCCCCCCCTGGTTAGAGGACAAGGAGTGAGATTATGTTAAATGGGGGAATCCCTCAGTTTGAAGGTATATATTTGCAAGAGGCCTTTGCCAAGTTTCTTCTGTCTTCCTCTTCCGTTCCCTTTCCATCCCCCACCACCCCTGTCCTCCTGGCAGGGAACTGTGTGTGCATAAAGGGCTTTGAACAGGGACTTCAAAGCGAAATGGAGCTCTGTTCTTCCAATAGGTTTATAAAGAGATTTTGATACAAGACAACAATACTTGTCAGCATTGCCCAGTTATCGCTCTTCACTTTGTAGTTTTATTAGGAAATAATTTCCCAGCCAGGGAGACTCCTGGTGTGCCTTGTTTCTCTGTTTTCGATTGGATCTGCCCCCCACTCCCACTCCCCCTCAAAAGGCTGGCCCTGATGGTGCCGTTCTGCCAGTTGGGAGCTAGGAGAAAGATGTCGTGGAAAAGGACTTGCTGGGTTGCTCAGCAGCCAATTTACCATCTGCCCCACCCCTCCCCCTACCCCCTCTTTGTAGCAAAAATGCAATTTGTTTGACCTCTTGGGATGTTTAAAATCTCTGCTTCTAAAGTGCCTTTAAAAAGGGGAGGGGGTGGAAAGAAAAAGGGGGAAGGGAAGACTGTGGCCAGAAAATAAAAGAACCTATTAAGATCTCTTCACCCTCTGTCTTAGGCAGCATCCTAGGCCTGCAGTCAATCCCTAGAGGATTCTCAGTAGATTAAAAATAAGCCTAGTCTGACAGCAGAGTAAAACACAATCCCTCTAATAAAAGCAATGCTCACTCTTTGGAGGTAAATGATTCTTCTTGGGAGGTCAGAAGGCTGCCTCCAAGAGGTGGGTTTTATTTTATTTTTTTAAAATTTTTTATTTTTCCGAAAAAGTACTTCTTCTCACTTTGCAGCATAGAATGAGAGTATAGCAGTGCTAAGAAGAAACTGAATATATCCTGTAGTTGGACATTCTCTTTTTACAGAAGAAGAAACTGAGGCACACACAGGGGAAGGGACTTGTCCACGGTGCCAGAGCAGATGAGCAGCAGAATCAGACCAGGGAGAATTGCTCTGAATAGAATGGGATGTGCTTGCCCTATTTCTGAGCTTAGGCCTGTTACATCTTAACTTTTGGGGGCTGGGAAAAGGAGACAGGAGAAAATGCCAGGCAGGACCAGGTCTGCTTCAAGGAGCAAGGAAATCCTACCAGGTCCTAGCTTTTCCTTGGAAAATCTTGAGGCTGGAGAAAATGTGGTATGGTAAGAAGGAGCGCTGATCTTTGAATCGAAGACTTGGGTTTGATTCCTAACCGGGATACTTGCTGGCTGTGTGACCTTGCCTACTGTTATGAGAAAAAAAAAGTGCATTGCAAACATTAGAGTTCTGTGCAAATGTGAGTTGTTATTAAATAAACGTGGGTTGCTAGTGATTTTGGATCTCTTAGCTACTATTTGACAGGGGTATGTTTAGCTGAGGATGACTGTATCACCCTGTTATTCACAGTGTATGGAGTTAGGAAGGCCTGAGTTCAAATCCAGCCTCAGACACTCGTTGTGTAACTCTGGAAAAGTCCCTTAACTGTTTGCCTCAGTTTCCTAATTTGTCAAATGAGTAGCAAAGGAAATGGCAAACTACTCCAGTATCTTTGCCAAGAAAATCCCAAACGGGGTCACAAAGAGGTTGAAATGACTGAACGAAGCTGAACAAATTCATGGAATCATAGTCATAGAGCTGAAAGGGACTTTGTGCATCACCTTGATTTTACTGACCAGGAAATAGGCCTAGAGAGATTAAGTGACTCACCTATGGAAATGTAGGTAGAAAACCAGAATTTGAACACAGGTCCTCTGATCATCTTTCCACTGCCCTCTGACCCCCAGAAGATATAGAACTGAACCCATTCCCCAGGATCCTTAAGTCTTGAAGGGACTTGGGGTTAATCTGTCTTTCAGTACTCCTCAGCTGGACTTTGTCCTGCCACTGGACTCTGATGACCCTGGAAGAGAGACCGAGGCTGATGACTTTGCCCAGCTCTGCCTCACTTGTCACATGTCAAGTGGCACATGTCAAGATGTCACCCTGGCGATGTCATTGATCTTCTAGAACAGCGGAAAAGCAACAATGATCAACTCCTCCCCATCGTCCCCCTCCAACGGCCCCGCTCAGCATCATCCCCATTAACCTTCTTTGCCCCGTCATGACTTGTTTAAATTTCATAAATAATCATAATTGTTGGAGAGGGTTGTGGGAAGACAGACGCATTAATACGCTGTTGTTGAAACCGTGAATTGGTTCAGCTTTTCTGCAAAGTAATTTGGGACCATGTTCTCAAAGTCTCCAAATTGTAAAACTCTTTTGACTCAGGGATAGCCCAGCAACCCCCCCTTTCCCCCCCCGCCCCCCGCCACCTGCCATAGGACAAGTCAAAGCCAGAGTGAAAGGATGTAAATGGACACAAATATTTGTAGGTACACTTAGGTTTTTTGTAGCAAAAAATCTCCAACAACGAAATGGAAATGGATCAATAATTGTGGTACGACTGTAATATAATCATACTGTGCTTTGAAATGACAACTGTGACTAATTCAGAGGAATCTGGGAAGATTTGTATGGACTGATGTAGACTAAAGTAAGCAAAAGTCAGAGAATAATTTACAGTTTGGCCAAAATAATGGAAATTTGAAACTATAAAACTCTGATCAGTGTAGTGAGTAAGACAGACATTTTCACAAGTGGCCAATGTGTGGAATTGTTTTGCTTGACTATACTGTGTTATGTGGGAAGGCTTCTATTATGGGACAGGCTAAGTTAGTCTGTAGAGATAGTGGGAGGTGGGGGGAAGGAAAGAAAAATCTCCAATAAAACATTTAAAACATATATGGCATAAAACAAAAAGAAATTCAAAAGGGAAGACAGACAAAATGAGCAATTTTATTATGACTGTGTTAAGTTTAATATGCACTTTAAAAAGCCCAAACTCTATATATGTATATATGTGTGTGTGATAAATTCATAGTTCCATATACAATTCTTTGTTTTTTTTCTGCGCAGACTGAAATGTCCATGTTTACTGATGATAAAATTCATAGTAGAAATAAATTTAAATCAAATGAATTAAACAGTAGTCTGATTCAAATAAATTGAATCTCACCCAGAATTTAGCAGAAGACTCTATATACAGTAGATGCTATATGTAGAAATTAATTTGAATAATAGTGAGTTCTAGTGGATGTGTAAGCTCCATAGTAAAAAATAGGTTTGTTTTGCATTTCCCCAAATACTGACCTCAGGAGTACAGCAAAGCAACTTATTGTTCTCATATCAACAAAGGCCAGGGTTCTTATTCCCATTGCAAAGATAGGGGAACAGGGACTGAACTAGTTCTTGGTTTCTTTTCCTAAAGTCATAGTGAGAGACCCTAAAACTCAGCATTTCCTAGTTTCCAGATCCTTGTGCACGAAACACAGTTTTATATTAATTGCTAACATGAATATAGATAGCACTTGGAGGCTTACAGATAGATCTCTTTATGAACATCATAAAAAGATAGTGGACTAGATTCACCTATCTAAAGCTCCAAGGGACCTCAAAGGCCATCTAATTCAACCTCCTCTTTTTACAGAGGAGAAATCTGACACCCAAACAGATGAAGCGATGTGTCAAAAAAAAGCCATGAAGGAAGTCAGTAGCAGAACCAGAAATCAAAATCAAGTTTTCTGATCTCAAATGCACAGTCCTCTGTACCCTGTGCTCTCCCTTCAGAACAATTTTAAGTAGGTAATATGAATATTTTTAGCTCCATTTTACAGATGAGGAAACTGGGTCTTAGATTACTTAACTTTGTTCAAGATTGTATAGATGCCAAGCTGTTATTCTATCCCAAGTCTTCTGACTCCAAAGCCAAAGTATATTTTACTACACTAATCAATTAGGTCTCTAGGCATTGGGGAAACGAGTACAAAGAATGAACAATCTGTACTCACAAAGAGCTCAAGTTATAAATGAGAAGATAGTAAGTACAGCCAGGTGTGCTTCCTAAAAATCACTGCATTATGCAAAACTGTGCAGGACTTATGCAGAAAGTGAGGTTAGGGGACACAATACTCAAAAACTTCAGTGGCTATGTGTGAAAAGAAAGATAGGAAGCTAAGATAAACAGTAGCACAGTTTTATACGTATATTTAATTTAATTAAAACATTTAGCTTAAGAAATACACTAATACTGCTATAGATAGTGGTAGTGTCTCTCTGGGACCTTGGTCTGCTGCTCAGCCTGTGCCCAGTTCCCACAGGGCCTGGACAGGCAAAGGCTTTGGCCAATGCTGAGGGTCCTGCCATGGTGAAAGGTAAGGTTGGGGGTAAAGGTAGACCTGTCCTCCTCAGTCTACAGCTTCTACTACACTGATAAGACAGATAAATATGGCACAATAAATAGAGCACTTTACCTTGACACAGACCTGAAGTTTTCTTGTGGAAGTAGGCATTGGAAGGGTTGTGGTTTCTAAGTTATTACTTTGCATCTGCTGCTCTGCCTCAGAATAAGATGCCTATGCCAGGATAAGCTCATCATGTCTTAAACTCACTGCCATACTGCTAACTAAAGCTTTAACTTAAACCTCTCTCCCTCCGATTGGAAGGCTAGAGGATAGGGTACGAAATTCCTCTCAATATCTTCCTTTATAAAGGGCAGAAACTGCATTCACTCCACTTTGTATCTGTTTCTTTGCCTGGGTTCCACTCCACAGAACAAGTTACCCCGGTTCTGAGGACACCATCTGGATATCCTGTGATGCCCCATCCTCCCCACCACTCTCCTTGCCTTCTTTTGTATGTGGTCTCTGCTTTAGATTGTAAGACCCTTGAGCACAGGGATTGTCTTTTCATTAATTGTATTTCTAGCACTTACCAAAGTTCCTAGAATGCAATAGGGGATTAATAAATGTTTATTGGATTGGATTGGATTTTGTTGCCATATTGTTTCTCCTAGGCAAAATCAGGTAAAAACAAATACACAATTCCCATTATGCTTAAGTCATTCCCTAATATATCAATCTTGTTGGAACAAATTCATGTTCTCAAAACAATCTATAGCAGAACTGACTGTATGCACAGACTAAGACAAACAAATCTGGCACCGCACCAGAGCTGCCTCCCTATGCCGCGGTGCTTAATACCAAGTCGTATTAAGCATTTTCTATTTCCAGGGAACTTTGCAAACATATCCTAATACTTAAAAGATATAATAGCCCTGTGGTTTAGGCAGGAGACAGAAAATAATAGTAGCCCCTATTTCAATAAGGCTATAAACTTTGCAAGGCACTCTTACATGTGTCTCAGTCCTTACAAGATTCTATCTGATCCTGTGAGGTAGATGCTCTTTTTGTCATCCCTGCTATAGATATGGGAGAAACCAAGGATGAGGGAGAGGAAGGAGGGAATACAGCATTTATTAAGTGCCTACGGTGTGCCAAGCTATTTGCAAATATTATCTCATTTGAGTCTTATGACAGCCATGGGATTCAGGTGCTATTTTTACAATTGAACAAACTGAGGCAGAGGGCTATTTGTGCAGGGTCAAACACCTAGTAAGTGTCTGAGGCTGGCTTTGCACTCAAAGAGGTCTATAGACTTGCTAATGACAATTATTGTAGTAACTAGAATTTATAAGGCACTTTATGGTTTGTAAAGCACTTTACATTTGTTAGCTGACTTGATCATACAGTTCTTGATGGGATTTGAAATTTGGTCTTTCCTGACTCCATATCAACTACTGCTTGCACTATAGGACTTAGTGACCTTGATAAGGTCAGACCAGGCCAAGGGCAATGGAGTTTTATGAGTGCCTTGTGATACTGTTGTTCAGTTGTTTTAGTCATTTACGACTCTTGGTGATTCCATTTGGGGTGTTCTTGGCAGAGATCCTGGAGTGGTTTGCCATTTTTTCCAGCTCATTTACAGATGAGGAAACTGAGGCACACAGGGTTCAGTGACCTTGTCTAAGGTGCACACAGCTGGCAAGTGTCTGAGGCTGGATTTGAACTCAAGTCCTCCTGACTGCAGGCTTAACACTCTATCCACTGTATCACTGAGTTGCTCCTGTGAGGGGTAACCTGTCCCATCAAAGATGGGAAAGGGAGCAACAGTGGCTAACTAGTCCTAAAAATTCTATTTCATTGTCTAGCATTAAGAGGAATTTGCTGGAGCTACTTGGTGAAAGCCACCCAACCTTAGGGTAGGGAATATAATATGATTCTCATTTAGTTAAGAGGAGAAACTGAACCAGTAAGGGTTGCCAAGGGCCATAACATAAGCTCATGCATAGCTAGAGAATAGAGTTAGGTAGCCTGCCTTCCCACTGGGTACACTGATCACTAATCCCCGTGGTCTCCACTGCTAATGAACTATGTGTTGGGATGTGCCACTGCTGAGATGGGGAACTGAGCATTTGAACTGTCAGGAGCCATCCATGGAGAGGCTACTGGTCCATGCTGAAGGCCCCCTGCAGAGACTGCCAAATGCACCTGGCAGCCGCCAATGTGAAGTTAGGGAAGAAAAGCTATTAGACCCTATTAGTGTAATGTATAGGCCAATAGTGCCATCAGGGCTATAAATCTCAGCCCTCCCTTGCTCAAGACCGGGTTTGGCTCTAAGGAAAATTATAAACTGGGAAATATTTATCTTCAAAACCCCCTATTCTCTTTGGCCACCATTATCTTCCCACCCCACTATGTTCCTTCTTCTCTCCTAACTCCATAGGGATGTGCATTGCAGTACTCCTCCTTGGATTTGACTATCTAGGTAGCCCCCAGAGTCTGACTTTCAGGCTTTCCTCCTGTTCTTTCCACTTCCTCTGTCTTATGTCCAGTTTTCCTAGGGCCCTGATCTCTGCTAGGTGTGGGCTGGCTTATTTGATAAATGTGCTGCTCTGTAAGAAGCAGACTTCAAGAAGGAATTGCCCACTAGCTGCAGATGGATGATTAGAGCTGGAATCGAATGAGATAATATTCGTAAAGTGCTTAAAACAGTCCCTGGTGCATAGCAGGTACTTAATAAATACTGTTCCTTTCCCTTCTTCTACTCTAGGTCTGCTTGACAAGGATCCAGATCAAGGTCCAGATGAAGAAGTTGCATGTTGGTACCCCATTGTTGGATGGGAGGCATGCCAGTACCACATTGTTGGTTGGGGAGGCATGCTGGTTACCTGAGTTTCAGATGAACTCTGTGTGGATAGTGGCATAAGGGCTAAATCCAGAGGCCATTCCTTCCCTGTATGATTTTCCATCTGTGACAACAACATCATTCTGTCTGGGTCACTGACAAGGTCCAAACTGGTAACTGAGCAAAGGTGGAACTGAGGTTACCGAACTACCAATAGAGGAGAGAGAGACTGTGGGTACAAATGAGACATTAATGGAGTCACTGCAGAAATCTAGGCAGTAGCTAGACTGAAATATCATGCCTTGGCTATGGTGATGAGTGATGTAGAGTATAAATAAGGTATATTTTATATGACTCCCTAATTACATACCACATATCTACATATGACCTATGGATTATTTTCATATGTATGCAACTATAATATTAATGAATCTAAATGTGACCTATGTACCTTGAATAATCCAATCTAATCCAATCAAGCCAATATGCATCGATTAAGCAAATGCTACGCATAAAGGTATTCTAGGTGATAGGGTTGCAAAGACAAAACAAAAACCAGTTCCTGCCCATAGAGCTCCCCTAATTTTTCAGAGCCATTGGTTACCCTACATCCACTCTTAAGTGCAGTGTGAAAGGGCCTCTATCCTGATTTCTCCTTTGATGGCTGATTCTGCTGACCTCTGCACTCACAGTAGGGTGGCCAGCAGACAGAAACAGGCTTACCCCTACCCTTTCCAAGTTGATTTCCAGTATCAGATTGGCTCAGAATGACTCTACAAACTGGTGTCATTCTCCAAGCTCCTGGGTAGTCTGCTTTCATCCTGTACCAGCATCTCCCCAGAAATCCCCTATTCTTTCCTCAAACCAGTTGTCCCCTCAGGCCCCTTGAATCCCTCTAGACTAAGCAAGGATTCCTAACCTGAGGTCTTTGAATATATTCCATGGAGTCTTTGAATTTAAAAATTTTTTTTGATAACTTTATTTCAATATAGTTGATTTTCTTTATACAGTTATCCCTTATATTGTCGGGGTTAGTGGCATGGTACCTCTGCAATCTGGCCCTCCCCTAGTACCAAAAAAGTCTGAATTATTATAATATTGCAGGATAAAATATGTTGATATTATACAATCCTATACATATATTTTATGCATTTCTGAGTTTTTAAGCTTTTCCTGTATTATCTACTGGCCTTCATATGTCATCCGTGGCTTCTGCAAAACTCCCCCCAATTCCCATTTAATTTCTTATGCCGACTTGTGATATATTTTGAAATTGCAATGGAGAAACTCTCAATGGGGAAAGGATAACTGTAATCCTGTGCATTTTGTTTTATGCATTTACAACCATTATTCTAAGACAGAATCCATAGGCTATCAGACTACTAAAGGGGTCCAAGACACATACAAAAAATTATCAACACCTATTCTAACACCACCTGGGTGGGCTTATTCAATTTAGAAGCTGATTTCCTCAACATTGAGAGTAAGGAGAGGACACTGTGGGATTAGGAAAGCATTCCACTCTCCTCCACTTGCCATGAGTTTAGGGGAGAATAAAAGTTTATTGTCCCTGCCACCCAGCAGTTTAATTTGAATCTGAATGCCTCTATGTACCAGTGAGAATGTAAACTGTTCCATCATCTTCTCCTTTGGTGTCTCCCCCACCGTGCCTAGCACTGGACTCTGCCCTGCAGTGAGGTTAATATCATAGAGGGTAGCCATGCTTTGCTTTGGTTTCCACTGTTGGAGGCAGCATCAATGACCTGGCTGAATTGTGGCTCTGATTCAGGGTAGCATTAGGCATGTTCTTCCATTTTATTAATTGCCACAGATGAACATGAGTCTTTCTGTCTCTTTCTCCAGAATGAATAATTCATTGAATACAAATGCATTTATTAAACACTTCATTGAGGTTACATTTTAATAGTGGGAAACTATATATATATATATATGGGAGGGGCATATGGGGGAAGGAAATGTCTGAGCAGGCATAGAGATGGGGATTAGAGCTATAGCCCAGTCAAATGATAGGCCCTTTCCAGCAACAGTGATGATGTGGTGGAATTTATTTAATTCTTGAATGTGTCATATAACGTCACAGCTAGAAAAAGACTTTTATAGATGAAGAAACAGGCCTAGAGCAGTGAGGTCACTTGACCAAGGTCATACAAGGAGATAGAAACAGGACTGGTATTAGAATCTAGATATTCTAGTATAGCTTTCTTTTCACCACTCTTCCAGACTATTTATTTAACCTCCCTCTGCCTCATCTCCTCATCTATACAATGGGGGATAAAAATACTTGTGCCTCATGGGTTTGTTGTAGGAAATGTGCTTTGTAAACCTTCAAGGACTATAGGAATGTAGTATCATTACTCTCATTAGGTCTCAAGTGGGGCAGCTAGGTGGTGCCGTAGATAGTGTTGAATCTGGATTCAGACTCTTTCCTGGGTTCAAAACTAGCTTCAGATACTTACTAGCTGTGTAAATGACCCTGGG
Source organism: Potorous gilbertii (assembly GCA_028658325.1). Lineage (NCBI taxonomy): Eukaryota > Metazoa > Chordata > Mammalia > Diprotodontia > Potoroidae > Potorous > Potorous gilbertii. The sequence goes on along the minus strand of CM053773.1, from coordinate 100,786,286 downwards.
CATTTACCCTGTTTGCCTCAGTTTCCTAATCTGTAAAATGAACTATAGAAGGAAATGGCCAATTACTCCAGTATCTTTGCCAAGACAACCCCAAATGGGGCCACAAAGAGCTAGATAGCACTGAACAACAAGAAGTCTCAAGCAGCCTCCCATTTTCCATCCCTTCATTTGAGACTCTTATACTTCTCTTATGTAGAAATACTGAACTGAATGAAATAAATGACACTGAATAACTGCCCTAGTGAGTCTTGTTGCTGTCTGATTCCTTTATACCAACTAGTTATGAGAGCAGATATAGATTGTAACGACAATACATGCAAGATTTGGTTCAAAGGCCATGAGACCATATATATTATATAATCAACCAATTAATTACCAAGCATTTATTAAGTGGCTACTATGTGCCAGGCCCCATTCTAGGTACTGGGGATATAATACAAAGAATAAAATGATCTCTATTTTCAAGAATCTTACATTCATAGGAGAAAGTGGAAGGAGGCAAGTACAGATATATACATACCATGTATAAGGATATGTAGGATAAACATAAAGATAATAAATACAAACAAATACAAGATTGGAAGGGAGGGTACCAGCAGATGGAGAGCAACATATACTTACATGCATGATGCATACACACACACACACATGTGTTTCCCTACCCTGGGCTGACATTTGTGAGAGTACTGTCAGGTTTAAGGGAATGGCCTATGGCCATGGAATGGAATTGTCTTTATTATGGTGAATCCAACTGGGCCATGCAGGGGACTGAGCCTTATTAGATAGCAATCACACCAACTCACAATCTTCTTGTATGTGTCATTGTAAGTTAACTCCCTGCAATTCCTTTCCTGTTTTTCTTGGGGGTCAATTTCCTTTGCCTCTCCTTTGGTAAAAGCCGGTTTGAAATAGTCTCCTGTAATAGGTGTTCCAAAACACTTAAGCATCAGTACGAGCCTATTAAACTCCAGCAGCTCTGCTGGCAGGTAAAACTCACATTTAGAGATGTAAAAAAAAGCCCACCTCTGTGTTATTTGCCTTCTGGACTGCAACGGATCTTTTCAAGCAGTCTCAGTGCTGAATGTCAATGTAAATTTAGAGGTGGGCTTTGTTTTTGGACTTTGGACTGCTCGTGTTATCCTTCTGGACTGCTCTGATTATAGCTTCATTTATCTTATTTCTAGAAAAGAGGGCCTTGTTAGCACCTGAGATCCCTCTTCAAACTGGATAATATCCTCAAGCTAAAGAATGGATCACTCATGGCTCAGTCGTGGACTTTGTAACCTCAGGGTTTTTGGGTTTCTACTTTGCCATGTATTCCTATGTCTACAAGTTGGTGATGAAAAGAAATTCCTAGTTTGAAGATTTCCCTCCAGCCTAGAGCAGAATCAAGGCACCCCTGGGACTCTTGGATAGCAGTGGCTATTGACTTTCCTGGTCTGTTATTCCACAAAATGGGTTTTAGTTGACACCTAGATTTAGGATCTTCCCTATGATGGCTTGGTAGTTAAAAAAAATTATAAATTTTATTTATGGAATAAAACAAGCTTTTCTTGAGCTAGGGTTCTTTGATTCTTCCTCAGAGCCCTTGGTCTGGGGTCAGAGACCCTGGATTCAAATTCTACCTTCCCATTTTATAAAATGAGGGAATTGGACATGATGATGTCTGAGGTGACTTTCAGCTCATATGACCTTATGATGTTTTTGTCTGTAGCATTCAGGCTATCTGAATTAGACCTGGAAGCAATCCTAGACATTATCTGGACTTACAGATGAGGAAACTGAGACCCAGAGAGGTGAAGGATATATCCAAGATCATAGAAGCATTAAATAGCAGAAAAAACCCAGGTCTTCTGGCTTCAGATCTAAATCTTAGCCTCTCTCTCTTCCCATTACAGTTGATTTGGTTCACATGTATCTTTTACTTGTGTCTGCTTCTGTGGTTTGGATAACATAGCATCCCTAGCATCTCCTTATTTCAGGCTGGCCTCCCTGTAATAACCCAAGCACATTAACAATTTACAGCACACATGTGTGTTTTCTTTTTTTTGTTGTTGTTGCTCAGTCATGTCCACCTCTTTGTATCTCCATTTGGGGTTTTCTTGGCAAAGATACTGGAGTGGTTTGGCATTTCCTTCTACAGCTCATTTTACAGACGAGGAAAGTGAGGCAAACAGAGTTCAATGACTTGCCCAGGGTCACACAGCTGGTAAGTGTTTGAGGCCAGATTTGAACTCAGGTCTTCCTGCCTCTAAGCTTGGTGCTTTCTCTACTGCTACACTCTAACTCTTGGACTTGGGCTATGTTGCTGAGGAAGAAGGATCTAGAACAGAGAAGGATGAGGAAGGAAGGCTAATGGAGCAATATCTGGCAGGCTTTCTAAGATGAGGGGATAGGAAGAAAAAGGATTTTCAAGGTAAAAAGTAACTGTCTATGGGTCATAGCCTAGAAGTAGAGGTAGGGAAAAGACACAGCTGGTCTGCAGATTATACAGCAATCTCTGCTATTTAGCACCATGCCAATGAAGATACTGTGAGCCCAAAGGCAGGGCTGTGGAATCAGGGAGCTGCATTGTTATAGGGGCTTTTCTAAGTGCTCATTGGAGCTTTCTGATGATCCCAGAACCTCAGAATATAAATGGGGAATATTACAAAGAACACTGAATTTGGAGACTGAAAAAGTGTGAGTTTCAGTCCTACCTCTGCTACTTCCAGCCTGTGCATTGTTGGGCAAATTATCATTTTCCTTGTGTAAAATGAGTAGGTTCCCCCCTCCTGGCCTAGAGGATCCATAAGCTTGATGATTTTCATAATCCAAAAGAAGGTAAATCCTTGAACATGTAGATCCGGAAATATCCTTGAGAATTTCACAAAGAAACTTTTGGAACCAGAGTTTAGCACAGACAAAACTCTCACTTAGACTTACTCAGAGATATCCCCCAAACTTTATGAACAATGTTCTTAATAGATGTATTGTTATTCCGAATACTCATAAACTTTAAATAACATGGAAGGAAAACCTCTCAAAATATAAAAACTAGCAGAAAATCAAAAGTATGTTGGAGCCAGAAGTACATGTAATCTCTGACCTCCTATCTGTTACTGGAATGGTTTTGAAGATTTTTTAATGAACCAAGAGGAGAAAAGCCTAAATCTTCATACTTTCATTAAATTTAAAATATTAACCATGTTTGGCATCGTCAAGTTGTTCCTCTTAGGAATGATACAGTTTTTCTACTGAGCTCTTTGGACAGCTTTGAGCCTGCATCCAATCTATCCTTGGCTCCTACCAGTAACTAGGATGTGAGCTCTATTTCTCTTCTGTCACCAGTGTTACAGCAAGGTCCTTGTCTAGGGAACATGAGACATTAGGACATACTCTTGGCTTATTTTTGTGTCTTTGGTGATGACTACTTGCCTTCTGCTGGTACTGAGGGAACATTATGTTCTTCTACCTCCTGTTCTACTCATATGCACTTAGACCCAATTATAATGTAGTGCTTTATATAGGGAGAATGAATAGTGAGATTAGAGGTAGAGGGCCCTTTTTAATCCCACAACCTTGAGTTCAGTTACTTCTTAGTGGGATAGAAGAGTGGGAAGATTTATCTGTCGTTATGGATTCTAGCCCAGGAAATGATCATATATATTCAGTATGGCATGGGGGTATGATACAACAAGTCACTGAGAGGCATTTTCTTATGTGGTTTTGCTGATTTTTGGGAATTGCTAAAAAGGCTATATTACTTCACTCTCATCTTCGAGAGTATGTGAAGGATCTAAGACATTTTCTCTTCTGATTCAAAATAATAACAGATGTTGATAAAGCTTTTCAAATTTTTCAAAGTGATTCACGTACATTAACTCATCTGAACCCCCAAAAGTCTTGGGTGGTATTTCAAGTATTATCTCCATTTTATAGATTAGAAAACTGAGGTTGAAGTTCAATGACTTACTCATGGTCACACAGCTGGTCATTATTGGAGGTGGGATTTCCATAGAGGTCTTCCTGACTTTAAATCCAGCTCTCTCCACTAGCTTTTTCTTTCTATTTACCTTCTGATAGAAAGGGTATGAAGGGGGAGGAGAGGACAGGGCAGGGAGGACTCTCTAGACTGCTGCCTCCAGGGCGCATGTGGCCTCTAGGTTCTCTATTACTCTGTGAAGTTCGGGTTCCAAGGGCCACACTTGAGGACACAGAGGGCCACCCATGGCCCCAAGATGGCTCATCCCAGCTCCGGAACTATTGTGAAGTTAATTCTTTTCACCATCAGCCTGTTATTTCAATTTATTGTCTTCCCTCTTTAGAGATACTCTACAGCGATGGAACCTCCGATGGCATTTTTGCTGGGGTGACAGGTACACGTGCTCCTCATCTGTAACTGGTCATGTTTCCAAATGGTATTCTTTGGGCAATGATCAGCTAGGTCTCAGCAGGCAGCAACTCTTCCAATTTCATAAATAAATAAGCCTGTCTGTTCAGATCTGTCTGTTTGGGTCCAGGTGAAGGGTTAAGCACTCAGGGCGTATTTTAGAAGCCAATCTCATTAAAAAAATAATAATCACCTCAGGGAATCCCTCCAGACAAAAATCTCTTAGGCAGTGGAGCAGGTTTTAAAGGCACCTAAACCTGTAGACTCTTCCCAAGCACCAATCACTCGTCCATCCAAGTGAAGGGCTTACATTTTCGTCTAAGTGACTGGTCCTTGATGACATAATGACAGCTGCTGTACATATGGACTGGGGCAACGATCTGGCAGCAGGGTTGACCTTAGGCAAAATTGTGTCGATGGGCAAAGTCTGTCTTCAGTGCCTCCCTGCCCCCTCCAGGTCAGTCGCGAATCTACTCAATGCCCTCCCAGGACACTCAGCTCCCAGACTTCTACAGTTTGTTTTACCCACGTCCCTACAACACTGAAACTCACAAATTCATTGTCCTGGATTTCTTTCCCTCAGGGACAGGCTCTGTGTGCTTCCCAGGGTGATAATTAGCTAACCTGAGAAATTAATTTGTGCTAATGAGAAAAGACTAAAGGAGAGTCTCTACCTATATTTCCCCCATCCCCATCCCAAGCACTCCTTTCTATCCTGGCTAAATGCATGCTAACAGAGGCCTTTAGGATCTATTTAAATATCCAAATATAGATACATAATATGTATGTATTTTTATATGATATATATATTTATATTACATGCATGCATGTGTGTGTGAGTGTGTGTGTGTGTGTGTGTGTGTGTGTGTGTGTGTACAATTATCTCTTCTACACCAAGTTTTTCCTCATCACGGTTTCAATATATCAAGGGTAGACAAAAAGAAATTAAATGGGAATTTTGGGGGAATTCTTTTGCAGAAATTGTAGATAATACATGAAGGTCAGCAAACAACACAGAAAAAGTTTAGAAATTCAGATAAATATATGTTTAGTATTGTATAATAGAACTTATGACCAAATACTTAACCCAAATTTTCCAATAAGGTACTATAAACATCCTGTAAGAGAAAAAGAAAAATATTCAGTTTTCTCATCTGGTAGGAAGGAAGCACTAAAAAATTTTACCCAGATTTTCTGGATTGCAGGGGTACCACACTCCTTATCCTTATGATATGGAAGGGTTAATTGTATATATATCCTTCCCCCAAAACCCCCAAGAGTCATGTAGTGGAGAGAATTTTGGACTTGAGAATCAGAAGACCTACTTTGCATTCCTGGATCTATCCCCAAATTGCTATGTGAATTCATTAAACAGCTTCTTCAATTTAATTTTCTTCAATGTGATTGGATAAGACTCAATTCAACCAACATTTATTAAACATCTTCTAAATATGTAAGGAATGGTGCTAGGTGCTAGAGATCCAGAGAAATGTGCCCTGCCCTCATGGAGTCCTATCCAGGAGTGAAAATGTAGTCAAAAGAATGTTGAGAACCCAGAAGACCTAGGTGTACATCCCACTCTATTACACACTACCTGCATGAGCTTGAGTAAGTCTTGATTTCTCCGGGATTTACCCTCTTCATTGTAAACTGTGGGGCTTAGACTAGATGATCTCTCAGGGCCTTTCATCTCTAAATCCATGGTTCAATGACAATATGAAGACAGATCAGCAAATATCAGGTAATTTGACAAGAGGGAGAAGACTATTAGCTGGGAGAATCATGGAATAATTCACGGGAAAAAACATACCTAAACTGGGACTTGAAGGAAGATAAGAGACAGATATAAGGAGAGAGAGCATCCCATGCATGTCTTGGAACAATGCACAGAAGTAGAAGATGGGGTATTGAGTTTGGAGAACAGATAGAATTTCAATTTGGTTGGCATGTAGAATATGTGGAGGGGAGTGATGTGGAATAAGGCTAGTCAGGTAGGGAGTAAAGGCTTTTAAAGGCCAAGCTAAGAAATCTAAAAGCTGTCCTATAGACAATAGGTAGTCCTGGAGGATTTTTGAATCAGAGAGTGACATGGTTGGAACTATATTTGTGGAAGATATTTTGGTATCTTTATGGGATAGATTGACAAGGAAGGAACCTGGAGGAGGGAGGTCAATTAGAAGTCTATTATATTAATGCAGTGATAGGAGATGAGAACCAGAACAGGAGTGGTAGCCACATGAGTGGAGAGCAGGTGATTAATTTGAGAGATGTGGAGACAAAAATAGCAGGGTACAAGGGAAGAGGAGTCAAGGATGACTCCAAGGTTACAAAGCCGGATGGTTGGAAGTACAATTATGCTCTTAATCAGTATTTTTGGGTATTTGTTTATCTCTAGGAAACGGTATAACTTAGGAACTAAAGATGATATTCTTAATTATTGGCTTTAGCCCCTGATCATTTTGTCTTAAGGGCAGCTGGAAATATACAATCAGGTTGATTTGCCAAATCTGAATTACCCAGTAAGTTATAGGAGAAAAGCATTACAGTGAGGAGTTAGGAGAACTAGGTGCATGTCCTGAATTGCCACTAACTAGCTGTGTGACCTCTCTGGACCCTCGGTTTCTCCATTTGTTAAATGGAGGATTTAGTCAAAGTGATCTCTAAGGTCCCTTCCGGCTCAGCTTCAGTTGCATGTTGGACAATGTGCAGCTTTCCCTGAACATGAGCAAGAGTGGTCAAATCACAAAAGCTCTTGACTGTGGAGAGGAAACAGCCAAGCATGTGACTTTTTCCCCATAAACTTTGAATCTCTAGAACTTAGGAAATCTATTATATCAAAAGCACTAGGAAATATCCAAAGCAATATGAAACTCTTCAGTCCTTGCCATTGTTGTTGGTTTTTTCTTTTTCCAGCATGTTTCTGCTTGAATAGTCCAAACTAGACAGTTTATATTGTGGTCAGGGAGACCTGGATTCAAATCCTTACTAACTGTGTGACCCTGGACAAGTCACTTAACCTTATTGGGTTTCAATTCCCCTGTTGTAAAATATGAGGAGGTATTTTGGAGACAATGACCCAAAAGGTCCCTTTTTGCTCTAAATCCATGATGCTATAATTAGGCAAAGGAAATTAAATTAGAAGTTATCTTTGGAATACCAGAAAGACCTAGGAGATGAGGAAGGACTGGGTTATCTGGGGGAATCTGGGTCCTTTCCTCCCCTGCCACTCATTCAGTGAGTTATTTTAGCACAAGGATGTGATTCCTCCATGACTCAGTTTTCTCATCTTTAGAATGGAAAAGAGAACTCTACCAGATGGAACCTAATGAATAATAATGAGCTGCTCTTTTTCCTGTGACCCCTCCCCCCCAGATAAAAGACAAAAGATAAAAGGGAAGTACTTTTTTCACCTTATTACCATCATCTTCTTCATTCTTCATTATTAATTAAGGAAGGACTTGCATGTATTTGATTTGGATGGAGATTTTGTTAAAGCACAAGCCCAGAGAGACCTGGAAAGGAAACCAAAGGAAAAACATGAATTATAAATATAGATCCTGCTGTAGGAAGCTGATGGAAATGAAGATTTGGGATGGAGATGGAGGTCTCTGGGCTCCTGGCTCCGGAACTGGGAGCTGGAGTTAATGTGTACCACAGGAACAAATACACAACGGTGTGTTAATGCTTCTTAGGGGGCCATAGTTTCTGCTTCTCGTGAAAGAAGATCAATATGAGGGCGGGAACCACAAGGTTTATGGATCTTCAGATGTCTTTGACCCTCAGCATATGACCAGGAAAATCAGATGACTGCAGAGTTATTTAATATTTTTATCATTTTGCTTTATTTATAATAATTTATTTTATTATATATTTATATTAAATTATAGTATAATTTATTATATATTAAATTATAGCATAATCTAATTGGCTTATTTATAATAATATAACCTATATTATTATAATAGATTATAATATATAATAGATTATAACAATATAATAATATGTGATAATTATATTATTATTTTTTAAAATAAGTTGTTCTTAATTTTACAAAGATAAGTGATTAGAGCTTACAGAGATAACAATAACTTCAGGAAAATGGCATTTTAAAATATCCCTTCAGAAGCAGGTTGAACAATCAGGAGAAAGAGACCTTCTAAAATGTGGGGCCAGAAGAAGTGATAGTATCTCTCTAAACAAAGAGAGGGGCAGGAGGCTGGATCTAGAAGAAAATGCCGGATTTGAAGTTTTTGCTATGTAGAGCAAGGTTAGATTTCTTAACTGGAAATATCTTATAGCTGAGAATCAGTTTTATAGTAAACTTTGGATTGCCTAATCTGATGTGGTGGTCTGAAGTGGAAAGGCTTGGGAAAGGGACTCAACAGGAGAACAGCAGTGAGAATAGGTCTTTTGAATTTGGTCTTTGAGTGAGGAATGGGGCTTTTTAAAACATTATTTTAGGATCTCTAACTTCCTTCTAGGGCAACCCAAGTATCACTTTCTATATAAGACATTTCCTGATTCCCCAGGTTGCTAACTGGTTTCCTCAGTCCTCCTCCCAGTGTCTGGCACTGACTTTTTACCTGTTGTATACAACCTTTTTTTGTGTAAATATTATATCACATCCAGTTGTATCGCCTACCTCAAGTCCCAGCTAAAATCTCATCTTCTATAGGATGCCTTTTCCAACCCCTCTTCATTGTAGTGCCTTCCCTCTATTAATTATTTTCTATTTTTCCTGTTTATACCTTATTTGCATATATTTATTTACTTGTCTCTTCCATTAGATCATGAGCTCCTTGGGGATCGGGACCATCTCTTGCCTCTTTTTGTATCTCTAGCTCTTAACACAATACCTGGCACATAGCAAGTACTTAAGCATTGATTGTTGGACACAGTAAAATGTCAGCTCCTTGAAAGTGGGGGCTGTTGTTTTGGTTTGTCTTTGCATCCTTGGTTCCTAGTACAATGCTTGTCTCCTGGTAGGGGCTTAATAAATGCTTGTTGAATGGAATCCAATTGGAGACAACGATAAGTTTATGGAGATGAGCAGTGAGGAGACTTGTTGGGGTGCCCTTGTCCTTCAGGACATGTTCACACTGAAGACTCATCAGGACAGAGTAATCATTGAAGGAAGGGGGAGCTCCTTGATTATAAATAATAAAGGATGATGATATTTTATATAACAGGGCATTTCTATAAATGGAAATCTAAATCTTTATCAGTTTTGATAATCAACTTTAAAAATACATTCTACTGTATTTGCTAATTTTTAGAAATCATTTATATGTTTTAATAATTTGAGAAAAATAGTCTTACTTATTAATAGTTCTCCTTCAATAAGGACTATTCACTCCACTAAGTTTTGCTCATGGAGCATAGATCTAAAACTGGAAGAATCTTTGAGATTGTCAAAGTGTGGAACCTGTAACCTTGAAGTCACATGTAGCCTTCTAGGTCCTCCAGTGCGGCTCTTTGACTGTTTGGGTAGCACATGAGAACCTAGAGGGCCATATGTGACCTTGAGGTCACAGGTTCCACACCTCTGGATCCAAACCCCTCATTTTTCAAATGAGGAAACTGAAGTCCAACACCAGCTCTTCTGGAGGTCATCTCGGTTTAGGCAAGCACCAGAGACAGAATTTGAACCAAGACCTTCTGCTTCCCTAGCCAAGGAATTCCCACTGAACCACACTATCTCTAATTCCAGATGCCTACAAAGCACTCCTTTTCTAAATGCTTTCTAAGTGGAATAAATTTACAAGCATCTTCTGAATAGTATCCCAGTTATCTTTTCCCCAAGTCATTTATGAAATTCCCTAATTGGTTTATAGTTAAAGTATGGAGTCTGGAACTTGGAGATCTAATCTGCCCTTCTCATTTGCTCCATGGGAAAATAAGGCTCAGTTTATCCAAGTGGTATAGGTAGAGAATAGGAAAGCCAGAATTTGAATCCATGTCCCCTGACTCTCAGTGTTTTCACTATTGTTGTTGAGTATTTTCAGCCATGTCCAATTCCTCATGACCCCATTTGGAGTTTTCTTGGCAGAGATACTAGAGTGGTTTGCCATTTCCTTCTCCAGCTCATTTTATAGATGAGGAAGCTGAGGCAAAATAGGGTTAAGTGACTTGGCCAGGGTCACATGGCTAGTAAGTATCTGAGGTCAAATCTGAACTCAGGTCCTCTTGACTCCAGGACCTGGGCTTTATCCACTTAGCTGCCCATCCTTATTATGATACTACCATAGCTACTTGGTTCAGAGAGGGCCCTGGCAGAAACTCAGGGTACCCAACCTTCCTGTTCAGTATATTTATCCCAGGCCCCAAAGCATGTATTTGTGACTTTGCTTTTGATGTCTGTGAGTCTTAATGTCTTCGGCTCCCATGTACAGACATTCTTTTCTTTGCTATCTTCCCCAAGGGTTTGCTGTAAATATTTTGGTCCAGTCATATCTCTGTTTACATACCCAGCCTATCATGTCTAGTGCATTGACCTCCTGCCAGAGTAAGGCAGAAAATGGGGAGAGAAAGGAGCATTCTGGAAATCTAGCCCTTTACTTTTATAAATCGTATGTAACTGAGCTGGAAAGAACAGGGGGGATTTATGCTGTCCCCAATGCCAGGCTATGTCCTCTCATTTCTGATAATTGCCAGTGTCTATTGCTGCATCTCAGGGGAGGGGGAAAAGAGGGGGAAGAAATGGTGATCCCTCTCCAAAGCACACTTAAAACCTCCCTCACCTCAGATTCAGCTATGCTTGTCCTAGAAAGAGGATAGCGACATAGGGACTCCTTCTCTGTGACTCTATTAAGTCTGAAGCTGATAATACTAGTGATGGTTAGGAGAACATACTTCTTCCAAGTCAGGAAACTGCTCCATCTTCACAGGGTGTGAGTGTCAAATCTCACGTGAACCTTCAGGGCTTTCAGTTCATTTACAGCTGGTCAAGCATGGTTTTCTATTGGGAATAGGGAGCCAGGGGTGGGGGACATTAGATAATCATCTCCTGAACACATGCTTTGCGCTGTTAAAAATAGTCTTTAAAAAGATTGGAAGAGATTCTTGGACAATAAATAGCTATTACCAGGTAAAATTGAAATGAGTAAATAAATGCATTACAAATTAAGAGAACAGGTGTTTAGAAATATTTTAGAAAGAGTTTAATGTGTTCCCAAACCTCAAATTACATCTGGATTTGTCCAGTGTTATTAACAACGTAATTACTCATGCCAGGTATATCTGGTAGCTCTTATGAAAACTAAAGCAATAAACCACGTGGCCTTAAAATTAACATTGCCCAAACTATCTCCATATTGAGAAAGACAAGCTGATCTATTACTCTATTTTGAATGGTATATATAAGGCATGATTTGACTGGAATACTAATTAATCACTCATTTCTGTTGGTAAACACAAGCCTAGCATTGGTTATTTAAACACACAGGAATAATTGTATGAATACAAGTATGCAGCACAATGGGGCAATAGGGCTACTTAATGAATAATACATTAGTTAATGAGTGTTTATCTTTATTTATTGTACATGATTAGGAAAGTTGGTCAACTCCTCTGGCCCCACTGGCCTGCAGCTGGCACATGCCTCCAGCTGCCACAGGAGTCAATAGAAAGCCTGTCAGGGGTGAGGTTGGAGCCTGTGTTTGTGTTAGAAGGATGCTGACAACAACATGTTGGCCTAGCGCTCATGGAGAGCCTTCTAGCAGGTTGGGAAAGCACCTTCCCTCCAAGCCCAAGGAAATGAGGTCCTACTTCAAGGATTTCTATTTTCAGCTCCAGTTTCAAGGTGAATCAGGTTGAAGAATTCAAGGAGAGAATTGGGACACTATGGATTTTTACCTCCCTACATTGGTTGATTAGCCCCATATATGGTATTTGATTAATGTCTAAAAACTCTAATTAGCAATGGCTAATCTGCCCCATATACACTGGGATATTGATTTTTGCCTCCAGAAAGCTAATCTAATTGTATTCCTTATCATTAGAGAATGGGCCTTGTATTGAAATGACTAACTTGTCAGTGGACTTGGAAAGGCTAGAGGATCAAGATGCCAAGAACTGACTTTCCCCAGTACCTTAGGAATGCCAGAAACTGTTAAGAAATTGCCCTCAGAGCAATTGTTTTCAGTGGAGAAGGGAGGGGAAGGGAATCAGTGTTGCTGTAGCACCTACTATGGGCCAATATTGTTTCATGAATTTGATTTCCATGAGGATCCCACTGGAATCTCCAGAGTGAGAAGCAATGTGGATATAAGTGAGGGAGTAGGATTTTGTTTTTCATCAGAGCAGAGCAGGAATCAAATGCGTCAGCTGAGCAGTGGAGGAAAGGAAAAAAGAAGCCAAAGCTGAAGACTTCCCTGGCATCTCTTGGTTTCAGCAAACAGCCAAGAACTAGGCCTGTTCTTCTGGGATGTAGGGTGCCACCCCACAAATGACAAGCATCTTCCATCCTTGTAATAAAGGCATCTCACACTACTCATTTTGGCAGCCCCCTATGTCTTAGGGGTTTCATGAGCTGATGAAAACATGGTATGGGGTGGGGAATTTGTCAGAAGGAAAAAATGTCTCAACTTGGGTGGGTTTTATTTGCTTTTGTGAAAACTGTCCTTTTCAGATGCTCAAATAGTTGTGTGTTATTATTTTTTTTTTAATAAGAAAAGCATCTGGTAAAAAAAAAAAAGGCCTCCTTCCCTGCCCCCTACTGTTTTCTTCAAATTCAAGCTTGGTCTTAATTTCCTGGAAAACGTTTGGCAAGTGTATATTGAGTGCCTACTATGTGCAGAACATTGAGAGGGATACAGAGATAAATAAAACCTAGTCTAATAGAAAAGCTAAAATTTAATAATCTGGAATCCCTTTTAAAGGTCCAGTGTGATAATATTTCTGGTGGTAGGAGGATACATTTCTAATAGCCCTATCTGTCAGCAAAGGTGACTGAGTCAGTCACTTCAACCCTAACTCTAAATGGGTCTATAAGTGAAAAAGACGTCAGTCAAGCCAGTTTCTTGCTTAAGTAGCTGGTAGCCCTGCATGGAGACACAGCCCCAGTGAAGGACGTATCTCTTTTATTGAATGAAGTAGGAGGTCCAAGGTCTTTGTTTTTAATGGAAATATGAAGCATAAAGAAGGATGGATTGGAGTCAGGAAGGGCCACTTTAGGATCCTTTCTGACTTACTCAATGTATGACCTATGGTCAAGCTGCGTTTTCTCTCCGAGGCAGCTAGGATATGATTCAGCGAATAGATAGATGGATCTGGAGTCAGGAAAACCTGAGTTCAAATGTGGCCTCAGACACTTAGTGGCTCACTCAACCGCTCTCTCCCTCCATTTCCTCCACTGTAAAATGGGGATAATAGGAGTGTGTACCGCGGAGGGCTGATATGAGGATGAAATGAAACGACATACGTACAGTGCCTTACACTTTCTGGTTGCGTAGTAGATGCTTGTTCCTTTACGGTTTCTCGCCTCTCCCACCCCAGCCCCCTGCAACAACACAATTTCCTCATCTGTGAAATGGGGGTGATAAAAATAACTATATTGCCTTCCTCCTAATAAATCATATAAAGTGCTCTGCAATCCTCAAAGGGCATAGGAATGTTGGCTATTATTACACCGTGGTTATAACAAAATGGGGAGTCAGATGTCCTAGGAATCAATACCTTGCCTCTTAGTCAGGTCACATTCAACTTGCCTTGTCCATCCAAAAAGTCACTTTTTAGAATCTTAGTATGACAAAGATCATCAGGGATAACTCTCTCTGTCATGGCAGAAATGAGGTAAAGGAGACCCCAAGGTTTAACTGAGAATTAATGACAGACATGGGACTTGAACCTGAGCTTTGGACTCTAAGTCTCTTTCCCTTCATCCATGATGAGTTCCTAAATGAGGTCATGTGAAAGCGCTTTGTAAATAAATTGAAAATAATTTTTTTAAAGAGTTTTGTAACTTTAAATGTAAATTTCAATTTGAATATGTTTATAAATTATAGTTATTATGAATATGAATTATAATTTGAGTCATATTGCCACAGAGTAGCATCTTTTCTTAAGGACTAAATAACCAGACATATCCAGCTTCTCACCAGAGCGTCTAAGGTGTTGCACACATATAGATAGATGTCTGCTAGAGGAGCTATTTTTTCACAAGAACAGTCAGATTTAGCTTGGATTTGTTCATATCTTTGCTCCCCCAACCAATTTCTAAAGAATTTCATCTAGTAAACTTGTCAGAGCACAGAGTCTGCACTGAACTCTTCAATTCCAAAGGGCCAGGAGCAGGAATTGTTTCCGAGGCCCACCTGAATGATGAAATGCCATTTACTCTGTGTTGGATGCATTCTTTCAATCTAGAGCACCAGGTCCTTCTATCACTGGTTTAGTGAGCTTTTCTGATTCTCATTACAGACAGCATAGAAAGCTTGATCAGCAATTTCTGTACCAATTATGTCTCATAGGGTATTTACATTCTGAACGTACTCTGACGTTTGTCAAAATAATACTGGCTTCTTAAAAGATCATATGGCAGTAAGTGGATTCTTAAAGGGTTCTATATCAAGCTCTATGGGATACTTGGGAGAGAGGGGGGACCTGAAGGAGGTTAAGCAGTGTCTTCTGAGCTATTGGTCTTGGAGACAAGATTAGAATTCAGAATTGCCAGCTCTTAATTCTCTATGAAGAAAGGTTGAAAACCTTCTTTAAATAAAGGAAACTTGGTTGCTGTTATTGGCTAATTCACACTTAAGTGAAATATATGATTCTAACTATCTAGATTAATAATGGAAAAAAAAAGTCAGAGATAGACACCGAACTTGTGATTTTATTAGCATAAGGGACTCCTAGGCTGGGAAAATTCCTGTACTAATGCTGGTTGGTACCTTTCTCTGGCATAGAAAAGTTAAATAACTTGCTGAGGACCACCCATATGAGAGATGGAGTTTGAACCTAGTACCTTCGGATTTTGAAGCTGGCTCTCCAACGACTAATGTTGTTCAGTCATGTCCATCTCTTTATTACCCATTTGGGGTTTTCTTGGGAAAGATCCTAGAGTGATTTGTCCTTTCCTTCTCTGGCTCATTTTACAGATGAGGAAACTGAGGCAAAAGGGTTAAGTGACTTGCCCATCATCACAGAGTTACTAAGTGTCTGAAGTCAGATATGAACTCAGGTCTTCCTGACTGGAGGTCCAGTACTCTATCTACTTTGCCACCACTTAGCCACCTAGCCACTATTAGCAACTTGCTAATAAATAAAGCAGAACCTCAGTTATCCAGACTCTATGAAGAATGGGTTCTTTGGGATAGTTTGGATTCACTCTCTTAACATTAAAAAAATTATGCATAATAACTTTGGATGGAATTTGGGCTCTCCAAGGGAAAACAGGATTGCATTTTAATTTTTGTATCTCCAGTACCCAGAACAGAGCCTGACGCAGTCAGCACTTAATAAATAAATGCTTAGTGATTGATTGCTTACTTGACAGATGGAAGGCTTTCTACAATGAATCCCCTGACTTCTTAAGCAAAGCAAAAATATAACGTAACCCGTTTTTGAGCCATGTGATACTGGACACATCCTTTAACCTCGCAGCATTGGCTTCATCATCTGTAAAGTGGGGCTGATAATTATAGCGTGTAACTCACAGTGTTATGTGAAGTTCAAAGGAGAGAATGTCTATAAAAGAACCCTTAGAGCCCCTTCCAAATATCACCTAAGATGATGATGATGATGATGATGATGATGGCCATGAGGATGGTATCTCAGAGTCATCACAGTACATCAATGATGCTGTAAAGCAGACTCTATATAAGAGCTATTTGCCTCTACACCAAAAAAAAAAAAAAGAAAAGAAAAATCAGATGACTGTACTTTTTTTTAATTCTATTTTTTATTTTAGTAGTTTTTCTGTTTTTTCCCTTGAAGATTCAGTATGTCTGGTTGCTTACCCACAGCAACCCCCTATCTCCTTCTGATCAGCTGCTTTTAATCTACTAATCTTCACAGTGACCTTAAGTCATCTCAGACTAGGAGTGGGGAACCTGCAGCCTCCAGGCCACCTGTGACCTGCTAGGTCCTCGGGTGTAGCATTTTGACCCAGTCCAAGTTTTACAGAACAAGTCCTGTTATTAAGGGGTTTGTTCTGTGAAGACTGGATTTAGTCAAAGGGCCTCTCTGTAGGTCCTCAAGGGACCTAGGTGGTCTCCAGGCCACAGGTTCCCCACCCCTGTCTTAGATTCTCCATCTCTCTACCTAGCTAGTACCAAATTCTTGGGCCTCTACCTCCAGCCTGTTTCCTCTTTACATTCTCATCCTGAAGCAGATTGTTCCCTCTCTCTCCTGAAATAATGAAACAGTTGTGATTTCAATAGCATGTTGGAGACGCCCAGGGAAGGATTCTTCAACTGATTAAGTTGGCAGCTGTATATAGTAAATGTTGCCTGGTCCACTGGGGGGTTGAGGGTTAAGTGATATCCCCAGGTTCACAAGGCCAGGATATGTCAAAGAGTAATCTTCCTAAAACTTGGCTCTAATCATAACTCACTGTTCAAAACTAACCAATCATTCAAAGTTACTGACTGAATAAAGTCTCTAATACTTACTGTGATAGGTTATCAATTAGGTATTGCAGCAGATTGAGTGGTAGGCTTGGAATCCTGAAGACTCATCTTCCTTAGTTCAAATCTGATCTCAGACACTTACTAGCTTTGTGACCCTGGTCAATTCATTTAACCCTATTTGCCTCAGTTTCCTCATTTTAAATGAGCCGGAGAAGAAAATGGCAAACCGTTTTAGTATCTTTGCCAAGAAAACCCTAAGTGGGGTTGCAAAAAGCCAGAAACGACTGAAATGGCTCAACAACAACTTATCATGGTTTTCGAAGCCTTCAATTATTCGATCCCAACCTACATTTCCAGCCTTAGCTCTGTTTCATACTTTCTTAGAACCAAAATGGAACTCACTGCCTGTTTCTCAAACATATCTTTTACTATCCTGTTTGCCTTCTGTTATATTTGTTCCTCTACCCTAAATGCCATTTTTCCCATGGGAGATGTCACATGATTGTTTCTAGATATTTGACACAATAAAGTGCTCTGACTACTATTAGTAGTCAACGTATATCCGCTTAAATGAATTTGGCAATGTGTTATTTGTAATGTCATAGATTTAGAGCCTGAAGTATCCTCAGAGGTCAAGTAGTTCAACCCCATCATTTTACAGATAAAAGAAACTGAGACCCAGAGAGATTGAGTGAATTTCCTGCTGTTGCAAAGGTAGCAAAGGGGTTAATTCAAGGACATTTTATTTTGTTTGTGTGGGTACTTCCTTTCAGCATCCTGGACCATCTCCAGTCATCCTGATGAACATCTGGTCACTGGATCCAGATGGCTCAGGAGGAGACAGTGAGGCTGGTGACCTGCACAGCCCTCCCTCACTCAAAACAAAGTCAAGTGCATGTTATGTCATCATTTCTCTGATGGCACGGTCTTCTTTAGCAATGAAGGACCAACACAACATCAACAAAGGCGTCAGTTGGTCAGTTAGAATTTGAACCCAGGTCTTTTGACTCTGAGTCTAGTGCTTACATCTATACCAATGAGGCCTCTAGTTGATATACTGATTTTGAAAACTGAAGTCTTCCCTTTTTTTCCCTACATAATGTCTGACATATATGTCTGAGTGGTTTTGTCAGGGGCATTTATTGAAGCACCCGTTTAACAATCCTCAAGGTTATTGTTTGTTATCAGGATAAAGGCAGGAATTTTTTCTGTCTGCTAAGAATAGCAAAGCTCTTTTACCACTTCAGGAAGTGATGAAGAGATGAATTGAGCAGCTGAGGGGAAGTGAGTTGGCTAGCCCCTCCTCCCCAGGTGACTTGTGCCTCAGTTTCTCTATCTATTCATGAAGGTGATGATATTGACCTCCCTAGCAAGGACATCATGCAAGTGTTGATGAAATAGTGGTTGAAAAATTGGAGCTAACAATGGGGCATGGCTGGGGCTGACAGTTTTCCACAGGGCTTGAAATTTATAGACATTAGTTTAAGGCTGAAAGCAATAAATTTTAACCTTGAGCCTTGGCTTAACAAAATGGTCTAGTCATCAGTACTGGAGCTGAAACCCCAGAAGGAACCATATGTACCCAAATCCCTGCAACTTGTCCCTTCCTGCCACGTGACATACAAGAGGCCCCAGTGTACTTGGAGCCTCAGTGAACAAAGCTAGCTACAGCTGGACCAGATAGCCCTGGGACCACCTACCTTTTGCAATATGAAAAAATAAATCTGGAGGGGGCTAGAAAGTTCTAAGACATTGCATCTTCAGGATTCTTGAAGAATTTTGCAACAAGAGTCACAGTAAAGTCAGGTTAACTCAAGAATTGTCTGGGGTGGGCTCAACTTCTTCCAGCCTTAACAGTCTGGATTTCTACCTGGTGAGAGGCTGTAGGTGATATAAGAATAGGTAATGGACTTGTGATTTCATTGTCTAAAGCAAGGGGGGTCAAATTCAAATAGAACCAAGGCCATTATGCAGTACTAAGGATGCCAGCAAGGATCCCACTTGGTAAAGAAAAAAAACAAGTATTAACACTGTCTATGTTCTATTGTATTTTTATTTATTTTATGCAATATTTCCCAATTTCATTTTAATATGATTTGGTGGGAACTTGAGAGTTTGGGGCTTCAATGCCTTCTATTTGTCACCTTTGGTTTAAGGAACTTCCCCCAAGAAGAAATTCCCTTTACCAATGCTGGTTATACTATTCTGTGCTACTTAAAGTCTTACAAAGTTGCCTGGGCATTGAGAGATTACAGACTTGCTCAGGGTCTTCTAGCCAGTGTATGTCAATGGTGAGACTCTGTTTCAAGGCCAGCTCTCTACCCACACACAACACTGTCTTCTGGGTGAGCAGTCATCAGATTTTGCCACCCATTTTTTGTCTGTTCCAGCTGATGCTTAAGAAGTCACTGATGAGCCTGTTTAAATGGTGTGTAAAACGCGCTCTTTATTGGCAGCCCAAACCAGCATCTCCTTTATTGCACATATTGTGATGGTGTAGTGATCTGATCAAATGTTTCCTCATTTCACTATGGACTTCCTCTCTCTAATGAATCCTTTTCTCTCAGCTCTAAATAAAGAAGACACTAAAAACGTGACACTCTGCAGATGGGTCACCCACATCTGGGCTTTCAATTAACAAGAGAAGGGGGGGGAAGAGCAGCAAAAGAAGATGTGACTGGTTTTTCTTATAGAAAGGGTATGCAGTGGGGAGGCAGGGAAAAGGGGGTGAGGATGAATCATCCGCCATTGTTGCTGAGTGACAGACATATCCATGGGGACTAATTACAATGATAATCCCTGTCCATGACAGACTCAGTGCCTGAGTCACAGCCTCTACTCTGTATGCCAAGTTTTCAGATTTGGGCACCTGGATTGCACCTAAGAAATTGGCATTCACCAAAGATGCCTTTCCATGTGCAGATGGACATTTGCATGTGAAAACTGGGTAATTGTGTGTGTGTGAGCAGGAACTTATGTACACAATTATTGGTCTTGCGTACAGAAATGCATGGAGCAGATTCTTGCTTTTGGAGTATCTTGTCTGCAATTTTCAAGAACAGATGTGCGTTTTGTTCATGTACTAGACCTGGGCCTTCATTTGAAAGATGCAAGGAGGATTGGTCAATCATTCAATCAACAAGTATTTTCTGACCTTGAATGTGCACATCAAACTGGTAAAGAATCTGAGGTGTTTCTGGTCTGCTTGCCTTTGTTGCATTCTGCAACTTCACTGCAACCTTATTCTGAACGCAAAGCATGCACACTTTGC
Organism: Potorous gilbertii; assembly: GCA_028658325.1. Classification (NCBI taxonomy): domain Eukaryota; kingdom Metazoa; phylum Chordata; class Mammalia; order Diprotodontia; family Potoroidae; genus Potorous; species Potorous gilbertii. The sequence continues at coordinate 100,766,074 of CM053773.1, read as the reverse complement.
ACTGCTCATGCCCTCAGGCCACGCATTGCCAACGAACACAGCTGAAACACAAAAAGGGATCACAAGTGGAAAGTTTAAGAAGCCCTGAAATAGATATAAAAAATTTTTGGTTGTGGTGTGAGGGAGGTTAGACATGATTTCATTGGTAAAGGGAACTTCTAGTAAAGAAATCCCCTCCCTAAAGCAGATTAACACCTGCTCTGTATGGATTAAAGAATTTCCTGGGGCCAAGAGAGGTTACATGACTAGCTTGGGGTCACAAGCAAATGTGAGTTGGAAGTAGGACTTGAACACTACTCTTCCTGACTCCAAGACCAACTTAGCATCCACAGTGGTGGTACTGCCTGTCAGAGGTAATAATGAGTATTGTCATCCTGTATTACAAGTGAGGAAACAGATTCTGATAGGTTAAACTTGTGCAAAATCAAAAAGCTAATGAGTGACAGAGCCACATGGGAACCCAAGGCTCTAGGCTTCAAAACCAAAAGAAGACACGAAAGGGCATCAGAATGGTTTGGGTAAGATTGGTTTAGTGTCTGTTTCTGGTTGGAAGTGACTTGATGGGATACGATGTGGTGGATAATTAAATGTAGATGAAACTCCTTAAGCCACAAAGGGGGTCTGGGAATGTGTTTGTGTGTGTGTGTGTGTATGGGGGGGCGGGTAGCAGATATACATAATGGCAGAGCAGGAAAGCTTTCCTCCTGCACATTCGTTATTGAGCATTTCCATGAGCTAGCCCTGTGGCATGGTGCCAGAAAAGCAGAAAATTATAGCTGGAAAAAAAGCTGGAAAAGTGATCCAGTCCTAAGGGAAAGATGAAAATGGGTCTAGAGGAAGCAGGGAGAGGTAACCAGCCTCAGGAGATGGTAATGTGAAATGGAGTATCAGTTAGAGAATTGGACAAGTAGGATAATCCAGAGTTTCCGCCCAAAGCAGAGTAGGAGGAAATGACTAAAATAGCAGCTGTAAGAGGAAAAAAAAAAAAAAATATATATATATATATATATATATATATATATATATATGTATATATACACACCTTATCTATATCTGTCTATCTATTTATCTATCTTTCCATCCATCCATCTACTTCTGTAATTTTTATCGGTCTTCTATCTGCCTAATTTACCTACCATCTATAATCGATTTTACCTATCTAATACCTAATTTATCAATCTAATCTATCAAGCTATCTCTCTCTGCTATCTATTTTATCTATCTCTATCCCTACATCTATGTTTAAAGTAACAGTAAATAACTATATGAAACAAATGTGGGTTAACAACAAGAAGAATTGATCTCCTCTCAGTGTGGGTGGCCTTAATCCCTGTTGCCTGGAATGCCCTTCACCTTGGAAGTTGTGAATGCTGAGTTTACCCCTTCAGGGGAAATGGATTCAGCAGTTTTACTATGACTATGAACACATTGCCTTCATGCAATTTCTTCTTCATTTTGTGGCCAAGAAGTTGTGGGAACAGCTCTTAATAGACCACAGTGGAAGTTGGATTGAAAATTGCTGCTCAGAAAAGATAGAAGCATCTCCAAGACTTAAGGCCTATGATGATAATCGGGTTTATTTTGCTAACTATGCAGCTACACATGCAAACACTACATCTTATGGAATGGTTAGTTTTATCTTCCGGTATTCTACGTTTTTATGTAAGCTGGGTAGCTTAAGAAGGCATTCACTACCTGTGTGACCCTGAGCAAGTCACTTGACCCTGTTTGCCTCAGTTTCCCCATCTATAAAATGACCCAGAGAAGGAAATGCAAACCACTCCAGTATCTTTGCTAAGAAACCCTCACATGGGGTCACAAAGAGTCAAATGTAACTGAAACAACTGAACAAGAATAATCTCCCAAATAGGTTGTTGTGAGGATAAAATGAGATGATATCCATTTTAAAGTACCATGTAAGTGCTAGCTGTCATCATCATCATCAACACCATCATCATGTCTCTCCGAGCATCCATTGTTCTTATCTGTAAAATGGAAATAATGACATCCTTGGCTTCTACTTCATAGCTTTATCTTTAAATTATTTTATTTGTTTTCAGTGTTCTACAATCACTTCCATATATCTTAGATTTTCCCCTCTCTCCCCGCTTCCTCCTTACCCCTCCACTCCCTCCCTGAGAAGTCATACGTTTTTATATTGGTTCTACACATACGTTCCTGTTCAACACATTTTCACCTCAGTCCTGCTGCATAGAAGAATTAAAATGAATGGGAGAAATCATAAAACAAACCAAAACATAATACAAAAGACAAATGATCTGCTTCATTCTGGGATTGAGTTCCATAGTTCTTTCCCTGGATGTGGAAGGCATTTTGCCTTAAGAGACCATTGGGAATTATTTAAGTCCTTGCGTTGTAATGAAGTACTAAGTCTACCAGAAAAATTCCTCGCACACTGTGTTTGTTGCTATGTACAAGGTTCTCCTGGTTCTGCTACTTCCACTCAGCATCAGTTCATGTAAGTCTTTCCAGGCTTCTCTGAAGTCTTCCTGTTCATCGTTTCTTATAGCATAATAGTATTCCATTACATTCATATACCACAATTTATTCAGCCATTCCTCAGTTGATGAGCATCCCTTGATTTGCAGTTTTTGGCCACCACAAAGAGAGCTGCTATAAATATATTTGTACATGTGGGATCCTTTCCCATTTTTATGATCTCTCGGGGATACACTCCTAGAAGTGATATTGCTGCACCAAAGGGTATGCACATTTTTGTAGCCCTTTGAACGTAGTTCCAAATTGTTCTCCAGAATGATTGGATCTGCTCACAGCTCCACTGACAATGAATTGGTGTTCCAACTCTCCCACATCTTCTCCAACATTTATCATCTTCCTGTTTTGTCATATTAGCCATCTGACAGGTGTGATGTGGTATCTTAGAGTTGTTTTGATTTGATCTCTCTAATCAATAGTGATTTAGAACATTTTTTTCATATGACTATAGATAACTAATTTCTTCCTCGGAAAACTGCTTGTTCATATCCTTTGACCATTTATCAATTGGGGAATGGTTTGTATTCTTGTGCATTTGATTCAGTTCTCCATATATTTTAGATATGAGACCTTTATCACAGATACTAGTTGCAAAAATTCTTTCCCAGTTTTCTGCTTCCCCCCTAATCTTGGTTGCATTGGATTTGGTTGTGCACTTCATAGGTTTATTGTGATGATCAGATGAGATAATAAGTGAAAAGTGCTTTGAATGTCTTAACATATCACATAAATGTCAGCTTTTGTTATTATATAGAAGGCAGTAGTTCTATACATGCATCATGTTACCAGGAGATTGTAGTCTCAGTGATACAAGATTACAAAATACTTGTAAAACTATGGTTTGACTATGTCAAACCCTCATTAATGAGAAAATTAAAATTATTATGGTGATGAAAATGCCCCTCTCTTTGATTAATCTGCTCATCCAGGTACATTTTCATCACTTGATATTAGGATAGAAATTTGGGGATAAAAGCCTACATCCAGAAGAACCACCTGTAGGAATGGTGGGGTAATAAGTTGCTTTACATGGGTAGCCTCTCTCAAGTTTACACCTTCCCCAGGATGGCCTGGTAAGGTAACTTGTATAAGACATTTTTAACCCTTTTTACAAAATGAGGAAACTGAGGAACAGAGGAGCAAATTGACTTGTGTAGGATCACTTGGCTATTAGCATTGTATCTAGTTCTCAAATTTTGGTTAAGCTCTGTTATGTGGCTACCTTCACATGAGACCATTTGTCTGTTTTCCCTACTGCGTGATTAGCAAGGCCTAAGGCATGGGAATGGATTTCCATCTCAGAAAGCAGATAGATCTTCTGCTCTGATGGCATCAATTTCCCTTCAGCTCTGCATCCAGTGCTCTACCAGGATTCTTGCCATACTTCATCCTACTGGAGCAGACAGAATGCTGTACTCAGGATCAGAAAGACCTAGACTTAAATTTGTTGGTGTGGGATGCATGTCACATAACCTTTCTGGGCCTCAGTTTCATCACTTGTAAAAGGAGTTGGAATCAATGACCTCCAAGATCCCTTTAAATGAGAAATCTTTGATCTTCTAATGCCAGATTATACTATTTTTATCAAACAGCATCGCTTAACCTGGCTGATTATAAAACATCTAATGGTTATTCTAATGTATCCATCAATGTCATGATTCTAGGAGTCTACTATATTATTTCACGGCACAGTTAACATTTGAGGGCTAACTTTTGGTTAGACTATTAGTATCATTCTACCTGCTTACTCCTTTTATGCCTCAGTGTGGTTCAACAGGCCTTTCATCTTCTGTTTTCCAGTAATTAATATATACCATGCTCCCCTGTAATAACTTATAGGGCTATATTATGTTAGTTAACTTAAAAATATCAAATGAATACATTAGAACTAGTTCACTAACACATTTAGTCCTTAATTTTGTTGTCTATAGTATGATAACTTTAAAACATTTTCCTTCATATTAATTGAATGTTTTCTTCAGCTTTTTAAAAAATTGCAGCATGGTCTACTGCTTTTGATTGCACAACTCTTGGACATACTATGGCTTTCTCTTTTGTATCAGAGCCTTCCCTAAATGGATCCTGACACATGAATACAACCATCTCAGTGTCTCTTCACTGTTTGTAATGATTTGTATTTAACCATGTCAACCTCTATTCAATTTTTATTGTTCAGTTGTTTCAGTCTTGTCTGACTCTTCATGACCCTATTTGGGGTTTTCTTGGCAAGTTTACTGGAGTGGTTTGCCATTTCCTTCTCCAACTCATTTGCCAGATGAGAAAACTGAGGCAAACAGAATCCAGTTACTTTCTCAGGGTCACACAAGTGGTAAGTATCTGAGGTCAGATTTGAATTCAAGAAGAAAAGTCTTCTTGAATCCAGTCCCAGCATTCTATTTATTGCACCACCAGCCCCTCTATATGATATTTTTAAAATTAATTTACAATACCATATGAAACTAAATTTTGGAGTTGGCATATATCAGAGATCTTTCTTAGTTGGAGGGGATCTCTGGGACCATCAAGTCTGACTCTTGCTAAAAAGAAATCCCTTGCATAGCATACCTGACATGTTCATCCAGCTTGAAGCCAGAACGATTTACTTTCTGAAACAACCCATTCCCTTTTAGGACGTCTCTAATTATTAGGAAGTTTTTCCTTGCAACAAGCTTACTTGTGCCTCTTCCCAACCTCTAAGAGTATTACTATTTGTTTCCCTCTAGGGCTAAGTAGGAAAAATCCAATTCTCCTTCCATGTGATAGTCTTTCAAATACTTGAAGAGAATTGACTCCTTTCTCCCTTCTCCATGATAGGATGGACTGATGTCTACTAGACATCCAAGTTTCACTCTTTTTTCCTACAACAGGAATTGGTTTACCCTGAAAGGCAACAAAATTGTCTTGGGTTTGTCCTACCTCTTTTAAAGTATTTTAGTCTCACTCATGTGAAATCAGGCCTTTCCATCTTGATGAACATCTGAAGACTGCTCATATCCTACCAGCCAGATGTATTTCCATATGTACATAAAATGGGCCATGAATATAGAAGCTAAGTCAGTCAATCAACAAATATTAATGTGTCCATTATGGGATAGGTGCTGGACCAACTGTGGGAAATACAAAGAAAGGAAAAAATTGTCCTTGCTCTCAAGGAACTCAGAATCTAGTGGAAGAGCTCACAGTCACACATCCTTGCTAAGTTAGGGCAAAACAAATCTCCTTTTGTTAACTGTTCAATGACTTAAGGAATGTTTCTTTTCATCTCAAATCGACCCTGAGCTCACCGAGTGCCCACCCTTAACAGCATTCCATATTCCTTCAGCTGATCCTCCCCATTCTGTTTCCTTCCTCTAGCTTACTTTGTCCAGCCTAAAATGAGGCAGCCTGACACAACAGAAACAACCCTGGTCTCTGAGAATTCTTCCAATCGAGACTTGGGAGATGCAGAGACAAAAATAAAACAGCCCATATCCTCAAGTAGCTTACAGTTTAGCTATTAAATTTTTACCACTGATAGAAGCTTTGAAACATGTATTATCAGTCAGTTGTTTTTTTTAAATTTGGTCTGTACTTATAAGGGTATCTCATGCCATCATTTAATTCTTATAAAGAGATAGGGATTGGGTGGGGAACCCACAGCCTTGAGGCCACATCTAAGTGCAGCCTTTTGACCAAGTCCAAGTCTTACCGAACAAATCCTTTTATTAAGGGGATTTGTTCGGTGAAGTTTGGATTCAGTCAGAGGGCTGCACTTGAGGACCTAGAGGACCACATGTGGCCTCAAGGCTACAGGTTCCCCATCTGTGGAGAAGATAAAGAATGTGCATGTATGGGTGGGCCCCTGTTATATAATCAGAATCTACTGGTATCTATTTATCCTGACTATTCCTGGCTACAAACAGCATTGTAAGCTTTTGTGAGACCATAGCAGAGAGCATAACACAAAAGCAGAGAGCAAACTTATGCTCTTTGTGAGCCTATTTTGGATTTTCTTGGCAAAGATACTGAAGTAGTTTGTTTTGTCCTTTTCCAACTCATTTTACAGATGAAGAAACTGTGGCAAACAGGGTTAAGTGACTAGTCCAGCTAGGCCACATTTGAACTCAGGTCCTCCTGACTCCAGGGACAGAACTCTATCCACTGAGTCACCTAGATGCCCTAAATGTCACTCCAGTCAATTCTGTTCCTTATAGCTCTTCTTACTGTTTCCTTCTGGCTTTGGCTGACTGATGCTTTTTAGTGTCTAGCTTGATGGATTTTGTCCAAAAGAGGATCATACAGACTAAGTATCACTGAGATATTCTCTTTTTCATTCATGTCATGATCATCTTATTAGCTCCAACTATTGACTTCCGTGACTTCCTTTAAGTCTCAATTACAAGAAGCTGTCTCCAGTGCCTTGCCTTTATTAATTATTTCCTGTTTATCCTGTATATAACTTCCCTTGACTATATTTGTTTGCATGTTGTCTCTTCCATTAGACTGTAAAACTCCTTGAGGGCAGTAACTGTCTTTTGCCCCATTTTGTATCCTCACTACTTAGCACAATTTCTGGCACATAGTAGGCATTTAATAAATGTTTATTGATTGATTAGCTGTGACATTATTAGAAATATTAATAAATAGGAACAGTAATGGAATCACAAAACAGGTGCGGGGTAACAGAGGACCCTTTCATGGTTAATTAGCTCATTTGGGCCAGAACTCTGAGCTGACAACAGCAGTGCTAATGATAGCTGGTATTTATATTATGCTTTACAGAACATCTAACATATGTAGTTGCATCTGATGTGCACATTAATCCTGTGAAGTAGACAGTACACATAGCTATTATCTTCATTTAACAAATGTAGAAATGAAACCCTGAGGAGTTAAGCCACTTGTCCAAGTTAACGGAATAAGTAAGTGTTAGAAGATTCAAAAGCCAGGTTTCCTAGTTCAGTGCTCTTTCTTCTACCCCAAATTAAACCTCCTGTACTTCAAGGAAACAGCCATGCTGGACAATAGAACTTCTTTGTCAAAACCTTTTGGTTATCTCTAACTTAGAAAAAAACATCAGTTGCAGTGGGCCAACTAGACAACTAAAGTGGCAAAAATAGTGGGAAAGGGGAGAAGGAAGGGCAGACCTCTGGTGCATCATTTGCTTTGTAACACACAGGGTAGAAGGATAGGTGGGTGGAGTTGATCAGGTAAGGACTCTGTGTATGCCTGGAAGTATTTTGGTGTATAATATAGATGAACAGACAAAGTAACACATGCTTATAATGTTATGCTTTGCTCTACTCGGTTTTTCACTTTGAAAATTATGAAACCTCTCTCCTGGCCCTTTGCCAGAGAGAGATAATCAGACCTCACCTTTACTTACAATTTTATAAGTTGGATGAAAGGGAAAAGGAAGGAAGGACACTAAAATAAAAGCAGAGCACAGGCTTCTTTATGGAAGAAGATGAGAATGAAAAGTCTCATAACTGGAAATGAAGTGAAACCTAATGTTGCTGTTTTTTGGGAGGAAATGGCTCTTAGTTTTGGAGATTTCCCTCTTGCAATTGCTTATGTTGTATTCTTGAAAACTCAGGGGGACACCAAGATGTTTGCTAGAGGCCTTTTGGAGATAGCTAGTGTTTTCCTTACTTCTTGATAGGATGGAGAGGTGGGATGAGGGAAGGGGACAAAGAGCATCTTGTCTTGATAACTCTGTCCATTGACCATGGCCAATCAGAGAGAGATACAGGAAGGACAGTTGACTTAGGTTTCAAGCTTTTTGCTTGAGGAGTCTTCAAACTTAAAAGGTAAAGGGCAAAATCACTATTCAACCCTGGGCTTATGGTAATTTAAATAGGAAGATCTTTCCCATTCATTAATAGGTCCATGTGACCAAACTGGATCACATGGAAGTCTGAGTCACTTGGAACCTGTGATGGGAGGAGTTTGCTGAATGAGTGGAACAGGAAGGGTAGAGCAGGATGAGTAGAGCAGAACTGAGACAAAATTGGTCAGAGCAGTCAGAACTGAGGGAGAAAGAGAAAAGCAGGTAGCTGGCTAGTGTGAGTGAGAGAGCTTGTTTGTGATTTGTTTAAGGGAGCTGGTTTGTAGGAAGCCTAACAGGGGAGGGCTTGGGGATGGAGTACAGATTTCTTTGTTACCATAATGGATTGGGCTGGTGTCTGAATTTGTTTTGGTTCTGTCTTCCATGTGGAGAGCTTGTGATTCAGAATTGCACTGGCATATTCATGGCTGCCATAGGTACTGTGAATATTACATTGGTGCTACACCTGGGACAAGAATTCTTCCCATGCTTAATGTCAACTGGGAAACTGCATAACAGTTTATCCCTCCTTTTTTTTCACCCCAATAATCAATACATTTGCATAAAAAGGACTAGAAGAACATTTGCCAAGTAAAAATAAAATTCAATTGCTATCCCATTTTTTTTAGTGCCCTATTTTGCTTTTATGTTTGTTTGTTTGTTTCAATTCTGACTAGTCCTCAAAAGGTAGAAGTAGTTCAAAACTGGGTTTCTGAGAGTTCCTGCTACTGGCCTGGCATTGTAGGTAATTGCATAGCCAACCTTGTAAAGGTCAAATACCTCTATGTCCATATGGACTAAAAGGTAGGAATTGGAGTCATTTTAGGCTCTTGACTTAATATTCTCTGTTCTTTCTAGGTTTTTATAACACTACTTTCTCCTGGTTCTTTTTCTATCTAGCTGATCATGCCTTCTCATCAATTATTTTTCATGCCTTTTCATCTATTCACTAAACCATGAATGTTCCTCAAACATCTGTCCTGGGTCCTCTTCTCTTACTCTTTACTATCTCCTTTGGTCATCTCATTGGGCTCTCATGGATTTAAGCAACATCTCTACACAGATGATTCCCAGATCTATATATCCAGCTATATTTTCTTTCCTGAGTAGTCTTTGATAATTTTTAAGATCATTGGCCAGCTTATCTTCTATTTCCTTCTTCAGCTGTTCCATGAGATGTGCTTGTGTTTGCGAGCAGTTCATCGTCCCTTCTGAAGATTCAGATGGCAGTACAGTCTCAGCTCTGACCTCTTTGCTGTTTGTGTTTTGGTCCTTATCCCCATAGAAAGATTCTATGGTTCTTTCGGCCCTCTGCTTTTTCTTCATGATGTTGATTGAGTGTTGTGACTTCTGGTTCTTTCAGTCCAAAGGTAGAGAACTTTTTGCTGAGCTGATGTGTGAAAAAGCTAAAAGCAGGTTTTTGTTGGTGTTTCCCCAATCAGCCTTAGCTTTAGCTTGTTAAGTACCGGGGTGGAGTGGTCTAGTAACAGGAGATATCTTCTCAGCTGACCTGAGGCAAAGGCAAGCTCAGGGGCTAGTAATCCCAGCTTCCCTATTGTC
>CM053773.1:100617567-100755691 GCA_028658325.1 Potorous gilbertii | reverse complement strand
AGTAGTAGTTGTAGTAGTAGTAGTAGTTGTAGTAGTAGTAGTAGTAGTAGTTGTAGTAGTAGTTGTAGTAGAAGTAGTAGTAGTAGTAGTTGTAGTAGTAGTAGTAGTGGTTGTAGTAGTAGTAGTAGTTGTAGTAGTAGTAGTAGTAGTAGTAGTTGTAGTAGTAGTAGTAGTTGTAGTAGTAGTAGTTGTAGTAGTAGTAGTAGTAGTTGTAGTGGAAGTAGTAGTAGTAGTAGTAGTAGTAGTTGTAGTGGAAGTAGTAGTAGTAGTAGCTGTAATCATAGTACTTGTAGCAACAATGATAATATATATGTTGTTTATATATATTGATATATTTCACCACATTATATCTATATAGATATATATCATGACATGATTTATATTGATATATATCATGTCATGACTAGTGATTTGCCTAGAGTTACACCAAGGCAAGCGGGGTGGTGCAGTGGACAAAATGCTGGGCCTGGAGTTAGGAACACCCAACTTCAAATCAAGCCTCAGACACTAACTGTGTAACTTTGGGCAAGTCACTTACCCTCAATTTCCTCATTTGTAAAAGGAGCTGGAGAAGGAAATGATGAACCATTATAGTATCTTTGCCAAGAAAACCCTCAAAAGAGGTCACAAAGAGTCAGACACGACTAAAATGACAACAAAGAGTCACACAGTTAATGTATGTCTGAGGTTGAATTTGAACTCAGGTCTTTCTGACTCTAGGACCAGCCCTCAATCCACTGGTAATCTCAGAGGAAAAGCAGCCACTGAGAAAGAGTAAGGGCCCCGAAAGGCCTCATGTAGAGTTTGGATTCGATTAGTCTTGAAGGAGTTAGAGCATCCCAGACCTTAGGGAGAGCCAGTGAAAAGGAGAAACATGCTGTGTTAGGAACAGTAAGGTCAACCTCACTCAATCATAGCATACGTGGAAGGGAGTAAAACAGAAGGAAAGATTGGAAAAGTAGTGTACAGGACTATTCCCCGGGCCTTCGCCTGGACACTTACCCTTTCCCGAGTCTTCGGACGTCTCCAGCCCCTACCACGTTGCAGCCTATGATAGGGCTATCCCCTCCTCCAAAGAGGGGAAATGACTGCACGGTACACCTGAGATGGCCAGGGCACTTCACTTTATTAATGGTGTCTCTCTCCTGATCTCTCTCCGACAGCCCCTTATATCCCCAGCCAGAGCCCCTCCCATGTTCCTCCCTGAGGGCAGAGCCAGCTACCTGAGGGCGGAGCCAGCTTTCGGAAGGTGGTCCAGAGCTTGGCCCCTAACAAAGTAGGAAGGTGCCAGGTTGTGAAGGGTTTTAGAAACCAGTCCTGGAGGTATAGGGAGCTCCTCAGATTTTAGAGTAAAGAGGTAGGGAGGTTAGACCAGTGCTTCTGGAAGATCATTGACAGCTGAGGAAGAGATGTTCTGGATTTAAAAAAGACTAGGAGCAGCGAGGCCTGCACTCTTTTCTACTTCACATCCATATTCTATTCTGCTCCACATATAGATCTACATCCACAGACTCTCGAAGTTGGAAGGCACCTGAGAGTCTTTCTATCAAAAGCTGGAATAAGGACTTTCTCTATAAAACACCAGAGTAGTGGTCTGCTAGGTTTTACTTGAGAACCTCCAGTGGAGGAGGACTACTCCCACTACCTCCCAAGGCAGCCCACAGTCCACCTCTGGAAAGCATGAATTGTTGAGAAGTTATTTTTGTTTTTCTTTTTTTCTGACATCTCACCTAGAGGGGCTTCTTTGCAATTCCCATGAGTCTCCTGGCTCAGTCCTGGGGGTCTGCAGCGGGGCGGGGTATGCCAAATATGAAGGGAGGATGAGGGAAAGGAAGTATAAGCATTAATTAAGCACCCACCCTATGCCAGGCCCTGTGCTAAGCACTTTACAAATATTATCTCCTTTGATCATCAGGCCACACTGCTCCCAGACTACCCACTTCTCTCTCTTCCCATTACATGCTACCCAGGGAAGAGAGCCCTTCAGATGAGTTTGCTCCATTCTCCCTGGCTACCGTCCAATATAGCTGCAGGAATGACTTTATATGAGTCTCAAAGTCACAAGGTTTTCTCGTGGTTCCTGGTGGTTTTTGTCACTGGGAGGGAAGAGAAAGGGTTCTCAGGGGTCAGATAATTTTAGAACGTCAGAGGTTGTCTGTCTGTTCTCAGTCGCCATTCGACAGAACTCATATGAGCCTATTACCACACTGCAAAGGGCCCTAGCAGTTTTTCTCACTGGGCATTGACAGTAAAGCCAAGGAACTGCTTCCCACAGTGGGCTGGAGTCGTTCTTCTCCCACCCCAGAGCTTCAAGCATCCCTAAGGTGCTTGGTTTACAGGGCCAGTATGACCTTGTGTGCCCCTTTCAGCAGTTAGGATCCTCGGTAGAGCATTCCCAAACTTGATCTTGCAGAATTTTCTTTCCTAAGATTAGCTTCCCTCTTTTCTTAGATGACTGATCTCTTGCAACTTCAAAGAAGACAGCATTTTGTTCTAGTTAGATATACTGTTTTTTATGAAAGAACAGGGAGGAATGAGTTTTCTCTTACTGCCGTCAATACCTTAGCAGCCCCATCATAGTCATCATAGGCTACTCATTACACCTCTAGGGATTCCAGTTTGGATTAACCAGTCTAAACTGTCTCCAAAAGCAGACTAGAGATTAAATACTTCAGTATCTCAAAGGATGTTACATCTGGTCTAGTATACAGGTGAATTCTGATATTCAGGAGTAGGAGAATTCACCTCATTTACCTAATCTACACATCCTTTGAAGACTTGGAGTTCTTTCCAGTAAGAAAGGACCACAGATAACGGCCCAGCCCATTTTGCCTTCAGACTTATTTCCTTTGCAATCAGATTTTTGCATTCTCTTTGGTATTTCACTAATACAAGGATTTACATGGCCTCTATAAGCTTTCACAGTTAAATATGGCATTTGACCCTAGAGCCAATGAAGTTAATGGAAGTCATTCCTATGGAGAGAAAGGGCAGGACATTTCAGGAACTTAATCTAATATTTAACTTTATTAACAACTGATTTTTTTTCCTAAAGAGAATTTAATAATGTAATTTTGATTCTTTGTAGAGGGTGGTACCTGGGTACTCCCTCTTCACTTCTAAGAATCTCTTGTTTTCTTTACAACTCTCTGTTCAGATGCCACTTTCTACATGAGAACTTTCCCAACATCCCCAACTGGTCATGCCCAAAACTACTTTGCATTTATTTTTATATATGTTGTAAATGCTTATTTATATGTCACCCCCAAAAGAATGTTAGCTCCTTGAAGGCAAGAACTATAACATTTTGCGTTTGTAATCTCACAGCCTAGAATAGTTCTTCACACATGATAGGTGCCTAATGAATACTTGTGGATTGCTTGATCCAGTTCCACAAATACCAGCCAATTATTCCCTGCGTCCTTACTCAATCTTCCCCTTCCAGTATTCTCTGATCCAATCAAACTGATGCTCTCTCTATTTCTCATAGACAGAACTCCATCTCTCACCTCTGGGGCTTGGCATGGATTTCCCCATTCTTGAAACGCCCTCCTTTCTCATATCCACCTCATAGGATGCCCCACTTCTTTCAAGACACAATACAGACCACCCTTGCTTGAAGTCCTTCCCCAATTCACTCCCAGCTTTGTTCTTTTTGTCCCCAACTTTATAACCAGATGGTACAACAGATAGAGCACTGGACCTGTAGTCAGGAGACCCAAATCCAAATATAGCCTCAAACACTTACCTAGCTGTGGAACCTTGGGCAAGTCACTTATCCTCTGTCTGTTTCAGTTTCCTTGTTGGTGAAATAGGAATCATAATAGTACCTACCTCTCAGCATTGTTGTGAAGATCAAATTAGATAATATTTATAAATAGTTTAGCATAGTACCTAGTTCATGGTAGGAGCTTAATAAATCCTTATTTCCCTCCTTGTATTTAACTATCTTGTGTTTATTTTGACATATATATGTTATATATACACATATAAAACAATATAATAATACATATAACAGCATTATATTGTGTGTTCATATGTGTATATGTATATGTATGCATGTATATAGATAGATACATATACACACATAAGTATATACATATTCTGTACAAACATTCATGCCATCACTCCTCGTTAGAATATAAGCTCCTCAAAATTAGAGATTAATTTATGTTTTGCCTTTGTCCTCTCAGCACCTAGCATAGTACCTGGTGTATAATAGACTCTTAATAAATGTTTATTGATTGATTGGTTGAGTCTCCTGGCTCATCTTGGCTCCTTGCCTTCAATCTGTCTGTTCTCTGTACAGGGAACAGATATCTTGAAAAAAGAGAACTGGATTTGGAGGCAGGAAAGGCCTAGAATCAAATTTAAACATGAATTTGAAACATACCTCCATAATTGACAAGGTATATGGCCATGAACAAATTATTTCACCTTTGTGCACCTCAGTTTCTTATTTAAATTTTATATCTGAAATTCCCTGCTCCCCCTTCTTTTCCTTTCTACCAAGCCTTTAAAGCCTAATTCAATGTCATCTCTCCAGGAGGCTCCTGAACTTCACTTTGACCCCTTAGAGCAGGGGTGGGGAACCTGCAGCCTTGAGGTGTGTTCCTCTTGGTCCTCAAGTGCTGCCCACTGCCTGAATCCAAACTTCACAGACCAAATCTCCTTAATAAAAGGATTTGTTCTGTAAAACTTGGACGCAGTCAAAAGGCTGTACCCAAGGACCTAGAGGGCCACATGTAGCCTCAAGTCCCCAGGTTCCCCACCCCTGCCTTAGAGCACTTTGTTCTATAAGAGATTTCTATTGTATCTCTCAGGAAATATTGTGCATTAGCATTATCTGACTTTGTGTCATTATGGTATATTAGATTTTAAGAAGTACAATGGAAACAACACTGGTTCCTGAATCAAAAGACCTGGGTTTAAATCTTACCCCTGTCACTCATTGCCCATGTAACCTTAGACAGGTCATTTAATCTCCTTCAGTCCAGTTTCCACAACCATAAAATAAGGAGTTTGACTAGGCCTTTCCAGCTGTAGAGCTCTGATTCTCAATTCCTTGAGGATAAAAAAAGAAAAAGAAATAGAAGGCGTGAGAACAGGCAATGAGGAAACAAAACTGTCTTTGCAGATGATATGATGGTATGTTTAGAGAATCCTGGAGAGTCAACTAAAAAAACCAGTTGAAATAATTAACAACATGAGGAAAGTTGCAGGATACAAAACAAATGCTCATAAATCATCAGCATTTCTGTATATTACCAACAAAGTCAAGCAGCAAGAGAGAGAAAGAAAAATTCCATTAAAGTAACTATAGACAATATAAAATACTTAGGACTCTACCTGCCAAGACAAACCCAGGAATTATAGAAACATAACTAAATTCCTTGATGGTAAGAACTCTCTGATCTAAATAATTCTCTTTCCTAGAGCTTCTTTAGGCCAAAGTTTTATTCAGTAGATATTTAATAAATGTTGTCTTCTACTGTTGTATGTGTGTATATCTGCTCATATACATGTATGTTCTGGAGAAGGAAATGACAAGCCACTCCAGTATCTGTGCCAAGAAAACCCCAAATGAGGTCACAGAATGGGACATGACTGAAACAATTAAACAATACATACACATATAGGTCTGTGTACATGCACATATACAATATACATGCAACACATACATGATATATATGTGTGAATGTGTACATATAACTGCCTATATATGTTTATACATGTGGGTGTATATCTATAGATATGTTATGTGTGTATAAACTATGACCTGAAAGTGACTTAGTTCCTGCTAATAAGACGTCTTATGTTTTTAAAATGATTTTAATTACGTTTACCTAGTAGTTCAACTACTTAGGGAGGACACTTGACACTTAAGATATGTGGGCCGTGAGGTATTCTGGAAAGAACACTGGATTAGCAGTTTAAATCTCATCTCTGACACTTGCCCTGCTGTTTTGTGATGGGTAAATCACTTAACCTGTCTATGACCTCCTCCAATATGATCATCTGTAAAATGGGAATGATAATCCGGGCATCACCTACCTCCGAGAACTGTTGTGAAGAAAGCGTTCTGCCAAGTGATAGAGAAGTGTGAGCTGTCATTACTATTTATAGCCTCAGCTCAAATGAGATAATGGAGGAAAAGCACTTTGCAAACCTTAAAGCACTATATAAATGTCGGCTGTCATTATCTACTATGTGCTGGATGATGGCAAATTTTATTATTATTTCCAATTAAGTAATGGAGAAACTGGGGTGAAGGGAGGAAAAATGACTTGGAAAGTCAGTAACAATGAGGGCAATAAAATGCCTAATTCTCAAGTATCAGTTTCGAAATGGCAAACCACTCCAATATCTTTGTCAAGAAAACCCCGAGCAGGGTCACAAAGAGTCAGACACAACTGAAAAACAACGGAACCACAACCCTCCTAGAATGCCGGTGTGTCTCACTTTTCATGATACCCTTCACCCCATCTGTTCCTGTGCCGTCCCTGACCTTGGGTCATCTATCATCATGTCCTCTCATATAGTTTTATTCTCTCCTTTTGTGGCTTTCTTTATCCGACAAAAAGTCAACTCTACACTTTCCTTTGAACACACACACACACACACACACACACACACACACACACGATTATCATTGGAAATATGTTGCAGTCTTCTTGAACCTATCATGTATAAATCGTAGTTTCAAACTATCATTCTGTATTTCTCCACCCACACGTTGACAAATTCCTAGAAATGCTCATCAATATCTCCTCACCACCAGCACATCACAACCCATTACCACCACTCTACTGAAATGGCTTTCAACAGAGTCACTATTGAACACTTTTGTCACCAAATCTCTTTCCTATCTGCATCCCCCTTGATTTTGGTGGCATATAAATCTGGGAACTACCCTTCCTTCTTGGTAGCTTTTGATCCTTCAGCTTCCATGACAGGCTACCCTCTTGGTTCTCCTTGACTCACCGAGTGCTCCACTCAGTTTCTTTGCCGAGTCTTCATCTTCTTCTTGTCCCTTAAACATGGAGATAGTCCAGGTTTCTGTTAGATGCCCCTCTTTTCACTCTCTACTCCCTCTCGTGGTAATTTCACTTTTTAACTATCCCCTCTATACAGAATACTACTAAATCTATATCTCCACCCTCAACCTCTGGATTTCCAATTCCATATTCTAATAGCCCATCTGCTCTCTCAATATCTCACTTGGTTATCCCATCAGCATGTCAAGATCAAAATGCAAAAGAAAAAAAGCAACCCCAAAATCATCAAAATTCACATTAAACTTACCTTCAACACCAGATAGCTAGGTGCAAGTAGATGGAGCAGCAGACTTGGAATCAGGAAGAACTAAATTTGATTTCAGCCATTATATACTATGTGATCCTGGGCAAGTTATTTAACTTCTGGCAGCCTCATTTTTCCTTATGTGGAAAATGATTATCTTAATAATCCCTACTTCCCAGGGTTATTGTGAGGATAAAATGAGATAATATTTGTAAAGGTTTTTGTAAATCTTAAAGCACAAGAAGATTGCAATATATTTCCATTGATAATCTATACTATAAAAATGCTAACCAAATAAAAAAAAGTTTTAAAAAAATCTTTTTTCTGTTTCTGTAAATAGCACAGTCATCTTCTCAGTCACAGAGACATTACACAGAGACCCCGTAGACTTACCCCTGATTTTTCCCTCTCCCTCACCCAATCCAATCAATTACTAGCTCCTGTAATTTCCACACCCTTAATATCTTTCATATCCCATCACTACTTTCCATACCCATCCAAGGTTAGGCCCTCATCTCTTCTGGACCTAACTATTTCAATAGTCTATTAATTGCTTCAAGGCCAGAGACATAAGTGTGGCAGAAAAATGGCTGGATTTGTAATGGAAGTGATTTCAAATCTCATCTCTGACTCTTACTTGCTATGCAACCTTGAGTTAGATTTCTAACTTCTTTGGGGTCCAGGTTTTTCAAAGGTGTAACAAGGAGACTATATAACAACTTATACCACTGAGGTCTCAGATGAGATAATTCTATAGAATTTATATCTATATATCTACATCTATGTATGTATGTATGTATATATATATATATGTATACATATATAGATATAGATAAATATAAATTCTATAGAAATTCCAAAAAGCTCTTTGTAAATGTTAAAACATTACCTCAGATGCTTGCCTGTAAAGTGTTTTGTAAATCTTAAAGCACAAGAAGATTGCAATATATTTCCAGTGATAATCTATACTATAAAAATGCTAACCAAATAAAAAAAAAAAAGAGGTAACTTACCCTCTCAGGTAAGTTCAGTTTCTTCTTCTGTAAGTTGGGAGAATAATTGTGTCCTATTTACCTATTTGTGAAGAAAGTGCTTTCAAAACTTTGGAACATTATATGAATTTGAGTTATTCCTATATAAATATTAGCCACTGTTATCTAATCTCTTCCTTCTCTAGTTCATTTTCCACAGGACTGCCCAGGCAATCTTACTAATGCATCTCTATGATTATATCACCTTTACTAAAAAGCCTTTAATGCATTGTCACTAACATATAAGTAAGTATGAACTCCTGGTTCTGGCATTCGATGCTTTCTATAATCTGGCTACAACCTATCAAACTTTATCCCACATTGTGTCCCTTCACATATTTTTGCTAAATTGCTAAATATTCTTTGTCACCCATTCTCTTTCTGCCCTCACCCTCTCTATGATTTGCTCAGATAGAGTGGGTCTAAAGTAAGGAGATCATCTGATTAGTATCCTTAAAGCACTTACTTTCTGGAAGGGTATCCAAAGACACACACACACACACACACACACACACACACATACACACACACACACACACATTTGCATGTACATACAAATGCATGAATATTACCAAGAGATTTAGAGGAAACTATGTAGGACCCTGCAGAAAAGAGGAACTCACTGAAATGTTAAGGAGTTGACCTGCTAGCAAATCTAAATTCAGTTCCCTTTTGAAGAGAACTTATGTGTCATTTGAGTATTTTTTTTAATCTGTTTACATTTTCCTATGAGTACTCTACATCCTGGAGCAAGATAAACCCAGTATACATTTGCCTCTTTGAGTGTCTAAGTAGGAGCTGGGGACCCCAGTTTCCTACATTTGGGGAGAACTAGAAATGAGCTACAGCTAGGATACATTTGAAGATTTTCCTAGAGTAAATTTTGGGTGAGAACAATTTTAAAAGAAAATAATCCTTTGGATCAGCCTCCAAGATAAGATCCCCATCTCAATGTGCCTAGATTCTATAGAGGTTGAGGGGAATTGGGCTAAAATACAGTATATTCATGCAAAGTTCAAAAAGATGACAACATATTGCCAATGACAATCTGTACTCAAGAAGTGGCACAGGGATATCACCAGAAATCAAATGATTGAAAGTAGGTCAGATCAGCTGATAAAAGATGAACAGACCAAAAGTACTTTTGTTGTTTTGTCCAGTTGTATCTAACTGTTGGAGACCCCCCCTGGACCATAGCATGCCAATACTGTCCATGGGCATTTCTTGGCAAAGATTCTCGAACAGATTAAAGCAAACAGAGGTTAAACGATTTGCCTAGGGTCACACAGCTAATAAGATTTGACACTGAATTTTAACTCAGACTTTCCTGAATCTCCATTCTCTGAACCACTGAGCTGCCTATCCAATGTAAGACTATTCCACAAAATTTTAAAAATGATGAAGAAAGGTTTCTAGAACAGTGTTTGGATGCTCTGTGTAGAATCTAAGAAAGAATATGGACAAGAATCACATAATCAGAGAAAACACTGGTAAACTGTGATCTGTACTGTTGAAGGGATATCTATAACGACTACGTGTATCACAGATCCATTGAATCACAAAAGATAAATGAAGAAGAAGATGTATATACACAGACAAATACAATTGAAACTTTAACCTAAACTAAGACATTTGGGACATCCTCATGACACATATGCAAAATACTACATATCATATATACACAAAGCACACACATATACATATCTATAATACACATTTCAGGTGTCCATTCAACAGACTATACTTCTGCTGTTGTAATGGTAATTTAACTGGAAAATCTATCCTATTCATTAATAAGCCCATTAAGTCACATGGAACCTGTGTTGGGAGGAGTTTGCTGAAAGGGTAGAGCATAAGCCAGAGGAAGTAAATGAACGTGGCTGGGTCAGGGGGGAGAGGATGCAGGCAGGCCCTTGTGGCAGGTCTCAGGCTCATGACTGTTTGCTTGTGAGAAGGCCCTGGGGGAGAGGAGTAAAGGGGTGTTGAAATGCCTTTGCTCTGCAGTGATCGTGTTTATTAATTCCTTGGTCACCATGACAGATTTGACTTTCTGGTTCTGGGATTTGGCTTTTTGGTGTCTAAATAAATGTTTTTCTTCTGCCTTCTATATGGAGAGTCTTTTATATTTTGCAACTGAGAATTGTCCTGGCATATTCATAGTCAGTATCAGTGCTGTGAATATTGCCTTGACAATGCAGTTATGAACAAATTTTATGTCTTTATAACAATTTTCCATTTTATGCTACCAAAGATGACTCTCTTTTGTTAATGACAACAGAAATACTGTGAATTCTCTTTTACCACTTGGGATGCCTTATTCCAACAATGCAGACTCAACTGAAAGCAAGGTAATACTTCTGATGCCTGGAGAAAGAACCAAAGTGCAATTTCAGTTTACACGTGAAATTTCTTTGAACTAGGTACCTTAATGTGGTGAAAATTGAGAATCTCTTGTTCACATGAGGAAATAGGCCCTGAGCAAGAGAAGCAAGGAAGTGAAAACTTTTTAGACCAAGAAATGAAATATGAGACTTGAAGCTAAAGTCACATCTGGCTCTTTCACTGATTCTTTAGGTGAGCAGAGCAAATCTATCCTTCATTTTCTCCACCTCTTACTTCTTCCACGGGACTTTCACAGGACTGAACAACAGTTGCAATAAACTAAGTCTCTACGGTACATGTGTTCTATGGAAAATAGAAGTAGTGGCCTGCACTTGGGGTCAAAAGGTTTGCTAGCTATGTGACCTCAGGAAAATAAGGAAATTTCTCTGAGTCTCAGTTTCCTCTTCTATGAAAGATAGGTCACAGAACTGGAGGATTTCAAGGATCTCAGTGGCCATCTGGTCTGAGCAATACCCCAAATTAATCACTGCCATAACATGCTAGACAAGTGATCATCCTGACTCTGCCTGAAGACCTCAAGGAGAGGGATACTGCCACCTTTCAAGGAAGCCCTGTCAACTCTGCCCAAAGGGCTACAAAACTGTGCAAACCCTTTGACCCCAGCAATATCACTTCTACGTCTGTATCCCAAAGAGATCATAAAAATGAGAAAAGAACACATGTGCACAAAAATATTTATAGCAAGCAGCTCTTTTTGAGTGGCAAAGAATTGGAAATTGAAGGGATACTCATCCACTGGGGAATGGCTGAAATGGTTGTGGTATATGAATGTAATGTAGTATCATTGTTCCATAGGAAATGAGGAGCAGGCAGATTTCATAAAAACCTGGAAAGACTTACATGAGCGAAATGAGCAGAATCAAGGGAACACTGTGCACAGCAACAGGAACATTGTGCAAGACCAGCTCTGATAGACTTAGCTCTTCTAAGCGATGCAATGATCCAAAATAATTCCAAGAAACTCATGATGGAAAATGCTATCCACATCGAGAAAAAAGAACTGTGGAGTCTGAATGCAGATGGAAGCACACTATTTTGCCTTTTTGGGTTGTTTTTTTCTTTCTCATGGTTTTTCCCTTTGGTTCTGATTCTTCTTTCACAACATGATAATACAGAAATATGTTTAATATAGATTTGTACATGTATAGCTTACATCACGTTTCATGCCATCCTGGGGAGGGTGGGGGAGAAGGAGGGGGGGAAATTCAGAACTCAAAATCTTATGAAAGTGAATGTTGAAGACTAAAAATAAATAAATAAATTTTTGAAAAATTGTTTAAAAAGGAAGCTTATTCTACTTTTAGATAGCTCTAACTCTAATTATTAGAACATTTTTTTCCTGATGTTAAACCTCAAATGGCCTTTTTGCTGCTACCCACTCACTGTTCCTGGTTCTCCCCAACAAAGCCAATCAAATTCTTTCTCCACTACTGCCCTTCACGTTCTCATACAAGAAATGTACAACCTGCACCAGTAGGTTGTTATAAAGACCAAATAAGATAATATATGTAAAGCCTTGTGCAACCATAAACAACCAAATAAGCCATCAGCAAGATGATAGTCCAATAAGACATATACATGATCTACATGCTAGGATGAGCTATAGCGTAAAGGAATACACATTCTTCCTTTGTCATCTGTTCCTTGGCTGAATTCAGGGATTGACTCAAGAACCTGGAGGAACTCAGATACTCAAGGACCTGTCTTGCTGCCTATGGTTCCCCTCAGCAGCGTCTCCCAATGTGTGTGTGTTTGGGGTGTGTGTGTGTGTGTGTGTGTGTATGTGTGTGTATGTTTGGGGTGTGGATTGGAGCACATCCCATAGAGTGAACATAGGGATGGGCCTGTACCCTGACCACTTCTCACAGGCTACATGCATTGCAGATTATCCCTATACGTACTGCATAGGATGTCCTCCAATCCACCCACACCACATCACTCCTCCCTTTACCCCTTCAACACATGCACACACACATATACATACACACACATGCACACACAGATGTGCATGCAGGATTTCTCCAAAGGGAGCCATCATTGAAGTCTGGGAAAAGGAACTCACAGAAGCTTTCACAAACAAGGTTGGGCATGAGTTGAGTTTTGCAGGATAGCTAGGATTTGAATAGCCAGAGAAAGGGAAGGAGTCATTCTCTTCCTTTATGTGTGGAGAGTCCAGGGAGAAAACATTCCCTTTGCCCCTATTCAGTGTCACCATTTTAATCTTCTCTGTTGCTGGTTATCTTTTTCTACATTGGCAGACATCTCTGTGCCTTGCCTGTACTCTTCCTGCAAGCATTTGCACATTATTAAGCCACAAGAGGCATTTTTATTGGGTCCAGTCTCTGGCATCCTTCTCTCAGCTTTTCACACTGTGTTTCTCTCACCAGCTCTGCCCAACTCAGCTGTGGGAGATTAACTCACTTAACAGCTTTTTGAAAGTTTTCAGCTAAAATGAGTGCCCCTGTAACTCCTGGCATAACTGAGAATGGGCAGCAGTGTGCCTGAATCTGACTGGTAGGAAGAACAGAAATAATCCAGGCCAAAGGTACTGCATTAGGCTCTTCATTAACTGATTCATGAATTTCATAAATTTATTGACTTTCTTGTTAATCTATTACTTATAGCGATTAATCGCTAATTAACATAAGAGCAGGCACTGACCCCTCTATTCATCTCCACTAACTCTGGAGCATTGGCTTATAGACACATGCTCTCAGGCAGAAAAAGGCACCTCCACATTGTCTGTTCACAGCATGTTCAAGTCAAATCCAATGGAGCAAAGCTGACAGGAGGGGCTACGCACAACCTTTTTATTAATGGGATGCATTTTCAGGAGGTCTCATGCATTCTACAGACTATGGCTTTCTAGCTCACACAACATTCCCTTAGGGTTGCTAAGAAATAATAAGACTTCTGATCCCTGTTTTGCAGATGAAGAAGTTGAGGCTTTATTGGGATGGAGGAATCATAATTTTGCCTGAATTTTAAGTCTAATGTCTTAGTTGTTAGATTACCCCAGTAACTGGAAGCAAAACCTGATAGCCTCCATGTTTCTGCTTTCTAAATAACAGATTTATCAAAAGTGTCCCTGGGACTGGAACAGATTCTCTTGAGTGAATGAAGTCTGAATACTAAAGAATAAGTTAATGGAATTTCTTGATCTTAGAGGTTAAACATGCCTGATAGTCCCAGGTCTTCCTTCCTCCATTCCTCTTGACAAAATTCTATTATTCCCTTCTACCACAGAAATATTCCACCACCATCACCACTGCTCTAGCAATATGATCATGGCAAGGGCCCTTATGGACCCTTATGGACCTTAAGTCTAATGACAATATTTTACAGATGAGGAAACTGAGATTCTGACAAATTAATTGACTTGTCTAAGATCACACAGATCATAAATGGCAGAACTAACATTGAACTCAGATCTTTTGACCACAAATTAGTACTCTTTCTAAAGCATCACTTTAGGCAGACTGTAGATGATTCTGAGTACCTATCCTTCTAGTACTTTGCTTTATTAAATAGCTGGATTCCTGAAATATTCTGAAGCAACTGATTCTCTGTAATTTGAATCAACAAATGCACAGAGTGCCTTTAAAACATATTTAAAGGAACCCTGTAGTGAGTCCTTCTGCAAAGGGAATAATTATCCTCTAATTTATCTTTTCTTACAAATTTGGATTTTCATATATCAGATTTATCTGTGTCTGGATTAAGTTGAAGTAGACTAGATTGACACAACACACCTGCCTTCTGCCAAGATGAGCCTGGAGTGTTCAGCTCAGCAGCCCCCTCTGACTGAGCCCAATTAAAAAAAAATACCTTCCATTGCCTAAGTGATGAAACAAGATTAGCACGCTCCACTTCTGATGTTCCATACTAAGGGAATTGGAAGAAGCTGATATTGCTAGACTTGAGCTATTTTGCATTTTCCAGTGACAGACCCTAATGAGCTGACAATGCAGAATACCAGGCTGCTATCTTAGAGGAAAGAAAACAATATGGTGGTCATCTGCCATCTTATCATCTTCATGACAACCTATGATCTGTATACTCCTTACCTTTAATTAATATCCATGGCACATCAAGAGTAAATATCCCCTTTAGGGGAACAAGTTAAAGGGGATTGGGGGATAAGACCATAGAGAGGGTAGTTACCACAATTTTCCTGATTTGGCAACCTCCCCCCCAAAAAAAGAAAACAGGTTTCTTTTTTGACTTAATTAAATTTTTGAGAGGTCAAAACATTTAATGTAGACAAAGTGTGTAAAGTAGGTGCTGGTATACACAGAAACTACATTTCACATCCCCAACCCTCTCCCCTGGAAACTTAGACATTCTTAGCCACAGTGAGAGTGGTCAAAGTGTGTCTGCTAGAGTCGTGGACTAACTATGAGTTTCAGCCTCCTCTTCCTGGAAGGAGTACAGTTTCATCCAATGGCTCCATTACAACTAACCCGCATGCCTACATCCAGAAGCCCTAATGCTTTGCAGATACTTGGCTTGTTCAGGGACAGAATCACCGTATGCCTAGAGGCAGGAACATCATTGCTCCCATCTGACTCCAGGGACTTCTGAATATTTGCTACCTTCCAGATCTGCCACCTGGTACCAATGTCCCTCAGGCATGGATGGCACGGCCAGCCCCGGAGATATCAAGGCACTCCAACAACCCCAGCTCCTGCAGTAGACTTGAGAGCATTTATTCATTTGACTAATATTTTCTCTCTTACAGATTTCTGTTCTTGCCTTTGCAATTTTTCTCCTGCCCTTTTCTTGTTGTCACCGACCCTGTTTAAGATTCCTAAATTAATAATGACGAAGCTCTTTAAGTTGGGTCTCTAGTCTTTTATTTTTGATGATTTCAATTCTCCAGGGTCTGTTTCTCATCCTCTAGCCCTTTTTCTCATCTTCCTTTCATTTGCATCCTTTCCTTTCACATATCCACAGTGATAATCAATGACTAGGTCATTTTTTTTAAAAGGCTAATCAATTAAGAAAAAATAAAGAAATGAACCATTATATATTACTGAATTTGGGGTTTGAAACAGGAAAAATTTAAATTTCATTAGCTTTATTCCCCAGAGGAAGGATCCACAGAGAGGAGAGATCAGGAAAGACTCCTAAAGGAACACTCAGCCATCTAGCAAATGGCGAAAGGAACAAGAGAGCTTGCTGGATATCAGATTGCTAAATGTGGCTTGTATAATTAGAGTCAGGTGACATCTTGTGAGCCTTCTCCCGCGTGGCTTAGACCTGGTCTTGGAGGAAGCACATGCCCTTCAAGCATTGTGTCACATGCTCCTTCCTGTCTTCTCCTGGGTGATAATCAGTAATTCCATGCATGGGCCTTTTTCCCTAATGGGAAAGGGAGAGAAGGAAGAAATATAGCAGGATTATCTTCCCCTCACCTCATCTCCCATCTCCCTAACATTTCAGCCTCTTAACCTTTTCCACACAACTGAAAGAACAGCAGAGAAAGGTTTAAAGGACCTGATGTTACTGTCTGACAATGTCTAGGATGGCCCTGAAGCATCAGCTTTAGGGAAAAACCAATCATTTGAACTCATAACTTTCCATTTTATAAGGTCAGAGAACTGTCCAATAGAAAAACCTTAGAGTAACAAAAGTGCGCCAAGGATCCTTCATGCTTCCCATCTTAGCAATGGAATGCCTAGTTCTGTCATCCTACCAAGACCTTTCTGCTTAGTCTGTGGGAGTTCCCTCCTCATCCCCAGTACTCTCCCACTGCTCTACTAATCAGGTAACTACTTGAAACACAGCTGTTACAGTGAGCACTCTTTGGTGTTTAGGTAACCATTTCATGAACACGGCAGGAAAACCCAGGCCAGGGATTGTGGGGCTGACAGACTCAAATATTTCCTCACTGCGTATTTGAAGAAGCCATTTCTCTTTCACAAGCTCACAAATAATTAGACAAATACCTTAATTAGCTTTAGAATATTAGAATTGGAAAAGATCTAGAGACCACCCAGTCCATCCCACTTATTGCACAGATGAGCTATCATAATTACAATAGCTAACATTTGCATAATACTTCTATGCATCATCTCACTTGATCCCCACAACAACCTTTCAATGGAGGTTTTATTGCTATCCCCATTAAGATGAGGAAATGAAGTCAGATAGATAGCTAGATTTGCACTCAGGCCCCGCCAACTCCAGGCCCAACATTCCATCTACTGCTGTACCAACCCTTCCAAAAGACAAAACAATATCTGAAGGGCAGAGCCCGTTTCTATTTTTTATTCTTATATCCCCAGTGCTTACCATAAAGTAAAATTCTGAAAGTCTCTGTTTCTTCATTTTTGCAATAAATATTTAATATTTAAATAAATATTTTATTTCATTTAATTTAATCTGAGCTCACTTGCCTCTTGGATACTGACAGAGATTTCTATGGCACCTAGCAACTTAGCTTTTTCCAGTTGTGAAGAAATTACGTGTCATTAGTACGTGTTCAACATTCTTTCTCCCCTTTCTTGTGTTTATTATCATTCCTGGGAGGGCACGCCCTGAGACTTTTATTATTGCTGAATTATTAGAACCATAGAATCAGAAGTCAGCTCCAAAGAGTGCTGTTAGGATCTATTTAAATCCCTTCAGGTGAAGAAACCCATGTCCATAGAATTAAAATGACTTGCCTAAGGTCACACAGCTGGAACAGTTCCACGTTTCCTCTCATCGGCTACATTCAGCTGACCTTGGTTGTGGCTCTGGAGGCATAAGGAATGAATTCTTATTAAAACTGTAAAACCCTGTCACTTTGATACATCATTGCCCATAGTCTAATGTGACACTTTTATGAGAAGGTGTCACTTTCTTCCCTTTTGGCTCCTCTTTGATTAAAAACACTGGCACCTACCTCCCAGGATCCTTGTGAGGAACAAATGATATAATATTTACAGGGTGCCTCGTATGTAGTAGGTGCTTAATAAATGTTTGCTTGCTTCCTGCCTTCCTCCCTACAGTCTAGCAAATTGTATCATAATCTTAAGTTAATCAAAAAAGAACATGAACCTTCTTGTCTGAGATGGACTTTGCATCGCTTTCAGGATCTTTGTATCTCTTATACATGAGAGGGTTAAAAACAGTACAGTGACTTTTGAGTCCCAAGTTTTGTTCTTTTTCAATAATGTCTGACTGTTTGTGATTGCATTTAGGGTTTTCTTGGTAAAGATACTGCAGTGGTTTGCCATTTCCTTCTCTGATTTCTTTAAAGATGAGGAAACTTTGGCAAACGGAGTTAAGTGACTTGCCTAGGGTCACACAGCTAGTGTCTGACGTCATATTTTTCACTCAGGTCTTCCTGACTCTGAGCCTGGAGCTCTATCTACCGCACCACCCGGCTGCCCTAGAGACACTAGAGCTCAGGGTCTGGGCTCCAACCAGACTTTGCCGGTAGAATAATCATTGGAAGACTAGAATGCAAATGCCAGGTCTGAAACTTAATACCCATATAATATCCTGGGGAAATCAGTAATTGCTGTGGGTACCCGTTTCATCATTTGTAAAATGAAGGAATTAGACTAGATGACCTCTAGGGACCCCTCCAGCTCTAGAAGTATGATCCTATCATTGCGTACCAGTTCATACTTAGGTATATGTGACTCTGGGCAAGTCACCTTACTCCGTGTGTATCGCTGATAACCTCTAAGCTATAAATTAATGCCCCTGTCTCGATGGCTGTGACCACTTTTCCGGCTTGGGCCACTGTTTCATGTTGACCTTTCTCTGGCTTTGTTAGGATTTCTGGCTTCTGAACTTCCTGTGAATCTCTACAGTTGCTCTAAATCTATCTTTGTCTATTCCTGCATCCCTGATGAATGGCCTATTTCTGACTCCCTTTTTTTCTCTTGCCCCTCTCTGGTTTTTAAATTCAGGCATTTCTTGAGCTCTAAGGGGATATATAAATCATTCCCACATTGTTACCTGGCTCTCTGGTTCCCCAGTTCACTGTTGCCCACAGCCCAGGTAAACGTTAAGTCAGGTCCTGAATAACTGATGGCATGTGCTCTGTATCTGATGAGATATGAAGCCCTGTCATTTTGACACACCCTTGTCCGTAGTCAAACATGACCCTTTTATGGAAAGGGTAGGTAGGTGGTTTAGTGGATAGAGCATTGGATCAGGAGACAAGAAGACCTATCTTTGTGAGCTCAATTCTGACCTCAGACACTTACTAGCTGTGTGACCCTGGGCAAGTCTCTAAACCTGGTTTGACTCAGTTTCCTCATCTGTAAAACTGGAAATGGCAAACAACTCCAGTATCTTTGTTAAGAAAACCTCAAATAGGGTCAAGAAGAATTGGATGCAACTCAACAACAAGCAATACCTTTGCTATAGAATCTCCAATCTGCAAATATGCTTTTTAACAATTTGGGAAAAGGAAAAACTAAAAAAAATAGATCAGCAGTGTCCTGATGCTAGATGAGATAGATCTAGCCTGTTTCTAGGTGAAGGTTGTCATTAATATGTACCTAGGGTCCTACTGTGTCCCATGGATGAATTCTTCCAGCCCATCACTTCTCTGAGCTTTCTCTTCCCTCCTTCCATCTCTCAGCTGGGATGGCCTAGCTCTGTTGACAGTTTCTGATTGGTGGACATGGCTCCCACCAGGGTCCACAGGTGTGTTTCCATTCTGCTATGCCCTCACTTTCAAGTTCTGTGGTACCTCTACTGGGAAGCAACTTCTCTTGTCTGCTATGCAGACCTTGAACTACAACCTAACATACAAGATGTCTTGAGATCCTAGGAATAATCTTGTGTTCTTATATCTTTCTGATACAAATGTCAGAACCTAATTATAGCCACAGTTCTCTCCCAAGTGGCTAAAGTCATTCAATTGCCTGGATTCGTGGGCCAGGCCCACCCATACCTACCTACAGGTCTTATCAAAAAGCATCTAGAACCTAGCAGAACCCTTGGAACTCATCAATACCTTCATATCTGTTTCACTGAATTGAAATCCATTGAATTAACTCAGATTTTGTTTTGCTAACAGGCTAATATCCCCAGGTTCAAATTGTTGGTGACATGAATTCTTGACCATTTCTGATCTTAGAAACCCCCCCCCCAACTATTCCAAACTTTTCCTGACTCCCTAGACTTCTGAGCTATAATCTATTTCCAGCCAATAATTTCACACATTAGAATAGTCTCAAGTTATAGACAATTATGGAGGGTCTATGGGCAGTCTATAGTGAACCAACAATGTCCTACTTTTCATATCCAGTAATGATGTAAAGAAAGATAAAGCTTCATGGTTTAAACCATCTAAAGTTTCCTAACCCTCCCAATTTAGTCACCATCAAGAGAAAAGTTCCTAGCCAATACTGTGCCATATAACAAAAGTTCCTGGGCTTAACCATTAAAAAGCAACAGTAAGTTTCGACTGAATCTCATCAGATTAAGCACAAAGAAGAGAAAATCCTGTACCAACCCTCCCTGGGTCCTATAAATAATATTAAAAATATCTATAACTATGGGAAAATATAAAGGTTGTAGGTTTGGTTGTTTTTGGGTTTTTTTCTGTTTAGTTCTCTGGCCAGTGAACAGTCCCCATTTGGGGAAGAGTAAAAGGTTAGTGGCCAGGAGCCTTGAGACCAAATCTGCCCTTCAACGCCTGGGTCTCACAGGCCCTACATGCCTTAACGGAAACATGGAATTTAATGATTTCCAAGCCTGACACCAACCACTTCTGCAGAAACCTCCACTCTCCAAAGGGCTTAATGCTAAATTATTTATTAATCATCCTTTCAGGATGAATGAGAAAGATCAGATCATCTTGAATTTCTAAATAACACTAACCTGAACATAAAGGGAGGGGTGCTGGTGAGAAGAGGTTAGAAGACAGTCAAGTAGAGTCGCCAAAAAACATGATAGCTTGTCAGAATTACATATATATTAATGTGTGTGTATGTATGTATATATATATATATGTATATATATAAACATGCACATTTATATACATACATATCTATATATAGATACATGCATATAATGGGTTTTCAAATATAGCAATTTATTGAGGGGTTAACCTTGGTGACCTCTCAAGTTAATTCCAAAGCAAAGATATTATGATTTTAACAGATTATGAGTATCTTGAGGTCAGTATCTCTTGCAGTATCTGACCTGGGGCTTTACCACATAGTAGGCACTCAAAAATAGGCTATTGAATTTAATCAATTGATCATTGTTCAATTGAACAAATTCCTAATTTTGAAACGAGTACTTGTTGAATTGGTCCTAGAAAGAGAAAAAAATGCTTAAGAATATTACTTGTTTACTTGAAAGGTTTTCTGCTTTTTACCCTGTGTTCCAGAATTATGGAATGTCTGGTTGGCAATCTGCAAGTGTTCTGAAAGCAGTCTTCCAGAAATGGGGTAGTTTGTGCAAGGAGGAAATTGATCATGGAGAGCAAATGATTGGGGGGCAGGGGTTAGTAGGCATTGGAGATAGAACAATAAAATCTGAGAAGACATTTGACTGTAGTAGCTAATTTAAGGGGCAGTTAGGTAGCATAGTGCCAGTTAAAAAGTCCTGAATTCAAATCTGAACTCAGACATTTACTACCCATATGACCCTGGGCAAGTTACTTAACACTGTTTGCCTCAAATTCCTCATCTGTAAAATGAGCTGGAACAGGAAATGGCAAACCACTTCAGTATCTTTACTGAAAATCCGAAATGGGGTCACAAAGACTCAGACATGACTGTAAACAACTAAATAATAAGAGCCAATTTAAATCTAGGATGCAATAGATCTGGAGCTTATTTTTTTTCTTGTAAGAAATATGCCTCAAATTAAATTTCACAGAATTGCCATTAATACCATACAACTTGTCATAACATTCTGCATCAAGCAAGAAGGCTCTTTTTAAGTTAATGTTTTATTGTTTTATAGCAGACCCCAAAATAGAGAGCTTGTAGAAGGAAAAATGTATCAGTAGGCACTGGGTAATATTTCTAGATAACAGCTCCAAGTGTACATTCCAAAGATTCTCTTACAAGTCAGGTACATATATATATATATATATATATCTATATATATATATCTATATCTATATATATATATAGATATAGATATATGTTTGTGCCACCTTCAGTGAAGAAGGGAAACAGACAGTGATCTGACAATTGTGAACAAAGAGAAATGCATCAAAGGTGAAAACTTATCTCAGCAGTAATAGCTACCAAGAAAGGAAGTTATTGTACTTTCACTTATCAAGATTACCATGTACACACAAGTTAAAATAAGGGAGAAATACATAGTAGTGGAGATATGTGCACATATACATACATATATGTGTATAATACGCATATATGTACATACCTATACATATGCTTACATATGTGTGCATATGTGCACGTGTTATATACAGCCAGCATGGCATAGGACAGGGGTGGAGAACCTGCAACCTCAAGACCATATGTGTCCCTCTAGGTCCTCAAGTGCAGCCCTTTGACTGAATCTAAACTTCATAAAGTTTGATTCCCCACCTCTGGCATAGAAGACAGAGAACTGACCTTAAAGCCAAGAAGACAAAGGTTGAAATCCCTCTTATGACACATACTGCCTGACAGACCCTGGGCAAGTCATTTAATCTTTCAGTGCTCAAGGAAACTCTTTAAGATCATAAATTGTTGGGAAAGTGCTGACCTGCATTGATCTAAAGAGTTACCTCACCTGCAAGTTCCCTAAACCAATGAAATCACAGATCAAATTCAGGTTCTTATCTATCTACCTACCTATCTAGCCATATTACATATCTAATTACATATATTCATATACATACATATACAAATGGGTAGCATGCTGTCATGAATAGACAGATGGCTCAGAGTCAGGAATACCTTGGTTCAAGTCCAAAAACTGGAATATTCTAAAGAGCAAATGAGATCGGTTAGTGCCTTTAAAAAATGTTGTAAAAGTAAACCTAAATATTAAAGAATGGGCAGCTATGTGGCCTGCAGTGGATAAAGTGCTAAGCCTAGAGTCGGAAAGACTCATTTTCATGAATTCAAATCTGACTTCAGACACTTACTAACTGTGGGACCCTGGGCAAGTCACTTAACCCTGGTTGCCTCAGTTTCTTCCCCTGTAAAATGGGCTGAAGAAGGAAATGACAAACTGCTCCAGTATCTTTGCCAAGAAAACCCCAAATGAGGTCACAAAGAGTCAGATATGACTGAACAACAACCACAAATATCAAAGAAGACAATAGGACATTCAATAAGTGGAAAAAACTTAAATTAGTCTTTAAAATCCAGTTGGTGTGAGATGCAATGATTCACACTGGTAATCCTTGCTCCTGGGGGAGGTAGAGGCTGGTGGATCCCTTGAGTCTGGGAGTTCCAGACTGGCAATAGACCTAAAGCAGATCATATCTCCACTCTAAGGCCAGTACCAACATGGTGAACCCCCAAGTGTGCAAGGGAATAGGGGGCTACCAAGTCTACTAAGGAGGAACAATCCATCCCAGGTTTAAAAAGAAAATGAACAGGTCAGAGCTTTCTGTCTATTGCATTTCCATCCGGGTTGAGATAACACAAAAAAAAACAACAATACTTGTGGGTGAACAGAGTATTCAACATGTAAAAATAACCAAGCAGAGGAAGGTTAAATATTGATGTACTTGTTTTCATGTTGTAGGAATAGAAAAGGATGCAGAAATACAGGGTGAACAACCACCCAAGCTTTACATTACACCCTCCCAATTACCCTGCCTATTTCTCCCCTAAAATGTAAGGATTAGTGAGGCCTCAGCCTATCCAGCCCACTCCAGTCAGTCAACCATACCATGTTGCTACCATATTGTCCTCAGATCTTTCCATCTCATGCTCTAGAAATGAGAATCAAATGAAGACCTGAAACATTTCTGGAAAGGACCTTTCAACAACTGCATGTTCTATGCCTCCACTCACATCCCTTTTGAGTTTACCTTTCCCTGGTCACCACTCCCCTACATGTGCTTTCTCTCCCTATTACAACATAAGGTCTTTGAGGGCAGAGACTGTCTCACTTTTGTATCCTTGATGCTTAGTGATCTTAATACATGCTTTTTTGGATGCATTGAAGGGGGTACTACTTCTACTGACGGAAATTGCAACCCTTCTGCAGGTTGTTGGCCTGAGTGATTCTTGTACATGACCTCCCACAAATCCTCCACAGGACATATTTTGTATCTACCCAATGCAATGGAAACTAGGGCTTTTAATATTTCACAAATATCAGTGTGACACTCAAGCGATCCCTTGCACCAAATGAGCAACCTACCTCCCTTCCCACTCTTGTCTTTTACCATCATTTCTTGCATTTCCGTTGCCTGTGGTGATGTCTTGTGGCCTGGTACACCCACAGGCATCTCCTCTTCAGGGCACTCTCAGTTTTGATCTTCATGTGACCATGGTATTTACAGTCAGATGATGTCACTAGAAGAATTTGCTTTTGTTTCTTTTTTTTGCTACACTTATGATTTCATTAGTGTAAGGTATGTGTCCCCAGGATGATTGACAACTCATTTTTAACTTACAGTCTTAAACAGTTGTCTGGGGTACTGAGAAGTTAAATGACTCGCCCAGGGTCACATGCCTGGTACTTACCACAGGCAGAACCTGCATGTGAATCTTCCTAACTCCAAGTCCAGACTTTCATCCACTAGGCCACACAGACCCTCCACCTGAATAGGTGGAGACAGAGAGAGACAGAAAAAGAGAGAAAGAGAAAGAGAGTCAGAAAGAGAGAGAAAGGCAGAAAAAGAGAAACAGAGAGAGACAGAGACAGAAAAAGAGAGAGAGACCTGGTGAATAGTTATTGCTCAAACAATATAAATGGGGCTGCCCAGAGTTTTGGAAGAGAAGAAGTGCCCTGCAGTCAGAACATAATTGCCAGAGTTAAAAAGAAGCAGAAAGGGGGAAAATAGTTTAAAAGAAACCCTGAAACCAACACAAACAGAAAGAAAGATAAAGGTCAAGGGAAAGAAAATGCTTTTCTTCCTTAATTAAAACTGGAATTATATACATTATAGAGTGAGACACTTGGTAGATTGGATTCTTCTAACCCACCTACTAAACTGCCACGGGGTATAGGCCTGCGTCCCAGGTGTTTGAGAGGAGGCCTGGGCTGGCTTCTCTAAATGCAGCACCTGGGCCAAGTCTAACCAAGCAGAGCAGAAAAGGAGACAGTCATTGTTTTCTCCTCTGGGCTCAGGGCCCTCCCTGTTTTTACCCTCCTCCTTTGCTTGCTCCACCTTCCCCACAAACTATGCTGAGAATGTCATTTTGACAGGGCACTTAGCATTGGACGAGTGTTTACAGTAGACTAGCTGCACTTGGAAGTTCAGAATATTGTATCCTCCTTGTCCCAACGGATAAAGAAAGTGAGACCCAAGGAACTGAAATAATGTCATCAGCAAAAGGGGGAAGTTCCCCTCATGGGTTACCCCTTACAGTCGTGGGGGCTGAAGATGGATGTGGAACAAGGTGTAATAATATTCCAGCTCCGGTTTGGAGACTTTTCAATTTAATTTGACTTCTGCATAGGCAAAAACCAATCCAGAGCATACAACTTGCAGGACTGGCCCTGGGTAAAGTTGTGAAATAGGTGGTTTCTCTTCAGGCTTTCTAATCGCATGGGCACTTTTCCACAGGCTCAGGACTCTTCTATCTGCCTCCCAAACTGACTCAGGATATAATGAATTTTCCACTATACCCCAGCATGGGAAATTCCTATGAGATTAATACCCACAATGTTAACTCATCTAGGTTAACTCTCCTATTTACCATGGCCCCAGTCCAAATGGGTGGATGATTTGCTAGTTTTTCTTATCCATGATAGTAATGATGTGTCATGGATTATGGGATGGAGAGAATCCAAGCACCTAAAATTTAGAGAACCATTGATTGAGAGGGCCAAAAATTTGGAGGCCCAGCAATTTAGCAAGGGGTGAAACGAATTTCCAGAGATCATCTAGTCCAGGGGTTCTCAAGGTTTTGGGTCTTTGCACTTCTTTACTCTCTTAAAAATTACTGAGAAACTCAGTACCAAGCAACCTATCTGTCTATTGCATTAGAAATTAAAACAGATAAAATTTTAAAATATCTATTAATTCATCTAACAATAAAACCCATTATATTTTAACTTGTTAATCAAAAATAACTATATTTTCCAAAACAAATTTAGTAAAAGAGTAGCATTTTTCTGCTTTTCTTTAAACAAATTTCTTTAATGTCTGACTCAATAGAAGACAGAGTCTTGTATCCACTTGTGCATTCACTCTGTAATGATGTTATTTTTTTGGCTGAAGTATATAAAGAAAAACTAGCTTCACAGAGATGTGTAATTGGAAAAGGGAAGAGTATTGTAATAGGCAGATAACATTTTAGTATAATTACTGAAAATAGTTTCAACCTTGTGGACACTCTAAAATCTTTCAGGGACTCCCAAGGGCCTTCAGACCATACTTTAAGAACCAATGATCACCCACGGGTGATAAACCTGTGGCCTCAAGACCACATGTAGTCATCTAGATCCTCAAGTGTGGTCCTTTGACTGAATCCAAACTTCACAGAACAAATCTCCTTAATAAAAGAATTTGTTCTGTAAAAGTTGGACTCAACCAAAAGGCCATACCCAAGGACCTAGAATGCTACATTTGAGGCCCACAAGTTCCCCTCCCCTGGCTCAAGACCAATTCTCTTGTCTTAAAGATGCATAAACCAAGTTCCAAAGAGTCTTGACCAGTCACATAACTAGTGGCAGAACCAAAATTCAAACCCAGATCTAAGTTCATTTTATGATACCATACAATACCACTTTCCTTAGGGCCAAAAATTTAGAAGCTAATTATAGAGATATATAGATATATGTCAGCTTCTCTCAATATTTGCATTTTTGAGACAGAATTTATGATGCTAAATCAGTCTGAAGTACCCTTAATCAATATAAATCCCCTTTACCAAAACAGCCCTTTTCTGTACGCAAATAGCCAGAAGGATGCGTAGAGATCATAACAAGCAAAACCGCTACCATGATGATTGTCACCAGGGATAAAATATGATTAGCAAATTACAGCTCTTGGGTACTACTATATAGGAACTGAAGGGAAATAAATGGATTGAGCTATTTTGTATTTTCCAGTGTAATCCTTTAAAAGGAGTAAGTAATGAGGAACACAGGACTGATAGCTTAGAGAAAAGCTCTAAATAATGTTACCACTTTGCAACCTATCAACATCATTCATGGCTTCCGAACCTAAATAGTTGTGTCACTTCACACTGTATGTAGTTAAACAGTGACTTGGGTTATTTCAGCTTAGTAACACCTTTAATTAAATGATATTCAAAATAACCAAGGTGAATTTATCCACTACTGAAATAAATAGAGAAAACATTTTCAAAGCCTCACTAAGGAGCTGTTCTCAGCACATTCCAGGTCATAAGTCTCAGGGAAGTTCTTTTGTAACCACTAGTTCTTGGTTCTTGAGTAACTAATCTTATTTGATAAACACAAAGATATAGCTAATCACTTACACTTTCTCAGGTCTCAGTTTCCCCATTGATTTATTCATTCAATAGTCAATCATTGCTGTTTCAGTGAGGTCCTTAAGGAGTTACTTGAGTGACAAAGGATATGTCTATGTCCAGATTGAGAAGCATGAGATCCAAGTCTTATGTGATTTCCTATTAGGGTGGGCCTGACTCAGACCAGTATCATAACTTGTTTTTTGCTGTGTCAAAATAAGACACTCCAAGTCACTCAATAGTTAAATAGTTAACAAAAAGAAGTTTATTTAGCCTGAGCAAAGGAAGAATTTTCAAAGAACACTTCAGTACTTAACCTGGGTAGACATTCCAGCCACCCCACCCCACCCATCTCCACATGAAAATTCATCCACTCAGCAAGGCACTGTATTGGTCTAGGCATATCTTACCTGTCTTAAGGGTTCTGACTCCATGTGGATGGGTCTTGTCATATCCTTTGGTGTCCAGGAAACCACAATATGGTCAGTGGTGACCAGTAAACTTGGACAAGGGAGGTACTGGCCCCTGGGCCAATCAAGTACCAAGGATAGCTTTGTCTATTGTCTAAGAAAAACTAACTTAATCCTTGTTATAGAAGAGTGAACCCTAGTATATGAAGGTCCTATTACATAGCCTCAAGAAGCTTTCAAAGGTGAATATGTTTACGAAGAAGCTATGTTACTAAAAACATTTTTAAAAGGTTAAATTATAGCTAGACTGGAAATTAGATAGATGTGGCAGCAAAGGGGAAAGGGGAAGATATGGGTGGGAGGGACAGACTTTTAAGAGCACAGAAAGACTGTGCAGGGGGAGCAAAAGAAAAGATAGAACTTGAGAAGGCAGTCTCTGCTGGCTCTGCTACCAGTTTTCTATTACAAAGCTAGTGGACTGATGGTAGTTCATGCCATCAGAGAGGCTATTTTTTTATTTTTATTTTTTTTAATTTTTAGTTATTTCATTTTCAATTTATGGAATAAAACAAACATTACTAGAACATAGTATAATTTTTCAAAAGATGATTGCACATGAAACTGCAAATCTATCCTATACAGCTTGCTATTCTTTTTAAATATATAATAAAGTTATCATCTAAATTTCTTTTTGCCCCTTTTTTTTTCCCTCCCCTCCTTCTTCCCAGAGATGTTAGAAAACCAGAGGCAAGGTTTGGTTTTCTTACCTACAGGTTGCAGGTTGCAAACGGGCTGAAGGAGATTCTTTGTGTGCTAGAGGCTCTCCTGAGTTAATATCTCTGTGCCACAGGAAGGAAATGAATCATTCCAAGATGCTGAGTCCCTTACCTATTTGACTGTGATCCACTTAAATGCTATGGGTGGGGCAACATTTTATTACTTGAGCCCCCTTTTATAACATCATAGATCTAAGACTGAAATGGTATTTAGAGACTATCTACACCCCATTCACCCTTGGCCTTGTGGTCCAAGTCCCTTGCATTCCCAGCCCTTCTCTGTTACCTCCCAGCCTACTGACCACTCCTATCCAGATCCTCCCTAGACCCCTTCTCCCAGTCACCTCAGTCTACTGGCCACTTTCTTCCAAATCTTCTTCCTATAAAAAGAGTTAGTCTTGTCTACCAAAAGGTAGATTTTTAGAATCATGCCCACCCTCGCTGGTGTTCTAATAAATCTTGTCTTTGGCTG
Organism: Potorous gilbertii; assembly: GCA_028658325.1. Classification (NCBI taxonomy): domain Eukaryota; kingdom Metazoa; phylum Chordata; class Mammalia; order Diprotodontia; family Potoroidae; genus Potorous; species Potorous gilbertii. Next base: position 100,726,747 of record CM053773.1, on the reverse strand, counting down.
AAAGAAGACTTGGGTCAATTTCATTTGGGCAGGACCTGTGTCACTATTTCAAGGACCCAGCACCCCTAAACCTCAGCACAAGTCTAGATACAAACCATGGTCTTCCTGATTCCATGGCCAGCAGTCTATCCACAATACCATGCTGCTACTGTTTGATCCAGGAAAAGGAAAATGACTTGTGAATTAATTCAGCATACTGAATCTTTTCTAAAGCTCATAAATAGCGGGTTAGCCAGAGGAAGAGTAGGAGAACCTGCAGATAGTCATATAGTTGATTTTATTCGTTTTTTTGGTTCTATACATGTTAATAAAACCCTATATAGAAGCAAATTTGTCTTCGCTGTGTGGCTGACTTTATTGCACCCACCTCTGTGATTAGGGCTAGGTAAAATTCAATCAGCTCATGAAGGAGGAATCATAAGATCAGACTTTCAGACCCAGAAGAAGCCTCTGAGGTCATCTCTTCCAACACTCTCACTTTTCAGATTAAGCTGAAATCTAGAGGAGTTAAATGACTTTCCAAAGATGACATAGGTAGAAAGCATGAGAAGGCATTTGAAACTCGGTGCTCTGACTCTAGAGACAGTGATGAATTACGGAGCCTGTGGTCAATGTGAATGTCCTTCAATTCCCTTTCCCACTAGGAAAACTCTTCTCCTCTCCATGGGTTGGCTTGGGAGCTCATAACTGTCATGGTAAGGAAGGCCCTCCTCAATATTTGCATTGCATTGTGAACAGGATCAGGATATTAACACCAACAACTGGTCTTCATGATAAAGACACAGTCCTGACCTTGATACTGCTTGTGGTCTAACAGCATAAATATGCAAAACCTATAAGAACAATATAATCCCTGAAATGCAGCAAGTTAGTTTAGGTAGTTATTTAGTTATACCTCAACAGAAAATAATAAAGTTGGAATCAATTAATTCCAAAGGCTAAAAAGGGCCCAATTAATGAAATTCCCATGTTGTGCGAGATGAAACATCAATAAAGTCCTTGTATTTGGAGTCAAAGGACCTAGGAGGAAACACGATGATGTTAAGCTGTCTCATAGAAATAACAATATTTTCTTGGAATTTTTAGATCATTTTCAACCCTAAGTCCTAGGGTTTTTTTATTATTACAGGTTTTTTAATTACTATGTAGACTAGACATTCTTTTGAAGGTTGACATCTAATAGTGTTTGCAACATTCTCTTGCTGTAGCCTCTCACTTCACTCACAAGAGGGAAAAGGTACCAAGACCAAGATTGGTCATTGAAACTGATCTAAATCTAATTTCCTCTTTATTCACAAAGCTTTTCCAAGTTGGTAAGACTTGATAGAGTTTGCTCTCAGCTGAGCTAGCCTTCAAGAATCTGAGAACCAAAAGTTACCACCACTCCATAAGCATTGGAGTGCTTCTCCCCAGCACAGGCATTTAACACACTTCACTTCAGTGGCATCATATTAATAATATAAATTAATATTTTAAGCAAGAATGCTTAAAATAGTTGAAACTAGGGGCAGCTAGGTGGTGCTATGGAACCAGACCTGAAATCAGGAGGACCTAAGTTCAAATCCATCCTCACACAATTGCTAGCTCTCTGACCCTGGGCAAGTAACTTAACTCAATTGCCTCAAAAAAAGTTGAAATTATATCATTTTCAGGTATGTTTAAGCATTCCAGAAGTATTATTTAAATGCAGACAATCAACAAATTATTATATGCTTATTAAAATGAATTTCCTTTGGAATTACCTATTAGTAAATACTTTGTTTAGCCTAACTTAAATTATTGCAAGTATTTGAAAGTCATTGTATCATAAATTTAATTTTTTCTACAATTCATATAATTCAAATTGGTCTTCTGTCCAGTTTATATTGTTGAGTTGTTGCCATATTTACTTATGTGTCTCCAACTCTGAATAATCAAGACTTACTGATAAAATCAGAATCCTTTAATACATCCTATATGGGTTAAAGGAAAAATCCTTTTTCATATAAAATCATAGAATTTAAGACCATAAGATCATGGATCTTGGGATGAAAAAGACCAGATGTAGAAACTGAGCCCTAAAATGGTTAAGTAGTTTTCCCAAGGTCACACAAGTAGTAGGTAAGGGCTAAAAGTAGAACTCAGGTCCTATGATTCAGTTATCCCCAATCTAGAAAGGATCTTCAAAATTACTTAGGCCAAAGTCTTTAACTGTGCATGAGGAAGCTAAGACCTTACAGAGACAACAGGGTCACAGGTAACTAGCCCCAGGATAAACAATTAATGGTAGAACTCGGATTAGAAAGAATCTAGGTCCAACTCATTTGTTAACTATTCATTAGCAATAACCTGTCAAGTAAAAGGTGGTATGCTAGGTACATAGAAGCTACAAACAACAAGATATGGTCCCTAAACTCATGGTTATAGCCCAGAAAGAGATAGGACATGTATGCAAGAAACTACAATACAAAGGAGCATGGAATGGTTCGATAAAAAATACAAATATGTTGTGATAGTTCCTAAGAGTCAAAGTTTCCAAATTGGAGGTCCAATGTTCTTTCAACTGTATCAACTGCTTCCTTTCTACTATGTAGCTTATCATTCTCTTTAAGTAAATGCAAATGAGCACCCCTGCTGAGATCATACTCCTTTGCTTTCATATTGATAAATTGTATCAGCCTCAGAAGCAATGCTGTCTGTTCCTAGCAATGGAATAGTGAGAAGAACAATCCTGCAAAGCAAGGTAAGACAAAGAAGTCAGGTCAATTTCCAACCTAGTGATGTATTGTTAAATAGTTAATAAATGACTTTCTGAAAAGGGAAAAATACTCATAACTTATATTTAAGTTAGACTGCATTATTAATATTTTCCCCATCACTTTCTTAAGCCTAAACATCAACAAAACAATAAATTACACCTTGATTTGTAGCAAGGTTTGCTAATTCCCGAGGTAAAAGCTGCTCACCCTGGAAATTTAATAACCTGCTTTTTAGAGCTGCTTTGAGTTGGTTTCAGCACATCCTTCCTGAATTAGATCTTTATTGTTTCATTTCATTGTTTCATTTGAAATGCTTTAAATCCCCAAAGATCAGCATCAGATATGCTAACATTCAAATATCTAAAACCTTGCATATTTCAACTCCATGTTTAAATGGATTTTGTATTAAGCATCATTTTAGATGTTCATTCCATTTTCATAAATTTCCAACTTAATTTCACTTCATTTAAAAAACATGTCTTTGCCTATTTAGGACTTTTCTTTCTCCTTACTTAGGGGCCTCAAATATAATAGTTGTTGCTGTGTTTGTCCTTCATTGCCAAAGAGGACCACGCCATCAGAGAAATGATGACATGACTTGCACTTGACTTTGTTTAGTGAGGGAGGGCTGTGCAAAGTCACCAGCCTCACTTCTTCTCCATAGCCATATGAATCCAGTGACTAGACATTCTTCAAGATGACTGGAGATGGCCCAGGATGCAATGGGAGATCTTGGCCCTTTTAGGCTAAAGTCTATTTAGGTACTCAGGGTGAGGCAATGCCCATTCAGTGAATAGGTCTGTTGAAGAAGTAGTCAGGGGATGGCCCCTTTAATGAGGCTAAGAAAAGTAACTACGTCAGGCTGGGAGGGAAACAGCAACAGTTACTATTGAACATCACTCTTAAGTCAGGAGGGTCCAGAAAACAGCCCTTAAGGGAGCTTGGGCAGGGGCTTAGTATGGTCCAATCTTTGGGTTTCAGTATACATTAGGTTTAAGGTTTTAGGAAAGGGAAGGGAAGGGAAGGGAAGGGAAGGGATGGGAGGGGAAGGGAGGGGAGGGCAGGGGAAGAAAAAAGAAATCTAGCCAGTAAACTCCAAGTTAACTGGGCATCTTTCGGCCACCCAAATTTACCTTCCTTTGGAGAGGAGAAGGAAGTGGAGGGGGAGACAGACTGGAGAGGAGGAGCTGATTTACCCAGCTAACTGGGGCCCCATTCAGGAAGCTGCATCTACTCACTGTTGTTTGTCCTTTGTCGCTGAAGAAGACCATGCCAACAGAGAAATTATGACAACCTTCACTCGACTTTGTTTTGAGTGATTGAGGACTGTGCAGGTCACCAGCCTCACTTCTACAGAGCCATCTGAATCCAATGACCTGATATTCCTCAGGATGACCACAGATGACCCAGGATGCACCCTTGAGGCCAAGGTCTATTTAGGTACTCAGGGTGAGGCAATGCCCATTCAGTGAATAGGACTGTTTAGGAAGTAGTCAGGAGATGGTCCTTTCAATGAGGCAAAGAAAAATGACTAAATCTGGCTGGAAGGGAAAGAGCAACAGTTACTATTGACCATTACTCTTAACTGTAAATGATTTTGAAATGTTATCATTCAACTCTTTAAACTCTCATGGAGAAAGAACCCTAACAAAACCAATGATAAGGATAGTGACAGTAACTCTAACTGAAATAACCATCCCCAGGGTGATAACTGAATGACTAATAACAATTAGAACCTCTACTCCCCAGGCTAAACAGCCCTGGTTTCTCCTTCTGATCTCTGTAGGATGAGTTCTCCGGTCCTTCACCTCCCTAGATCTCTTCTGGATGTGCTCAGGCTGATCTGTAGCTTTCCTAAAATGTCATTTTCCTAAAGCGTTGGTCTGTCTGTGCATGTCAATCCCCTATTTAATAGGCTCCAGTATTTCTCTAAAACTTCTAGGTACTTTGGCATTTAAAGCCTTTCTCAACCTGAACCTTTCTCCAACCTCAACTTTTCTATCTTTTCAGTTTTCTTTATTTTTTTAGTAGCATCTTTTTTTTCTTTCTTTTATTTATTATGAACTTGACGGACAAAAACATGATTATTCTATAGATGAGGAAGAGCAAAAGGGAAAATCGCACATAAAACCACGAATCTCAGTTGTATACAGCTTGTATATCTATATACGTATATATGTAATGTATATATATATATATATATATCATAAATTTAGCATGAATTTCTAATGCTATCTTGTTTTTCTGTGTCTCTGGAGCTCTTTCTTCTTTCCCTTTTGTGTTTCATAATTAATCATATATAATCTACTTACACCATAATATATTATAACTAATGCTCTATGTAATCTCATTTCATCCTCACAACACAGCACAGTGCTGTGATTATCCCCATCTTGCAGATGAGAAAAATGAGACTGAGAGAGGTTAAGTGACTTGTCTAGGGTCACATGCTTTTCATGTGTCTAGTAAATGTCTGAGTCAGGTTTCTTTACATATTCCCTCCCTACACTCTATGGGCCTTCTATACTGGACTGCTTGGGTTCCTCACACACGATGTTCTGTCTTCCATCTCTGTACCTTTATATTGGCTAGTCTCTAGACCTGTAATTCTATCCTTCTTCACTTCTGCACTTAATAATTCCTAGCTTTCTTCAAAATTCAGCTGAAGCATCACCTTCTATAGGAGGTCTTTCTTGGTTCCCCTATGTATTGTGCCTTCCTCTCTAATGTTACCTTGCTTCTGGTACTTACATTTTTAATTGCCTGCTTGTTTAGTTGTTTCAATTGTGTCCAACTCTTCCTGACCCCATTTGGGGTTTTCTTAGCAAAGATACTGGAGTAGTTTGCCATTTTCTTCCCCAGCTCACTTTACAGATAAGGAAACCAAGGCAAGCATTAAGTGACTTGACCAGGGTCACAGAGTTTGTAAGTGTCTGAGGCCAGATTTGAACTCAGAAAGATGAGTATTTCTGACTTCATGCCTGGAGCTCTATCCATTATGCCACCTAGTTGTCCATATATCTTGTATATGCACTCAAACATGTACATATAGTCTCTCCCATTTGAATACAAGCTCTGTGTGAGCAGGAACTGGCTTTGCTTTTTCTTTATATCCCCAGTCTTTAACACATTGCTTGGCACATAGTAAACACTTAATAAATGCTTGTTGGCTGATTGATTGAGCCTAATAAAGGATTTTTTTGGCATATCATGTCTTAACTTAAATTGTATTAACCTCCAGATCTTTTTTTCAAATAAAATGCTGTAATAAACTTCTTAATTTGATGTTTTTAACACAAGTATATGATTTTACACTGATCTTGTTAAATTTCTATATTTAGATTTGGCCCAATGTTCTAGCCTGTAGTGATTTTTTTATTTTTAATTTTGATTCTTTCATCCAGCATGTCAACTGTCCCTCCCAGCTTTCTGTTATCTGCAAATTTAGGTATGATACTGTCTGAGAGGTAAGAGATTAGAGTTACAGACTACAACATATCCCTTTAGAAATGTACAGTATGTGGAGTTGCTTTATTTCACTATAGCTATTTATTATTTAAAAAGTGGTTTGGGAAGGAGGGGAGAATTAGTATGAAGGAGAGGGAGATTAGTGATAATGATGACCCCCCCCACAAAGAAGAAAAGAAAAGAAAAATGTTCATAAACGAATAGAAGAGACTAAAAGTAAGCTCAGAGGGTTATGAAGATAAGGAGGATGTCTTTGCAACTAATGTAAATATGTTATATTGTTTTTAAAAAAAACAGTATATAAAATAGAAGTTTTTTGTTTTATACACAATTTATTTGTATATGATAATATTAATGGTTCTTGCTCTTCGTCAAGTTCACAATAATAAAAAACAAAAAAAAATTTTAAAAAGATGTAAGTTTGCCGTTTATATCTTTATCCAAGTCCATGATTTTAAAAAAATGTTAAATGACACAAAACCAAATAGGTCACTTTCCTCCAACTTAAAATAAATGTGCAAGTCAGGGGTTCTTAAGTGTTTTTATGTCATAAACTCCTTTGACAATCTGGAAAAGCATATAGACGCTTTCTCAAAATTATGTTTTTAAATAATTGGAGGAAATGCTAAATTTCAGTAAGAGGTTAGTGAAAATAGAGATGTAATTTGTTTTTCCCATTCAAGGTAATGTAATCCCTAAAATCTTTACAAGAATCTCTTGGAGAGGTTCATGAACTTCAGGTTAAGACCTTTTGTTTTAAGTTTGCATTAATGTCTACTCTTTGCATCAAGCCATTTCTAAATTCACCTAATAGTACTCTTATCTAGCTCAGATATCTTTTCCACAAGAATGATCCCAATAGATATTGTTAAATGTTTTGCCAAAATCTAGGTAAACATGTTCACAATAATCCTCTGTAATGTTAATGAATTGGAAAGATCTCTCCCATCCATTAATAGGCCTATGTGACCTACTCTGAGCTGCAGCCCAACTGAAGGCCATAAAGGAGCCTAAGTCACATGGAGCCCAAATCATGTGGAACCCATGGTGGGAGGAGCTTGCTGAATGGATGGAGTAGGAAGGGTGGGGTAGAAAGAGAGAGTGAGCCAGAACTGGGAGAAAGTGAGGCAGAGCTGAGGCAGGGCCGCTAATTTGAGTGAGAGGGAGAAATTTTGTCAGGGGAGCTTGTTTGTGTGGAGGTCTAATGGGAGGGAAGGTTTGGAGATGCTCCCTGGATTGGTCATGTGTGTAAACTTCTTTGTTACCTTTGTAGAACTGGCTTTATGGTATCTGAATAAATATTTTGGTGTTGCCTTTGAGGAAGAGAGTTATTTATATTTTGCAAATTTACCCTGGAAATATGCAGTCACTGCTATACATATTGAATTGGTGTTACGTCCTCTCATCTGGCAGTCTAGTAATCCTGTTTCAATTCAATCAACATTTTATTAAAGACCTATTATGTGCGATGCATTTTATTATGAACTGTGATAATAATTTTCCCCATTTGCCTTATTAAGTTATAGTAGAAATAAAATTTTAAAATGTAGAAATATACTCTAAATAATGTGATTATTAGTTTCACCCAAAAAAAATTGGATGAAATTATATCACAGAGAATAGTTTCATAGGAGTTATATTACCAGTGTGAGATCTATTCTCAGGTAACCAAAATTCAACCTCCAAAAATTTAAACTGAGTCTTTGCAGACAACCGAGACAGTATAATATCTATAATTCTAACACTGACTCCCATACAAACCCAATTTCTCACATCCTCTGCCCTAGACGCTCAAGTTTTCTCATCTGATCAGTGAAACAAAGACATGTAAAAGATGTCCCCTTATGCCTCTCCCAGTCAGTGTTGGGTCTGAGAGTGTCTGAGAATAGGAGCAGGGGTTCCTTCCACACCCTATAGCACTTTACCTGTGTCCAACATGATTTCACACCTTCTCCTTGTAACTTGCCCCAGTCCCAGGGAAGTGAAGCCAAAAAACATCAACGTTCACATAGTTTCTCCTTCCAGTTGGGTTGGGAAAGTGTTGCTTGGGACTCCTTGATGCTGTTTCAGGTCTGCCCAGTGACCTCTGAAATCTACCAATGAGAATGTGGAGGGGATTGACATCTCCATATCGTAGCCTCCAGTATAGCAAGGTTTTGTTTCATTACAAAGGGACTTGTTTAAACTGTACTATGCCATTTAAATATTGGGGAGACTTTTATGTAGGAAAATTACTGTATAACTATAGCTTACATTTCTCTAGTATTTTAAAATTTGCAAAGTATTTTTTATATGTGACGTCATTTAAGCCTTAAAACAACAGTTCTTCAAGACAGGTAATTCACGTACGGTTATCTCTTCTATATCACCTGTGTTACAGACTCAGTGTCCACCCACACCCAACACCCAACTCCTACTTCCCACCCATTCCCCCATAATCTGAAAAATCCATGTAAAATTTGTTGACCCTCCCTTCATACCAGAGAAGTTTGAATTATTATGGTATTAGAATTGAAAACATGTTGATATTATACAATACTATACACATTTTTATGCATTTCTTAGTTTCTAAACTTTTTTCTGTGTCATCTCTTGGCCTGCCTGTGTCACCCCCCAAATTCCCATTTAATTTCTTATGCCAATCCCAACATACAGCAAAACTGAAGGGAAAGGAAGTCTAGTTGTGGAAGGGAAAACTGTACTATATCTCCATTTGACAGATGAGGAAACTGAAATTCACAAGATAGAAACAGAAATCAAACCCAGGTCTTCTTGCCTTCAGATACAACCCCCTTATTATGCATAAGATTACTCTGCCTCTATAACCTTAAAGAACTACTCAAAGTTCAAGCATGGTTATTGTTACCTCACCATTTATGTCTTGTTTCAAATTGCCAATTCACTTGTATTTCCTTTCCCTATCACCTTGCAATCCTCTTCTAATAATGTTTTCAATTTACTAAAGTTTTGGTTGTGATCTGACTTTTTCCTTTCTCGAAATCCTTAGACCCTTGAATACAAACAATCACAATACCTACTATCTTCTAAATTGTCTTCCAGCTGCCACATCTGCTCCTAGTTGTTCTGAGTGCTCATGACCCAGTCTAAAAGATGCATCCCCTTGCTGGTTTCCCTGTCTTCTTCATTAAAAAGTTGTCAGCCTTGTATTTCAGCCTCAGCTACATGATACATGTATCAGATATTTCTTTTTCCTCATTCCTCTTTAGAAGCACATTAAAAATTAGTATATAATGACATAGAGGGGAAAAGTTAATGGAAATTTAATTTTAAAAGCTACCATCCCAGCAGAAATTGAACCCAGTGGCCTTAACATAAGGATTCAGTCAGTTTACCCCGGTAGCTGATGGAATTTGGGTTAGCGTACTTGAGTGTGAACAGCTATCATTTTGGCCAGTAGACACCTCTCATATTTTCCCACTAATGCAAAGCCAACTAAGAGAAAAGAAAATAACTAATTCCAATTTATATGTAAGAGCTATAAATTTCAAGGTTTCTGTACATGAAAGTTGTAATGAAATAGGATTTCATTTCCTGTAAATTTTTGGTTGCTCCAGTCAAGGCTTAAAGAAATAATGGATGTTCCTCCAAATGGAACTCAACTTCCGCTCTTTTCCCCTCCCCAAAATGAACAAGGTTCATTTCAATGGGCCGGAGTTATACTATGTAGCAGAATTCAAGGGAAATGGTCAAAGGTCACAATCACAACCAAGTCGTCTAGTATTTTTGAGATAATTTAGCCACATCTTTTTTCCTCCTTTTCCCCAGGGTCATGGCACTGTTGGAGTTGGGGGGTAGGAGTGGGAGCAGAGACAAGACTTAACTGTTTATTTCTATGGGGACATAACCAACAATAAATTCTTCAGAAACCAGAGCTGCTAAAAAGAATGGACCTAAAGCAGTTCTCTCTGGGTAAAGCTCTATGGTGGTCCTTAATGCTCAAAGATATTTCCTTTTGACAATTGATGGGGAAGACAGTTCTAGATACTAGAGATACAAAAACAAAAATGTAGCAGTTCCTGCCCTCAAGGAGCTTATATTTTATTGTAGGGGAGGAGATATGGCACATACCCAAGCAGAGAAATACAAAACAATCTGAAATCATTTCAAAAGGGGGAAAAGCATGAATAACTGGGGAAGGGAAGGGCTACAGATCCTAAGACTTTAAGATCAAAGATCTGAAGGTATAAGGGATCTTGGAGATCATATAATCCAAACTTTAATTCCAGATCCAGCATGCTTTTTTTCTGTACAATACTGCTTTGGGAAAATTTTGTGTAGAAATTGACACCTGAGCTGTGCTTTGAATGGAGATAGGGATTCTATGAGGGAGATGTTTAAGAGGAAGTATTTGATGTACATGGGAGATCACCCATATACAGCCATAGAGATGGGATGTGGAATACCATGTAGGGGACAGCTGACAGGTCAGTTTGACTGGAGGAGACTTCATGAAAAGAAAAGTAGAATGAAATAAGACAAAAAAGCTAGGCAGGAATCATGATATAAAGGCCTTAAAAGTGATAGGTTAAGTATTTTATCTTTTATTCTAGTGGTACTAGGGAGCCACTGAAGATTTTTAAGGGTGATATGGTCAGATATGTGTTTTAGGAACATCAGCATGGCAATGATGGGAAAAAATGGATTGAAGAGGAAAGAGACTGGAAGGAAACAGGAAGCCCAGTTAGAAAGCTATTACTATGATCCAGGTAGGAAGTAATTAGCTCTCAAACTAGAGCAGAGGCTGTATGAGTGAAGTATAGTAATATATATAATAGCTCTATGGTAACTGATGGCTGCCATAGATATTAAGGAGATATATCATCAATGGGACTTGATGGGTAATTTAACAGGAAAGGTCAGAGAGAAGGATGAGTCAAAGATAAATTTAATGTTGTGAATGTGATTGGGAAGATTATATCCTCAGCAGAAATAAGCAACTTCCTTTCAGCCAGGACTTTTCCCTAGTGTGTGTTATTATTTTTTGCCTCTGGATTAAAATCCCCTTACATATGAAGTTTGTTTCTTCCTGAGGCAAGCAAACCTGTTGGCCACCAAATGTTGGCCTCTTATGGATGACCACCAGCAAGGGGAACATTCTTACTCTTTATCCATCCTTCTTCATGTAGATAGAGTCATGTAGATGAAGTCTGATGTACCTCTTACTTTTCTTACTACACTACTGTGAAAGAATAGGTATGGTAACAAGGAAAAAACAGCTACCACCTCCACCACCATCCAAGGCTTGTTCATCAGTTCCAATATCTCTCACTTGGATGTTCATCCATAAAATGGGAATGATTTCTGCACTACCTACCTTATAAGGTCATTTGAAGAGCAAATGAGGTAAGGTATGTAGACTAATTGCTAGTCATAAAGTGATCAATTAATTTAAGATATCATGAATACTAAACTTCTCCCAATAGTAACCGTAGAATCTTAGGGTTGGAAGGGATGTTGGGAGAATATATAATCAAAACTTTCCTGAAGTCCTCCCTACAATATCCCCAGCAGGCAATCAGATGGCCTCTACTTAATACTTCAAGCTTTTGAAGGACTACCATATGTAGAAGGGGTTAGATTTATTGTATTTGGTCCCAGACAACAGAACCAGGGGTGAGAGGAAGAAGCTGCAAAGAGGTTAGTAAGTTCAAAGTCAGAAAAAACTTCTTAACATTCAGAACTATCCAAATGTGGCATGTGTTGCCTTGAGAGGTGGATATTTCCACCATTTTGAAGGCCTTCAGAGAGAAGTCAAATGATCACTTGTTAGATGTATTTTAGGGGGGATTCCTTTTCAGGTATGTGTTGGGTTAGGGGGCCACCAAGGTCCCTTCCAACTCTTAAGTTCTATGATTCTGTGAACTTCTTTTTAAATAAATAGTATTTAGTTTTTTCCAATTACATGTAAAGGCAACTTCTAACATTCATTTTTTATAAATTTTTTCAAAAATTTTATATAATTTTAATATAATTTTATATTAAATTGTAAAATAATTTCCATATTTTCTCCCTCCATCTCCCTTCCTTTCTCTCTAAGATGATAAGCAATTTGATATAGATAAGTGCCATCACATAAAACATATTAGTCACAGAACAAAAGGAAAAAAAACATGAAAAAAAATAAAGTGAAAATAGTATGCTTCAATCTGCATTCAGACTCTATCAGTTCTTTCTTTGGATATGGACAGCATTTTTCACAAGGAGTCTTTTGGAATTGTCTTGTTTCATTGGATCGCTGAGGAGAACTAAGTTAATCTTAGCTGACCATTGTACAATGTTACTGTTACTATGTACAATGGTCTCCTGGTTCTGTTCACTTTACTTTGCATCAGTTCATGTAAGTCTTTCCAGGTTTTTTTCTGAAATCTGCCTGCTTGTCATTTCTTATAGCACAATAATATTCCATACATCTATAAATCACAACTTAGTGAACTCACTTCTTAATGAAGCAACTCATTCCATTTTTGGACAGATTAAATTTAAAGTTTTTCCTTATTTTGATAAATTTTGCTTCCTTCTAATATAATGCTCACTCAATGTTTCCACTTTAACTCGTTGGAGCCATGGGGAAATTTAATCCCTCTCTTACATAACAATATTTCAGACAATGAAATAGTAATTATATTTTGTGAAGAACAGGCTTGCCTCTGATATATACCCAGTCATATAACTATTGGCAAGACATTAAATTTCTCTGAGTTCACTGATCTATTTTTCCATGAGTTTCAGTTTTCCTATCTGTAAAATGGAAATGACACTTGTACTATTATCTATAGGCTTGTCAAAAGAATAAATAATCCTCAAAGTGTCAAGAAAAAAGAGTTATTATAATCAAATTCCTCCATACCTCCCCCCACAAAATCTCCCCTATAGGCCAAAGACCTCTAGTTCCTTCAACCAACCCTCATGTTGCAGACTTCAAGTAATCTCAATCTCTGGACATCCTCCTCTGATTACGTTCTAGTTTGTCTGCCTGAAAGGCAAGGCCCAGAATGAAATGCCATTTATGCCTCCAGACAGTACTGATCATGACTGTAATAACAGCAGGCACTCCCCCTCCGAGGGCTGAGCTCAGGATGCCCAGCTGCGGGATGTGCTCATCATCCTATGGCCCACTTCTTATCGCGTCCTGTTCTGGGCCTCTGCTTCTCCAGAGGCCAACAGAACTTGCCTCCAGGAGTACCTTCTCCTGAGGATAAATGACCCAAGGGGCCTGAGCCTAGAGCTAAGTAAACTTCCTGACAGTCACTTGTTTGCTCTTCAGAGGTAAATTAGTTCATTAAGTTCCCAAACGGAATTCTGTTTTAAGTCCCAGAGAGGATAACAGCTAGTTTTCTAACTGGAAAAATCAGGACCAGGAAAGAGAGACGGAAGGAAGGAACGAAGGAACGAAGGAAGGAAGGGAGGAAGGGAGGAAGGAAGGAAGGAAGGAAGGAAGGAAGGAAGGAAGGAAGTAAAGGAGGGAGGGATGGAGGGAGGGAGGAAGGGAGGGAGGAAGAGAAAATGAGAGCTAGAACAAAAAGTATTGTACTCATTGTTATTCCTGGATCATTCCCACATCAAGTTCAGTCATTTCATTTGACCATTCGGGGATAGATAGTAAGTGGTCCAGTCAGGATTTGAACCCAAGTCTTCTTGATTCCCAGCCCAGAGTTCTTTCCATGATATGCCTCTTCTACCTTGACCCAAAGTCACGCCAGTGATGCTCTCACTCAATTAAAAGGTATTTACCAGACTAATAATTCAGGCCAGTCTCTTCAACAGAAACAACCCTTCCCCCACTCCAAAGACTCCATTTGATCCAAACCATGGCTTCCTAATCCCAGCTGCAAAATGTCCAAAAAAAGCCACATGGGGAAAATCACGTAAGAGCTCCTGCCGTCTGCAAAACAGCTATTCATAATAAGCCTCGTTGCCTTCACCCTGCTCTGAACCCTCCGTCTCCTGCTGCTTTGTACAGTATAGCTCTGTCTAACATGCCAGGTTAATATTGAGAAGGAGCTCAAACCACAGAGGACCCAAAAGCAAATATTCTTTCCCAGAGCTAATGTAGCAAATTACATGCAAGATCTAAACTCCAAGAACCTTTTAAATGGTGCAAGTCTATACAAACACATGACATCCTAGTTGCCAGGACTTAAGAACTAAATTAGATGTCTTTCGGGTTCCGGTGGGGGACTTAGAGAGCCCTGGACTTCTCCTCAAAAAGATTCAAGTCTCAGTTCAGCCACAGACTCACTCTCTCTCTCCAGGAAAGACACTTATCTGTCTGTACCTCTGCTTCTCAATACGTAAAACAGAGGTTACATTCCTCAATCCTTACAATACGTAATGGTAACATTAGGCAGTATTGAAAAGATGCTGCTATATGGGTGACATTATCAGTTAAATGGAAGGAAGAAGCCTCTCAGTAATCAAATGTTCCAAAATACTCTAATCATCTCATAAAGGTGGATTTTCCTTTGTCCAGTGCAGATCACAACCTATCCATACCTGTCCATTCTGTCTGAATCCTATTCGTATCTTCTCATGAGTGTGCCACAGGGCGATTGACTCAATGTGCTAAGAACCTTCCTTATTTTCCTCTTGATAGCTGCCAAAAGAAAAAAAATGCCAGAGAAGCACTGTTCATTCTCTCAATATGACCAGCCATCTTTTTTTAACTCCTACATCTGACTGGGGTCAACTTTTGTTCTAGTTCTTCTTCCAAATGCCTTATTTGTCATGTATCACAGCCAGCTCACACTCATCATGTGCCTTTCATTATCCTCTATGTGACACTCATTTTAATTCTTGCGAGACTGTAGCATTCCATTACTGTCAGCCATTCAACAAAACTAGAGGAATATTGGTATGATAGAGACTAGTCTTTCCCCCACCCTTCCCCCCCACACACACACCTTGGGAAAGATTTGATTATCTCAAGCCCTAAAATATTGCAAAGCCTCCGGAATGAGATCACAGAATTACATGACTTGAGATTTGGAAGAATCTCAGCAACCATCCACTATTACATGAAAAGAATCTACAACCATTTAAAAGAATCTGGCCCAATCATCCACACAGGAAAAATCAAGTGGATGAAGATGTTTCTTGAACAAATTATCACTCAATACTTGTGTGTATGTATATATGCATGTATTTATTTATATCTGAGACATAGTACAAATTGGCCACAAGTGGAACCCAGAATTAAACAAGGCTAGTTTGCCTTCAGGAATTGGCCTATAAGTAGAAGATTAAAACACTACCATTTCTATTAATGATAACTGAGTCAGTGATATTTTCTTTCTTAGAGAAACATTCTAATTGTGGGTCTCCAATGTGCCAAAGCACAAGCTGAAGGACATCGAGGATGCCTTCTGCCAAGGGTTCTGCTGTCTTTGCCAATGAAAAAGTCACCATCACATCTGATGCCGTTTTACAGAATGCCAGGTGGGGAAAGTATTTGCAAACTTCAGATCATTGGAATGAGTTCTGGTCACAGCAAGAACCAAATGTCAAAAACTGGGAAATAAGCAGGGTCTGCTGTTGTGGACAGAGAGAGGGCTTTGCACGGTTGCCACAGAAAATTGCCCACCATGTTATGTCATGTTTACAGTGTCTTGCTCCCACCCTAGGTGGTAGATCACCAAGATGCAGGATGCATTAAATTGAAGAAACTCATTGTGATTAAATGAGTGCGGGAGAAGAGTCGGCCATGGCTGCCTTACAGTAAGGAAGCATTGGAGTTAATCGAGTGCATCTGGCTTTGTTTTTTGTTCACACACTCAGTTGGACACCAGACGGCAGTGGTTATTATTTGAGCCATTTGGGGAAGAATATTTTTTGGGTTTTTTTTTTAAGTTCATGTGCACCATCCGTTCTTCACCATTTTCACTCTTAACTTACTTGTTATGCGTAGATTTCACACTATATCTCAGGATCTTTCT
This sequence comes from Potorous gilbertii, assembly GCA_028658325.1. Classification (NCBI taxonomy): domain Eukaryota; kingdom Metazoa; phylum Chordata; class Mammalia; order Diprotodontia; family Potoroidae; genus Potorous; species Potorous gilbertii. Next base: position 100,710,588 of record CM053773.1, on the reverse strand, counting down.
TCTTTCTCCTGCATCATTTGGGAGTTAATTTTCTATACAGTTGATCCTTTAGTTTTATTGAGCCTGTGGCAATGGACTTGACCTGGCAAAATCAGACTTGTGGAAGCCCCCACTATTGAAAAAGGAAAAACACATGGTGATGGCCAGCTCTGAAAAACTAACAGGATTCATGGGATTAAGAGCTAGAACAGAGGTCAAAGGTCTGGTTCAGTCTCATTTCATAGATGAGCAAACAGGCGCAGAGAAGATAAGTAGCTCATTGTGAGCTCAGAGCAAAGTCCATATTTGAACCCATTGTTGTTTAATTGTTTCAGTCATGTCCAACTCCTTGTGACCTCATTTGGCATTTTCTTGGCAAAGACACTAGAGTGATTTCCTATTTCCTTCTTCAGTTCATTTGACAGAGGAAGAAACTGAGGCAAGCAGGGTTAAGTGACTTGCCATGGGTCACATAGCTGCTAAGTGTCTGAAGCCAGAGTTGAACTCATGAAGGTGAGTCTTCCTGACTCCTACACAGCATTGTATCTATTGTGGCTACATAGCTGTCCATTCATTGCTATTTAGGTTTACTTTTACAGGATATGTCTTTTTAGGCATTAATTCATCTCATTTGCTCTTTAGAATATTCCAGTTTTAGGACTTGGAACTAGGCCTTTCTAACTCTGAACCATCTGTCTATTCATTGTACCATACTACCTTCCTTCCATATATGCATGTGTATGAATATATGTAGTTAGATATGCAACATGACTAGATAAAAAGACAGGCGATATAATTTGACCTGTGATTTCATTGGTATAGGAAACTTGAGGAAGATGAGCCTCTGACTTCAGGCCCAGAACTCTATCCACTGTGCTACCTAGCTGCTGTACATTTGAACCTTTGACTTGCTAAATCTGGCATTCCCTTCTCTCTCCCCAGTTTACTAGGCTGCATTTGTTGGAATGCTTTGAGGCCTGATCTAGTCCCAAATGTAAAGGTCATGCAAGGAGAAAAATCATTGTTCTAGGAACCTATTCTCTAATACATATGTTTGCTAGCCAGATATAAACATAACCACCCAGGCCAAGTTTCCGAGGAATTCTTGGAGTTGTCAGAATAAACTGTTTGTAGAAACTTGGACTCTAACTAACCCAGAAAGAAAGCACCCTCGCAAAAAGATAGGAAATCCAACTTGCAACTCCCTTAAGGTGATGACAATGGGAGAGAATACCACCAGCTGGGGAAATTACCATTTTGTAGAGACATATTAAAGTGGGACATACTAAATTTGAGATTATGAGGCAACATTTCTCACTGCCTCTGACTCTAGAATCAGAGAATCTGAATTCTAATCCTGACTCAGCGACTTACAACCAGTGTGACATTGCAAAAATCAATGAATTCTCTCTGGACCTCAGTTCCAGACTCAGTTCTGGACTTCATTCTGGACCCCAGAGTGATTTGGACAAAGTCACTGCCAGTTTTAAATCTATAAACCTATGATCCTAAGTAGCCATCACAAGGCTATAGAACCACTTTACAAAGCTCAAAGCACTATGTGGATATTAATAAACTACTTGTTCAGTCATAAATAACTTCATGACCCCGTTTGGGGTTTTCTTGGCAAAGATACTGGAGTGGTTTGCCATTCCCTTCTCCATATTGTTTCATAGATGACCAAACTAAGGCAAACAGGGTGACAAGACTTCCCTAGGGTCACACAGCTACTGAGTGTTTGAGGCTGAATTTGAACTCAGGAAGATGAGTCTTCCTGACCTCAGGCCCAGTGCTCTATCCACCTAGCTGCCCAATAAATCACTAATGCTAACTTATATTTACAATACTAGTTACTGAACACTTTTTATCCCATGGTGCTTTTACGTATAAAGATTTCACATTCCTTTGGTTGACTCTTGCAGTAATACTAAAAAACAGACCAGGATTTCTGGGCCTCATCTTAGGAACAGAAAAACTCAGACCCAGAGCAGTGAGGTGACAATGAGTTGAAGAAATTAGGACTATTTTGCTTGAGTAAAAATTAAAATGTAGGTGGAATATGATGGCCATCTCTAAATATTTGAAAGATTAGCTGGCAGAGCAGGATTTAGATTGAATCTGCATGACTCCAGAGGGCCAAACTGGAACTAGGGGAGTGTAAAATACAGAGAGGCAGGTTTCAGCTCCATACAAAGAAATTTCGAATATTTAAAACCATTTATGCAATGAGCTGCCTTGAGAGGGGTGCTCAAGGAGGTGTTCAAAAAGCTAGATAACCTTGTTTAGATACTCTGGAAGAGATTTTTGAACAGGGGCTGAATTACATGACCTTTAAGCCCCTTCCAATTCGGAGACTCTACTATCTGAGTCTATGAGGACAGACGATTTACCCAAACCTACAAAATGGAAATGCCTGGGCTAGAATTAGAAATCAGAGTCTCTTCATTTTTTTAAATCTGAGATTGTGCACACTGACCCACCCCACCAACCGAATGACATCTGGAGCTCCTCGCAGTCTTACCTCTTAGTAAGAGCACTAGGCAAATGTGAAATATCATTTCTTGGTCACCAGCTGTATACAGATTGACCTGTACTATCAGGCCAAATGCAAACTGGAGAAAATCAAATCTAACCCCCACAATGGGCCCCAGACCACAGAAGCCTTCAAGGAATCAAAACAACACCCCACATGCAATTCCAAAAAGGAAATCTCTCAGCTGTCAAATAACATCACTACTACTAATCCACCTAGGGAAATGATTCTACTTAAAAACTGAACCACACCATGTAAAAAGTGCAAGAGGGAAACTCGGACCCACTAGAGAATTTTTTTTTTAAATGGTCTCAACTACATTGGAAGTTGTTTCCTTCTTGGATTCATTTCACTGTCCCTGATATGTTTCACAGATGTTCGAGTTAGGTCTGGAAACCTGACTGTAGCAACTTGTAGTTCCTACCCAACCACCAGACCCCATGGAGGCCGAGTCAAAATTGTTCCTCCATACATTCCTGCAGCATCAATGTCACTCACCCCAGGCATTAGTTATCAGCACTGCCCGATTTCCTAGCACCAGAGGAGCTCCCTACTCAGGACACAGTTTGTCTTCAAATTCAATGGTATGTAGGAGAGGAACGTTGCATGAAGCCCTGCATGAGTCTACCAGAGAGCACTCACCACAAGCTTTCAAAGGTTGGGCCTTGCCAAGCATCCTGATTCAGGGCATTTGTTCCTTGTTCCTTCTTTATTGTGCTCCAAAGTGGCATAATGAGCAACTTGTGGAAAATACAGGCTGATTTCAGGTTACCAGGGTCTGCAACAATCACGAATCAGAGTGAATATACTTAACCAGAAGAACGAGAAGCTGAGAAGAAAAGAATTCAGTAGAAGGACAGCTGGTGAAGAGTTGCAGCAGAGGGATATCAACCCAAAATATAGAGAAACTGGAACCAACAAACAAAATAAGGTCCTTTTGAATACAGTCAAAAACGCGATTACAAGTAGCCAGTGTGGGGCCTTAGCACAATGGCTGTCAGGAGGGACGTGGGAGGCAAACAGAGGGGGATTTTTTTTCAGTGATCTCAAGGCTAACCTAGTTTGTGTAGAAATTTTATAATCTCCAAGGAAAACCTGTCAGACTTTGCCCTATTCCAAGATAGTACCCATTTGGACTCCTTATGTCCTCCTTGGGGGCCTTTCCTATTAGCCACAATCAATGTGGTCATAGCTGGCCTTTGTTGCCAACAGACATTGTTCTGCCCTGTTCATGGGATTATAGACTCAGAGCTGGAGGAGAACTCAGGATGAAACTGCCACAAGAAGTTAAATGACTTGCTTAGGATCACACAGCTTGTAAATATCTGAAGCAGGATCTGAACCCAGATCTTCCTGATTCCCAATCTCATGCTCTACCCACTTTGCTATGCTGTCTCTCTGCTAGCTTTCTCCTAGCTCCTGCTATCCTGCTGAAGTGGAACCCTGTCCCCACATCTCCCTGATTAAGTTCAGTTCATGAGCTACTGGTTCCAGGATGGCTTCTATGACGATTCCTTCATCTGTGCCCTATCCCCTCCAACCCCAGCAGAAAATAGGGGGAAGGAAATAAACATTCATAAAGCTCCTACTATGTGCCAGGGACTGTGCTAAGTGCTTTACTAACATTTCATTTGCTCCTTACAATAACAGTGAAAGATAGGGTTAGTAATCTTAGAAAGGCATGGAAAAGATTGGCATGAGATGATAAAGGGTGGTGGGAGTAGAAGCCAAAGAACACTGCATACAGTAAGAGCAACACTGCTTTAAGAATGACTTGGAGCAACTTTTTGGCTATTATAATACACAAATAAAAAATAAAGGACAATACAAAATCATTTCACATATATATATATATATATATATATATATATATATATATATATGTGTGTGTGTGTGTATATATATATATATATGTGTGTCTAATGGTAGCCATCTCTAGAGTTGAGGGGAGGGAATAACTGGTTGTATGCAGTAGATTAGCAATGTCCTATATAAATCATCTTTTTATTGTACTGTATTATGGAAATGTTTGTTTTGTCCCATGAATTGAAGATAAAATAATTTTTTTAAAAGGTAGGTGCTATTATAATCTCGATTTTACAGTTGAGAAAACTAAGGCAGAAAGACTTTAAATGACTTGACCAGGTCAAGTAAGTCTAGCTAGTAAGTGTCTGAGGCTGGATTTAAACTCAGATCTTTCTGACTCCAGACATGGTACTCTATCCAATGTGTCACTAGCTGGAAGCAATACTTCTCTCCTTAAATTTCTATGAGCACTTTGAGAGTTTTCTTTGTCCTTGTCATGAGCTACCTATAGTTATTTGTGTATATGTCTTAGACTACCACCCTGATTAATGATAAGTTTCTTAAGGGCCTTGTATGCAGTAGATACTTAATATGTGTTGAGTCTGTAACTCTCCTGTTCACTACTAAAGTTCATAGGATCACAGGTTTAGAACTGAGAAGGACTTTAGAAACTATCTAGTCCAACCAGATGGAGAAACTTAATCCCAGAAAAGTCACGTGATTTGGTCAAAGTCATGTGAGTAGTAAACGTCAATGCAAGAATTCAAACTCAGACCCCCAGTTTCCAAATCAGGAAACTGTGATACAAGGGATAGAGCACTAGACTTACTGTCAGAAACACTTGAAATCAAGATGAGTACAAACCCAGCCTCAGACATTTACTAGCTACGTGACTCTGGGCAAGTCTCTTAAACCTCTGTTTGCCTCAGTTTCCACAACTGTAAAGTGGGGATAATTATAGTACCTACCTCACAGGGTTGTTGCAAGGACCAAAGAAGATCATGTTTGTAAAGTGTACTGGCACATAGTAGGAGCTATATAGATGTTAATTCCCCTCCCTCGTTGTTTTCTAGCAAGTCCTTTATCATAATCAATCCTCACCCCAAAGTTGCAAAACTCTGCAATAAAGTCATTCAGCCAGTAGCACATTTGTCACATTGTCACTTAGCTATCTATCCTCAACAATATCATTTTGCCTAACTCCATATTCTTAAGGATGGAAAATCCTTAGTGATGGAAAATGCCATAGGCCTACAGTCTAATTCCTTACTTCTTCTACATTCTTCCACATCCTTGCTCAACCTGTTATCCCAGACATTGATTATCCCCTCTGATTCAATAATATGAGGGGAGGGGTAAAGGAAAGAAGAGACAAGCATTTATTAAGCACCTACCATCTACCAGGCACCACGCTAACTACTTTACAATTATTTTATCATTTGATTCTTAACAACAACCCAGTTATGAGTTAAGTACTGCTATCTACTTCGACTGAGGCAGGGAATATAACTCACTCTACCATCAAGGTGCGAGAAAGTTATTTCATAAAACCTCTCATGAGCATACCCCCAAAAGCATTCACCTTTTTCAGACCATTTGCCCCAACCCAGTTACACTGCATTGCCGTCCCATCCTGGACTCTCTTATTAGTTATTTCCCTAGATTTCCTCTCCCTCTTGACCTTTTGCTGAGCAGGCCTTGCCATCTTCCAACCCCAACAAACCCCCTTCTCTCTTCCTGGTCCTAGGCCACAGGATACAACTGGGAAAAGCCCCATAGCCAAGCAGACCTGGCCTGCTACAAGGTTGTACTATCCAACTACAACTTGGCTCTGGCCACTCCTAAGTAATGCTGCTACTTGACCCACATCAGCTCTCTGGCTCCTTCTCTAGGGTGGCTGTTTCAAAACTTCTCTTCTCTATGTAAGTCCTTGCCTATAAGCACTGCTTATAATAAAAACCTCATTTCTTTCTTCATTGAAATCAGCATGACTCCTCTCTCTATATTCCTTCATCTAAACCTATTCTTTCTTTTCTCTACACATCTCCTACCCCCAGCTCTATGACTCTGCTTTAGGTATCCCTCTGACTGAAATGTCATCTCAGTTGGTCAGTTTAACCAGAATTTATTTATTAGGTACCTACTATGTACCAGGAACAGAGAAAGGCAAAAAGAAATGGTTTTTTCTCTCAAGGAACTCACAGTCAAGTCCTGTTCCCAAGGTCCAAATCCTACCCTTCCTTTAAAACAACTCAAATCCTGCAGCAAACCTCCCCTGCCTTATGGATCACTTTTCCCCAACCTCCTATATGACTGGATGTAGTCTTCACCTCTACTTTACTTAATATTTGCCATTAACAGAGTTTAGCAGAACCATCCCTGGATTTGTATTCAGGGGGTTTGGATTCAAACGGTGGCTCAAATACTTGTGGTCAAAATACAACTGGCAAAAAGCCCATAACCAAGCAATAATGTTTATATAATCCAACTAGAACTTGGCCTTGGCTGTTCCTAAGTAACCTCGTTGGTTAACTATTTAACCTAGGTAAGGCACAGGTTTTTTGCATCAGTAAAATGAGGATATAGTCCCACCTTTGCTCACTAGGTTGTTGTGGGAAAAAAATACTTTGTAAAACTTTCTTTTTACATGCATCTCTCATCTCCTTCACTGCAGTCAGTGAGTATAGGGTCTCTATCTCATAAGACTTCGTATGCCCAGTACCTAACAAAATACAGTAGGTGTTCAATAAATGTTGGTGATTAAAAACATTCTCCCTTGTAATCACAGAGAAAGAAGTTCCTCTTAGCACTAAGGAGGGAAAGAAGGAAGGAAAATCATTTATTCTGGGGCAGATACTGTTCCAAATGCTGAGGATACAAATTCAAGCCAGCAAGATAGTGATGCCCAGAATTATTTTCAGTTCTCCAAATGAGGTCTGAAAAGCACAAGCTACTATGGGACTATCAATTCTCTCTTCCTGAAAGCTACACCTCTTAATTCAACTCAAGATCACATTAATGTTTTTGACTGCTACATCATATGACTGACTCATATTTCAAGTTTGTAGTCCACTGACACCCCCAGGTCTTCTTCAAAATATCTGATGTCTAACCATGACTCTCTCGTATTCTGTTTGTAAAAGATGAAACTGTCACTAAATCAAGTTAAGAAGTTATTACCTGATCTGTAAAAACAAAGAGAAATTTCCTGCAGATTTCTGGATAATAGAAGTCCTCTTGTTTGTGATTTGCCTCCCATAAATTTCATTTATTTCCTTTTTTCTGTCTAGGTGATATGTAGTATATCTGAATGACAAAAATCACTTCTGTTTCTCCTTTCATTGAACTTTGCCTTCATTTGAACTCCCTTCATTTGAACTTCATTGAACATCATGCTTCCCCACTCTGATTCTTGAACTTCCTCACATGAGTATCCCTTCTCAATATACAGTGCTACCTCATCATCCCTTTTACCTACCTTATTTGTTTTCAATAAGAAATTTAATTTACTTAAATCCAGTAAATATTTATTAAGCACCTGCTATGTGCCAGGCACCACTGTTGTTATTCAGGCATGCTCCACTTTTCATGACCATTGTGGATCATAGCACAGTAATGCTGCCCATGGGCTTTTCTTAGCCAAGATACGGAAGTGGTTTTTCTCTTCCTTCTCCAATGGATTAAGGCAGATGACAGTTAAGCAATTAGCCATGGGTCACACAACTAGTAAGTATTGGAGGCCTGATTTGAACTTAGGTCTTCCAGCTAGTGCTCTATCCACTGAGCTCTATCCACTGACACTGCTGTCAGACACAGTACCAGGTGCTAAAGGCTAAAGTCCAATAATGAGTCAATAACTCCCTTCAGCAAAGTTAGATTCTATCGTGCTCACCATAACATATGGCTGCCATCCTATAAAAGCTTAGTTTATAAGGAAAGAGTTGATAGATGCCTGCCATTGACTTTTCTTTGCTCTGTCTCTATCTCTGTCTCTGTCTCTGTCTGTCTGTCTCTCTCTTTCTCTCTCTCTCCCTGCATCTCCCTCTCCCTTTCCCCCCTCTGTCTCTGTCTGTCTGTCTCTGTCTCTCTGTCTGTCTGTCTCTCTCTCTCTTTCTCTCTCTCTCCCCACCTCTCCCTCTCCCTTTCCCCACTCTGTCTCTATCTCTGTCTCTCTGTTTCTGTCTCTGTCTCTCTGTCTGTCTGTCTGTCTCTCTCTCTTTCTCTCCCTGCCTCTCCCTCTCCCTTTCCCCCCTCTGTCTCTGTCTGTCTGTGTGTATGTGTGTGCATGTGTGTGTATCTTTTTTCTGGGATTGTATCTATGAGGTGGGGGGTTGCTAGCTGGGTTTTTAATGTGCGTGGTCGCATATTACTTCTCCCAGGCCAGCGAAACCTATAATAAGCTATCTGACTTGAAATGGTTTAAAAAAATGTTTTCTGATCAGGAAGACTTTTATAATCTTAGCAATTATTTGGGAGCCTGGAATCAGCTCTAAATCCAATAGCAACCCAAGTTTCATTCTGCCAGGGTGATTTGTGGCTAAGCTTCTTGATTTATAAGAGAAACTCCATTTTGCATTCTGTTCATACACATCCATTCAGCTTTGCTTGTCTGGGGCTCCATTCTCCAGATTCAGAAGGTGTTAGAGTAGCCACAGATGGTTCACAAAGCTTGGATTACAGACTTAGCACCAGCCTCAGAGACATCTAAACCAGCCCTCCCATTACGCAGATGAGATGTCTGAGGCCCACAGAAATTTAGAGGCTTGCCACAGTTCTAGAGCACGTAAGTTGCAGGGCTGAGATCTGAACCAGTTTCCAAATTCATGGTTCTTCCACTGATTCAAGCTTAGGGTCAGAGAAATAAAGACAGTTGTTCAAGGTCACCTAACTAGTAAGTGTCTGAACTCTAATTCAAACTCAGGTCTTTCCGGACACCAAATCCAGTACTCTTTCCCTTATCCAGTTTTTTTCATCTGTAAAATGTAAATAATAACAGCACCTATCACATGAGGTTTCTATGAGGATCACATGAAATTTCATATATATATATATATATATATATATATATATATGTATGTATGTATGTATATGTATATATTCTCTGAAGCAAGCAGACATGTGAAAACATTTGCTACCAGCAGTATCCCCTACAATTTGGCATCAGGACAGATAAATTAATCTATCAAGTATTTGTTATGTGCCTGCTATATGCCAGGCAAAGTTCAAGGCCCTGGGGATTCCATATACAAAGAAGAAAACAATTTATACTCTGAAGAAGGTTACGTTAAAATTGGGAAACAACAAGTACATATTAAAATATGTATAGAATAAATATAAAATTAATAAATACAAGTATATACAAAGTAATTTGAAGTCAAAGTTGTTCAGGACCTATTTTTATTTTTTGGTGAGGCAATAAAGTGACTTGCCAAGAGTCACAGAAACACTAACTGTCAAATGTCTGAGGTCACATTCGAACTCAGGTCTGTCTGGCTTCAGGGTGGGTGCCCTAACCATTGCACCATGTAGCTGCCCCTCAAATGCCTCTTAAAGGAAGAAATTGCCTCTGTGAGGTAGAGGTGAGCAGGGAGTGCGATACAGGCAGATAGGACAGCCAGTGCAGAGGGACAGGAGGTGGGAGATCATGGATGATGACCAGAGGAAAGGCCAATCTGACTGGACCACAGAGTTCAGAAAGAGGAACAATGTACAATGAGACTGGAGAGGTGGATGAGGGCCAGGCAGTGTAGGAGTTTAAAGGCTCAGAAAAGGAGTTTCTAGTTTATTCTACAGGCAAGTAGGGAACCACTGGAGTTGGAAGTTAGGTAAGTAACATGTACCTATATGTACTTAAGGAAAATGGTTTTGGCAGTAATTCCTTGTAGGATGAACTGGGAAGAGGAAAAACTAATTAGGAGACTTGCAATAATCTAGGCTAGAGATAACAAAGACCTGATCTAGAGATCGGGTCAGATGAAAGATAGGTCATGGCAAGATTTAGCAGCTTATTGAATATGAGGAGTGAGGTAGAGGGAGGTGGCTAGTAGAATGCCAAGACTACAAATGAGAGAGCCTGGAAAGATGGGCATGACTTTGACAGAAATGGTTGTTGTCCATCATTCTCAAAGAGGATCAAAATGACATCACTTGCTAAAGTCAAGTTTCAGAGTATCCACCTGTGACTGATCAGACCAATATAAGCTTGGAAGCCTCTACCACAGGTATAGCAAAAATAGTCTGTGTGAACATTTAGGGTGTTTACTCTAAATTTGTGCATCCCATGTTTCCTTTTTGCTGTTTCAATTCTGCTTTATTCATAGAGCATAGCCCCCTTTCTGATGTGGGTGTGCCATGATGAGCAGTCCTGTGCCAGTGTCTCCCATGTCACAAAATCATTTCCAAAGTTCTTAAGAGAGACCTTGAGAGTGTCCATGTGTTATTTGGCAGTCTAGTTACAGTAAGGACCTCAGGGTCTGGTACTTTATCCTTCCAGCTGATCTCCAGAATCTTCATAAGACAATTCAAATGGAAGTGATTCAGTTTCCTGGCCCTGGTAGACTGTCCAGGCTTCACAGGCATACAACAATGAAGTCAACTCAATGGCTCTGTAGACCTTCAGTTTGGTAGTCACTATAACACGTCTTCTTTCCCACACTTTCCTTCGAAGCCTCCCAAACACTGAGCTAGCTCTGGAAATGCATGTGTCAAACTCATTATCAATGTGTACATCCCTGGAAAGTATGCTACCAAGATAAACTTGGAAGAAGGACTATGTTTAGAGGGAAATGTAATAAGCTCAGTTATGAGCATGTTGAGTTTAAGATGTCTCTGGGATATCCTCTTTGAAATGTCTAAAATGCAATTGGTGATGTGAAACTGAACATCAGGAGAGAGATTAAGGCTGAATATATAGGTTTAGGACTTACCTACAACAGAGTTGATAAGATTACTGAGAGTATAGAGGGAGGAGAGAGAGATTACAGAACAGATCTTTGGAGAACAGCTGCAGCAAGGAAGTTTGATATAGATGATAAATAGCAAAGGAAACTCAGAAGGAACAGTCAGAAAGGTAGAAGGAGAAACAACAGACAAAAGGGTTAAGAAAATCCAGAGAAGACACATAAAACCTTGCCTCACTGTATAAGGATTAGGACTTCAATCTTCGTTCAGTTTGGAATCTGGATGGTTTTTAATAGGCAGCTAGGTTCCACAATGGATGGAACACTGGGCCTGGAGTCAGGAAGACTCATCTCCTCAGGTTCAAATCCAGTCTCAGACACTTACTAGTTGTGTGACCCTGGGCAAGTCACTTAACCTTGTTTGCTCAGTTTTCTCATCTGTAAAAAATGAGCAGAGAAAGAAATGGTAAGCCACTTCAGTATCATGACCAAGAAAACCCCAAACAGAGACAAAAAGAGTCAGATGTAACTGAACAACCACAAAATGGTTTTGTATTCTCACTTTGTTATCTTTGTTCTAGTAGAGCCTGGAAAAGTCTGCTTGTGTGCTTTGGCTGAAAAGTGTCTTCCAGAACTAACAGCTAAGTTAATAGATCTGTAATAAATGCCCAATACTCTATTATGCAAAGTCAACTATGCCAAAAAAAATATAGGGGGGCAGAGTTCTCTTCTCTCCATATTCTCTTCCTTGGTGATCTCACCTACTCCTGTCACTCAAATTATCACCTCTATGCAGATGATTATCATTTCTATTTATCTTTTTTGGCTGTTGCCCTTCATCTTCTAAGAGGACCAAAATGACATCACCATGATAAAGTGAAATTTCAGTGTGTCCGACTATGACTGATCAGACCAATATGAGCTTGGACTGCTCTACCACAGGTTGGGCACAGATAATCCATGTGAACATTCGGGGTGGATACCCCAAATTTGTGCATCCCAAGTTTACTTTATGCTGTCTCAATTCTGCTGTGCTCAAAGAGCACAGCACCTTTTCTGATGTAGGCATGCCATGCTGAGAGGTCCTGTGCCAGTGTCTCTTTATGTTGCACAGTCAAATCCAAAGTCTTGAGAGGGACCTTGAGAAGTGTCTTTCTATCGTTTCTTCTGGCCACTATGTGATTGCTTGCCTCATGTGAGTTCTCCATAAAATAGTCTTTTTGGCAAGTATACAATCTTTGAAAAACAGGCCATCCCATCAGAGTTGTGCACTCTGAAGCACAGTCTGAATGCTTAGCAGTTCAGCTCAGGCAAGGACTTCAGTGTCTGGTACCTGATGCTCCCAGGTACCATTGAGATCCTTCAGAATCTTCCTAAAGCATTTCAAATGAATGCGATTCAGTTTCCTGGCATGGCGCTGGTAGACTGTCCATATTTCACAAGTATATAACAAACAATAAGGTCAGCATGATGGCTCTGTAGACCTTCAGTTTGGTAGTAAGCCTCTCCGAAACTTTTCTTCAGAGCCTCCCAAACACTGAGTTAGCTCTGGCAATGCATGCATCAATCTCATTGTCAGTGTGTACATCCCCTGGAAAGTACACTACCAAGGTAATTGAGCCTATCCATAGCATTCAAAACTTCTCCATTTGTTGTAACCAATGTTTCCATGTATGGATGGTGTGGTGGTGGTTGATGGAGCACCTGTGTTTTCTTGCTGTTAATTATTGGGCCAAAATTAGCACAAGTGGCAGAGTATTGATACTTTGTTACATTTCAGCTTCGGAGGCTGCACTGAGTGCACAATCATCTGCAAACAAAAATTGTTCACGAACACTCTCTCTACTTTGGTCTTGACTTGTAGACTTTTCAAATTGAAGAACTTACCATCAGTATGGTGGTTGACCTTGATGCCATGCTCATCCTCATTGAAAGCATTTGACAACATGGCTGAAAACATCATGCTAAAAAGCATGGGAGCAAGCACACAGCCCTGTTTCACTCCATTGGTGACTGAAAAGGCACAAGAGCATTGTCCATTATCCAGAACCCAGGCAAACATGCCATCATGAAATTGACACACAATATTGACGAACTTTTCTGGGCAACCAAATTTTGACATAATTTTCCATAAGTCCTCATGACTAACAGTGTCAAAGACCTTGGTCAGATCTATAAACATTGTGTACAGATCTTTGTTCTGCTCCTGGTATTTCTTCTGGAGTTGTTGGGCAGCAAACAACATAATGACTGTTCCTCAGCCCTTTCTGAAGCCACACTGGCTCTCCAGTACATGATCATCTTCCAGGTGAAGGATCAGCCTATTAAGGAGGACTCCAGCAAGAATTTGACAGCAATGATTAAGAGAGAGACCCCCCTGTGATTGTCACAGGACAATCTATTTCCTTTACCTTTATAGAGATGGACAATGGAGGCATCCTTGAACTTCTGGGGGATAACTTCCTCTTGCCATATGACCTGGAAAATTTCAATCAGTTTTTGTAGAGCAATAGTCCTCCTACCTTGTAAATCTCAGCTGGAATAGAATCAGCACCAGGTGCTTTGCCACATGAAAAGAGCCTAATGACACTCAAAACCTTTTCTTCAGTTGGAAGTTCAGCTAAGAAGGAATTGACTTCAACCTGAGGTCAATGTTCAATGGCATCAGCATTGACTGGTGATGGTCTGTTGAGCACACTATGGAAGTGTTTAGCCCATCTCTCTCAGATCATAACCTTATCACTAATCAATATGGCTCCATCAGCACTGAGTAGTTGTGATACACCATAGGATTTTGGTCCATAAATAGCTTTCAGGGAATCACAAAAGTGCTTTGGATTGTTACTATCAGCATAAAACTGAATTTCATATGCCTTCTTACTGAGCCAGAAATCCTGCATCTCTCTAAGCTTTGCTTGTACTTTGCTTTTGATAGAATTAAATACTGCCTTCTTAGAGGTGAATGAACTGCTGGTAAATCCTGTGGAGTTCTCTCATCTCATTTAGTAGCTTCTGAATTTCCCCATCATTTCCATCAAACCAGTCTTGGTGTTTGTGAATGTTCTGACCCAGATGAGCAAATCTCTGAAAGCTGCCCACTCCTTTCGTGCTCCACTGTTGCCAGCTGTGTGTTGGCTCAACTTTCCCTCCAATTTAGCAACAAACTGTTCATGCTCAGAGAAGAGCTCTAATTGGTTGACTTTAATTCTTCTGAGTCATTTTTGCCTTGGGGCAGCACTTTTGATGAATGCAAATATTTAGCTTGGAAAGACTAAGTCTATGATCAGTCCAGCACTCTGCACCACACATTACCTTTGTCACTCTCACATCTTATCTGTCTCTTCTCCTTACAATCACATGGTCTATTACATGCCAGTGTTTGCTGTGAGGGTGCATCCATGAAGTTTTATTGCACCTAGGTAAATGGAAGGCAGTGTTGGTGATGAGAAGGTCATGCAATTCACAAGTCTTCAGCAATAAATGACCATTGCTGCTGCTGTTTCCAACTCCATTCCTCCCTAGAACTCCCTACCAAGTCTGGTAGTCTAAGCCTGCTCTAGCATTAAAGTCACCCAGAATTACAAGCTTGTCCTTTTTAGCACATTGATGATAAGGCTCTTCATAAAATTTTTCTTTGTCTTCATCAGGGTTCTTCATGGTGGGAGCACAGGCCCTCATATTGGTGGCATGGCATTTTCCTGTGAGTGGCAATCTCATTGTCATGAGCCTGTCATTCACTCCTTTTATCAGGCATTTTGTACATTTTTTTATTTTGACCACATAGTGCAATTCTCCACCTGCCACGGTAATCAGACCAGGGTTGGGTAAGCAGACAATGTTTAGAGCACCTTTTCTAGCCCCCTTTCTCACACCAGGATATGAGCAGTGTGATCCTTAAAAGGTTGCTCAGACACCTATGGGGCTGCCAAGTTCCACTGCTGCTTCCAGTGAGAAACAACCCTATGACCTGGGCTGCCTATGTACAGGGTTGTGACTACAGCTCTCAGTGTATCCGCACCTGCTGCTTCATCACTTGCCTATCACCACAGGACTTTGAGGCATAGTAGTGAAATGGTATGAGTGATGTCTTTTTGAGGTGTAGGATGTGTTCAGGGAGGACCAATACCTTTGTTGTGATGGCTGCCGAGCCATTTTGGGGGCTCTTTCCACCTTTGGTGTCCACCTATTCCACCTCTCCCCTGTGGCTCCAAGAAGCTACAGCATGCGCAGCGGCCACACCTCGGTAAACTGTTTCAGCAGACGGACCAGACCAGGTTGAGGGTAACAGAGGGGTCTCAAACCCATTGGTGAATTGGGGGGGGGGGGTATCTACCCTAAGTATGTGAAGACTTCAAGCCTCTGGTGGAATGGGCAGATGAGAACAATTTGTTCCAACGGCCAAAAAGGCAGATGAAGCAGGCAATGTGGAGGGCTTAGAGCTTGTTTAGACACTGAAGACACCAAGGTCACCCACTGCATCTTGAACCATCACCAGCCTTCTTGACTCTGTCCTGCCACTGGGCTATGATGACTCCGGAGAAGAGAGTGAGACTGACGACTTCGTGTAACTCTGCTTCACTTAAATCCAACTTATGCACGAATCAAAAGACATCACCCATACCATTACCCATACTGTTCTATTTATATATCTATCTACTGTCTCTACACACACACACATACACATACACATACATACACAAACACATATATACATGTACACATCCAGTCCCAACCTGACCCCAAGGCAACAGTCTAATATTTTCAAGTACATAATGAACATCTCTGCCAGGATTTCCCACAAATAATTCAAACTCAACATATCTAAAGCTGAACTCATCACTTTCCTCCTAAAATTCCTTTTTCTACCTTTTATATTTCTGTTGATGGCACCACAATTCCTCCCTAATACCTAGATCTAGATCTTTAGAATATCCTTTAAGTCTCTGTGATCATCCTATACATACAATCTTAGAAACAATCACATCTTTTTTTCTTTTTCATATCCTTAGTGGTTCATCAAAGTCATATACATATATATACACACATATACACATACACACATATTCATATACATGTGTATATACATACATATACACAAGTGTGTGGATAGACAGAGAGAAAGGGAGAGAGAAAAAGAAAGGGAGAGAGAGAGTACTGAATAAATATTTACTGAATTGAACTTTTGCCTGTCCTCAGCCTTCCAGTCAAACTACCATGGAGAGTTTAAGGTAGGAATAATCTCTTCTCACCTTCCAACCAAAAGACTCCAATCAGCTTTCATATTGATTCCTGACTATCACTGAGTCATAAGATCACCTGTTTTAAGGTTAAAGGGCCCTTAGAGCTATCATCAAGTCAAGCCTAGTTTTATAGATGAAGAAACTGATCATAGAGAAAGTAAGTGACTTCCCCAACTGCCCTGGGGTAGTTAAGTGGCAGAGGTGGAATTGGAACCTATTTCTTTTGCTTCCACATCCAGTCCTCTTTCTACTGTCCTACTTTGCCTTCTTATTATTTGGGGACCCTCTTTGGGAACTTAGTATTGCTTACCCTATGACAGTGAGGGGCAAACAAAATTGGCAAACAAAATTCCTAAGTAATCTCTATGGTTAACTATTGAACTTTGCTAAGGCACAGGGTTTTTGCATCAATAAAATGAGACTATAGTCCCACCTTTGCCTCACTAGGTTGCTGTTGGAAAAAAAGACTTTGTAAAACTTTCTTTTTACATGCATCTCTCATCTTCCTCACTGCAGTCAGTGATTGTGGGGTCTCTGTCTCATAACACTTCGTATGCCTAGTACCTAACAAAATACAGTAGGTGTTCAATAAATGTTGGTGATTAAAAACATTCTCCCTTGTAATCACAGAGAAAGAAGTTCCTCTTAGCACTAAGGAAGGAAAGAAGGAAGGAAGATCATTTATTCTGGGGCAGATACTGTTCCAAATGCTGAGGATACAAATTCAAGCCAGCAAGATAGTGATGCCCAGAATTATTTTCAGTTCTCCAAATGAGGTCTGAAAAACACAAGCTACGATGGGACTATCAATTCCCTCTTCCTGAAAGCTACACCTCTTAATTCAACTCAAGATCACATTGATGTTTTTGACTGCTACATCATATGATTGACTCATATTGCAAGTTTGCAGTCCACTGACATCCCCAGATCTTCTTCAAAATGTCTGATGTCTAACCATGACTCTCCCATATTTTGCTTGTAAAAGATGAAACTGTCACTAAATCAAGTTAAGAAGTTATTACCTGATCTGTAAAAACAAAGAGAAAGTTCCTGCAGATTTCTAATTGTGGGTACATATATTTTCCTCTCATCACAACAGCCCAAGATCCCATAGGCAAGCAGTAAAACGGATAAAGCTCCGGACCTGTTGTCATGAAGAGCAGACTTCAAATCTTGTTGCAGACACTTACCAGCTTTGGGACCACAGGTAAGCTACATTACCTCTCTCAAGCTTGGTTTTATCATTTATAAAACTGAAATAATAAAAGCACCCACATCACCAAGTTGTTTCATGGATCAAAATAAGAAAATGTATGTAAAGTGCTTTGCAAACCTTAAAGTGCTAATAAATGGTCACTATTTTTATTTTTGCTATCATCATCATCATCATCATATCAGGCTGGCAAGGTGTTTAGGTTAGGTTCCAAGACTTGCTACATCCCTATGTGATCACTACCTGCCCTGAACCTGGCCTTGTGGGCCTGCAAGATCTCAGTAGTCAGCTCACCCAAGCATTGACCCTCCAAAGATTGACTCACACCGTCCCAACTCAAGTGATACAGATTGGTATTAAAATAACAATTGACTGATTGTTGTAGAAGACACAGGAGAATCTTACATATTTAAGGTTTATGAGCCATGATACTGTTTTCATTTACTGTCTCCATTTATTTTTCCAGCTCAGATGACCTTTAATTGTACAGTAACTCATCTCACCTTAGATGAACCTGTCTACTCATCCTTAGCTCATGGGTTGAGTTGGATAATGTGTAAGACAAAAAAAAAAAATAGTGGAGTCAAAAGGGGCAATTGAAGGATTTTCAGACATAGAAGAAAGCAAATTCAAAGACCTCAACTCAAAGAACGTTTATCTTCCTTGGAAGTTCAGTTCAAGTGGCATCTCCTATAAGAAGCCTATTCTGATTGCATCTCCCCTAGTATCCTCTCCCCAAGAAATTAGTCTGTAAGTCCTATCTGTCTATTTATCTATCTACCTATCTATTTTATGTGAGTATGTTGTATCTATCTGTCTATCCAAATATCCATCTATGTATGTGTCTATGAATTAATCGATGAATCTGTCTATCCATCTATTTATCAATCTATGTATCTATCTATTTATTGATCTATCTGTCTAAGCTTGAGAAGTTTATGTTCTGTTGAGGAATGTAGCATATACATATAAGTAACTAAGACTGGAATATGAGGAATTTTTAAAAGAAACCTCAAAGGAGTATATTTCAGGAACATTTACAAACTCTCAAATATTACAACTTATTTAAGGGACTTACTCCATAGCTAAATAGGAGCTTAATATAAAGCCAAGTTATTGAGGCCTCAATATGGACTTTTCACGATTTCTATAAACCACACTATGAGTTCACCAAAATAGTCTTACCATTAACCCCCCTGTTCTATTCAATCAGATGGGTGTTTGCTTCGTAATAACGTAGCACTTTGTCATGGAGGGGAACATGACCCCATTTCTACATTTATCATTCACTTTACTTTAAACAAACATATATTAATCATTTTTATCCATAAAGAGCTGCTTGCTACAAATTTAACAACAGTGTTGTATGAGGTTCTGTAGCACTCCTGACCCCCAAATCAAGATCAACCTGTGTATAAGGTCATGTGTTTCCTTGGAGAGGTCACTACTGTGGGTAATGTGACTACATCCATTCAGGAAACCAGAAACATGGATGAGAAAGCTGGTTGGAAATATAGAATGAGTACAACGGGAGCTCAGTGTTCTTAAGAATTTTTTTCATCAAGTTGTGATAATCTGTGAGTGATAAGATCATAGATTCAGAGCTATGAAAGTCCTCAGAGGCCACTGAGACCATTTTACAGATGAGGTAACAGAGACAAGGAGTGATGTACTCAGGGCTACATACCTGGTAAGTGTCTGAGGCAAAATATGGACTCAAGTCTTCCTGCCTTGGAGCCTTGTGCTCTATTCACAGCCCCACCTAGGCCTACCCTAGGTATTCTAAAGACTGAGAACCAGTGGTGCTCTGGTAAACATTTAACAACCTGCTCTAGAGGTGGGTGGGTGGGGTTTATTCAAACCACACTTTTAAATTTGATGCACATTTTTACCACTTTCTCCATCACTTTCTTAAGTCTAGACAATCAACTAAACTAAAATCAAGCCCTGATTTATAATAAACTTAGCAAATTCCCAAGGTATAAATGCTCACACTAAAAATTTGACAATTGACTCTCACAAGCCCTTTGAGCTTGAAAATTCTCTCCTTTTCAAAGTTCAGGAGACACTGCACATAGTACTCTTCTCCAGTAATACCAGTTAGTTTATCAGATCTACTTTCTAACATTTGATTTTCTAAAGTTATTCTCACCGCTTCTACATTAACAAAAAAAGGGGAAAAAAATTATAGAATTGACCTAGATTGCCTCTGAAAGCAGCATGGTCTGGGACTGGGAAATAGGGGACCTCTAGTCCTGTTTCTACCACTAACTTGTTAAGTGACCTCAGGCAGAGGTCTTTTCTAGTCTCTGTTTCTTCGTCCATAAATGAGAGGGTTGATCTAGATTATCTCTAAGGCCACTTTCAGCTCTAACAGGTCATAATCCCAAGGTCTCCATTTGGATAGTAATTTTCTCATAATCCAAGGACCAGTGATTCCATCAGAGGTATACTCCTGTTACTGATGTAGATTACAAGGCCCCATTGGCTTCAAAGATGGTCATTGTGAGCTACTGGCACTGAAAAAATTTACACCCTGGCGGCCAACCTCTTGATGACAACCTTAGCTAGGCTGGCTCCAGAACCATCAAAGGAATTTTTATACTTGGGGTAAATACTCAGAGTAAGTGGAGCAAAACATTCCCTCAGTGTAATGGGAAGCAGGGCGCTGCCCAATGGAGGAGAGACGGAAACCCTGAGATACCAACATGAGCCTTCTGAGGAGGCCTCCAGAGCCAAGTTCTTCCAGGACATCT
This sequence comes from Potorous gilbertii, assembly GCA_028658325.1. Classification (NCBI taxonomy): domain Eukaryota; kingdom Metazoa; phylum Chordata; class Mammalia; order Diprotodontia; family Potoroidae; genus Potorous; species Potorous gilbertii. The sequence goes on along the minus strand of CM053773.1, from coordinate 100,690,162 downwards.
TCACACCAATGCTGCCTCCACTCTAGCTATCAGCTCCATCTCCTCTGCCTTGGACTTTGCCTGCAGATCCCAAACTCTAATGAGAAATGAGCATTCACTTTATCTTGAATAGGAGTCAGACCTCCATACCACTTTCTGGCCATCTCTATACCTCTCCCAAACTCTCCATTTCTAGTTTCCCTTAAAGTGTTATCTTCCACTCTCCCCACCCCTCCCATTTGAATATAATCTTCCTGAGGTCAGATACTAGCATACTTGTTTGCATTTGTATCCTGAGTGCTTAGGGCAATCAATGACTTATGGAGTGATTCAGTCATGCCTGACTCTTTGTGACCCCATTTGGAATTTTCTTGGCAAAAATACTGGAGTAGTTTGCCATTTCCTTCTACAGTTCATTTTACAGATGAGGAAACTGAGTCTAATGGGGTTAAATAATTGGCCCAGGGCCACCAGCTAGTAAGTGTCTGAGGCCAGATTTGAACTCAAGAAGATGGGAATCCCTGACACCAGGCCCAGCCCTCTATTCACTGTGCCACCTAGATGCTCAACAAAATGTTTTACCTACCTGGTTGGTTGGTTTGTCCTTACTTCTCAAAAAGACCCAAAATGATATCACTATGTCAGACTCAAGTTACAGTACATTGGGCTATGACTGATCAGACCAATATGAGCTAGGAATGTTGTACCGTAGGTTGGGCACAAATAGTCTTTATAAACATTTGAGGTGGATTCTCTAAATCTGCAAGTTTCTCATTTCTTTTGAGCTACTTCAATCATGCTTCTCACAGAGCACATGGGGGCATGCCACACTGGGCGGTCCTGGGCCAGTGACTCCCATGTCACACAATCAATTCTTAAAAGAGAGCTTGAGAGTGGCCTTGTATCACTTCTTCTGACCCCTAGGCTTGCCCTGTGTGAGTTCTCCAAAAAATCATCTTTGTGTTGTGTATGTTTGGCTTTTGAACAACGTGACCACTTCATCAGAGTTGTGCGCTCTGCAGTAGAGTTTGAATGTTTGGCAGTTTATTCCGAGAAAGGACCCCACTGTCTGGTATCTTATCCTGCCATGTGATCCTCAGAATCTTCCTAAGACAATTCAGATGGAAATGATTCAGTTTCCTGGCATGGCCCTGGTAGACTGTCCATGTTTCACAGGCATAAAACAGCTCAACGGCTATGTAGACTTTCAGTTTGGTAGTCAGTCTAATATCTCTTCTCTCCCACACTTTCCTTAGCAGCCTCCCAAACACTGAGTGAGCTCTGGCAACGGCCTGACAGTGTAAGAGGGAGCAGAAGAGAAGCTCACTGCAACCCACTATATTGTAGCTTCCCATTTCGATCAGTTTCTCTTTCTCACTAGGTCCTAAGCTCTATTTCTTTGCCTGCTGATGGACTGAAAATGATGTTAGAGTCCTCTCAATTCATCACCTTTGGACAAAGCTCCAGTAATCCCATCCTAGTTTCATAATTGTGATTGCCCCTCTGACTCCAAACAGATCTGTCATTTGATCTTGGAAGGCTTTCCAGCTTCTTAGGGTCTGCCAGGGTCTGTGCTTTGCTGGCATGCCCTTCAAGAACCTGGTGTTACCTCCAGGTAACGTGAGGCTTTTTGTGAAGGAATCATTTCATAAGATAAAGAATTGCATTTTATGACTCATCAAAGAACGCATCCTCCCTTCACCTCTGTCTCTCCCATTTACCAAAAGTCCTCTGTCCACAGCTCCAAATTCCTCAGTCTGGGGCAGGAATAAAGCAGCACTGATTGAATCAGCACTAATAACAGTGGTGGCAGCAGTAGTACACAGAAACCAGGCTTGGCGTAAAAGCACTGGGAGACCTGGCTTTTTGTTCTCTCATGAATCCATCATTTTTCACCAGTCACTAAAGACAGTATGCTAGAGACATGAAATAGCCTCAAAAGCTCTGGAGTTACAATACCAGTTCTCCCCTCTTGATTCCAATAGGTGCTGGGAGAATTAATCTACTGCGGTACATCCTTGTATCATTGGTCCAAAAATACTTTTTCCTAATTTTATAAATCACTTTGACAAAATAGCCAAAAGGTTATTGGGTCACTATTGAGGAGATTGGAGTTTAGATTTTATGTAGTGTCCCACATAATCAATTGATCAATCAATATTGCATTAGGCATTGTGCTAAGCACTAGGGATGCAAGAAGAGATAAAAGGCAGTCCCTGACTTCAAGGACCTTACGTTCTAGTGGAAAGGACAGCATGCAAATAATTATATACAAAATAAGTTATATACAGGATAAATAGGATATAATTCACAGAGGGAAGGCATTGGAATTAAGAAGGGTTTGAGGAAAGCTTTCAGTTAAATATGGGATTTCATTTGGGACTTAAGCAAAGTCAGAGAAGTCTATAGGTAGAGTTAAGAAGGAAAAAATATTTCAGGTATGAAAGACAGCCAGAGAAAGTAGGGGGGAGGGGGGACTAAAAAATGGAGGGTTTTGTTCACGGAATGGCCAGGAGGCCAAAGTCACTGAATTAAAAAGTACATTTTGGAGAGTAAAATGTAAAAAGACTGGAAAATTAGGAGGGGGCTATAATATGAAGGACTCCAAATTGCGAGAAGGGCATTTTTCACCTGATCTTTGGAAGCAACAGGGAACCACTGGAGTATATTGAGTAAGGGTTGAAATGAATTACTTTAGTATCTGAATGGAGAATGGACTGTAGTAAGGAGAGACTTGGGGCAAGCAGATCCAAAAGCAGGCTACTGCCATGGTCCAGGTATGAGATGATGGAGTGTGGGCAACATAAGAGAAGTAATGTGGTATAGTGAATGGAATAGTGGAAGATCAGGAAGACGTAACTTCAAATTCTGGCTTTGCCTCGTACTAACTATATGATCCTGACTGTCACTTACTTAACTTTAATAGGTCTTCTCTTTTAAGTTATAGGTAGATCACCTAGTCCTGTCTCTTATAAATCTATTATCTGATCAACTATAAGCTCCTACAAGACAGCAACTATCTTGTTCTTATATTTGCCTCCTTGGTGGCCTGGCACATATCAGATGCATTACGAGGGCTTATTAAATCAAATTGAAATGCCAGGTATGTTGTAGTGAAGATCCCTTTTAATAATGAGCTTCCTTGAGGCAATTAGATGTCTCAGTGGTTAGTGCTAGGTCTGGAGTCAGGAAGACCTGAGTTCAAATCTATCCTCAGACATTTACTAGCTGTGTGACAAGTCACTTAAACTTCATTTGCCTTAATCCACCGGAGAAAAAAATGACAAACCACTCTAGTATCTTTGCCAGGAAAGTCCTAGGGACAGTATGATCCAGGGGGTCATGAAGAGTCAGACATGATCTACAACAACAACAAGCTTTCATAGGTGTTTGCTGAAGACCATTCCTGACTTAAAGTACTATGATCAGATTCTGAAATTGAACAATATGAGACACATAAATCATGAAAATTTTGTTAAACTTTGGGGCTTATTGAAAGAATGACAGGTAATGTGACCATAGTGGATGGAGAAGAGCTGAGTTCAAATCCTGCTTCTGACACATATTAGTTATGTGACCCTGGTCAAGTCACTTAATTTCTTAGTATCAGTAACTTTCTCTAAGACAATGAGTTGTAAAGTACTGATCTGTAAAGTTAGAGAGAATTCCCTTACCTACAGTTTCAATTTCCATCTTTTTCACATGGATGGCCCAATTTTTTTTTTGATAGAATACAAATATGTAAGAATAAAAATGGTTGTATTTATATGTGACAGAACATTTGTGAAAGCATAAGCTTTTTCCTTTTCAAAATGTTTGAAGCTTCTTTCTAATCTCTGTCTCTCTGTGTCTCTCCTGTCTTTCACTCTGTCTCTGTCTCTCTCTTCTACTTCTCCCTCCCTTTGTCTCTCTCACGCTTTTGCTGTTCCTCTTCCTTCTCTCTCCTCTTTCTCTTTGTGTCTTTCTATCCCCTCCCTGGCCTCACTTTACTTTTCTGTCTCTCTCTTTCTGTGTCTCTCTTCCTCTGTCTTTCTGTCTCTATGTTTTGTCTCTCTCTTTCTGTGTCTCTCTTCCTCTGTCTTTCTGTCTTTGTCTGTCTCTGTGTCTCTGTGTCTATCTCTGTGTCTCTGTCTCTCTCTCTCTCTCTCTCTCTCTCTCTCTGTCTCTCTTTCTGACTGGAGTTTTTCCTTTTTTCCTGAAAGCTTCTATTATCAATCACTGCATGGGGTAAATTTTCAAATCAGGATTCAGGGTTTTTAAACGGCATGACTCCTATTACAGCCAAGAGGAGTCAGGTGACCAGCCTCTGTGCAAGTCCTGAAAGCCTGCTCCATAGAGTCTGTTTGCCTGCTTTTCTCTCTTTCTTCACTCCTTTCTTTCTTTATTTTAATGGCCTGTGTCAGTGTTATCATTTCAATGAAGCTGGGCCTGTTTACAGCACCACCAGGCCAAATTCCCAGAGGACTGGACTGAACTGTCTTTCTCAGAGGGGCCTGGCACAGAAAAACTGGGGAAAGAATAAACCAGAAGAAAGCACGGAAATAGGGCAAATTTTCAGGCTTATTCTTCTTTGACATTTCACCAGGACCATAGTCAGTTTCACCCTGGGAGCAGCTCACATTAACAGTAGGTGCCTATTATGAAGTAAGATGGTCTCTGTGTCTCTCTCTCTTCAGCCTCCCTCTCTGCTGTTCTCCCTAAAGTCTCTTTCCAGCCTTCTTCCCATTGCCCTCCTCTCTGAAAGCAGCCTTTTTTATTTCATTCTTCAGAGGCCTAAAAAGATATTCCCAAAAGGACAAAACATACTTGCAAAATAGTGGAATGGGGACAAATGAGTGAACTCCCCAAACACACCTGTAAGACTCTGGGACACTTCTAGTGGTCCAAAGCATGCTCTGGCTCAATGACAAATGGCTTAGCAGTTCAGAAAGCAGCAGCAAACCCTGTTTGGTCCCCCAGTCTCATGGGGAAGGGGAGAAGGGTGCTCCCTTGTTCCAGAGCACCAAATCCTATATCACTGAACTGATACCCATAACCTATCGGAAGTGATCCAAAGTTGGGCTAGACAGGGACTCACCTATTGGAGTTCATTACAATAAGAATAAAAAATAATATCAATTATAGTATTTAGAAGCATTTGGTATACAAGGATGGGGAACCTATGGCCTTGAGGCCACATGTGACCCTCTAGGTCCTCAAATGCAGACTTTGGACTAAATCCAAGGTCCTCAAGTATGGCCCTTGGATGGAATTTAAATTTTTGGATTCAGTCTAAAGGCCACACTTGAGGACCTAGAGAGCTACATGTGTCTTTGAGACCACAGGCTCCCCACTCCTGGATAGTATTTAGGAAGAAACTCGGCGATGATTTAATCCAGAGGTATCAAACACACTGGCCTCATTGCAGCCCTCAACACTCCTGAGTGCTGCTGAACCATATTAGAATGCAACTGGGAAATATTTAGTAAAATAAATAAAAAACATAATAAAATATAGATAATGTTAATATGTGTTTTTCTAAGCCAATATTTGCCTGCAGGGATCCTTTGGTATAGTTTAATGGCCCCTGTTTCTATTCAGTATTGACTTCATTGATAAATTCTAAATCACTCATTTTACCCATGAGAAAACAAAATGAAGTGATTGTATTACTAGGATCATAGATTTAGAGCTGGAAGCAGCCTCAAATACCCTCTAGTCTTCCTTAATTTACAGATGAGGAAACTCAGTTCCAGGGTGACCTGGAACAAGTGACTTACCCAACACAGGTATTAGCTCACATAGGCAGAATTTGAACCCAAACTCATAGAAGGAAGTTCAGTGATTTGCCCAAAGTCACTTAGGTAGTAAATGTCACATAGCAGATTTGGACCCAATTTCTCTAACTGTAGAATTAAAGCTCTTTCTTTTCCCTGTGCCATGCTGTCTCCACAATCTCACCCTTTCATTATATAGTTGAGGAAATGGCTACTCAAAGACTCTAGGTGACTTACCCAAGGTCACACAGCCAGTAAACAGAAGAGCTGGGATTGGAACCCAGTTTTTCAAACTCTAAATCCAACACTCTACGTACTACTTCATCTTGCCAGACCTGTAAACTCCCTCCCTATTCCTTTACATTAGGGTGGAGAAAATATTTAATCTATGTTTGGCCTTCATATGCTGTTAACTAAACTGAAATTTTTTGAAGCCAAGGACTATATCTTTTAGCCTAATTATGAACAGTACCTAGCAAAACATCAGGAGAGTTATAGTCACACAATAAAAGAATGCTTATGAGATTACCCACTATCCCCTACAAGGCAGAAAAACAAATTGTAAGTCTCATTTTAAGCTAAAGTAACTACCTGGGCACACAGATGGAACACTAGACAAGTCTAGCATAGCATGGAGCATGACATTTGAAGTTTGTCCTCCTCTACCCAACCTGGGCAGTGCTGTATCTATGCAGAGGGCTGCTGGGAAATTGAGGATATTCCCAGGTTCTCTCCCATTCAGATACATCCCCTGGCAGCTTTTCAGCTTGTCTTCCCAAATGAGCTTTGCTTCAAGGCTACAGATACCATAGAGCCAGGTGCAAAGTACCCACAAGCCTGAGTCTTCTGGAGCATATCTTGGTTTTCCCCTAGTTGACCAATCGAAAAAAAAAACAAACCCAGAGAAGTTGGTTCTGAGAGGCTCAAAAAGAAGGAGAAAATGAATGAATGAATATGTGTAGGGAGGGTGGGGGGAAGGGAAAGGAGAAGAGACAGAGATAGAAAGACAGAGAAATACAAAGCAACAGAGAGACCAAGAGACAGAAAAGACATACAGAGATAGAGAGACAGAAAGACAAGGAGGGAGAGACACACAAAAAGACCAAGAAACACTCAAATAATGACTCCAACAAAACAAATACGATTTTTTCTATCTTATGACTTTCTTGAAAATAATAAATGGGAGCCTTTTTTCTTTCTCTTACAAATGGATATAATTCCCTTCAGCCTGGAAAGAGCATTGGACCTGGAGTGAGAAGAACTGGTGTGGCCAAGTATTCTATGTTACTATCGGTAAGTGATCTGACTTCTTTCAACTTCCATTTCCTCTTAGAGAAGATGGGTATAATAACACTTATGTCATTTATCCCACAGGGCTGTTGTGAGGAAAGAGTTTGGTAGACTTTAATGAGAGCTGGTACTGTTATCATTATATCGATCAGAAAAATCCAGTCATTTTCACTACAAGAGATCTTGGTGGGTCTGTACTTCCTGATCCAAAAATGTAACTCAGTAACTTGCCCAAGTAATGCCTGAATCAACTCATTACATAGCATTTACATACATGAATGAATGAATGAATAAGAATTTATTAAGCACTTACTCTGTTAGGCTCTAGAAATGCAGATACAAAAACAAGACTGTCCCTGTCCTTAAGTTTACATTGGAATAAGGAGAGACAGCACTGACAGAATAATAGATGTTTTGGTTTAGGAAGTCACAGGGTTGGTGAATGGAACCACAGAAGAGTTAATTGGCATACTTAGGCCAGCAGCAGTAGAGTTACTGACTTGATTATGGTTCTAGAGCTAGAAAACAGAGAACCAGGAAGGGTATCCATGTGATTCTATGGAATATTCCAAGAAGACAGCCAGAGTAGAGTATGAAACATGACTGGAGTTAAGTGAATATAGTGGACCATGTGATACACTCACCAATAGAAAGAGTGAAGGTTCCAAGGAAGAAATAGGAGAATAGAAGAAATTAAAGTTACCCAGAGAGAATGTTACATGGTCCCAAGGTTTTGGTAACAAAGTGGATGGCAAGGTCCAGTAGTACAGACATTACAACTATAGTCAGGGCAGATGCAAGAATGTGAAAAATCTCAAGTCTTCATTTTGAGCCTAAATGTCATTAGTGTCAGTCAGGCCAGAATCTGTTTTCAATTGGGGTTGATGGAGTCACCAACAGTCAGGGAATTCTTCAGGACAGGGAGGAGAAGGAGAAAGCAAACTCCCTCCCTGTAATGGTCTGGAGACCGCCATCTTTGAGTCTTGCAGTCTCTGCTAGCTTGGGCTCCTGGAAGTTAGAGGGGAGAGTAGGGGGAGGCGGGCTCTAGATGACGTGCAATTGCAGGATCTTGAGGCAAAAAAAGGTGCAAGGAAAAGGGAAAGACAAGCCGTGATCTGGCAGAAATTCATCATCCTGCATTACTGCAGGGATCAAGGGTGAAAGTGGACCTTGGGACAGAACAAGGAAGCAGGGTCTGGTAGAAATCAGGGGAGAAGAAAGGGAGGGAGATGAGTCACCCATTGTGTTTGCCTCAGGTGAAAAAAACCTAGTTATACCTCTGGGGCTTGCTATTCATGAACTAAAATATCTCATTCGTGCAATTAACAAGATACCAACAGTCATTACTCTCCAAATCATGTTACCTCCTACAATCCTCCAGAATGTACCCATTAAGCAATGACTGACCGGATATCCTCTAGGAAAAAACAAGGACAACCACCAATTGAACTCTTGACATCTTGACCTTTTGACATCTGACAACTATGTAGAAAGAAGAGTCCACAAACAGGAGAGATTAAAATACCTTCCAAGAAAATCAAGACTCTTCTCTAATTGAACAAGCATTTAGCTCTCAAGTTGAAAACTAAAACATTCAGTGAAAGAGGATATGAGTTGGCCATAATGCCATAATCCCCAGTGACAATAACAAGTGTGTGATTATTCCAACACAGGACCTACCACACACTACACAAGGCTAGGGGCATCAACAACCTAACCATAGAATTATAGCATCCTGAAACTTCCAGGGATTTAAGCAGTCGCAATGTTCCATCCCTCTGCCAGTATGGACCTAAATCATCCTAGATAAATGGAAATTTCAGAAGTTTTCACTAAAAAATGATTAACATGAATACTTTAGTCTTATTAAGAAGTCTATTTGAAAAAGTGCTGTACTTAGAGTAGGGAGAGTTGGGTTTGAGTCCCAGCTTGGCCATTTACCATATGATCACAGAAAAGTCATTTAATTGCTATGAGCTCCATCTATAAAATTTTTTCCACTTTCTTCATCTATAGATGAGGTTAATAAAATTAACCTAATAAATTAGGTTAATAATAATTGCATTCCAGAAACAGTATGATGTAGCAAATAGAGAACTGGCCTTGAAGCCAGGAGGATATAGGTTCATATTCTTCCCCTGACATATGTAGGCCAGTCACTTAATCTCTCTAATCTAAGCAATTCTCTAAGACTATAATTGCAACAACCTAGACAGGGAGTTGTAGTTTCCTCATCGGGAAGTTTCTTATACTAATGAAGTCACACCTTGTCCCAATACTTTCTCTGCCCACCTTGCCAATTTCCTTGTGAATATAACCTTATATTGCCATAAAAATGAGAGATACTCAGGAAACCAGCAATGCAGAAGTTCTTTCCAGGTGAAAGACAATTTGGAAACTGGACTTCTGGGAAGAGCTTTATAAAGATTCTGAGAGAAAGAAGTTGGAAGAGTGGAGATTGAAATACTACTTCATGGCCTGGGAGAACACCCACCATCTTGGGGTCATGAGGGCAAGTGCTGGGAGGTCTGAGCAGTTTGCTTCTCAGTTCTCCTATTTTGAGAGACCTCAATTAACTGCTGCTAATATTATCGATACTATTTCTGTATGAATGTGCATGATGGTTGGTGAGCTGACCTAGACATCCCCTCAGTGATTTTGCTTCTTTCCTACCTCCAAATCAAGGAAGGAAGCAACTCTCATTAATGGAGCAACTGCTCAGAGTTTTGCTTCTTCCTCCTTCCCCCTGCAGGAAAGAGTTTAAAACAGGAAAAGCTGATTTCTGTTGCCCCTCTCCAACAAACAATATCCCTCCTCCCTATTTTGCTGTTGCTTTTCCAACAACTCTTTTATGAAATACATCTTATTTCATTTCGTCATTTTTTACATGATTAAGACTAGAAGCAGCATTACAGATGTGGGGGATGTCTGGGTCAAGAGTGAGAAACAGAGACCCATTCCATTTCACCGGAAGGTGGCAGAGGAATTGATTTTCTACCCACCATCACAAACACATTGGAAATAGTTTTCTATAATACTCTCAAGCCATTTCAAGTTGATAAGCAGGAAAGATTTTAAGCAAAGAGAATAATAAACTCAAGTGAATCAAAATCCCCTAGATAGTTTTGCTTTGCTTTTTATATTATCAAACTTTGGATTTTCATGTTGACTTTCAGAGAAAATGACTTATTGCTTTTTTATGGGGTTTTAGAATTACTCAATACTTTCCTCATGTAATAAGGGATGAATAGATGTCCCTTCATGTAAATTATGCACGAGGATTTGAGAGGGAGATGGGAATACCTCTTGTATAAATTCTCACCTACATGTAAGTTATATGACATGTTAGATAACTGGGAATTCTCATGTAATCACCTGGAAAGAATTCATAAAGGGGACCCACATAGTACACAGTTATAAATCAAGCCTGGCCCATTTTTCCAGAATATATTGACATAGCTATTTTAACAGTGCAGAGGCAAGATGAAATGGAAAATGCCTAATCACAATCAAGTTTCTTTATATTCTGATAAGACTGAAGTATCAGCCTTCCAAGAGTGTATGATAGTAGTTGTAAGTTAAGTTACTGTTTTAAGTTGTCTTACCAATGTGTGTTTTTGTCTGTTAGCGTTGCCTTTATGTGTAGGAAATAAATACCTGTCTCATCCTCAATTTATATTGTGCATTGAATATCTGTCTACTCCCCTTTTGGAGTGGGGAGATTCTAGAAAAAAGCTAAAACCTATGAAGGAATTTGTATCCAGGTTGCAAGTTAGGGAGTTAACAAGTCAATGATTGGGAAAAGAAGGGAGAGGTCATTCCCCACTCTTGTTAGAGGATAGGTTTCCCCAGGACTACACCAAGTCCAGATTAGTGTGTTTAGGTCCACAGCAGAGAAAGAATTTTTAGTGGAGAAGGGAAAGGGCACAGAATCCTAGCCCCATGGACCTAGTAATGGTTCTTAAATATCAAATACACACGTATGCTTAGCACACACACACGCACGGAAGTTTGTCAGTGTCAACTTATTGCCTCTCAATAGAATACATTCCACTAGCGCTGACTAAAAGTGAATCCTGTTCTCTATTATTAATTTTCTTAGCCCTAAAATCTTTCATCTTGTTTCTAAGAGGAGATTGTCCAGCCCAAGTAAAAGATTTTTTTTTCCACTTAGGATCAGTAACTTGAGGATGCTACAATGAAGAAATCCTCCTTACAAAGAGTAGGAAGAGGAAAAAAGGGGATGGTGGGATGGAGAGGAAGGAGAGATAAAGAGGGGGAAAGGAAATGAAGGAAGAAAGGGGAAGAAAGTGAGGAAAAGAAGAAGAATAAAGGAGGGGGAGGGGAAGGTTAAGAGGGAGGGAGAAAGAGGGAAGAGGGGAAAGAAAGGAGGGAAGGAGGAAGGAAGAGGCAGAGAAGAAGAAAGAGAGAGGATGAGGAAGGAGGAGAGAGGAAGGAGGAAAGGAAGAAAGAGAAGGGGAAGGAGGAGGGGAAGAAGGAGGAGGGGAAGGAGGAGAAGAAAAGCAAGGAGGGAAAAGAGAGAAAGAAGGAGAAGGGGAGGGAAGAGCAAAGAGGGGAAGGAGTAAGGAAAGGAGGAGGAGAGGAGAGGAGGGGAAAAGAAAGAGGGGGAGGGAAGAAAGAGAGAGAAAGGTTTCTAGTAGAAGAGTAGAAAGAAACGGAGACAAAAGACAATCTGAACTACTCTATCTTCTGCTACAGATGATCCTGGACCCTCTCTGGGGGCTTTCTCTTTGACTCCTCAGGCACCAGACGAAACAAACAATTCACATGTCAAAGAGCACGGCCTTGGGCCCAATCTGAGCCACAGACCCTGGGATGAAAACATACCAGAAGGAACTGGTGCAGACGAGTTTGCAGACATTTGCAACAACACAGCTGGGGGAAGCCTGACAAACTTTCCCAGTCCCAGCTTTGACAAATGTCTCATTTGTGCAAAGGATCAGAGTCAGACACAGTAATCTAAGCACAAACCTTCCCTCCAATGACTTTGCACATTTGCTCCCACATCTGTAGAGCACAGGAACTCCATACTCGATTTTGTTTTGGTCTGAATCCTCCAGTTCTTACATTTTCCCTTCCCACTGCAGCTCCCTGCTCTCTCTGCTCCTGCATAAAGCCTTTCTCATTAGTCAAAACAAGATATATGGTCACAGGAAATGTTCCTAGGCCCATTTACTGCCTTGAATGTTTCTCATTGATATGAGTACTCACTTCACAAGAGATTCCAGCCCCTACATGCCTAAGAGCCTGCTCCATTAGACTGCAAGGTCCTTGAGGGCAGGAACTGTCTTTTGCCCCTTTTCATATTCTCGCCGCAGTGCCCGGCACATAGTAGGTGCTCAATAAATCTTTACTAACTGGCTGGTTTTCATATTTCGCTGGGCTGAAACACCCTATTACCTGGGATCCAGCCCTTTGGCAACCTTTCTGTAGTTAGACAGCCTGATCACAAATTTATCACCAGACCCCTAGTGAAGGCCTTTCCCCCATTACCTGTCACAGCTTTGGCTTTTCTGGAATAATTCTCAAGAGGCCAATGTCACTATCATCTTATAGCAGAGAATCAGAGGAGGAATTTGGTAAAAATATATTATGTTGTGCATAGTTAGGAATACTTTAGGTACATATAAAAATATGCTGCCTCAATGATATTTAAAGTTCTGCCAGAGTAAACTTTCTCTAATCCTCTGATCTACAAATTTCCCACTCTGTTCCTGCAATATACACACACACACACACACACACACACACACACACACACACACACACATACATATAATTCTCCGTGATATTTTTTTACAAAAAAAAAAAACAGTGACAGATATTAGTATCTCAGTCTGAGAAACATTTAAGGTGGTAGTGTGATACAATGGAATGTGCACTGAATTTATTTTTTAATTTCATTTAATTTTTTTTCTATTAATAAACATTTTTTTCTCTCTCCCCTTCCAGTTGAACAAAAAGGGGAAAAAATCCTAATAACAAAGGTGCATAATCCATCAAAGCAAATTGGCACATTGGCTATGTCCAAAGATACATAATTCATTTTGTATCTTAATTCTATATCCTCTCTATCAACATGGGGCATCTATACCTTATATACCCTATATATACATCTGTAATCCTCTGGAAACTATTTATCATTGCTTTGATCAAAGTTCTCAAGCCTTACAAGTTTTTCTTTTATAGTATTGTTGTATTATATAAATTGTTCTCCTGGTTCTGTACACTTCACTCTGTATCAGTCCATAAAAGTCTTCCCAATTTTCTCTAAAATTGTCCATTTCTCCAGTGCTAACCATGCACTTATATACCATAATATGTTTAGCTATTTCTAATAAATATGTATTCCTTTAGTTTTCAGTTTGGGGCTACCACAAAAAGGGCTGCTATAAATATTGTCTTTGATCTTTTGGGGGTATAGTGATCCTAGTGGTATCGTTGGTCAAATGGCACACACGCTGAATTTACAGCCTGAAGGCCTGAGTTCAAATTCTCACTTTGTCCACTGCTACCTCTATCAACTTGGTCATCTAGCTATTTTAGGACACAGTTTCCTCATCTGTGAAATAATTGGAAAGTTGGTATTTGAGGTCTCTTCCAGCTCTAATTCTATGATATTCTGAATCTTTATCTGCTACCATCATCAGTAACATTTAATCTCAGATAGTCTCATTTTCCATTTACTGGAGAACAGTGCCTACCCAGTCACATAGCAATCAGTGTCAAAATTAATTGATATCTATATCTCTTAACATTTTTCTTTTCCCTCATAAATCCCTGAGGTTCCCAAAAAATTCCACTTAGAACAAAAGATTGCCTTAAGCAATGTCACACCTCCTTCAGAGAGACAGAACTAGAAGGTAGAAAGAGGTAGATGATTTGAAAAGCAATTGAAAGAAAGTAGGGAAAGTGTGTAAGGTAAACGATAGGAAAATAACTCTCCTTGCAAAGCTTTCCTTTTTGGTAAAAACTATTTCAATGTGTGCTTGCATCTTTTTATCTTTAACTTTCAGGAGCTGGTAAAGTTTAAAAAAGCTTTTAAAAATTTTTAAAAGGGTACGAACACCAGGACACAGAGCTCGGGTTCACAACCCCTAGGTTCTAGGCTAACTCTTCTCCCTTGCTATTTAATTTAGGCAAGTGACTGAATCTCCATGGGGTTCAGTTTCCATGTGTGTATATATATACGCGCGTGTGTGTGTGTGTGTGTGTGTGTGTGTATGTGTGTGTGCATATACATATATATACATACATATGCATATATGCTCATACATATGTGTGTATATATGTAAAATCAGAGGTTTTGATTACATGATCTTTAAGGCCCTTTCCATGTGCAATGTAGCTCAATAAGAAATTCAATTCACAAAACATTTTTTAAAGATCCTACCACATGCCAGACCCTATGCCTGGCCTATAACAATTCATGTAGAGCTATAACAGCCCAGGAGTCTAGGGTGGGTAGAGTGGTATCGTGGAAAGAACCCTTAGACATCATAAGACTAACAGGGGCTAATTAATACAAATACTAAGAGGGCTAATTAATACCTCCCACATCTTTGAAGGAAAAACAAGTGGTGGGCTATAGGTCTGAAACAACATATACTATCAAGCATGGCTGATGTAGTCATTCAGTTTGTTTAACTGTACTTCCTTGTTACATAGGACAGTGTTTTTTGAGGGGAGGGAATCATTTGGTAGGTGATGACAATGTTAAAAACAGATAATGTCATTTTTTTCTAAGAAAGAAAGAGCATCAGAAATGGAATCCCCACTGACACTATATGTGTGACCTTGGGCAAGTCATCCATTTGAAACTCCGTTTTCACCTCTGTAAAATGGATAGTAATATTTATTTCATCTATTTCACAGAGTTTTTGTTAGCAAAATGTCTTGTAAAGTGGAAAAGGTAAAATTCTTATAAGACCTTAGAAGAAAGCAGCCTTAGACCACACTGCCTGTCTTAGCTTAAGGTCAGATTGCCTCCCAGATCATAAAGTGACAACCTAGGAGGGAGGTTGCAAGACAGAATGGCAATTCTTAGAAAGCACAGAAGGGTTTTCCCACACCCCTTATCATTCTCCAGCGGTTAGCAGTGGTTCACTCCATCAGCAATTGGCCATCACCAAATCTTCCTTCTTCATCTCAGCCTTCTCTTGGGGAGTAGCAAATAAAGGGCACTCAGCTCATAACTTTTATTTTTGCAACCTATGAAAATCTTATAAAAAAAGAAATAAAACCTGGAGTTTAATGGCCATCAATGATTCCCAGAACAGCTATAATGACCAAGAGAGTAGCAGGTGGGGGCAGGGGGGAGCAGAGAGGGGAGGAGAAAAGAAGGCTTGAGGACTATAGAACCAATTCTCTGCTATTTAACAATGGATGGGTAGGTACCTGCCAATGATGATATTATCTATTTGGGTGGATCGCTTTTAACTACGAATGTGTATTTTGAAAAAATAGAAAACATTGGGGGATGGGGTGGGAACAGCTGCTGTCTTTCCTCAAATAAAGAAAATTCAAGACCTTTTGTTCCATTTGATCCAAAACTGAACCTGGAACTCACTTGGGAGTAAGTCCTGACATAGGAAGTTTGTTCTAGTAATGCACCAGAAAGAGTAAAGAAGCATTTTTAGAATGTCTGTAACTTGGAGAAGGGGATTTGGGTGTCCCTAAATGTTTTAGTGGCTTAATTGCCATGGTTGGAGGAAAAGAGAACCTGAGTCAGGTCCCAAGTCCTCCATTCAATACTTATGTGACATTACATTGTTTGCTTAATGAGAGCTAGATAGAGATGATTGATAATTAGTGAGAGAGAGACAGACAGAGAGACAGAGACAGAGAGAGTGAGAGAGAGAGAGAGAGAGAGAGAGAGAGAGAAGGAAGAAGGGAGGGAGGGAGAGAGAGGACTTTTAAAAGTACTCACTTTCTGCCAGGTACTATGTTAAGTACTACGAATTCAAAAATAAAAAATAGTCCTTATCCTCAAGGAACTTATATTCTAGTGGGAGAAGACAACACACTAATGTGAGATGATTATAGAGGATGAGGAGGTGAGAAGATCACTCTTATGGAGGCAAGGTGGCTGATGAGAAGGTAGGGAAGTCCAGAGTGGAAGTCAAGCTAGGAGTGTGGTTAGCCATGAATGGGGACCCTCTTTAAATATTGGTTAGAGCTAAGGACTCACTAATCAGGAGAAGCCTCAGAATAAAGGTTTATCTAGGGTAAGAAGGAAGCTCATGAAGAGATGGAGAGATCTGGAGAGAGGGTCAAGCCAGGATCCAACTGAATCTCTTTAGGACTCAGTTACCTCATCTATAAAATACAAGGTTAGGCTAGATGACCTTTAAAGTGCCTGCCAGCTCTAAATCTAAGGTTCTATGACAATTCTTTAAACTAGAAAATCAAAGTAGGTGTCTGCTTAAACTAGATTTTTAGAGAAACTAGTGCCCATGAAGATTCCTGTGAAACTAGTCAGGATCACATATATAATTTATATAATAATGTTTGCCTTCTCAAGAGGTGGGGGAGGGACAAAATAGAGGGAGAGAATTTGAAATGCAAAATTTTCAAAAATTAATGTTAGAAAATGTTTTCCATGTAATTGGGAAATACTTACCTAAGTAAAATATTTTTAATAAAAAGAAACTAGTCAGTAGGACAGTTCTTTTCTTCCCTATAATTTTATTATATTTGTGTCTGCTCAAATGATATGATCCATTTTTTTATGTTTGAAGAGACTTTAGTGTATCAGGAAGTTAAGGTGCTGAAGTGCCATACGGTCTATGTGATGGTGGAGACGGCACTAATAGGGTTAGGGAAATTCCATCTGGAGTCATAGCTTCAAGGTATCTTTAACAATGTCAAGGCTCACAAAAGTTTTTATTGTAGGGAACTGAGAAGAGGAGTACTCTTCTGGGGGGACTTTTGAAAGCATCTCCCCATACAAGAGTCACATATTTACAAATTATCAAACTGGCAGTTCACTAGAACTCCCAGATATGTTGCACTTTTGCTATTGTGTAGCCATATCTCTTCCAAATACTCAGTTTACTTTTTTAACCCAAGTGTATCAATTTATATTTATCCTAAATTCATTTCATCTTCTTGTATTCAACCCATCATTATGATCTACGAATATCTTTTGGGATCTGAGATCTGTTATATGGCATTTTCACTATTCCACCAAGGTTTATGTCAACTGCAAATTTGTTAGGTATGTGATCTATGTTAAGACAGATAGATAGATAGATAGATAGATAGATAGATGGATGGAGAGATGGATAGATAGATAGATGGAGAGATGGATGGATGGATGGATGAATAGATGGATGGAAAGGAAGGAAGGAAGGAAGGAAGGAAGAAACATAGATACATAGATGATAGACAAATATGGGAACCACTTGATATCATGGACCCTGATGAATATCCAAAAAAGAATGTAGAGAGAGAAGAGGACCTAGATTAGAGGCCTTGGGAACACTTTAAGGCAGTAGGATATGGATGTTTAGGAGATGCAAAGGAGACTGAGAAGGAATGGTCAGATAGCCATAAAGAAAATCAGGAGAGAGTAACACCATAGAAGCCAAGTGATCAGGGGATGGTCACTATCATCAGAAAGACAATAGAGACTGAGAATTAGAAAAAGCCATTGGTATTAGCAGTTAAAAGATCACCAGTAACCTTAGAGAGAGCATCCTCCTCAAGTCCAGTAGGGAGACTAAAAGACCCAGTGAGGTAAGTTGGCAGCAGGGAAGTGAAGTCAATGAGCATATAAACAGTTCTTTCTAGAAGTTTGATAGGGAAATGGAAGACGATATTAGAATAACAGCTTGAGAAGTTGTCAGAATCATATTGTGTTTTCTTTGTTTTAGGTAGGCAAAGTTCTGAGTATGTTTCTAGGTAGTAAGGAAAGAATTAGTGCGAAAGGAAAGATTAAAAATGGAAGGGAGAAGGAATGATCAGTTGGACAATTTCCCGAAGGAGTCAGAAGGGATCAAAGGCAGGTCTTTGCAGGAAGTGTCACTCCATCAAAGACAAGAGATCAAAGAAAGAGTGACTTACCTCCTTTCCATAGTCCATTACTATTGTTGCATTTATCCCAAGGACAGGACTTTGGGCAGGTAGGTGGTGCAGTGGACAAAAAGCTGAGCCTAGAGTCAGGAAGACCTAAGTTCAAATCTAGCCCTAGGTACTTGGTAATGACTTACCTAGGGAAGTCACTTAGTCTCAGTTTTCTCATCTGTAAAACGGGGTTAATAATAGCAGCTGCCTTGAAGAGTGGCTGTGAGAACCAAAGGAGATGATGACTCTATGGTGCCTGGCGCATAGAAAGAGCTATATAAAGGTTGGCATGATTATTAACAATATTTGTTGAATTGAATTGCCCTTGGTCCTAATATAGCTCAAAGAAAAACAGCCCTTCGTATTGTCATTAGCATCCACTGGCAACCTGAGCTCTCTCATTCTTAACAAACACTCTTGCTATAGGATCGTTACTTTAGCTTTCATCTGCTTCCCAGGTGTTTGAGAATCTAAGTCGATCACTGATTTCCCTGTGCATCCACACTGGTCTCTTCAGACGTTCTCCCTGCTTTGCTCACTGGAATCATGTGCTTTTACATCATGAGAATTATGCTCTTGAGGAAATCCTCTACATTCCTTCTCTGACTGTAGAATTTCAAGCATGGAATTCTGCCTAATCTTTCTCTGAGCTCTGGAATCTCTTATAACTAAGTCTAGGTGGGCATCAGTCAGATTATGTCTAGAGTTCCCTCTCCCTATTCGGCCGCAATTCTAAGATGGCAAGGTAACTTCTTTCCTCCCAATGGTCCTATCATTTCTATTTTGGCAGCCAGTCCCCTCCTTGTTGGTCAGAATCAGGCCTAGAATAGTAGATCTGCCAGTTACTTCCTCTACATTCTAAGGAATGACATTTCCACCACAGAATTTTAAAGCAGAAAAAGGAGTGCAAAAGAAAAGTCAAATTCATACACATAAACACATATGCATATATGTACATTCAAATACACACACACATACACACATACACACACACACACACACACACACACACACACACACACACACACCCTCTCCTATCAGAACTAGAAGGAAGCAGAAATGTCTGAACTCCTTTGAAGAGGTCTCTGAATATTCAGAATGTAGCTCTTTTTATCTACTAAAAGTCAATAACTCCCTCATTCTTTAATAAGGCAGCTTCTGTGTTCCTGTGATAGGTACCCCTACACTCTCTTTTGGATGGGATAGATGTTCTGCTGACTTCTGTTTGTCTTCCATTTCTCAGTTTCTTTGTTTTTTCTTTAATATAAGCTTTTTAAAAATATATATATATTAGTTACTTCTATTGTAAAAATGCAATAGTATTTTTATCTAGTCTTTCCCCTAAAATAGTGAGATGAAACCTCACCTGATTACAAGTGTAGACATCACAAGGTAGGAAATGGCTTTACCCTCCATTCTCCTAGAGAAAGAGACAAAAGAAGACCCCTTCATCTTAAACTAAATTGATTCTCTTTAACTCATATTAGGCCCTAAGCATGCATTCTGGACCGATTTTCATCTACCCTAGAACTGCTTCCTTTATTCTAATTCCCTGTACACACACACACACACACACACACACACACACACACACACAATCTGGGTCACCCCACAGCAATCACCCCCTCTAACCATATGTTAAGCTGCTATCAATGATACCCAGGGGACAGAATCAGTAAGAACTCCAAACGCAGTCATTGCTAGAACCTTCCTCCTTCTCCTCCTGAGTCCAGAGGATGGCTACCAGCTCCCCACTGCTTCCACCTCTCTTAATGTCCTCAAAGGTCAGACTCCTACAATCCTACATTCATTTAGAATGACAGGACCACACAGCCAGGCCCCTGATCGTATTCTCGAAGGAATATTGTCCTTTCTATCTTCACAACATCTTTCCTGGGCAGCCACCACCCTAGTTCAGACAGGCCCTTATCACCTCACATCTGGTTGGACTTTCTGCCTTCAGTCTCTCCCCACTCCAGTACATCATCTGTTCATATGCCAGTGCAAGTCTCAACATCACCCCTCCTACTCAACCAATTTCAGCGACTCCCTATTACCTCCACAATCAAATATATTAAGTCCCTGGTTTTAAAAGCCCTTCACCACCTGGTATCTTACTCCTTTTGTATTCTTTTTATATTTTATTCATCTCGACATATTCTAGGGGAAGTTAATTGGTGCTGTGGATATAGAACAATGCCTGGAGTCAGGAAGACCTGAATTCAAATGTGATCTCAGAGACTTACTAGCTTTGTGACCCTGGGCAAGTCACTTAACCCTGTTTGCCTCAGTTTCCTCATCTGTTAATGAACTGGAAGAAGAAACGGCAAATCGCTACAGTATCTTTGCCAAGAAAACCCCAAAGGAGGTCACAAAGTGTCATAGGTGACTAAACAACAACCACACACTTTAACATCCAGTGACTCTCCACCCTGCTATTTCCCCCACAAGATACTCCATCCCCCCCCAATTCTATCTTTTCACTGACTGTCCCCCATACCTAGAATACTCTTCCTGCTTCCCTTTGGCTCCTGGCATTCCTTTCCCAGCTGGTTCCATTCCTTTGGTCTCCATCATGCCCCCTGTACCTCATCATCCATCAGAAACCTCATTATCCTGCAAGATCAGTTCAGTCTGGGTACTCACACCTCATCAGTTCTGTCTGCACCTGTGACTGGAGAGCAGAGGGAAGAGCTCCTTCCAAAATCTCCATGTAAAGGAAGCACCCAGGCCAGCTGTCTCTTTATTTCCCAAGGGTTGCCCTCCCTTAGATGTTTCCATCACATCCTGGAGCTCAGAACCTTCCCCTACTCTGCCCTGCTTTTCATTTCTCTTTTGTGTGTGGTCTACCTGCTTTTGATTGTAGCTCTTTGAAAGCAAAGACTTTTTTTTTCATATATGTATCCCTAGCACCTTGTAGAACTACTATGTGCCTAGCACATAGTAGGTTTATTAAATGTTTATTGATGCTCTGGCTTCCTTCAAGACTCAGCTCAAATCTTACCTTTTCCAAATGACCTTTTCTGACCTGGCCAAATGTTAGTGAGATTCTTTCTGTGATTATTTTCCAATGGGAGAGTTGATTTTTAAATTTTCAGGGTGAACATTTACATCTAGAAAACCAGTGAATGATTCAAATGATTTATTATTCTGTTCATTGTCTAGATTTTTTAAAAATGTTAATAATTCAGATTGAATGTAAAAGTCTATCTACTGTACATTTGGGAGAGGAGGGTTAAACATTTACCAACTCAGCCTAGGTATGGTGTCTCCCCGATGGAATGAGTTCCTTCTGATCAGGGTCTGTATTTTTGTCCTTTTTTGCATTACCAGTACTTAGTATGGGTCTGCCACATAGTAAACACTTAGTGAATGCTTGTTGACTGACTGACGATATATGGGCCTTCCAGTGGACTCCCTGCTGAGGTCTGGGGCCTGTGTGTTTCCCCTAAGCTCTCCTTGCTCCCCAGCCCTGCTCAGCCATGCCATGCTAAGCATTTGAAGACCAAGGCCTGTATGCAGTGCTGTTCAAATCACCACACTTAGTAAATGATTGCGATCTTCATGTGACTTTGGAGTTGGCAGAAAAGCATAAGAAAGTGAACGAAGGAATTGGTGGAGATGAGAACATAGTGTAGGGAAAAGCTAGGTAGCTTTCCAGAATCACTGGGTAGCAGAAAGCACAATGCCCCCTAACCTCCAAAGATCCAGGATCAATAACCCAGCTGTGACAATTAGCCCAGGCCCACAGCCAGAAAGAAAGGAGGTTGTGCCTATTATAAAGCCTTCTCAAGAAAAGGAGTGATTCTAATCACAATTTAAGCTATGATCCCCAGTGTTCCCTCCTGCCACATATCTCCAGGCTCCTGTGCCTCCTGACCAAGGAGCTGTTGTCTTATCATCCCCAGGACACAGGGGGGCAAAGGCTAGTGGAAATGTCAAGGGGGGGAGGGGGAGAAAAAACATTTGGGAAGGGAGTGTATTTTTGCTCTGAGCTATACACGGGGCTCTATGGGCAGCACTCAACACAACATCAAAGAAGCCAAAGAGATTGCCTAGAAACAGAAGAGAAATGTAATAGGAAACAGCCCCCAAAGGACTGGGGGGAGAGGACCCTGATGGTGCTGGTGGGAGGGGTCAGTTAAAGCCTCCATCTGGAGAAGATCTTCGGGTAGTAATAAGTCACTGATGTACAATCTGCTGCATTGTTTGTGGGCTGGAGGTGGGGAAGAGAGGGTTGTTTTCATTTTCAGCTGTTTCTCCATGATCTAGGGAAAGTCTGGGTTAGCAAACCTACAGAGTGGGACGGATTCCAGCAGACGTCAGAAGCTCCCCTCCATCCTCTCATCTTTCTCGGTCACCCTGAGCAGGGATGGAGGAGGAGCCGGGCACAAAAGAAGGACACGAGTAGGATTGAGGTGAGTGTTCTGAATCAGGGAAGTGACTCAGGAGTGACGCAGACATGAAGCCAGTGTGGTAGGACTCGTGAGACAAACAAGTGCAGGGGTGAGTGGGTGCCCCTGATTCATCCAACAGGGGGGAACCCCCACAGCCTAGAGTCAGCTCTTGGGTACAAGCTGTTCATTCAGTTCTTTTAAAATGGAAAGGACAGAAGGGGGAAATCAAGAAATGTGGGTCACTCTTTAGATTTGGATCTTTTTAAATTATATTATTGGGAAAGGTGGGGTAAAATTTAATCTAAAGTGAAGACTGGGGAAGAGATGAGCCATGATTCCCTAGGTAGATTTATAGCAATCTGGACCCAACTTGAATTTGTCAGTTCCAAATGATTAGGGTGGGCTAATAGAGTAGAATTACAGTTTTCTATAATAGACGAGTTAAATAGACAAGCTCGCCTATCCTGAGGAGACAGAGGCAGAGGTCAGTAGCATGGCTTTGAACATGAATACCGCCCTTCCCCTCGGTCCCCTTTCACATGTGGTATGGCAACAGTAGCAGACAGATGCTACACAAAGACAGATACACCTGATTAACCATGAATGCAACAGCTGTCGTTTTCCCCACTCCTGCCTCTACCCACACCCTGGCTTGTTTCCGTTTTGTTTTTCCCATTCATTCACCAAGCATGAGGAAATTAAACCTACCATTAAAACCCAAGTTAGTGGGAGGGTGTCAGCATCGGGCCTTTGTTTCTTGCCTCGCAGACATGTAATAGGTACCTTCTGATTTGTCCTTTTATCTAAGGGAGGGTTGAGGCCTACCGCTGAGAGCTCAGTCAATGTAAAACCTGCAGCCCAAAAGGAGAAAAAAAAATGCCAAGTGGTGGGTGAAGGATGAGGGGAGCCGAATGAAGGAGAAAAAGTTCACTGCTAACTACATATTTAGGGGACACCTGGCTATGTGTTTGTCTCTTCCTCCCACCCCCTTTTTCTGTCTTGCCTCCTTCACTCAGAATTGCCCACTGTTTAAAAAACAACAACATCCACACTTAAATAAATTTTAAAAAACTCAGCAGGTGTAGAAAGCTATACTCAGATGTAGCATCTGGTTTTCCATTAAGATCTGCTTTTTTACCCCATTTTTTTTCAGATGGACTTTAACAAAGAAGAGAGTTCAAGTATTTTTTTCGCACAAATTCTTAAGTTTCTATGTACTACTGGAAACACAAAGTGTAGCAAGGAGAAAAGACAATTGGAGCACTTCGTACTTTTCCTAGTCTTCTATCACATTCTATTTTATATTCTCATTATTTTCATCTCTTCTTTATCTTTCCTGCTAGAGTATAAGCTCCCTGAGGGCAGGGACTGTGTCTTATTCAGCACTATATCCCAAATCCTCATTAAAGGACCTTGCACATAGTAGACATTTAAAAGATATTTGTGGATTGAATTAAACATCAAGTGTTGGTTTCATGAAGAAATTTAAAACACACTTTCTTTGTACCTTGAGACTAAATAAAGAGTCAATGATAGTATAATTCAGTAAAAACAATGAACAATTACTTCTCCCAAGATTTTTCCATCTGAACCCCATGGGGGAAAAATGAAAAGAAAAAAAATATAACAATAATTTCAACCCTAATGGTTCAGATGTGATATTGATATGTAAAAATTTAAGAATAACTTAAATGTATCATTATAATAAATACTTTTCTCCAAACTACATGTATTGGAATGCTTTCAAAATATAGAGACATAACAGAAGAAATAAAGAATAGCTAAGAATAGAATGAATTTCAACTCATTCCTGCCATCTTCTCTTCTTCCAAAGTTATTCTTAAGATGTTTTCAGCAAGCCTACAGAGGTTGAGCTCACATATCTATATACTTACTCACATGGAAAAACCACCTCCACAATAATTTTCACTCATTAAATCTACAAGAATAATAGCAGGATAGTGGCTTATTCTTGGATAATTTCTAGCTGAACTCTATTAAAATAAATATAGAAAAGGACATAACAGTGATGATGATGATGATGAATTGATGATGGCCATGACTGATAGTTACATAGAATGGTGACAATTTAAAAGTTTAAGAGACATAATTTCTGGTTAACTTAATTATTTGATTAATAAGCTAGCATTTTTATTAATTAGAAGAGGTCAGTGGCACTCTTGAATGCAAAAGACTTCTCATGGAGGTTTATATATCCTTGAAAGAGCAGGTAATCCTGAGGGTGGTAATCAACTCTGATTAGTTAATAAATAATGAATTAATATTATAGTGAGAAGTGGACTATGTTACAATGAGCATCTTAGGGTACATGACTTGGATCACTCAAATCTTGGTCAAATGGACTTATTTAATTTCCATATTGTTAGTCTGACAAAAGAAAGAGTTCACATTTTCCCAGACCTGTCTGAGTAAACACTACAAACAGGAATTCTGCCATTAGCTCAAACTTAGAATTTTTTTTTTACTGTCTGATTCACTCTCAGCCTGCGTAAGTCTTTGCCTAAGATTTCCCACACTAATTGATTTCTGGATGAGGAAGCAAAAAGGGGGAAATATTTGGTCCTGATTCAATAATTATTAATATAAGAGAGAAATAATCATCTCTCTCAGAACTTTAAAGTTTGCAAAGCAATTTGCAAGCATTATCTCTTACTAGAGCTCTAACTAGGATGGAATGACCAAAACTTTGCCTCAAAGTGTGGAAATTCAGAGGGTGTTGACAGTACCCTTACATTTATTCAACAACTATAAACAACTGAATTTAGCACCTTGTTAAAGAAATAACTATTTAAAATATAAAACTATTAGATGGCATACTCAAAATATAAAACTATTAGATGGCATTCTTTGTCCTTTTAGAAATTGAACTCCAGATGAGCTCCTTTACCCCCAATTTCAGAAAAACCTCATTGTATCAACCATGTTCCTATCTGTAACTCCTCATAACTTCAAATGAGTTTTCATACTACCTGTCCTAATCCTTTTTTTGGTGATACTTGCTCCAAGTACTAAAAAAACATTGCTAGTTACAGCTCTATCTTTTGTGAAGTCTTGGTCCCAAATTCTAGTCCTGGCTTTAACCTAAACATGATGGTTCATGTATCCTTGAGCTAATCATTTGACCTCAACAAATTCTTAATAACATCATTTGCAATCATCCTCCCAATCCCACAGAGTTAAAATAATTATTGTGTAGAGTAATTCAGTCTCCCACATAACATTGAAATAATAATGGTAAAGGTAAATAATATAGCAATAGACACATGTCATTTCTGGCATCAAAAGAACTAAGTCCCAGGTCAATTCCAAACTCAATGATTTCATGGAAATATTCAAGATGACTGGAAACAGGAAGTTGAAAGGAGTAATTCAGTTCTACTTGACAGAAGTGAATAACCAAAATCTTGATATATATGACATTGGAATTCTTTTCTAAAACAAACAAAATTACTCCATTTGGCAGGATGGAGCAGTAAAGAGATCACTGGTTTTGGAAAGGGCTAGATTATCATTTTCAACACTTGGCCAAATCATTTAACCTTTCTAGGACATTTTCCTTAGTTGTATTATTAGGGATGCAGACTGGAAGATTTCCAAGATCCCTTCAAGCACAAAGACCCTACGCTCCTATGAATTTCAGCACCCTAGTTAGGGACATGAGTTTGATTTTTTTTTTTTATCTGACAGGCAAAAATTAGTGTCTCTGAGTGGTTTTATTGAGAGAGTCTGTTTTTTATTTGTTTTGGTTTTTTTGAGATTATTTTGGTAATAACAGCTAACATTCTTGTAGCATTTAGCATTCAGATTCACAAAGTGCTACCTCTCCCAACTCACAGCTTCAGTTTTGATCATTAGGTCAGGGAAAGAGAAGGAATGAATACTATGAAGCTCAAGGGTCAGTAATATTATAGCTCGTGTGCCCCCACTAGTGGGCTTCTCATTCTCAGTCATTTGGTTGACATGATTATCTCATAGTAAAGGTGTTTACTAAGATGCTATATTAAGAACAACAGTTACAAAACATTCCCTTCACAAATGTGGGGCGCTATCTCCAACAAATATATATATAGTATCAGTGGAAAAAGAGGTACAGTGGTAGGCAGTGTGTAGGGAACACATATGGGCATGTAGGCTAGGTTATTCTCTTCTTTGGTACTGGCAGGTCTAGAAGTTCGTTCTTTATTTATACACTCCTCTCTGTAGTCTAACACTTGATTGCCTGGGCTAGCACTTTCTTGAATTCACAGACAGCTCTCTGTCTTTGGTGCAAGAGATCATACTGCTTAAAGCTGTATTCATGTCTGTCTAAAGAGTGTGTTTCCTTCAACTACACCTCTAACACTTTCAAACAGACTCTCCAACTGCTAGGAGTAGCTCCATTCTAAGCAAGTAGCTGCATTGCTAGAGGCAATGACTATGGGGATTGGGGGAACAGAAGAAAAAATTTCCTCTTTCTGCTGAAAAAATGAAGAGATGGGTTCTTCCCTGACTATTGACACTTGCTCCAACTCACCCAAATTGCTACTTTCAGGTCTTTGCTATTAAAGTCCTAGCCAACAAGCATAGTCAATTTTTACTCATTCAATGGCATCATTTTCTTCCTCATCAGAAAGAGTTGTTCATACTTTGTACAGGGAATTTTGGTGTTAACACATGATTAACATTAATATTTCATCATCTATGGTTATAGATTGTGACATCAATTGAGTTAATTGGGTCAGGGGAATACTCCCCCCATATGTATGCGTGTGAATATGTATATGCATACACATATACATATATACATAATCCATGTGTTGTATACATGTACATATTTTATTGTTGTTTGGTTGATCAGTCATGTCTGACTGTGATCCTGTGAACCAACTGTCTATTTGGTTTTCTTGGCAAAGATATTGGTGTGGTTTGTCATTTCCTTCTCCAGTGAATCCAGGGCATCATTTTGTCAGGCAATCAGAGGTTAAGTGACTTGCTCAGAATCACACATCTAGGAAATGTCTGAGACTGGATTTGAACTCAGGTCTTCCGGACTCTAGACCCAGTGTTCTATCCCCTGAGCCACTAGCTGCCTCACATATATACACATGGGAAGGAAGGATGGTACAATGGAAAGAGCACAGAATTTGGAATCTTATCCCAATTCTTGTCACTTAGTACCTGTGTGTGATTATGAGCCTCCAGTCTGAATGGCCCTCAGTTTCTCATTTGTAAAATTTGAGGGTTGGACTAGATAACTTGTAAGTCTCCTTCCAGTTCTAAATCTACAACCAATAATCTCATTGAATCCTCAAATAATTCTCTGAGATAGGTAGTGCATGTTTTATTGGCTCCATTTTGCAGGGGGTGTAACTGAGGCTCAGAAAAGTTAAATAAGTTGGTTCAAGTCACATTAACTAATAAGTCAATGGAAGTGAAGCCCTCATCTTTCTGTGGCTATATCTGCTCCTTCCCATCTTTGCCTAAACACAGTCTCAGGTTTAAAGCAGGTAAGCCTATCTGTTTTCAATCTCCAAGTTTCCGCACGTGGTAAACAAGTGGAACTTCTAAAAGACGTGATCATTGGCAGATGAGCAATACGCTTTCCATTTCTGGCAGCAAATGCTTCTGGCTTATCATGACCAGAGCGGTGGAGAGAAGATACAAGTGTGCTCTGCTTACAAAACGTTTATATTGCCTAGAAAAAAAATCTCTTTTGATTTTATGGAAAATAACAAAAAGAATAAACACCCCTATTGCGATGCAAATCAAAAACTTCACAGCTAAAGTAATATGGATTTTTGTTTAGCATCACTCTTCCCACAATTCACCCACAGAAGGGAACAAAGAAAAGTGAATAGATGAGTATTTCACTGAAGACCATTCTATCTCATAGAATTCCATCATGTGTATTCCTGTAACTGTTGAAAATTGTGGCACCATCTCCCAAAAGAATGAGAAAGATTGATGCCCAAAGTTGTTATGGCTCTGAGTCGGCTCTTATAATCCTTTTCCTTGCCAAGTATGCCAATTCACTGAAGTTCTAAAAAAAAATCTAGCATTTAAAAATGGCAAATGAAAAGGAATGAATCATCAAGTAGGCAGAACATGCTTCCTACAGATATTATACCTGAACAAAAAAAAAGCCATTTCCTGATGGAGTACAAAGGATGGAAAGTGGAGGGCAGGAAGGGGAGGGGGGAGGGGGTGGAGATGAATGTGTAGATGATTAAAGCCCGGTGACTAACAAAAGTGGCTGAATTGTTCCAAAAGAGTCTTAAGACGTCATGATCTTTAGGCTATGTCCAAATAAAGTAAAGCCAACCTAGGCTCTCAGTCCTTCATACAAAGAATCATTCATTCATACAACAAACATTTATGAACAACTTATACTGTGTGTTACTGTAGTGCTGGGGAGAGATAACTAAAATTACTAAAAGGCATTCCTTACCCTCAAGGACCTTACAATCCAGTGAAAGGGATTTGTATACTAGTAACTCTAATACAAATTAGGCATAACAAGTTCATACGAAGTATGAAAAATACACTGATATCAAATATAGGAAAAATCACTTTTAGCTATAATGGATCAATAAATACAGTTTGGAAGACCTGCCATGTGGCTCAAGACTTAAAGAAAAAGTAGGCTCAGAATGGCGAGTAACTACACAAACTACACAAACTGCCCTTCCTTCTCACCTCTGGATTTTGGAGTTTCATCCTTTTCTTCCCATCCTCATCCCCCATATCCTCAGATAAGGCTGATTGATAAGTGGGATTATTAACCTTACATAAACCCAGTCAAAAACTCTACATTTTTCATCACCATAGGATTGGCCTGAGGTGGAAAGTGAGAATAAGAGAAGGTATAGGGGCTGGGGGAAGGGGGAAAGGGGTAGGGAGCATATAATTCTATGTTCTCTCACTTCTATAATTCTGCCCCTCACTTCTGTAGTCCCAGAAGCAGTCTGCTTGGCAGCTTCCTTTAACAATTTTATTACCTGCCCAGAAGCCCTGTCTTATGGAGTTCAATTGAATTATTCAACCAACATTTATTAAAAGCCTACTGTTTACAAGGTACTCTGACAGACTTTGGGGAACACCAAAACATGAGGAGGAAACCAATAAATACCAATCCCATACTTACTTGCTCATTTATACAATTTTTTTCTGAGAATAATCTACACTTAGAGAGTTACCTTAATGAAAATATGAGAAGTGTACAAGCAAACAAAAACAAGGTTTTGCAGTAATATTCTATTGCAGACCACATCTTTATAGGCACACAATCAGCTTCAAGGCTGTTGCTGTTCGCCCTTCATTCTCAAAGAGGATCGATGACATCACCAGGGTGACATCTTGGCATGCTCTTGAACTGGATTTAAGTGAGGCAGAGCTGGACAAAGTCATCAACCTCACTTTCTCCTCCAGAGTCATCTGAGTCCAGTGACAAGACATAAGTCAAGACAACTGGTAATGGTCCAGAGCTTGAAGGTACAACGTAAACAAAATCCTATTGTGTTTATCATTTGTTTATTTTTTAAAAATCATTTGATTCACTAGAACAAAATGTTCCTTATAGGCTCCAATATGGCATTTGACATTTGAATGAATGAATGAACGAATTCGAGAACTGTTAATTTCTTGAAAGGTGCAACACCAAAGATAAGTTCATTCAGTTAATTAATATCAGGTAAATCATAAACAGGGAGATATGCTCACTAGTGATATTTGCAACTGTCATGGAAACGGTCGAGCATAGTCTAAATTTTAAAAATAAAATAAAAAGATTCCTTATAGATGCCGAGGTCCTCTGGATTCTCCCATTTCTGGATTACGTAACTCTGATTGTTACATCAAGTGCTGCTACACTGTAGAGTGGCCTAAATGAGATCCAAAGTCATTCAAAAGAACTTGACCTAACAGGAAAAACTAAGTGGTTAATGACTTACAATACTTACCTACAGACTAAGATATGCTATTAGATGGAAAAGTCAAAGAACTGGCTGGTCCATTTGCACATATATCTTAGAGAGACATGGCAGATATATAACAAATTGGAACGAGAATTGATCGAAGGAACAGAGCAAGTTGGATGGAAGTTGGGAAACTGCCCAGTGACTTCAAATACTCCAAGCCTCTCCTGAAAATCAATCCCACAATTTTAACACCAATGTTTGTCCAGTGGCACTATAGGTCTGCCATTATAGAATAGGGAATTCTTTAAGGAGATAAAACAATGGGGCAAGAGGAGGGCAATGGAGAATATGTGATGAGCATAGATACTCTAGGGCAGCTAGGTGGTACAGTGGATGGAGCACCAGGCCTGGAATTAGTAAGACTCATCTTCATGAGTTCAAATCTGGTCTCAGACACTTACTAGCTATGTGACCCTGGGCAAGTCACTTAACTCTGTCTGTCTCAGTTTTCTCATCTGTAAAATGAACTGGAGAAGAAAATGGCAAATCTCTACAGTACCTTTGCCAAAATAGCATCATGAAGAATTAGACATGACTGAAATGACCGGACAACAACATTAAATAGTCCGTAGCAATACCTATACAAAAGACCCAAAGCATTTTATCAAAGAGTTGTATGATTTTAATAGGAAGAATTCCTGACATGTAATGACAGTAATATGATACAATGGAAAAAAACCCTAGATTTGGAGTCAGAGGACATTGGTTCAAAACCCAGCTCTGCTACTTAATACCTTTATATAGCACCCACTCTATGCTAGGCACTGTGCTAAGAGCCTTACAAATATGATCACATCGGGTTGACGCCCCCTCCCCTGAAGTATTTGGACAAGAGATGGAGAAGTTGTGTCATCTGTTCCCATTAAAAGAAATAACTTACATCAATAAAATCAGAATCAAAGTCTTGGACAAAGTTACTTACGTTATTCTTTAAAAAAAGATGAAAAAGTATGATAGACTAGACTAGAGTATGGTCAAGTCGATTTAGAAATGATTAAATGTCTGAACCCAAAGAGTAGTCATTAATTCTTTGATGTTAACTAGGAAAGAGATCTCTAGTAGAGTGACCCATGTATCAGCCCTTGTCCTTGTACTACCTCACATTTTTATCAATTACTTGGCTATAGGAAGAGATGATTGCTTATTAAATTTGCCAATGACATAAATTTGGAAGGTTAACTATTATGTTGGATGGCAGGGTTAGGAAGCCAAAATGTCTTGAATGGAAAGAAAGCAGGGTTAAATCTGGCAAAAAAATATTTAAGAGAGGTAAATGTGAAGTCTAACACTAGTTCAAAAAAATCAACTTTATGAGTACAAAATGGAAGTTTTCTAATTAGAGAGTAGCTTGTTTGAACCTGTTCTGAGAGCTTTTGTGTAATGTAAATTCATCAGGAGTCAACTATGTGATAAGACTACGAAAAAATAAAATGAAATCTTAGGGTGCATTAAGAAGCATGGTATTGAATACTAGGGAGGTGATAGTCTCACCGTACTTTGCTCTGATCAGACCCCATCGGGAGTATTGTAATCAGTTCTCTGCCTCACTCAATTTCAACTCACATACAAGTCAACATGTATCATGATATCACTGGGTCATCTTTGAGAAAGAAGGGCCAACAAGAATCACAGGAGTTCTGCATGAGTTCTCTACACAGAGAGAAGGGCTTCTAGAGCAGGTGGTATGACTTAAACCTTGTCACATTTATTTCTTACACATATGCCTCACTACTATGATGGTCCAAGTTGAAACCTATTCCTCCCAAGGATGCTGGTGTAATTTGTGAGAAGAAATAAACCAGGGTCTCAGGAGAAGATTTTGTATCAACTGGCTTTACCATGTTATTTGAGAGTACTAGTAGCTGTCCTCTGGGGACACAACCTCCCAATTCAGATGGAAGTTGGAAGATACTGCTGTTTCTTCTTCTTCTTCTTCTTTTCTTCTTCTTCTTCTTCTTCTTCTTTTCTTCGTCTTCTACTTCATTTCCTTCTCCTTATCTTCCTTCTCATTCTCCTTTTTTCCTTCTTCATTTTTCTTTCCAAAAAGCTTGGACAACTTACTTTTCTTCTGTGTAGTTTTCATTTTTGATTTCTTGAAATATAACTCTGAAAAACAGGCTTTTAAAAAGCCCAATGTGTTTTAAATGGAGCTGCTTGACTATGTATTTAAACTCAAATCATTCTGACTTACATCAAATGGCCAGTCATAGCCCTAGGTTTATTATTTAGCTTTTGATAGTTTAGAATGAGTGTAAAAAACAATTGTGTTGTTCTAGCCAGAACTGCTGAGGTCTTCTCCTCCCAAATTGATATCTCTGGGATGATAAACTGGGCCTTCTTTTGCATCAATTCTTACCTAGCCTTTAGTCATTGAATGGGTGTGGTCTCAGACAAGCTGAGACCTAGGAAAGACCTTAAGTTGGAAAGGCCAAGGTCTCCCACTGCACCCTAGACCATTGCCAGTCATCTTGACTTTTGTCTCTTGCCACTGGACTCTAGTTGAGGCTGATAGCTTTGTATAACTCTGCCTCACTTAAATCTAAGTCATGAGCAAGTCAAGACATCACCTTCATAATGTCATTGGTCTTCTTCCAGAACAACGATAATCAGATCTGAATGCTTTATTTTAGGAAGGACTTGAAATTCTATGTAGCACAATGAGAGAAGGTCTAACAGGTAGTGAAGGGATCAGTTGAAAGAATAATACATGGATAAGCCTGCAAAAGAGAGGTGGGGCAGTAATTGCAAATTATGGAAAGTACCTGTCTTTACGTAGAAGAGAAATTAAACTTGTTCTGCTTGGACCCAGAGGGCAGAACTAGGAACAATGGTTAGAAATTTCAAAGACATTTGAAATTATTGTCAGAAAAAAAAAATCTTGGGAAGCGGCGGGCCCTTTTCCCGGCGCGTTGCAGCCATGGCTCGTGGACCCAAGAAACACCTGAAGCGCGTCGCCGCCCCCAAGCCCTGGATGTTGGACAAGCTGACCGGAGTGTTTGCTCCCAGACCATCCACAGGCCCCCACAAGCTGAGGGAGTGCCTCCCAATCATCATCTTCCTCCAAAACCGTCTCAAGTATGCCCT
The DNA here is from genome assembly GCA_028658325.1 of Potorous gilbertii. NCBI lineage: Eukaryota > Metazoa > Chordata > Mammalia > Diprotodontia > Potoroidae > Potorous > Potorous gilbertii. Next base: position 100,656,592 of record CM053773.1, on the reverse strand, counting down.
GACAGGGGATGAGGTGAAGAAAATCTGCATGCAGCGGTTTATTAAGATTGATGGCAAGGTCCGAACTGATACAACCTACCCTGTTGGCTTCATGGATGTCATCAGCATAGAGAAGACTGGCGAGCATTTCCGCCTGGTTTATGACACAAAGGGCCGCTTTGCTGTTCATCGCATCACAGCTGAGGAGGCAAAGTATAAGCTATGCAAAGTGAGGAAGACCTTTGTGGGCACCAAGGCCATCCCCCATCTGGTGACCCATGATGCCCGCACCATCCGCTATCCAGATCCGCTCATCAAAGTGAATGACACCATTCAGATTGAGCTGGAGACTGGCAGGATCACAGATTTCATCAAGTTTGATACTGGAAATGTGTGTATGGTGACGGGCGGAGCTAACTTAGGTCGAATTGGGGTCATCACCAACAGGGAGAAGCATCCAGGCTCCTTTGATGTGGTCCACGTGAAGGATGCCAATGGCAACAGTTTTGCCACCAGGCTTGCCAACATTTTTGTTATTGGCAAAGGTAACAAGCCCTGGATTTCTCTGCCCCGAGGTAAGGGCATCCACCTCACCATTGCCAAAGAGAGAGACAAGAGGTTGGCGGCCAAACAGAGCAGTGGGTGAACGTTGGCACATTACCATGTTTTCTCCAAATAAAGTCCTTATAAAGTAAAAAAAAAAAAAGAAAAAGAAAAAGAAAAAAAAATCTTCCTAGCAATTAGCACTATCTAAAAGTTGTAGTCAAGAAGATTCATCTCCCAGACTTCAACTCTGACCTCAGACACCTAGTTGTGTGACCCTGAGCAATCACTTAACTCTGTTTAAGTGTTGTGTTAAGTTAAATCTGTTAAGTATTTGTTTCAGCTTCCTCATCTGTAAAATCTGGAGAAGAGAATGCAAACCACTCCAGTATCTTTGCCAAGAAAATCCCAAATGGGATCAAGAAGAAGTCAGACACAACTGAAACAACACAGCAACAAGTAGAGTGACTTGCCTCAGAGACAGGGAGTTGTGCCCTCACCAGAGGCAATCAAGTTTGGATGCTGATTTTCCCAATATGATATAGAGAAGGCTATTCTTTAGATGTGGGCTGGGTTAGATCCTACTGAGGTCCTTTTCCACTTGGAGATGCCATCATCCTTAAAAGGTCATAGTACTAGGCAATAAATGACACGAGTAATTTCAAAAGAGCAGAGTCACTGCTATGCTGGTAAATGTAAAATAATTGCCTCCAAAAGGACACACTGTAAGTTGAACCTGCACTATCAGCGTTTTCCCCATCACTTTGCAAGTATAGCCAATCAACAAAACAATAAATCAGGCCCTGATTTGTAGAGTTTGTTGATTTCTGAGATGCAAATGCTCAGGCTGAAAATCTAACCATCTGTTCTTACATGCCAGTTAGATCTGGCTCCAGCACACCCCTCACTGAGGGTGTTAATAAGTCCTGAATGTCCTCAAAGATGGATTTAAAGTCACTTTGTGGTTGTTGTTCAGTCATACCTGACTCGGTGATCTCTGAGGGGGTTTTCTTGGGAGAGATACTGGAGAGGTTTGCCATTTCCTTCTCCGGCTCAATTTGCACAGGAGGAAAATGAGGCAAACAGTAAGTCACTTGCCCAGGGTCACACAGCCAGTAAGTCTCTGAAGCCACATTTGAACTCAGGGAGAGGAGCCTTCTTTACTTTAGGACTAGTGTTCTATCCACTACACCATCTAGTTGCCCTCCAAAATTCACTAGGCAAGGATTATAAAGAAAACTATTTTGATACGTATCTGAAGTCTCTCACAGCTCCAAAAGTTTGGAAGGCAGAGACGGACAACACTGCCAATAAGTACATTTATTGTCTGAGGTTAACTGTCATAGATGGCATTACCCTCTTGCTTTCTGAGGCAAGCCCCTGATTTTGTCAGCTCTAGCTCCGTATCTTCTTATGATCACAGGTTTAAACCCTTGAAAAGACCTTAGAAACCCTCTTGTATATTACAGAGGAGCAGATTAAGGCTCAGAGAGGTCAAATCATTTGCCTGAGGTTACATAATTAGTTGGTAGAAGATCCAAGACCTGAACCCAGGGTTTCTGACTCCTGGTCATGTGCTTTTTCAATTCAGGTTTTGCTTCCAAAATCTCTCTTCCAAGACCCCTTGGCTGCTACTCACTCAGTCACCTCACACACAGACACTTTCCTTGGCCTTCTTAGAGTTCCTCACATACCTATCTCTTATCTCTCACTTCCATGCCTTTGTTCAGTCTTTCCTCCATCCCTGACTTGCAATCCTTCCTTACCTCCATCTCTTAGAATCCCTTGTTTTCTTCAAAATTCAGCCCATTTGCTACCTTCTCTTTTTGGAAGCAGTTAGGTTTAAGTGACTTGTGCAGGGTCACATGGCTAGTAATTGTTTGAAGTCATATTTGAACTCAGGTCCTCCTAATTCCAGGGCTGGTGTTCTATCCATTGCACCACCTAGCTCCCACTTATCACCTTCTAAATGAAGCCTTTCCTGGTTCCCTCCGACAGCTAGGGCCCTACTCACCCAACTACCCTACTCCTTTAAAAACTTACTTGTATATAGTTATTTATGCACATACTGTTTCCTCAATAGCATATAAAATCCTTGAGGCAAGGACTGTCTCATTTGTGTACCCAACACCTAATACAGTAACATAGGAGTTTTAAAACATTTGTTCATTTACTGATTGCTGTCAGTGAGGAAGCCAAGCAATTGCTGATTTCACCAGAGGCCCTCTTATCCAAACAGCCTCAGAGAGATCTCTGAAAGGCCAGGGGACACTGTGGTCCCCATAATCCACACTGGTCACTGCCTCTCCCAGATCACCAGTTCTGAAAAGTCCCATCCATGCTTTCCTTCTCTTCTTTCTCTCTGGCTATCGCTTGTAAAGCCTCACCAACCAATGTGTTTACTTCCTCTCCCTCTCTGGTCCTGTGATCAGGAACCATCATCATATTGTCTGTCATTGTTCTGAATAGGATGTATTGATTTACTCCCCTATAGTGCACTTCCCACCCCCACTCCGGTCATCTCTTGGTTTTAATTGTTCAGTCATTCAGTCCTGTGGACCATACTGTCCATGGGGTTTTCTTGGCAAAGATATTGGAGTGGTTTGCTATTTCCTTAAGCCATTAACTAATACTTATTCCCTCCTTCCCTCATTCATTCATTTATGAGTTGGATTCAATCATAGACTCAATCATAAAACACTATAAACTAGAAGAGATGATTAAAGAGTGAAATTTAGGGATTACATAGTTTAAATTCCTCATTTTACAAATGAAGGATCTAAATAGGTGACGTGACTTGTTCAAGGTCACACCATTAATCTTGAATTTGATCTTGAAATTAGGTCTCTATTGTAAATTACTGTTCACAGTAGAGGTCCTGGAGCCATGTCTATGTCAAGGCTATGGGATGATGGACTTCCAAAAGCAAAATGGTGCCAGTAGCTTATGTGCTATACAGACTATCTAATAACTCACGGGGGATCAGGCCAGTGTAGAAAACATCAGGCTAATGCGATACTTCCAGGCGAAAATCAATGGTTGGTTCAGCTGAGAGTATTTTTTTTCCCCACTTTAACCCTGCTGCCTTTCTCTTGGTTTAACTTTTAATGGACCTCCTGATAGGATTTGCCTTTCTAATAGACCCTCAATCAACAAGAAGGTCAAGAATTGATGTTAAAAGCTCCATTTCCAGTCTTCCTCTAAGACTCTGTTTCATACGTTCTAACCAACTGAAAGGGAGTTTGGCATCAAGGCATAGCTCAAATCTTCCGCATCAGAGAACTAATCATAGTAGAAACCTTGTAAGTATAGTTAATATAAGAAAATCTGTCACCATGACTCTGGACATGATAAATAGAGAAGGGGAATTAGAAGTTCCAAAAAATAGGCTTTATCTGCATATTCTGATAATGTCATTCCACTGCTTAAAAAGCTATCCATGTCTACCTAATCAAGCGAAGAATCTAAAAAGGACCTTAGATGCCTTCTACTCAAAACTTCTCATTTTGCTGATGAAGTATATAGGTAATAAAGGTTAATAGAATTATTGAACCCAAGTTGTTGGACTGACTCCAAAGTCAGTGCCTTAGATACTGTACTATATTGGATGCCCTAGAGGTGATAAGCTTAAGGACAAAGTCCATCAGATCTAGGTTTGTCTACTTTTTTTTCTTTTAAAATAAATTTTTCTTGATCTTCTGTCTCTTACGTCATTATAATTACCTTCAGCATTCTTGTTGAGATCTTTGCCAGAAAGTCATCCATATTACAAATTATATCTTTTTATGGAGGAAAAAAGTTGACACAGCTGATGAATAAATTGAAAAATTTCAAACTGATTAATACATTGAAAATTCCCAAAAGAGGTGCAATGTGTAACGCCTGTAGACCCCACGTCTCCATGAGGGGATAACTTAGGGGGAATTTTCTCATATCTCTGCTTGATCTTTATAATTTTGTTACATTTACTTTTGTACGGGGTAGTGCTTTTCATTTACATTGTTGTAGCGATTGTGTATACTGTTTTTTTTGACTGCTTACTTCACCCTGCATCAGTCCATATAGTTCTTTGCATTCTTCTCTGTATTTATCACATACTTCCTTTCTTAAAACTCAGTAGTAGTCCATTATGTTCACATACTACAACCCAATCAATGGGCATCTACTTTGTTTTCAATTCTTTGCTATCACAAAAAGTACTGCCATAAATTTTTTGGTGTACATGAGGATTTCTTATTGACAACTCCCATGAGACATAAGCCCAATAACGGAGTCTCTGGTATGGAATATGGACATCTCAATCAATTTATTTGTATAATTCCAAATGCTTTCCAAAATGGTTGTACCATTTCACAGTCCACCAACAATGTATTTGTGTGCCTATTATTCCACAACTCCAGTAAGTATTACCATTTTTTGTCATCTCTGTCAATTTGTAGGGTGTGAAGCAAAATCTCAGGGCTGTTTTGTTTCTCTTTTTACTAGTGCTTTGAAGAAATCTTTCATGTAGTTGTGAAAACTTTGCAATTCTTTTAAGAACTGTTTGTTCACATCATTATCAATTTATCTACTAGGGAATTATTATTAGTTTATATAGTTTATATATCTTGCACACCAAACCCTTATCAGAAAAATTTGACAAATATTTCTTTCTCATTCACCTACTTCTCTTCTTATCTTAGGTGCATTAATTTTGATGGTGCATCAACTTCTCAGTTTCAAATAACCAGTGCTATTTTGTTTCTTGTTTGGTAAAGAATTTATCTCTGACCCCTAACTGACAGAGGTGTATAATATACTTCTCCTCTAATCTGTTTTAAGTCTGATCATTAATATTAAGATCATTTTTCAGTTTAGAACATATTAAGGGAAATGGTATAAAGTACTAATCTGAGATAAATTTCTGCCAGGCTGCTTTCCAGTTTCCCAGCAGTTTTGTCAAATAAGTTTTTACCCTAGGTAATTTATGTTTTCAATTTTATTAAACACGGTTTATTGAGTTCTATTGTTCCTAATTCTCTCTCATGTACTCAGTTCCATTAATCTATCTCTGATATTTTAAAAATACGCCTATCTTTTGTAAGGGTGTTAGCATTAAAAGAGTATTGTATTTTGTCAAAGGCTTTTTCCTGTATTTATTGAAATGTTTATGTGGTTTCTGGTATAAATCTCTTTTGCTAATGATGAATGATGCTTTTGGATAAATTGCTGTAGTCTGTTGGACAATATTGTGTTTAAAGTTTTAAGTCAATTTCCATTATTGGTAATGGTTTTAGTTTTCTTTCTGTGATTTATCTTTCCTTGGTTTGTATGTTAGAACTATATTCCATAAAAGGATTCTGTTTGGATGCTTTCTTTCTCAATTTTTGAGAATGATTTGTGAAGTATCGCGTACTAACTCTTCTTTAAAAATTTGATAGAATTATCCTGTGACTCCATCAAGACCTAGAGTTTGTTTGTTTTTCCCTTTGGTAGTTCCTTTCCACTTAGACCTATTTCCTCTTATAAAATTAGGTTATTTAAATGTTTATCTGGTCTGATAGGCTGGATATTTTATGTTTGTGAAAGTATTCTATTTCTTCTGTGTTCTCAGTTGTTAACATATAACTGTGCCAATATAGCCTGATGATCGTTTTTATTCTTCTGGGTTTGTTGTGAATTTACCTTGCTTATTTGTTATTTTATTATATTGATTTTCTGCTCTATTCTTAATCAGATTAGTTTCCTTTCTATAAATTTTATTTGTCTTTTCACAGAACCAACCTTTAGCTTTGTTCATAATTTCTATGGTTTTTAATTCAAATTTATCTATTTCTCCTCTAATTTTTAATATCTCCTCTTTTGTGCTTTTATCTGTCAAATTGTCCTGATTATTAGAGGTTTTTCTAATTTCTTTTTTTTACATCTCTTTGCAGAGAGAATTTCTCTCACTTTCTTCATTATGCAATCTTTTCTTTCTGTCTACTCTAGTCTCTCTCTCCTTCTCTGTGTCTCTCCCTCTTTCTGTCTCTCTCTGTGTCTTTCTCTCTCTGTCTCTCTCTCTGTCTCTCTCCCTCTTTCTCTCTCTGTGTCTCTCTATCTCTGTCTCTCTCCCTCTCTTTCTCTCTCTCTTGTCTATATACCTTATGAAACCAGAACTTCCAAGGTATCCATTTTGTGTGTTCCTCTCTAAGGCAGTTTCTGCCATTGTCCTGTAGAAAGTTTACCTGAGATTCCTTTTTCCACTGTTCCTTGTTCCCAGAACAATGTCAATTCCTTCAAGTGACAGAAAGGACATTTACATATGATAGGACCCCCTCCCACCACATTCCTGACTATGCAACCTATCACTGATCTATATACTTATCATATTCCTCCCTCTGTTTGCTTCAACATCTTCTCCTAGGTCCATGCTTTCCCATTCCCTTAGATGTCAGTTGCTCTGAAGAATACTAATTCATCTCTTTCCAAAGTAGGACAAGTAGACTTTTCAAGCACTAAATCTTCCAGGCCACACCCAGTACAAAATTTCCATATTCCTTAACAGACCATCTCTTTTTATTCATAGAGGCATTCATCAGTTGAACCTCCTCTCACCACCAAAGAAAGGTCTTCTTCCTTTTCACCCCTTTTCAATCCTTATCTCCTTTTCTTTGACCACCCTTCTATAGATTCTTCTCTTTCTGAGACCAAAGAGTTAATCTTTCCCTCATTGCTAGCCCTAGATTTGACCCCACCCTTCATTTACCTTCCTATGTTATAATATAGTTTCCCCCCCCAAAAAAAATAGTTCACTGTAGGCAGGATGCTTCTAGTTTCTTTCCAAAATGCCCCATGCTGCTTCTTCACTGCTACCTCTAGTGGACTTGTACCTTTACCACTGTCTCCTTGTGTACATTCAAAAAGAAGTTTATAAAAAATTAAAAAAAAGTTTCTTACTGATCTCTCTGCTTGCATTGTGGTCCTTGGTTGCTGCATTTATTCCAACCTTGTGCATTTCTGTTGTTTGGGAGTTCAAGAAGCAAGTAATCTCTTCGGTTCTGATTTTCTTTCTAAAAATATATAAATACCTCTTTACCATGAAATTTTCATTTTCTATCATTTATGGTTAAGCACAGATTTTCTGTATAATTCCCTCTGGTCTGTATTCAGAGCTCCATTGCTCTTCAGAATACATTATTCCATTCCTTCCTACATTTTCTGGTGGATACAGAGTAGTCTCGAGTTATTCTTTGTATTGTATTGTATTATATATCCTTTGTATTTGATTTGTATCCTTTGTATTTGTATCTTTCTCCTGATTGCTTGCAGAATTTGTTTTTTTCTGAATTAAATGATTAGATTTAACCACTAAATATCTTGGAATTGCAGCATTGGATTTTTATATTCTGGAGTCAATTTGTGAATTCTTTCAAATGATATTTTGTTTTCTGCGTTCAGAAGTTCTAGACCATTCTCTTGTCTTAAAATTTATTGTGCTGTCATGTTCTTCTGGGATCCTTATGTTGTCTCTATTCAACCTCTCTTTGAGGTGAGTGTGTTTTGCTTTATAATGAGTTTTTTTAAATGTTATGGTTTTTTGCTTCTCTTCTTCTAGATTGTTCTTCATTTCTGTGTATTTGCAGTCCCAATCTATTGTTCTCTCTTGTTTCTTTGGTGAGGCAGATTCAAGATTTCCTATTCTACTTATTATTTTTCTGTGTAGCCATAAATTCTGTTCTCATAATTCTCATTTCTTTTTTGAACCACTCAAGACCAGTGTTGTGGTTCTAATTCTCCATACATTCCACAGAATCCTCTGTCTAATCAAGTCTTAGATCACTTTTCTTCATTTTTCAGTATTTATTTATTTTTGCCTGAACTAATTTTCTAGATTGGGAGGCTATATTTATTTCTATCATTAATGTTTCCTTATTGATTTAATTGCTTATGTTCAAGATCTTTGAGTTTTTTTCCTTCTTAGATCTCTGGTAATTTCAAGGTATTTTCTCCCCTTATTTCTCCCCATTGTTCATTGTCTGACTCCCTCCCCTTTCATGGCAAATTCCATAGAGGCTAGAATTCAAAGTATTTCAGCCTGCTTTCATCCTAGGCAATTCATGTTTCATCAGTCCAGGTCTGAGGGAACAGAACTGGGCCCAGTTGTATGTTGAGCCTTTTCCCTTGGGTTTGGTGAAGGGCTGCATAGCAGAGAGAGAGAGAGAGAAAGAGAGAAAGAGAGAGAGAGAATGGGAGGGACACAAGGAGGGAGGGAAGGAGAAAAAGAGAGAGGGTGGGAGAGAGTGATTCGTTCTGATGTCCTGTTCCATTCTATCTGTTACTCAGTTCTCTGAGCCAACACCAGAGTTGAGAGATCTGCCTCACAGGTGCTACAGAGTTGATTTCTGTAATTTGGGTCTGAGGCTCCAGGAGAATGGGGGATGAGGAACGTTAAGCTCTATTTCAAAAACAGACATGTATCCTCCCCCTTTACCTCTGTTCCTGGCTCTCCTGTAGAGATCTTTAGCAGCACAGACCACTGCCCTTCCCCAGCCCCTCCAGCAAGCTTCTGCCTCTAAAGTCTTGCCATGGCGGTGGCACTGGCTGTTGGCTTCCCTAGAGGTACACAATGCTGGCTGGCTATCATGGCCAGAGCTGCAGCCTGGAGCAGGAGCCTGGAACCAGGATCTCTGTGACTCTGGAGAGAGGGAGGGAGGACAGTATGTGACTCCGCATTTGGCTGTGAACCCTTGTGTCAGATCCTGTGCTGGCAAACAGCAGCCTCAATATGGGTAGTGTAGGAGATGTGGGAAGGCGGCTGAGTGAGCTCTGTGTAGAAGTTTATACAGGGGTTTGTTTTTGTTTTTACCTTCTTTTGGATTCTGGGTATCCTAAATCATGGAGACAGCTGAATTTGTTTATCTTTGGCCAATAATTTCTGTTTCAGAGAGGTCTGAGAGGTCAGGAGATCAGAGAAAATGTATAGTCCTCCGTCTTGTTGATCTCACGATTGACCCAAGTTTTTATAACTCACTTTTAAAAGCATCTAGTCCAAGGCCAGATGCAGCTACTTTATTAATATATATGTTTTTGATTAATTAAACTGATAATTCTGTGTAAGCCTTGAGTACCAACCCCCCTCCTGTTATTTGCCATCTAAGAATCTATTTCTTAAGCATTCCTTAGGAATGTGAAAATGTAATATCCCCTCTTGAAGGCTGTTCTCCATCAGAGAGTAGAATGGATTCCACATGTCCAAAGTTCAACCAATCATATAACACAAGGAAAGTGTTTCACAAACCTTAAATTAAAGTCCTATATAAATTTGTTTTTATTCCCCCCATCTTCATCTCTCTCCTTGTCTCAAAAAAATCAACCTGCTTTTCTTTTTAATTTCCCTGGTTTTTGTTCTGAGCACTCATGACATGAATGATGTCATTTTTTGACATCCTTCGCCCTCATCCAAATCACTCAGTAAATCCTAAGAATTCTGTTTCAGCAACTTCTTTCACACTCACCCTCTACTTTTCTTTCCTACTATCAGCAAAATAGCTTAGGCCCTTTCTTCCTGGACCATTTCAATGTTTTTTTTTTTCTTTCCAGTCCAACTAAAATATATAATTCTAATTCCTGCCTTAGTAAGTAGAGTGGACTGAAGTTAACAATGCTAGTTTCATGACATAAGGTCATCCAGACTTGACACATAGTAGGCATTTAATGTTTATTGATTGATTACACCAGAACACTAAACTAATGAACAGCAAGCATTTACTAAGTACCTACTGTATACAAGGCAGAGTGCTATCATCAATTCTTATTATATAATACAATCTAGGTAGAAGATGTAGAAAAGTAATGCATATATGTAAACAAATGGATATATTCAAACATATCTTCAAAGTCAAGTTTGTTTGTTTGCTTGGATGTTTGTTTTTACCCTAATAGGACTTTATTTGTGTGAGTGTGTGTGTGTGTGTGTGTGTGTGTGATTTGACATGGTTTCCTTCTTAGGAGACTAAAGTATTATGAAATCTACTTAATTAAGGTCAAAAGCTAGTTGTCTTCCAGTCAACCAAAAGTATATTGTGCTATTTTGAAAAAAAACAAAATCAGACCAAAGGTGACAGGTTAAAAACCCCACACTGTCTCCATCACACTTTTGGCTTAGCATTTTCAAATAACACTTATTTCCCTATAGCAAAAGAGAGAAAAAGTAACCCCCTTCTCTATTGGCATAATATAAATTGCCTCAAATGCTTTCATATTTATCTTCATTTTTACTACAGCCTGTAAATTGCTTTCTCATGGGATGTGGTTTGAGTTACTGAAACAAACCATCCCTTCACTGCTAGTTTTCGAGCAGTTCCCAGAGACTCAGGATTGTGTCTTTTGATGTTTGAATCCTTACTTTAATCCCCAGAGCCTAGATCAGACAGAATTCTGGTGCAACGGGAAGTAAGGTTCTTGTAATGTGACCAGTATAGTCTATAAGCACCCTTCCAACAACAAACTCTATCTACAAGGCCCCCTTGACATATGTTTATAATCTCTTAAGAGTTCTCCCCTTTATAAGTCAAACACCCTTCCATTCATTGTGCCCCTTTCAGCTTGTTTCCACTTGTCAGTTCTAAACTTGTTTTTATTTGGTATCTTTGGAGATAGTATAGCCTAGTGGAAAAAGTACCACCAAACTAGAAATTCTGAGTTCTGGATCATCTACTTGACTCAGATATTAATTAGTTGAGTGATGGTGGACCACTCTCTTCCCTTCTCATATATCTTCCTTACCTACTTCATAGGGTAACAAATGATCGAACGAGACCATACTTATGAAATAAAATCACTAGAGCCTTTTACTAAAAGTATCCCTTCATTTACTTGACAGTGAATTCCATTGATAACCATTTATTTAGAACCTACTCATACTATGTATGGGCAAGACACTGGATACAAAGGCAAAAATGATCCCTTACATTATATTAGGGAGACATACCACATATACAAATAAACCTAGTAGATAGGGGTATATGGATGTTTAAGGAGGCATAGCACCTCTGGTGTGAGGGCTTCTGAACCCCTTTCAGGGCTGCTCATCCACTATTAGCATCTGCCTATCACTCAACTCTCACCTGTGGCTCCAAGAAGCTGTTGTATGTCCAGCAGCATACCCTGATAAACCATCTCAGCAGATGGGCTAAACCAGATTGAGGGTAACATGGTCCTCAAACCTATCAGTGAGTTGGGAGGAGTGTACATGCCAAGCATGTGAAGACATCCCCTGGCAAAATGCGTAGATAAGAACAATTTGTTCTAATAGGCATGAAGGCATCTGAAGCAGATTCTGCAGAGTGCTCAGAGCTTGGTCAGACATAAAAGATACCAAGGTCATTCGCTGTATCCCAGACCATCTCCAGATCCAGACCATCTTGACTCTTGTCTTGCCACTGGACTTGGATGACTCTGGAGGAGATAGTGAGGCAGATGACTTTGTGCAACTCTACCTCACTTAAATCCAATTCATGCCCAAATCAAGGTATCAGCCTGTGATGTCATTGTTCCTCTTCAAAAACAAAGGACAAGCAACAATAATGGATAGCAAAGGGAGCAAGAGGAAGTGCAGGCTAAGGGATTTGGGAATGTTCAAGGAGAGGAGAGAGCACTAACAGGGATACTTTCCTGGAGGAGGTGACTCTTGAACTGATCCTCAAGGGAAAAAGAAGAAGCTAGGTTGTGGAGGGAGCACATTCTTGGCATGAAGGACAGCATAGATGAATGCATGGAGGAAGTCTACAGGTGGAAGGAGGAGTTTAGGGAACAGTTTTAGTGTTCTAGTTTACCTTGAGTATAGAACACATGGTGGGGGGTAATCTGTAATAAGATTATAAAGTATTACAGTGTTAGAGAACCACAGAATTTTATGTTAGTAGGAGCCATCTCAGCCAACCTGTACATGATAGGAATACCCACCACATCACAGAGGATTCATCCATGCAGACTGGAGTCAGAGTATAGAATATTTTAAATGCCAGAGTAAAGAGCATATTTTACCCTTAAGGCAGTGCAGCCCACTCTACTGAAGGCTCTTGAGCGTGAGAATGTCTTGGGAGGTCATTTTGGCAGTTACGTGATTGATGGATAGAAAAAGAGAAAGATGGGATACAAGGGAAACAAATTGTTACAATAGTCCAGAGGAGGAGAAATGAGGGCCTAGATAGGAGAAGGGAGAGAGGATAGGTCTGACCATGCTGACCATGTCATCTCCCTATGCAAGAAAATCCAATAGCTTTCTGTCATCTCTAGGATCCAATACAAAAATTCTGTTTTGCATGTAAAGACTTTCATAATCACACACACACACACACACACACACACACACACACACACCTTTCCAGTCTTCTTATACTTTATAGTCCACTCTCATACTCTGAGATCTAGTGACACTGGCTGCCTTGCTGTTGACCCCACCTCCTGACTCCAGGCATTTTTACTGATTGGAATGTTCTCCCTACTCATCGCCACCTCTTAGATTCTGTTTCCCTTCATTAAGTGTTAACAAAAATTTTATCTTCTTCAGGAATACTTTCCTGATCCCTCTTAATTCTAGTGGCTTCCCTCTGCTAATTATTTTCCAATTTGTTCTATATATGGTATGTATATAGTTATTTTCATGTTGTCTCCTCCATTAGATTATGAGCTTCTTAAGAGCAGATACTAACTTTTGCCTTCCCTTGTATCTGCAGTACTTAGCACAAAGCCAGGCAAATAATAGGTTCTTGATAAATGGTTATTAACTGAATGATAAGAGAGAATACTGGGCAGCTTTAAAACTGTGGAAACTTATACTTTCCAAATTGCAAGTGAAGTTGATCCCCAAAAAAGGACAGTGACAAATGTCAATGACGGCTATGTGGAAACATGTTCTTTAATGTTCTGTTTGTGTCCAGCCACTCTGGAAAGCAATTTGGAGCTATTCTCCCAAAGTTACTAAACTTTGTATACCTTCTCATCCAGTGATATCACTACTAGGTCTATACTGCAAGGAGCCTTATTTTTAAAAAAAGGAAAAAGATCTATATATACAAAATATTTATAATGCTCTGTTTGCAATGGCAATGAATGAAAAACTGAAGAGTTTCCCATAAAATGGGGGAATAGCTAAACAAGCTATGGTATACAAATGTAATGAAATACTATTGCACAATGAGAAATGAGGTTTCAGAGAAAGCTGGGAAGACTTCTATGAACTGATACAGAGTGAAGTGGGCAGAACAAAGAAAAGAATTTCTATGAGAAAAATATTGCAAAAATCAATAAACCTTGAAAGTATTGGGAACTCTGATCATCACAATGACCAACCACAGTTCCAAAGACTCATGATGAAGGAGGTTACATGCCTTCTGACAGAGAGGTAGTGAACTCAGAAAACAGCTGAAGATTTTTTTTACATGATCAATGCAGTACTTTGCTTTGTTGAACCATACATGTTTGTAATAGGGGCTTTGTTTTTCTTACTTTCTCAGTTAAGGAAAGGTGAAGGGGGAGGAAGTGAAGGTTTTTTTTTCCTTTGGAAAAAAACTAATTTAAAAAGTTAAAATGTTATAGAGGTAAAATTGATAGAAGTTGATGGGGGAAAGGACAGAGTCAGAGCTGACTACAAGTTTCCCAACCTGGTTGACTAGAAAGATATTGGTGCACTCAACAGAAATAGGGCAGTTTAGAGGATCTTTAGAGAAGGTGATGATGATGATGTTTCTAGAGGATGATGTTGAGTATTGGAGTTGTATGACTATAGCTATAGAGATTGGAGCAATAGATAGATACATACATGCATATATATACATGTATGTTTAGATGGACAGAGAGAAACAGACATATATTTGACATATATTGTGCATTATATATATATATATATATATATATACATATATATAGATAAAACCATCTGTGTAGAAATGATAAATAAATTCATAGGGGCCTTTGAGATCACCAGGAAAAGTAGCGAGAAAGAGAAGAAAAGAAGAACCTTAGGGGATACCCACGTTTAGGAGCCAGGAGATGAAAGATGATCCAGCAAAGTTAAGGACCACCAGTCAGACAGATAAAAAGATAAAGAAGTGTGGATAGTCATGGAAGCTAAAGGGAGATAAGTGTATTTAGGAGGAAAAGAGGTCAATAGTATCAAAGGTTGCAAAAATCTCAAAGATGTTGAGGACTGAGAAAAAGCCCTTATAAATATCCTAAATGTTAGGATATATTTGCCTTTAAGGATTTGTTGAAACAATTTCAGCTGAGTGGTGGGGTATGAAACCATATTCTAAGGGATTGCGAAATAAATTTGTAGTGAATAAATGAAGATGACCCAATATATCAACAACTTTTTCTACAAGTTTGGCAATAAATGTCTAAATATAGGACAATGTAGGGGTTCTTATGGTTAAGCCAGGGCTTTCCAAGGATGGGAAAGACTTCAGTATATTTGTAGGTTGTGAGGAAAGAGAATAACAACAGGAAAGGAAAAATGACGTATCAAGAGATGAGAAGTTTCTTCTATGTGACTCTTATCCCTGGAGGCCAAAACTTATTGTAACTATTTTTATATTTCATATAAGTGTATATTTTTTATTTATGTTTTTATTTATATTTTTAAATATAATATATTTTAAAATATATTTTTCACGTTCCAGTCTAAACAAATAGGACACACAGTCTAGCCTTTACCCAATGATTTGGAATCATTCTAAGATGAGTCAGTAGTTTATCTCAGTTCTAAAAGGACTCTGGGTATTGTTAGTGGCTCCTCCTTAGGATTATAGATGTAGACCTGGAAGAGACTGTAGAGGAGACCTTTACAAGTAAGAAAGCCAGAGGTGAATGGACACTTATTTACACACAGGGAGTAAGAGGCAAAGAGTGCCATTGAGGTTGCTTGCAGTACACACACACACACACACACACACACACACATCCCCTCCTTATCATCGCTATTTTTCATTTACTATCAAGGCCTTTTTACTTATAGGTTCCAGTTATAATCTGAAGGACACTGGAAGTTGAACTGTCAGATAAACAAAGCGTTAATCTTTTATAAGACTGGGGTCTCTAGTTAATAGTTTCCTCCTGAAGTTCACACAGATTTCCAATTTTCAGAGAATTAGAATACAATAAACTATACTAACTAGCTGTGTAACATTGGGTACTTTTCTGGTTCTATTTCTCAGGTCTTAAATTAGGGAGCTCAGGAGTAGATGATCTCTAAGGTCCCATTCAGCTCCAAGAGTCTTCCTATCTAAAAATCATACAATTCAATTTTCTTTGATGATTTACATCACATTTTAGAATCCTTCAATGCTTCATTAAAGACCTATTACAGTGTTATTGGTGTGCAAAAGTACTTATTGATAAAATGTTTGGATAAAGATTTTAAATTTAGAGCTGGAAAGGACTTTGGGACCCTTTTCCCCTTCTCCCTCCCCAAACCTGTCACTTTGCAGATGAGGAAACTGAAACCCAGAAGTTAAATGATTTGTCCAGTTACACAGAAAATAAATGGCAGAATCAGAATTTGAACCCAGGTCTTCTAAAATTCAAGGCTCTTTCCACTGTATCATATTTCACCAGAGAACTGACAATTTTCTCTCTAATTATTTGATTTTCCCCCTAATGATCTGAGGAATTGATCGCTTTGACTAGTTAACTTCTTGGAATGCAAAAGGCCTTGTCAGTTTACAAAGTACCATACAGTAAAAGAGACTTCAGGGTTTATTTAGTCAAATCCTTTCATTTGACCTATAAGGAAATTGAGAGTCAGAGACTATGCTGTAGGTCACAGGGGTATTAAGGAACAAAGGTGGAATATGAATTTTGGGCATCAGATCAGATCTAGGGGCTTCAGGGCCCTTTTTAGTTCAATTTCATAGATGAGGAAACTAAAACTCAGTGAAGTGACTTGCCCAAAGTCAGGCCGGCAGCAAATATGAGGCAGGATTTGAAAGTAAGTCCTCTGACTACGAATTTGGCCCTCTTTCCATAACACTACACTGTATTTCACAATTAGTCTCTTAAGGTGGCAATACTGTCCACTGTTTAGAGTAGAATGTCTCCAATTTTGACCCTATCCTTCCCCATTTGTTCCCAAAGTGTCCTATGGCTTCCTTAAAAAAAATACCAAACTAACCCGAATATATCTTGCTTTGAGAATTTTGGGACACCTTCTGAGTTATAACATAAACACCTAAAGATGTTATACAAACCAGGGTTGGAAATCAAACACAGAAAGTCTATTAGACTCAGAGTCAAACTATCTAGATTCCATCTCAGTTTTACTAGGGATTTGTTGCAGTAACTCATTTTGTGAAGCTAGGGTAATTTACTCCACCTATCTATGCAGTAGTTTCCTCATTTATAAATGGTAATGATAGTATCTCCCCTCTTCCTACCTTGGGAGAAATTAAAGATTCATTAGATAAAGCATACAAAGTGTTTTCAGTTCCTCAAGATAGAGGTTATGTAAATACAAGGCATTATCATCTCCCAGGTGTTAGGGCACATTAAAATTCTGATTGGGGATGGGGGGAGAAGGGGGGAGGTAGAAAAATCTTGCTTTCTAGAATCTCTTACCTAAGGCTTACTGCCTTGAACAAAATAAACCAAGAAATTTTCATGAAATTTTTAAAAAATCTACCATTGTTTCTCTTAATCAAAGCTTAAATCTCCCCTGAATTTTAATATACTTTGTGGTTCCAGCTTACTCTCATTTATGCTAAATTGCTGGAACCAAAGAATGCTTTTAATCATATTTAAATATTTGCTTACTTATTTTTCTGCTTCCAATGGAATGTAAACTCCTTGAGGTCAAGAACTAGGTCCTGTTAGTCTTGTACTCACAGCCAGTATCATGATGCCTTGGAAACAATAGTCAAGAGCAAAGTTGCAACTAGAAAATCTTTCACTCCAGTCCAAAATATTAAGGGAAAAGCATTAAACAAGGATTCAGACTGACAGTCAGACTATCGTTACACCTGGGCTAGGAGAGGGGAAATTCTGACCCCAAAGAGTCTGGCCAATATCCTTGCATAGAGTTGCAGAGAAATATAAACCAAGGGAGGAGGGGGAAATGGGAATAGGATCGAAGGGTACCAACAAGGTGACAGAATGTAGGCAGCAAGAGTACAATAAAGCAAAGGTTCTGGGAATAGCCTCTGGGAAGAAGAACCCAACTGATGCTCCCACTCATTCCCACCTTCAAAACACACATATCAGCACCCTGAATAATGCCCAAGTTACTCTTATGTGGGGGGAGGGGGAGTGCAGAGGAGTAGGAAAAATTAGCTAGTTTCAAATATCTGAAAGGTATCACATGGAAGAGGGATGAGATGAATTCTGATTGGTCTCAAAGGGTAGAACTTGGATTGGTGACTGGAAATTCAAAGACCAAGATTAGGCCAGAGGTAAGGAGGAATTCCCTAATAAGCTGAACCATCCTAAAGTGTAATGGATTGCCATGGTAGGTAGTGAGATCCGTTTTCTTTGGAGGTCTTCAAGCAAGGGCAGGATGACAGCTTTGTCCTAGAGAGATCCCTTCTTTAGGCATGGGCATTGAGGGTCCTTTCCAGCTTGGAAATACTGTGTTTCTGTGATAGGCTCTAAATAAATGTTTGTTGAATTGAGCTCATGCAAATGTGAAATCTTCCGATAAAAAATAAAACCAATTTCCATCCAGAGCCAAAACCTACAACCACCTTTATTATTGCATTACAGAAACAGCTTGCAAATCAACAGATTCCCCAGAACCAGAATGAAACTATCCCAGTCAGCACATTAGCACTTTCTCAAACTCGTATGAGGCTAACCAAATTCTGAACCATAATCTCACTTGGAAAAGGAACCCAGAAATTTTTCCTACAAGTAAACTCCACTCAGGGTTTTACTTCAGGTAAAATAGCCAAAAAATCCAATTTTTGTTTTTCTAGTTCTCCTACTGGGAACTAAAAGACACTGGTTTCAAAATTATCTTCACAAAAGGCCTTTCCTGAAACAGAGAGCAATGTAGTAAGACAGCTGTTTTGCTTGAGATGAACAAACTTAATCAGAGATTTATTTTTAAACTGCCAAACGTGTTTTTGTTTGTGATCAAAATTTACATTCAAGCAGATCTAAAGAGGTGCAGTCCATTAACCCCAGAGACAAACAAGAAACAGAACCGCTGGCTTAGTGTCTTAGTGTCAAAGGCTTAGACTGTATTCAGGGCAGAGGACATTTTATCCATCTCGTTCCTGCATCTGGTTCTCACTTGAGCCTTAATTAAGCAGAAGATTCAATGGGTAAGCAAGCCATCTCCAAATTCACCCAAGACTTTCCTTTCTTGCAAATGTGAAGTAGAAAAAAAAAAGCTAATACAAGACAGAAGTGATGTGGGAGAGGGGAGAGAGCAGGGAGGGGAAGAGAGGGAGCCAGGAAGGAGGGAAAAAAGCAGTTTGGGGAAGGTAGTGACAACTCCAGAGACGAAAGGTGACAGCAAAGATTTGAAGGAGAAAAGAGAAGAGTAAATATCTAAGAAGTTACAGTCAGGCAAGCTGACAACCAGAAACTGTTTGGATTGTAAATTGTAAATGAACTCAGTGGACAGAGAAGGGGAAAGATCATTGAACTGTTACCCCTGAATGACAAGGAGAGAAATGCAGCACAGCCAGAGATAGAAGACATCTAGTAGATTTGGCAGCAAGTTGCTTCCGGAAGGTCCCGAACGCCAAAGAAGCAGCTGATGCTGCTTAGGCTGTGACATACATCAAAAGGGAGTCAGAAAGATGACTGGGAAAACGTCTGACCTGGGAAGAAAGATGGGAGAGCATGAGGCACCACAGAAATCCGTAAGGCAAGAAAAGGGGAGGAAAAACCCTTGGGCATGAGTAGAATTGCTGATGAACTACTTAATGATGGGACGGTAAAAGAATATCATTCTGTCATCTTCAGGCAAGGAAGCCAGAGATTTAAAAAAAATAATAACCCTCCTCATTCACATTTGGAAAATGGCAGAAACCAAAATTCAGAACAAAAATGGGAAAGTAAATGTAAACATTCTATAAGACAGTCACATACAGAGTTTGTGCAAACAAAACTCACAAGGGGTGGTGGAGGACAAAAGCCCTGCAAATGAGCCTTCCTCTAAAACAAACATCTGAGACCTCCCTAGAGCTCTGGAATGTAGACAGGCACTAGACCTGTATGCCACCAAAGGTTTCACAGGTCTCCAGATAGAAAAAGATCGCTAAAGGAAGACTAAGGATTCTGCATAAGCCCTGCAAAAAACCTCCTTCCAAGCAGATTGGGAAAATTCAAATAATGATAGATTCCCTTGCATCTAATTTCCAGGGGGAAGCAGGCCATTACTGTTTCCTCTTCACTGCTGGAGAAACTCAAGACCTACAGGGTCACCTCCTTGAGTCTAGACAATCAATAAAACAATAAATCAAACCTAAATTTGTAGCATTTGTCTGTTTCCAAGGTGTAAATGCTCACACTGAAAAATTTAACCATCAGTTCTCCCAAACAGGTCTGAGCTGGACTGCTGAAGAGACACTGCCATACAAAAAGAAAGGTTTCCTGAGGAAATGAGGGAGTCATCTTTGAGAAAGACTAAAGAGATATGTATTAAGAGAATCAAGTTTTACTCATGTGCTGTGAAGAAAGCATCCTGAAGAAAATTCTCAAGAGACTTGCATCAATAGACAGCTTGTCATCAGGATTGAGTTCAGATATGGTCTCAGACACTTAACCGGTTGTGTGATCCTGGGCAAGTCAACTTAATTAATCCCTGTTTGCCTCGTTGTCCTTATCTATGAAATAAAAGTACTGATAGCACCTACATCCCAAGGTTGCTGTGAGGATCCAGTACTGTAAAGCACTTGGCATAATGTCTGACCTACAGTACTATGTAAGTGTTTATATGAATTTTATTACTTCACTGCCATCCTGAGAGGTGGGGTTGTGTTTCCAGAATTAAGGAGAAGTCAATAGTTGGAGCTGGGCATTAGAGATAACTCTGATCGCAACTTTTCTCACTTTGATATATCGTTGAAACATTCAAAACATCTTTGTATCGTTTGTTACACTCTCAATAAATTATTTAGTTTTAACATTGATGACTAAGCCTATGGAGAACAAAAGATATGAGAAAGAGAAAGGAAAAAGAAGTGTTGCTAAAGAAGTTTCTTCAGTATATTTTATAAATTGATGTGGAGACTCAGAACAAATTGATTAATTAATGAGGGAAATTTATCTCAATTAATTTATGAAGAAATAGCATAATAATACCCCTTGATTGTCATAGAGCAGCAGATGAAAATTAGGGTAATAGTCGTGGATAAGATTGCTGACTAGTATAATGTACCACCCAACCCACCACAGACTACATGCTATCCTAAAACCCAGTAGGAGAATCCAGGTTCAAGCCCAGTGACTCCAGGACTAGCACTACCTGGCCTCCATAGGATACCCTCAAGGCTGAATTGAAATAATACCATTCCAAGATGTTTTCAGGATACTCACTCAAAAGTGTGAAAATGGATTTAGACCTTCCCTAAAAATGGCAGGTTAGAGTTACATTGATTCCTATGTCTTCCTCCTCTCCAGCCCATTGACCTAACTTAAGCCTTTACATTAGTTGTTCAGTTTTATTGATTCTGCCTCCACAATATAACTCGGCACCCACACACGTACACACACCTTCTTCCTATTCACACTATCCCAGTTCAGGTCCTAATCACCTCTCCTCTGACCTGGTGTAACAGCACCTTAATTGGTCTTCCAGCTTCTCTGAACTATCCTTCATGTAACTTCTGCTCAAGAAATTCCAGTGGTTTTCTCTTGCCTCTAGAATTCATATTTACAAATCCCTCCGTTTGGCTTTAGAGTTCATCTCTGCCCGGCTCCAGGCCACCTTTCCAGATTTCTTTGATTTGCCCTTTTTCATGTACTGTGCTCCAGCAAAATTGCCTTTTCACTGATCTCAGTACACGACTTTCTATTTCTCATCTCCATGCCTGGTTACACTGTCTCCTTCCATAGCTCACAAGCCTCTTCCTAGTGCAGGGATTCTTGACCTTTTTTGTGTCCTGGCCCTGTTGGCATCATGGTGAAGACTATGGACCTCTTCTCAGAATAATGTTTTTAAATGCATAAAATAAAAGACATAGGATTACAAAGGAAACAAACTATAGTGGAATAGTTATCCAAAGGAAAAAGAAGTGTAACTCCTTACTCATCAGAACCTTTGTCCTACAGGGTATCTAACCTGATTCCCCCATTTTCTAGCTCTCATTCCCTAAATTTCTTTTAATATATTTAGTATTTAATTTTCTGTTTATATGTTGTTCTCCCTCACCCCCATACTCACACCAATAGAATGTAGGTTACTTGAGGGTAGGTGTAGTATGTTTATTTTATCTTGGTATATTTAGTTTAGCATAGTGCCTGGTATTATGTAGATATTTAATAAATGCTCAAAGAACTCAACTGAATTGAATTTATTCATCAATTACTTAGAGGAACTAGGGACTCATCAAATTTGCAGATGAAATGAGTCTGGAGTAGGCATCCAAAAATACCTTTCAGGCTGGAGTCTAATAAAATGATCTTTAATAGGAACAAAATATAAGACTCTTCATTTAGGTTCTTAAAAGAAACTTCAAAAGTACAAGAAAAGGAGACATGGTTAACTAACGGTTGTATGAAAAATATCTGGATGCTTAAGAAAATATAATTTAATAAATACTCATAACTCAAATGCTTTGTGTAATTTGGTGCAAAGAATTGTGCTGGCAGCCTCAAAAACTAACATGATCTTACACTACTTTAAGAGAATAATAGCCTCCAGAAGAAGAAAGGTAGAAACCTTCTGTTCTGGCAAAATCATAACTCAAATCATGTATTTGCTTCTGAGAAGCACATTTAGAAAAGACAAGAGCAAGCTTCAGGGCAACTAGAAAGCTTCAATCAGGAGGATGAAGGGCCTGGAGATTGCATTCAAGGATAGTTAAAGGGGCTGAGACTAACTTGGAAAAAAAAGAAGATTGGGAAATGGAGAGATACTTGATAACTACCTGGTATCTGAAGGGCAGTCATGTGGAAGAGGGGTTAGATTTGTTTGGGTGGAGCCAGGAGCAAAAGATTGGGGGTGAGGTGGAAAGGGATGGGAAAAGTGAAGGGAACAGCAGAGAAGCCAAACATTTCCTCATAATTAGAGTTATCCAGCTCAAGGTCTTCCTTGTAAGGGAGGAGGGTGCCCTTCACTGGAGGTCTTCAAGCAGAGACTGGGTGACCACTGTTCAGGAATATAGTAGAGGAGATCCATTAAAAGTTGACATCTATGAACTCTGAGGAGGTCTCTTCTGACAAATTCTGTGATTCTGTCAGAGACCCAGAGACTGGGATAACCTAAGACCAAATTGTGAGAAAAAGTAAATGTATTTTCTGAATTTTTTTTTAAAGTTTTAAAATTTATTTTAAACTTAAGTACAAAATAAGAAAAAAAATTTCATGTATACAGCAGAACAAAAGAGAGGATTCAATATAAAGTAGTAAATTTCCATTTCAAGAAAACCTATATAATAAATACTACACATTGTTTTCAAGGCTGTCCAACTTTTCTTTGCTTCCTTGTAGAATTTCTTTGTTCCATGCTATGCACTTTTTTCTTTTTTCCCCTCCCTCCTCCATCCCACCAAGAGGCTACAATTAAGAGCAGATGTGTGTATGTATGTGTATATATAGATATATAGATATAGATAGATATAGCTATATATAGATATATATACACATATATATATATATACACATACATATATACACATATACATATATATGAAGAGAGATACATACACATATACACACATATACCTATATATACATGCATACATCTATAAACATATATATGTGTGTGTATGTATATACATATATATATTCATACACACATACACACATATATATACCTAGGCACATATATATAAGACCGTACTATGCTTATTTCTACTTGTCATCTATTTCTCTGAAGGTAGACAGCATTTTCTTTCATAAGTCCAAGTCCTTCCATGTTTTTCTAAATCAAAGAGCTCATCATTTCCTACACCACAGCAAGATTCCAACCCAATCATATTCTTTCTGAGACATAGTTTACAAAAATTCCCTCCCTGCCCTGCCCAATTTTCTGCATTCCTTCTATTCTTGGCTATATAACTTTTATTTGCACAAGAAAAATTTAACTTAAAATAATCAAAATTAGCTATTTTACACTTCAACAATACTCTCACCTTATAATATGATTTAAGGTCTAATACTACTGAATCTTCTTCCTTTACATCTCTTTTTCCCCCTGGTTTCTTTGAAGTTCCTAACCTTTTGTTCTTCTAAATGAAGTTTGTTATTATTTTTCTAACTCAGTGAGATAATTTTTAGTAATTTAATTGGAATGATATTACATAAATAGATTAGTTACATCAAAGTGTCATTTAAAAAATTATATTGGCTTTACCTATACATGAACAATAAATATTACTTCAATTATTTAGATCTAACTTCATTTGAATAATAGGTATTTTATATTTCTATAGTTCTTGTGTCTATTTTGACAGGTATATTCTCAGGTATTTTTTGTTATCTTAGTTATTTCAAATAATCTAAAATAATATTGAATAATATGGCTGACAGTGTAATTTCCCTATTTTTCTCCTTTGATTAAATCCATTTTAGCTTTAACTTTGTGTGAAATCATGATTACTACCCTTTTTTATAAAATAATTTCTGTTCCTGACCTTTATTTTATGTTTGTGTGTATCTCTCATTTTTTATAGCATTTCCTGAAAGCAACATATTGTTGAATTCAAATCTTTAATCTGCTATCAATTTCCATTTTATGGGTAAATTCATCCCATTCATATTGTAAGCTATAATTTCTTGCTATAAAATTATTTTCCTCCTTTTTATTTTTCCTCCCTGTCCTTTCTAATCCTATTCCATTCCCTCTTCACTCCTCTGCTTTACTTCTATCCATTGCCTTGCCCTCCTATTCCTTAACCTAACCACCCCTCTAAGAATCCCTTCCTTACCCTGTCCCTTCACCCTAGCCTCTTTCTTACCTTATTTCTTTCTGATTACAGAAGACTTTTATATCCTTCCTAGATATATATGTTATTTAACCCATTCCCAATGACCGTAAGGTTTCAGCACTACCACCCTCCCTCCTACTAACTTCTTCCGTATCAGTTTTTTTCCTTCTTTGCCTCATTTGTACAATTGCTCCTTTTTATCTCTTCCTACACAGTTTTATTTTTTTTAGAATCACCCCATCATATTCAGCTCAGGCCAAGCTTTTCTTTCAAACTGCTCCAATAAGAATGACAGTCATAAAAGAACTGATAACAGTTTCATATATAAAAAGTAAATGATTTGTCTTTATTGAATTCCTTATAATTGGTCCTTAATGTTTATATTTCTCCTGAGTCTTATATGTCAAATTTTCCCTTAAGTTCTGTTGTTTTTGCCACAAATATCTGAAAGTCTTTCAGTTTGTTAAATGTTCTTTTTTTTCCCCATTCAGAATCATTTTTAACTTTTCTGGGTATGTTATCCTTGATCGTAATCCTAGCTCTCTTGCTCTACAAAATATAGTATTCCAAGATTTAGGGTTCTTCAATGTAATAGCTGCTAGCTCTTGTGTAATCCTTATTGTAGGTCCATGGTAGTTAAATTATTTTTTCTTTTTGATTCCAATATTTTCTCCTTAACCTGGGAGCTTTGAAACTTGGCTGACATTCCTGTAAGTTTTCCTCCTGGGATCTCTTTCAGGTGGTGATCCATGAATTTTTTCTGTTTCTGCTTTGCCTTCTTGTTCTTGTCCTTGAGGACAATTTTCCTTGATAATTTCGGTTCTTTTTTTTTTTTTTTTAATTTTCAGGCAGTCCAACTATTCTTCCACTATTTCTCCATGATCTAGCATACAGATCAGTTGTTTTTCTAATGAAATGTTTCACATTCTCTTCTATTTTTTCATTCTTTAGCTTTTATTTTATTATTTCTTTGTATCCTAGAATGTTACTTTCCTTTTGCCCAATTCTAGTTTTCAAGGAATTATTTTCTTCCTCAAGTTTTTGATTCTCTATTTCAAGTTGGTTGACTTTCTTTTGATAATTTTATTGATTATCTTGAATTGCTGTTATTTTTTTCTAATTTTTTCTCAATCTCTCTTATGTGATTTTTAGTCCTTTTTTTAAAGTTCTTCAAAGAAATCTTTTTGTGTTTGAGACCATTTGACATTTCTCATTGACAAAGGAGTGAGTTTTTTTAGCTCCATTACCTTCCTGTGAATATGAACACAGATCTTCTTTATCCCCAGAGTAACTACCTATGGTTGGGTTCTTTCTCCTTTGTTTGTTCATTTTTATTTTATTGATTTATTTGTTTTGATTTTTGCAACTATTTTTGTGATCAAGTTCTAGTCCTGAGTTATGGGGAGTAAGCCTCAGGGCCTTCAGACTCTTATTTTCTGAGGTTTGTCCCAGGGCTGCGCCTTGGGCGCTTCTCACCATTCCTAAGCCACGTTTAAGAACCCCTGATCAGATTGTCCTGCAAATGATCTAACTACAGCTATCTTTTCTTCCCTGGAGCTGAAGCTTGGGACTCTCCTCTCCAGTAAGTGCCCACAGCCAGCAGGGTCCCCATCCCTCTGCTACTTCAGTCACAAGGTGTGTACTAACTCCTTCTCCCCTGCATCAGCAGCACAGCCCAGGACCTGTCTGATCAGTACAGCTGTGCTTGGCATCCCTAGGCAGTGGAAGGTCCTTCAGTCTTCTACTCAGCTGTTAGACCCCCCACACTGTCCATGAGATCAAAGTTTCCAAAGTGGAGGCTACCTCCCAACCCCAGATGCAGCCAGGGCTTGTTTATTGATGAGACGGAGTTGACCTGGAGGTGTTGGTACTTCACTGAGGTCAAACCTCTGGCCCTTCAGGTCAAGTCTTTCCTAGGTTCTTCTTAGGTTATCTTGGAGAACAAATGCTTTGCCCTGACTTTTGTTTATTTTCACTTCTCTATAGTCCCTCTTAGGCAATGTTCTGTCTTTTCCTGTGCAGGCAATTTGGAGAACCAAGAGTTTTCTGACCTATTCCTCCGTTTTCCCAGAATCCCCTTTTTCAACCATTTCCCACTCTACCTTCTTTTATTTGCCTTATTCTACCACCATAAACCACTCAAGCTCTTCTCCTGTTAAGATAAAAGAATTTGATTATTTCATTCATACTAATGTATTAGATTTATTGCAAACAACCACAATTAACATTTACATGGTGCTTTAAGGTTTACAAGTGTTTTCTGTGTTATCTCATTTGATCCTTACCCCAGTCTTACCAGGTAGGTGCTGGCATTACCTCATTCTAAGTAAGTACCTGAAAAGACCTGAAAGGGCCAGGGTCTCCTATTGCATCCTGGGCCATCTCCAGTCATCCTGAAGAATATCTGGTCACTAGACCCAGATAGCCCAGGAGGGAAGTGAGACTGGTGACCTTGCACAGCCCTCCCTCACTCAAATCAAAGACAACTGCAAGGCATGTCATGGGCCTCTTCAAAAACAAGGGCAAACACAACTATTAGTCCCATTTTACAGATGAAGAAACTGAGGCAGACAGAGGTTAAGTGTGTGTCTAGCACCACACAGCTAGGAAATGACAAAGGCAGGATTTGAAGCTGACTTCAAGGCCAGCCCTCTATCCGTTGTGCCATCCTGATTTAATACATTTATACTTTTCTGTTTTTATATTCCCAAGGAACATTGTGCTTGGGGCATATTAGGCACTTAAGAAATCGTTTTGAATTGAAATTGTTGAATAGACAAGATTGGATTCAGTGGAAGGGTTAAATAGGTGACCAAAACTACAGGCTCAGCCCTCTAGCCATTATACCACCTACCTGCCCTAGATTTAGAGAGCTCATTACCAGGAGATAAGCCACCACTGATAAACATTTTCTTTTCTTTTTTGCATGACAGCAACTCATGAAATTATCCAGTAAGAAGGAGTCACAATCTGTATAGGTGGAGGAAATTACCACATGGATAAAACAACAGCAGTGAAATCTCTTAATACCAAGCAGCAAGGATAAACAAACTTGACTCAATTTTCCTTCCTTCTCAAGCATAATTTTTCAAAATGGTACAATTATTTCTTTCTTTCTGACCTGTGGACGTTCTTGCCTTGTGTTGCATCCAAACACAGTGCCTTATTCACAGTAGGAACTCAACAATTGTGCTGTGCTTTTATTTCTTAGCTGACCTCAATGACTGGGCTGCCTTCGTTATTTAATTGGTTCTTGAACTCAAAAGTCTGTGCCTCCATCACCCTATGGACCATTCTGTAGGTGACACTGAATTGCCACAACACTGTGTTGAGGTCATCTTCCTAACAAGACAAAGTACACACAATAAAGACCACACTTATATCAGTTGTCACAATGGTTCATAGAGTCATAGATTTAGAGCTAGAGAAAACCTCAGGGTCATTTAGACTAAACCCTTTATTTCACCAAGGGGGAATTAGGACCCAGAGAATTTAAAAAATTTGCACAAGGCAGTAAGTAAGTCACCCACATGTCTTTTGACACCAAATCCCTCACTCTTTCCATTGGTACCTACCATATTGGTACCATTTGTCCTGGCTACATCCCTCTTTCTGAGATTGCATTCCATTTCCCCTTATTTGGCAATGGATTAGACTCTAGATTTGTTAGGTAATAAAAGTAAAAAGGTAAAAAATAAATTCCTACATACAGAATATTTTTTCACTAGAACAAGATATTATTTTTTCCAAGTACATTTCATTAAATATTTCTCAACTACATCTAAAAAACTTTTAGCATTCTTTTTGTAAAATCTTTTGTAAAATTGTAATTCCTTCCTTCAGCTCCACCTCCTTGAAAAGACAGTTGATATCAATTATGCATGGGAAGTTATACAAAACATATTTTTATATTAGCCATGTTGTTAATGAAAAGACAATTTTAAAAAGCCCAACAAGAAAAAGAAAGTTTAAAAATTTGCTTCAATCTGCATTCAGACTCCATCCATTATTTCTCTAGAGGTGGGTAGCATTTGTCATCATAAGTCCTTCAGAATTATCTTAAATCTTTGTATTGCTGAGAATAGCTAAGTCAATCAGTTGATCGCTATACAATATACAATATCCTGTTACTGTGTACAATGTTCTCACTTTGTTCACTTTACTTTGTATCAGTTCAAATATGTCTTCCCAGGTTTTTTCTGAAAACATCCTGCTCATCATTTCTTACAGTTCCATCAAAATCATATACCACGACTTGTTCAGCCATTCCTCAATTAATGAACATCAGCTCAGTTTCCAATTCTTTGCCCTCACAAAAAGAACTGCTATAAATATTTTTACACAATAGATCCCTTTTCCTTTGATGTCTTTGGGATACAGACTCATAGCAGAATTACTGGGTTGGTGCCATAGCCCCTTGGGCATAGTAAAACAGGTATTTTTTATCTAGTGTCTGTGACCTTGATCTGTTGTGTTGTTTGTTTTATTGTGATAATTGTATTTCATTATAAGCAAGACACCCAGGTGACACAGTAGAGAGAATGCCAGGCCTAGAGTCGGAAGACTAGAGTTCAAATATAGCCTCAGACCTTTACTGTGTGAGCCTACACAAGTCATTTAATCTTTGTTTGCCTTTATTTCCTCATCTGCAAAATGGAGATACTACTAGTACTTTCCTTCTAGGTAAAGTGTTTAACACGATGCCTGCTTCATAAATGCCTGTTTCCTTGTTTGCTTCCTTCCTTCTTAATTTGTTTCCTTTCTAGTCCTCTGTATTCTATTTAATGCATTTTAAAACATTTTTCTAAGAGATCCGTTTCCTTCATCAGACACCCAAAAGGCTTCATAACACAGAAAAGAATAAGAAGCCTTGCCCTAGTCTGGTTGGATTGGCATAATGCTAGGAATGAAAATCAGAACCAAGGTAAGCAGTAGGGTGTGAGTATGATTCACAATACCTTGGTCTACACCAGTGATCCTTCTATCAAAGGAATGTTTGGCACAATTTTCCTCTGCTGGCTTGCTTTGCTAATCTCGGGTAGAGGTGGGGTGAGGGGAGGGAGATTACTACTAGACAATGGTATGAGGCAATTCCTGCCCTCCTAAGAAATGTGGGTGTTCTCCTTCCATTAAAGGGTTCCCAGTAAGCTAGCCAACTAAGCAGATTCTAATTCCAGTGTGGGGAGAAAGCCAGGGTGTGGACATGTTTCTTCCACACCCTGTTGCCTGCCTGGCTGTTCCTTTAGAATGGGGCAGAGGGCAAAGAGAAAATACTTATGCCCACAGAAGCCAAGAAGATCTCCAAAGATTCTAGGAAACTCTAAAAGAACACAGGACAGTTGGAAAGCCTCATTTCGACCCAAAAAGCAATGGCATCTTATCCTACATAATGTGAGTTCTTGGCTGGAGAGAAATTGCTAGGCACCCTGAGATGCTCTGTATGAAGAGCCCTGTAGAAATGCAAGATGATATTGTATTGTATTAATGTCACTTAATGGTAGCTGTCAATGATTGTGATGGAATAAATATGGAAAAGGAAATTACTGTAATTGATTGACAGTCTGGAAGCTTCCACATTCGACCTAATGAGAGAGTCCTATAAGCAGCCGCTTTCGGTGAAGGCTATTAATGCAAATCGTATGCACCGACCCGGCATGCTGAATTATGCAATGCCATGTGAATGTCTAATCCATTTCACCAGGCTTGTCTTTATCCGGAAAAAAAATATTCCACTGACATGCTGATTAGTATATTAGGAGAGTTTAAGAAGTTTGGTGCTAAAGTAGGTGCCATCATGGTGTTATTAATTTAGTTCTGAACAAGACAAACAGCTCTGTGCAACCATCAAAATCACTACATAAAGTCTACAAGATAACTTTGTCAAGACTGATGGGAATTTACAGAAAAGCCTTGTGATATGTGGAAGGAATTAGCAAATAGATAAGGAGCACATCATTTTTCTAGGAAACCACTGTCAAGGCCTCAGTACCCATGCAGAATCAGATCCGGCTCAGACCTCTGCATCCTGGTGTGATGGCTACTCCTCAAACGTTCAGGAAATTTGAGTAAGCTTACAAAGAAAACAGATGTAGGAGGCTAACAGACTACAGGTACAAGAAGGTTCTTAAGTCCATTTCTGGAGATTTTCAAGAGACTTAAGTATCACACAGGATACAGGCTTAAAAAAAGAGGAGTTTGAGGAATCCAGCTTTATATGACTGGAAAAGAGCCTGTAGAGTCAGAAAATTGTTCACCAATTGTTCCAGTCTTCTGCCGGACAGCTAGAAAGACCAGCTTTCTCACAATTGGCAGGAACTTTGCCAGCAAGTCCAAATGAGTCTTGAAAAAGGATACCCTCTAGAATATGCTTACCTGATCGATTGTCAGCTAACCCTTACTGAAAACCTCCCAGGAGGGAGGAATTCACTACTCCCATTCTACTTTGGTATAGTGCTAAAAGTTAGGAAATTTTTCTGTACATCAAGTCTAAATCTGCCTCATTGCAACTTCTGGCCATTATTCCTAGATTGGCTATCTGTAGCCAAGCAAAATAAATCCAATTTTTACAAGACAACCTTTCAAATGCTTGAAGACAGCTATCATGACCCTGCTAAGTTTTCTCTTAACCAGACTAAACATAGGCAATTCTCCAACCTGTTTTCATACAACGTGGTCTCAATATGACCATCCAGGTCACCCTCCTATGGACATGCTTCCATTTATCAGTGTCTAGCACCTAGAACAGAAGACAATACTCTCAGGGTATCTGAATAGGGCAGATTTTGGTGAGATTAGCATCACATATCCAGATGTGGCTCTGATCTTCCTCTCAGTATCACAACAGATCTTGAAAACAAGGAATTAGGAGGGACCTGGCAGTAGATCCATATTCCATTCAGGTAGTCTGCCACCAGATTTGCTCTAAATCATGAATTATTTCATTTTTGTCTTTTTATCATCAGCACCTAGGACACAATCAAGCACATAGGAGGCACTTAAGAATTGCTTATTGAATTAAATTGAATTGAGGAAATATTTCAAGAGAAATAATGACTAAGGGAGAAGGCAGAGAATGTAAAACAAGGAGGAAAGGAAAGATAAATTAATAAGTATATTTTTAATGCTCTGCCCTTCCCCCAACCCCATTAGGTGAGGTGGTCTTTTCTCTTAACTCCCTTTACAAATCAGTCTCTGGCTTAGTGGGTAAGTCTATGGAAATGCCAAAAGTACATAGAAATGAAGTAACTTTCCCAGGTCACACAGTTAATAAATGTCAGATGCAGGATTTGAAACAAGATATTGTGGATTCTAACTGGTCCACTATCCACTACACCACAGATACCTCACAGGACTTTTTTTCCACTATTATTGCGTCATAATCCCACTGGGGAGTCTGGGATAGGCTATGGACCCATTTTCAGAACAAAGTTGCCAAATGAATAAAAGAAGATGTATAGATTTACAAAGTAAACCAATTATATGGTAAAATATGGTTATAAAAATATCTTTTAAAAGAAATTCCCAGATATTAGGTTAAGAACCTCTATTCTAAGGACCTCATTTTACAGATGAGGAGACTGAGAGGCTAAGAAGTTAAATGATATAACAAAGAACAAATCAGCATCAGAGCTAGAATTATAACTCAATCCTTCTGCCTCTTAATTCAGTGGTCTTCCATGTCTCAGAATCCCTGAATGAGGGATAATATGTGTATACATACATATATAGATGTAGATATACACACACATATATACACATATACTAGCACTCGCATATATGTATATGTACTCAAATATTTATTATATAGTATATATACTCAGATGCATATAGTTATACTATAAAATTACAATTTTATGGAATGGGTTGGGACTGATATGATTCCTAGAGAATATGACAAATTATCAGATGAGATAAGTAATCTAAAATAATCAGAATTTGAGCAATGAAAAGATTTAGGGTGTGTGTGTGTGTGTGTGTGTGTGTGTATGTGTGTGTATGTGTGTGTGTAGAAGTCTATTGAGAAAGCAACTACTGACCTATAAATTACTCCTGGGTAGAACTGCAGCAACTCAGTGCTCTTTGTTAAAAAAGTATATGGATTACGTTTTATTAAACACTATTGGGAACATAAGAAATGCTCTATGGGGTCAACCATATGATTCATTCAGTCAGTGTTCTATGCAAGACAGAAGAATCAAAAATTACAGGGCAGAAAACACAATTGTCCTTGATGTCAATCTCAAAGTTTAAGGAAATCTTCCCAAACTTCCTGGTTTTTCTTAAAAGCTCAATATTAATCTGCCATTCATTACTTTATCTGAACTGTTTTTGAAGCAATTTATCATTTCAGCCTATACCATTTCTAGGAGGTGGAGGGTGTCAGGGAGAAAAGCAGGGAAGGAGAATTAATAAATTCCACAAGTTTATTACCTGTCACATGAAGGAAAGAAAGAGAGTCCAGTTCAAGAACTACCTTGTCTATTGAGTTCCCCAATCCCCTTCCATCCCTCCCCCAGATGAAAGTGATTTTCCCCTTCCCCAAACTATCATAGCATTTAGTTGCTCCCTGACAGTAAGTCAAAGCTGTCAAATCTTTTGTCAGTCTTCACAGCCACAAAAGAGATTCATTTGCCTGGAAATCAGCTGGGAATCTTGTGAACAGAACCACCCATACTCACACCTGCAGTCACATCTGGAAATGGCTGTGCCATCATGGCTATAGGACCCAATATGTAAGGCTTTATAGTGCTCCTTTTCATCCCTGGCTGTTTTCCATGTCTTCTGGGATGGGGTAAGGGAAAATTTGCAGGACACTGTCTGATCTCTTTTATGGAGGAATTCCACTCCTGCTTAGTTTGGGAGCCATGTCCTGTTTCCCCAGAATGACAGGTATGTGTATTTGCTTCTAAGCCATCATCCTGAAAATTGGTGAATGAAGAGAATTTCCTGGGGTATCCTTGAAAACTTCTCAGCCCTAGAAACTAGAGGTTCATTCCTTTACTTTGTAGTTAATTAAGCTTCCCAAAGCTCAAAGTCCAAGACAGCTTAGGGATACAGGCATTGCTATGAATGAGTATTAGCTGAGGAACTTAGGCTGTATTTCCAAGAGAAGGGGTGGCAGTGATAGAAGTGGCAATCTGTCACAGCACAATGATGTCCCCTCATAGGATCTACCATCTGGGGTGTTCTGTATGGAGATTTAGAGGTGGAGAGACCGTAAAGGTCATCTACTCCAACCCCATCATGTTACGTATAATGTTCCTCTTACTCTATCTTCTCCCTACCCTTCTTGCTCAGAGCAGTGAGAATTTGGTTGAGGATTGATGAAAGACTTAGCTGCAGCAGAGATATGCCACAGGAAAGGTCAAGAGATGCCAGGATTAGCAATAGTTGCCAGGAATGACTGCTGATTTTACTCATCCTGCTCCAAGATGGGATACTGATTTTCTACTGATGAGCAAATATCTGAGACCACAGATAGCATCAACCTTCCTGAGTTTCATTTCACACTAAATACTGAGTTTCACACTCTTGAGGTCCAGAGTCCCTATAGAAGTCTAACTTTTTTTCCAAAATGGAAGGTCAATTGATCTTCCTTTGCCTGTTAGAAGGGGAGTGATAGTAGCGAACTAAACAAATTCGGATAGCATTTCCTAGAAACCTG
The DNA here is from genome assembly GCA_028658325.1 of Potorous gilbertii. Lineage (NCBI taxonomy): Eukaryota > Metazoa > Chordata > Mammalia > Diprotodontia > Potoroidae > Potorous > Potorous gilbertii. Next base: position 100,622,350 of record CM053773.1, on the reverse strand, counting down.
AGTTCAAAGCAGTATCTGTATTGATTGGAGGGCTGACAGGATTTAGAAGAGCAATAGGCTTGCTTGGTGTGTGTGTGTGTGTGTGTGTGTGTGTGTGTGTGTGTGTGTGTGTATGTATAATTGTTCTATTATGCATGGTGTTGTGGTTACTACAATTCTGTGCTGAATTACATTATTGTGCATTATATATATTTGCTTCTGTGTAGAGTTGACTCCATTATGCCAAGGTCATGTGACTAGAGCACCCTATAATATAGCAAGTTCAATAAGGAAACATGACTTTTCCAGTAGCTGGGGGCTCTGAGTTAATTCTTGTTGGATAAATCCATAAATCCACATACAACTTTACAAGAAGTAAGTTAAGTCCCATTGAGAGAGTCAGGATCAGAGACAAAACATCTCTGACAATCTGAAAACCATAGGGAGAAATGTAATCATCACTTCCAATCAAGGGGGAAGACTAAACAATGTTCATAGACACCCTGCCTCTATCAATGTAGAACCTAGATCCTTTTTCTAGATGGACCCAGATGAGTGACAGCCAGTGGTACCTGGTGGTTAAATAATGGATAAGGAAACTGAGGTCTAAAAAGATTAAGCAACTTGCCCAAGGTCACATCAGGAGAGGAAGAGGAGAAGAAGAAGCAGGATCCAGACAGGGTTGGAGAACCTGCAGCCCCAAGGCCACATGTGACCCTCTAGGTCCTCAAGTTGAGTCCTTTGACTGATTCCAAACTTCACAGAACAAATCTCCCTAATAAAAAGATTTGTTCTATAAAACTTGGACTCAGTCACAAGGCTGCACCCAAGGACCCAGAAGGCCACATGTGACCTTGAGACTGCAGATTCCCCACCCCTGATCAAGAAGCTGTTAGCTACAGATTCAATGCTTTTTCCACACCTACATTATCACATAAAAAGTATCACTTCTTAAATTTTTAACTTATTATTTCAAATTTCTGAACTTGTATTATAGTTATCATTGTATGTGGCCTATCCTCCAAGGGACTATGAGTTCCATGGTGGTAGGAATTGGGTCTTAACTAAAATTTTTTATCACCTCCCAAGACCACTGGTATAGTTCTGTGCACACAAGAGATTTTGTTGAATAGGATGGAATTTAATTGAATCGACCTTCAAAATACTAGTTTTTCTTAAAGAAGAACTGATCTATATTCATGAGCCAGCTATCCCTCTCTCTCAAGACTTGAGCTCTATGGCAATATCTACTGCATACTCACTTGACTAGGCCCAAGGGGAAGCAGAAAGGAAAGAGAATGAGTGAAGATATTAGCTTTTACAAACAGATTTCTGAGACATCCCATTAGATAACTTAACAAGTGAATAAACACAGACCACACATTCCATTCAGTTTGAACACGCTCTTAGAGAAGAGTTCAGCATTCTGCTATCATAGGCTATGTTGAAGAGATTGGAGGTTTTCCCCTTTTCTTTTCCCCCCATCACCTGTGGGGAAAACAAGCAATGGGAAATTCACAACAGAAACAATTGGACAACATCTGGAAATACCCAGCCCCCCACAAGAGTCTTTTCGCACTTCATGCACACATTCACTAACAATGTACCTTGTTATTTTCAGCAATGCTTGCTCTAGAAGACAAATACTACAATTTGCTAGGTTGCTTTAGCTTCATGTTCATTTATATATGCAGTTCTATGTCTGTTCTTCAGAAATAGGTCAGGGCTCCACATCAGGACTGCAAATGCCTGTGTTGCCACCTTTTCTCCACCCAGTGGATTTTTTTCCCTATTTATTTAATGACGGCTGTCTTCATTCAATTTAAAATTGAATTCAATAAATTGATCTCCATCTATAATTCAGACCCTGTCCTCAGATAACTTGAAATCTAAATAAAGGGATTCAGAGGCACAGATAACAGACAAGCAAGAGTGGGTCAAGTTCAAAAGGCAAAATGCAAGTACATCAGAAGAAGGATGTTTTCTGGACTCAGCTTTAGGTCCTCGCCCACTGATAGATAGTCTGTCCTGCTAGAGGAAAAGCAAACCTTCCTACCTCTCTCAGCTGCTTCCTGGCATTTCTCTGCATAACTCTCTAAAATCATGGCCCAGGGGAATCCAAACTTCCCAGTTGGTTTCCTTCTCTATTTACAGAGCTGATCACCGAGAGGCAAGGAGTAGTTGATTGAAACCATTTTTGATAGTGATATGGTATTGTTTTTCACACTTGGATGCCTCCCCATAACACTCACCTGCTGAGTTAAGGAGACAGCCGTCATCCCGAGTGCTATAAGGCTTCCCTTTGTTTTCTCCCCTCATGTTTGTTTGTGTTGGTTTTTTTTTTAATCTGGTCCCTTGTTTTTTATCAGAAGTGTAAAGCAAACAGTGAAGAAAAAGGAGAAATACAGATCAACCCCTCCCTCTTGTCTCTTGACCACCTCACATAACCCCCAACCCTTCTACCCCAAACTCATTAGGTGTCCTTTTTTAAAAAATAATTTCAGAATCACAGTCTGTGCTTCTCTCTAAGTTCTCTCACTTTGCTCTCTCTGAAATGATAAAATAATCATGATGATGTTTTTAAGTTACTAGAATGACAATATCTAGGAGGGCGCCAGGGAAATACAGTATCTTCAATTCTTAGAAAATAGAGCAATGATGGCACCATATACATCTAGGAGGAGGAAAGAAGTAGGGAGTTAGAGATAGGGAAAGAAAGAAAGAAAGAAAGAAAGAAAGAAAGAAAGAAAGAAAGAAAGAAAGAAAGAAAGAAAGAAAGAAAGAAAGAAAAAAAGAAAGAAAGAAAGAAAGAAAGAAAGAAAGAAAGAAAGGAAGGAAGGAAGGAAGAAAGAAAGAAAGAAAGAAAGGAGAAAAGAAGGAATGAGAGAAAGGAAAGAAAGAGAGAGAAAGAAGGAAGGAAGGAAAGAAGGAAAGAAAGAAGGAAGGAAGAAAGGAAGAAAAGAAAGAGAAAGGAAGGAAGAGAAAGGAAGGAAGAAAAGAAAGAAAGAAAAGGAATTTATTAAGTGCTTGTGTGCCTGGCACCGTGCTAAATTCTACAAATCCAAGGAAAAGGAAGTTAGCCACTGCCCTCAAGGAGCTTACAGAATTAATGAAGGAAAAGGATAAAAGGAAGGTGAAAAGTGTGGGGGATGGTGACTTATTCTTGTAGGGGGCAAGGTAGGCCAAAGAATCACTTGCTAAGCTAGGTTTAAAGTCAATGTGACTAGCATGGGTTATTTCCTCTACAACAGCTTCTGGGGAGGAACTCACCAATGCACTGGGGGTGTTGCCAGGATGAGAAAGCCACTGGGTTGGAAAATATGATTCTCATTAAAGAGTCTCAAATATACTTACCTGAATGTAAATACGGACACTCTGGTCACCTTGACCATACAACAATTAACTCCTTTACACTAAAATTTTCCTAGATTTGCCCCCTTCCCATCTCCCAAACTCTGTATTAGTACAACGCTTCCCAGATTTTGAATGCTAGAATTTTAAAATTCAAAGGGGTAAAAACCACAGTGCTTTGTATATAGTATGTAATTAAGAATTTTATTATACTATTTTGGGATAGGATTGGATTAGATTGGATTGAACATGACCAAAATAGCTCCATTTACAGGTAAGAGGTCAGAAGCCCAGACAGCAGAAGTGATGGGCCCAAGATCATAGAACAAGTGAACAGCGAAACTGGGGTGAAAACCCAGATCTCCTCTATCTCAAGTTTAGAGACAGAGAGATACAGAGAAGTTGACCTAGGAGTCAGAAGACCTGGATGGCCATCATTAGCCATATTACTTGGAATCAGTGCCTCAGTTTCCCCTTCTATAAAATGTGAATGATAATACTAAGAAGCTTACGTGCTTATTGTGATCATCAAATGAGCTATAAAATCAGAGAATGTCTTTTCTTGATTTTACAGATGCTTAATGATGTGTAGGAAAATAATTTATTAACAGTGATTATTTGCATTTGTAAATTATTTGTAACAATAACAGGGTTGGTCTCTCGTGACTAAGATCAAGTGTAGCCTATTAAATGGCTCTGAGTTGTACACTATTATAGATGCAGAATTGAAATTGAAAATTATCCAAAAGGTCCTGAAGATGTACATCTGCTAGGGGTCAACAGACTGCAACACATTATAAACAAAGAATTCACATTGTGATGTCAAGCAAATGTCTGCCTTTTAGGAGGTGCTCAAGGAAGGCTTCATCGATTAAAGGATGTTGTCAAAGAAATGTATGAGAAGAAAAGCTGGTCTGGTCATGTAGCATGTTAGTGAGATAACCATAGTTCAAGATAATATTTCTTTTTTTTAAATTAAATTTCTTTTTTTTTTTATTTTTGGTTCTCAACATTCACTTTCATAACATTTTGAGTTCTAAATTTTCCCCTCTCCCTTTCTTCTCCCTTGCCTAAGATGGCATGCAATCTCATATAGGCTATACATCTACAGTCATATTAAACATATTTCCACATTAGTTGTGTTGTGAAAGAAGAATCAGAACAAAAGGGAAAAATCACAAGAATGAAAAAACAAAAAAGAGAAAATAGTATGCTTTGATCTGCATTCAGACTCCATAGTTCTTTCTCTGGATGTGGATGTCATTTCCCATCATGAGTCTTTTGGAATTGTCTTAGACAAGATGGTATTTCTTGACAAATATCTCAAGAAGAGAAATATCTCTTCTTCATAGAGAAACCAAGGCAGACTCCTTCCACATCTGGTGGATCTACTATGGGAAACTTTGGGAAGACATTGACAAGGGTTCCATGAAATGGGTAAATAGCCATGGTT
>CM053773.1:100588512-100617067 GCA_028658325.1 Potorous gilbertii | reverse complement strand
GGGATACAGAGGCCTTGACTCCTATGTCTTTACCTGATGGTAAGCATATCTCTTCATTGTCCTCAGAGCGGAGTGGCGCAATCCTCTGGTCACCAAGAAAATAACCTTCTATGGTCTTATTTTTTTTTCCCTTTTCTGGGCATTTTCTCAGCCAGTTACTTGACTTCTGAGAGTCCTCTCCACCCTTGCCTAGGTCTGCCCAGCTAGTGCTTGGGGTCTGAGATTCCAATGCTCCTCCTCAGCTTCAGGGCTTTCAGTGGCAGGCCTGGCGGCTATTCAGGGTAAGATTAAATCAGGTTCTCAGGTGGGGGCAGGGCCACCTCCCAGGCTCAGTTCCCTCAGGGGGTTTATGCAGAGACCTTTTGTAATGGAGCTCCTGCCTGCTCTGGGAGCCTCTGGCCACCCGCCTGCTGCTGCTGCCTCTGTTGCTGCCTCTTGATGGGGCCTGAGTCCTGGAGACTCCCCGCTCCCCTCTCAGTGTGTCCAGATGTCTCTCTCACTGACCTGTGCGTCTGTGGGTGGAGGGACCTTCGCGGCCGCTGGACATTCTGTCCCTGAAGCCTGCTTGGATCTGCTCGCTCCTCTCAGTGCCATGTGGCCAGGGCAGGGCAGGGCTGGGCTCCGCTCCCATCAGGTGTGTGATGGACCTTTGGGATTGGTTTTTCAGGGCTCTCTGGAACGGAAATCTCCTTCACTGTGTTGCTGTGTGGCTTCTACTGTTCCAGAATTTGTTGGGAGTTCTTTTTAGAGGAAATCCATGGGCTGTGGGTTCGGAGCTAGCATATGTGAGTCTTTCTACTCCACCATCTTGGCTCCACCACTGGCCCTTTATTCTGATGACATCTACAAGTATACTTGGTAGAGTACCAGCAAGGTAGCTTTGTTCTCCTGGAGTTAGTATTCAGGGGCAAGACTTGAATGGACCTAGTGGACATAAGCTCCAGATGTGATCACAAGACTCTTCTTTAAGGATGGAGTAAGAGGATATAACTGTTCCTCACTCTGTCCTCTCTCCTTCCTTTCCTCTTATGCAAATTCACACAAAGCCAACATGTTCTAAATACAAAGCACCCTGAATTTGGAGTCAGAGGACCTTGGCTCAAATCTTGGTTATGCAATTACTTGCCTAATTTCATTATTAAACCTGAGTGCCTCACTGTTATTAAATGGACCAAGAAAAAGGCCTCTGGTACCCTTTACCTATCTCTAAGAGTTGTTGAGAGAATCAAATGAGATATTTGTAAATAACTTAGCACAGTGTCTGGCATACAGTAGATGCTTAAAAATGCTTGTTTATCTCTTTCCTTCCTAGTACATTGGTAGGTCCATTAGTATCATTTGTAGGAGGACTGGGATAAGATTTGCATAGAATGAAATGGCATGAATGAGTTACAATCTTCATTAATGAAGAGGGAAACAAATTGATAGGGGCCATAGGCTTGCTGAAGTAGTAAGATATTAGCAATCTATAAAATACTTTCCTCATGACCATTCAATGTAGTAGACGTTGCAAGGATCATCATTTCCATTTTATAGATGATACAACTGAAGCTTATGTCAGTAACAGGCCACAAATCCTGATCTCCCAACTCCAAATCCATGACCTCCCTGCTTAATATAATTCAGTTCAATATCTATTCAGTTCAATATCTATTAAGAGCCTGTTACCTTCAAAAAACTGCCAAACATCGAGAAACAATTTTCTGTGGTTGCTGCATATTTTCCCACTCCATTCACTCACTTCTTACCCCCTTGTACTAAAGCTTCCCACCTTTAAAGAACCTACTCTCTCAAAAGATAGTGTCTGCAGTCTTCAGATCCATTCAACTGTGAGCAACTTGAGAACAAGAACTGTTTTTTATTTGCTTGTTTTTGTCTTTCCTCCTTATCCCGTATGCTAAGCACATAGTAGGGGCCTAATAAGTGCTTGTTGACTGCCTGACTGACCAGTGGGCTCTTCTCCTTTCTTATTCTTCTTGATCTTTCTGTGGTTTTATAGCACTGTAGACCACTCCCATTGGGGATGCCCTATTACTGGCTTGATGATCCATTTTCCTTTGACTTTAATAAAACTATGATCTAACATCTTTTTCTAATTATTTGACCACTCCTTTTCTGTCTTCATCATTGACAACCCTTCCCTATCCCTTGCCCTAAATGTAGGCAATTCCAAAGCTCCACAATTGCATTTTCAATTACTTTTTTGAAATTTCATATTCTCAAAGTCAGCACCCTTAACGAGAAGATTTTTAGTCTATCTTTCTCTTAAAACATGCTCCCTTTTTCATTCATTCAGCCACATTTAATAACAATTTATTTGCCTGGAAGGAGCACTATGTTAGATAGGGGGTAATGTAGTAAGATAGATAGGATCCAACTTTCTTTGAATTTATAGTCAGGCCAGCAGGAAATGATCTACAAGCAAAATATTGTAACTATTATACAAAATGGCAGCTAGGTGGTACAGTGGATAGAATGCCAGGCCTGGAGTCAGGAAGACTCATTTTCCTGAGTTCAAATCTGACCTCAGATACTTAGTGGGTGTGTGTTCCTGGGCTTGTCACTTAATCCTGTGTGCCTCAGTTTCCTCATCTGTAAAATGATCTGGAGAAGGAAATGGCCAACTGCTCCAGTATCTTTGCCAAGAGAGCCTCGAAGGGGGTCAAGAAAAGTTGGACATGACTAAAGTGAATGAATAACACAAATAATACAAACTAGAATATGCTCTGAATACGAAAGAGATGTAGGGAACTGTGTAAGATCTCTGGTGGATCAGCTTGTCCCTGGGCACTTTGGGAGGGATGTTTTCACTTTTTTGGAACGATAAGAACTCCATCCCTATCTCTGTGTGTTTCCTTGTCCCTCCCCTGCTCTGGGAGGAAAAGAGAACACTAATAACCAGTGATTAGGGAGGAATGTGGGCAGTTGCCCAAAAGGCTGCCATGTGGTCAGGAGGCTTCCTGGTTGATTAAGAATGAGCCAGGGATTATAGAATTTATAAATGTTCACAATCCCATTTGCCCAGGTGGGTGACTCCTAGTTAGGCAGGGTGTGTTACAGGATAAAAGCAGCCATTGTTTTCTGGGGGCTATGACAGAACCAGCTATTTCGTGACTAGAGAGAATCAAGGGCCAAACTAAACATGAGAAACTATAGAATGGCTTTGAACTTAAATGCCATCCAGTCTGTGACCAACTCATTTTTTATTCATACTTCTAATTATCTTATCCTGGTGTATTATTTTGGCATTTGTATAATCTCTCTTCCCTTGTAAACAAACCCTAGGAATCCATTCTTGTGGTCTGGAATGTGGGCTGAAAGGAAATAAAAAGCTGATGTCAAAATTAAGCACCCAGTTCCAGTGGTGGCAGGGCAAAGTATAAAAGTCATTAGGGGTCAGGCCAGACCGACCTCAAAACCAGGGAGTCAAACTCAAGAAGTCAAGCTGGGGTGCTCCTTCACTTGCCTGGCATTTACCAGTCATGTTGCTCTACCCACAAATGCCCAAGTTCCTTTAATTTGTTGTCTTCCAACATTAGAAGTTAAGCTTCCTGAAATCAGGCACTATTTTGCATGCTTGTATTTGTGTACTTGGTACTTAATATATGCCTAACTCATAGTAAGTCCTTAATAAATGCTTATCATTCATTCATTCACCAAGAATGTCCTATAGGCTTGGTGTTTCTTGTTGGAGTTCAATGATCATGGAAGCTTAGAAACTAGTAAGAAACCAATTATACCTATGGGGATAGGGACAAGATTTCATGGAATTGATTTCAAGGAAGACCTGATATCCATAAAAGCTGACTGAGATGAAAAATGTCTAAGAGTCCAAGGATTCCATACGTGTGTGACTGGAAGCAGTGAGACCCTAATCATTTTACTAGTGTTTCCAGAAGGAGGTCAGAGAATTTAGGAAAACATAGGAATATCTTCTGCAAGGTGCCAAGGAGGAAAAGATCATTTTTTACTAGGGAGGGTAGAATGGGGTGATGGTGGAATGAAAGTTAAAACTTGTATACAAGTTGTACACACATAAGATGAATTAGACCATAGTACCAAAACTAAATCCATATACTATATATGTGTATATATATAGATATATATCTATATTTACATAGATATATATGTATATCTATCTATCTATATATATGTATATATCTATCTATCTATCTATCTATCTATCTATATATATATATATAAAGATAGATAGATATAATGGGTCACTGTCAGCTGAGGAGGGGGATAGCAGAGTTTCCACAGAGAAGTGCTATTAAAGTTGGGGAAGGCAGGGATTATGATAGGAGGGTATTGGGGGTTGGAAATGGTATAAGATATTCTAAGTGATAGATAGCACTACTATTTTCACTATCATCCAGAGAAACCTTAAATTCATTTTTAGATTTTCTCTCTTCCTTACCTATATTGTCAACTGGTCATTAAGTCTTGATGGCTCTGCCTACAAAACATCAACTCAATTTAGCAAAGTTTTGTTGAGCTGTGTTCAGGGGACTGTACTAGGTTCTATATAGAAAAGACAAAAATGAAAAAAACACTGTGTCTTATAGTTGACTGGACAATGGAGTTCAGAAGAGCTGGGTTCACATCCTACCTTAAACATTTACTAGCCATGTGACTCTGTAGGTAAATCTTTTAATATCTGTTCCTCCGTTTCCCCATGTTAAAAATGAGCTGGTTGTCACCACTAGGGTTCCAACCAGCTCTAATTTATTGATCCTGAGAAACTTATGTTCTATTGGGAACTCTGAGTAAACAATTAAGTAAATGCATGATAATTTTATTAGGTCAGAAATATAGGATACTGACAGATTTTTCAGCTGGAAGGGACCACAAAGAGCATCTAGGCTAACCCTCCCCCCGCCCCCACCTCCCCCTTTGCTATTGTTTAGTTGTTTTCAGCCAAGTCTGACTTTTTGTGACTCCTTTTGGGGTTTTCTCATCAAAGATATTGGAGTGGTTTGCCATTCCCTTCTCCAGCTTATTTTTCAGATAAGGAAACTGAGGCAAATAGAGTTAAGTGACTTGCCCAGAGTCACACAACTAGTACCAGATGAAGTGGCAAAGAGCCTGACATGAGCAAAAGACAACTGAACAACAAAATGAAGATAAAAATAGAACCTATATTTGTACTTTATTATACTATAATGTTATTCTACTACTTCTAATGGTCCCCTGTTGCTCACTGAATGAAGTCCATGTCCCTGAACCTAGTATTAAGGTCTCTCCACAAGTTCTCAATCTGTTTTCCCAAATTTCTCTTACATATTTCCCTTCCTGTATTCCAGATTAAGCTCCAGATTAAATGGATGATTCGTGTATAGCTTGTTGGCTAAGAACTCATGCTTTTACTTATTACAATCAATCAACCAACAAGCACCAATTAGAAAGCATCAGGCTTTCTGCTAGGTCCTGAGTATGCAAAAGATAAAAACACGTTAGTCCTGGCCTTCAAGGACCTTATCAGGGAAAACAACTTATTTGATAAATACAAATTGCATGCAAAATAAATACAAAATAATTGGGGAAGGGCACTAGTCGAGGGGGTGATCAGGAGGGGCCTCCTGGAGGAGGTGGCACTTGAACTGAGCTTTGAAGGAAGCTAAACATATTAAGAGGTGGAACTGAGGAGGAAGGGCATTCCAGGCACATGCTTGTGGTGGGAGGTAGAATTTTGTGTATCAGGAATAGGAAGTGGGCCAGTTTGGATGGAACGCAGAGTGAATGAAAGGGAGTCATCTGCATAAACCTTGCAAAGTACAGTGGAATACAATCCCAAAGGACTAATGAAGGAACATACTATCCTATTCCAGAGAAAGAACTGATATTGATTGAATATAGACTGAAGCAAGCTATTCTTCACTTTCTTTCATTTTTTCTTAATTTGAGTTTTCTTGTGAAAAATGGTGAATATGAAAATGTTTTACATAATTGCACATGTAAACCTCTATCTGATTGCTTACTGTTTCAGGGAGTGGGGAGTAGATGGAGTAAGGGATAGAATTTGTAACTCAAAACTTTAAATAAAAATATTTTTAAAAATTAAAAAAAAGAAAAGATAAGTACAGCTGGAGCTATCTGGTAAAAGGAGTTAAATGCTAAAAGGGAGGTTTTATTTTATCCTAGGGATAATAAGGAGCCTTGACCAGGGCAATGACCTGTGTTTTAAGAATTGGCACCTGTGTGGAGGATAGGTTTGACAAGGAGGAAACTTGTGAAAGAAACCCTAATTAGGAGTATATTGTGATAATTCATCTGCCTGGTGATAGAAGCCTGAACTAGGGTGGACCTATGAGTGGGGAAAAGGGGACAGATGAAAGAGATTATAGGTTGGATGTACCCTGTTGTGCTAATACGCCCACATCATGCTGTATGCACACATATATGAAAGATGAAGTGGAAGTAGCATTGGTTTTGCAAGTTATCTGTTAGGGAGAGGTGAAGGGGAATAAAGAGTTAAAGATAAATTGACCAACCTACTTATCAAGATGAGTATGCAAACCTCAATGCCTAGAAGAATGGTGGTATCCTAGATAGAAATAGGAATGCTGGGAAGAGAAGACTAGATATTGAGTTTCTGGTTTGAACATGTTGAGTTTGAGATCCTATAGGAAATCTAGTGGGAGATGTCTAAAATACAATTGTTAATACAGGACTGGAGGTCAGAGGAGAGATGAGGGCTGGATTTATATGTCTGGGAGTCATTTGCTTAGGGGTGATAATTGAATCCATGGGAGATGATGAGTTCACTGAGAGATTGTGGGGAGAGAAGAGGGTCAAGGACAGAGCCTTGGTAGGGTATACCCACATCAAGAGGATGACATGCATGGATGACAATATAGCAAAAATATATGAGGAGGAGCTACCAGAGAGAACAATGTCATGAAAGCCCAAAGAAATGGGAGTGTCATGGTGGTTAACAAGGGTAGATGCTGCAGAGAGATTAAGAAGGATAAGGATTGATATTTAGCCATTAGGAGATGGTTGGTAACTTTAGAGAGAGCAGTTTGAGTGGAGTGATGAGATTGGAAGTCAGATTGCAATGGGAATGAAAGAGGAAGCAGCAATAATGGAATAAATAGCTTTTTCTAGGATTTTGGCTGAAAGAGAAGAGGTCATATATAGGACAATAAGTTGAGGAGATGGTAACCAGAAGGTGCTTCCCTTCTCCCTAATCTTTTAAAGTTCTGTTCAAGTACCACCTCATTCCTGAAGCCTTCCTTATTTCCCTAGTAGGAAATGGAGTCTTTTTCCTTTGAACTCTCGTAACTCATACCTCTTTATATGCAACTTATCATACTCCAACGGTTATTTGTTCACTTGTCATATTCCTTAATAGATCATAATCTTGTCTAGGGTAGGGACCTGTTTTATTTATTTTGGAATTTCTCGTACCTGAATTGGACAACTCTCTCCAAATCTCTCATCTCTATCTGTTCAGTTCAATTCAGTACAATACAACAAACATTTCTTGTTCTTGTTCTTCTCTTCCCCCTCTTCCTCCTCTTCTTCCTCCTCCTCCTTCTTCTCCTTTAGAGTCTGACTCTTCACCTGTCCAGCATTCATCCAACCATTTCCAGACTGTATAAGGACTCTACCCCATACTATTCCAAGAAGATTTCATCCTCAAGGGAGAGAGGAAAGGGGGCAAGTATTTATTTAGTGTTTGCTATGTGCCAGATCCTGTGTTAAGTGCTTTACAAACATTATCTCATTTGATTCTCATAACCCTGGGAGGTAGTGCTATTAATATTTTCATTTTTACAGTCGAGGAAACTGAGGCAGACAGAGGTCAAGTGACTTGCCCAGGGTCATGAGACAGTAAAATGCTGAGGCAAGATTTAAACTCAGATCTTCCTGATCCCAGGCTCAACACCACCTAGTTGCCTCATAGGAAGCAACATAGAAGTGTGAGCTGATCCTCAGGAGCAATGCTGTCCTGGGATGCTACATGTGTCTTGAACTGAAGGACAATTTTTTGTCTTATCACCCTGAGAGTGAACAGGGCCAGTGACCATGCAGAAACACCAGTCCTGTTCTTACTTGAGGAAAATGGTAACTAGAAAGATCATTTCCTTATTTTAACTCAGATCTTACTTTCTCCATGAAACCTTCCCTAATGCTGGTAGTTATCTTTGGATTTCTCATAGCACTTTATGTGTTTCCCTTGTGTACATTTGTTGTCTATAACTTACCACAGTTGCATGTTTACCATACTAGATTGTAATCTTCCTGAGGGTGGGGACAGTGACTGAATTCATCTCTCTTTCCCTGGATCTTAGTACCTTCTAGGACCTTAGCAAATGTTGAGTTAAATGATTAAACAGCAGGTGTTTAACAAATATTTGATGTATTGAAATCAAATAAGGTACTGCATAAATGATAGCAAGAATCAATCAAGGGGCGGAGTCAAGATGGTGGAGTAGCAGCATGGACTTGCTAGTACTCTCCCCCTGAACCCAGCCAAATACCTGTAAAACAAATTCTAAACAAATTATGGAGCTGCAGAACCCACAGAATGATCAAGTGAAGCAAATCTCCAGCCCAAGACAGCCTGGAAGGTAACTGAGAAGTGTCTTTCGTGCAGCACTGGGAGCAGAGCACAGTCCAGTGTGGGCTGTGGACAAATTGGAAGGCTGCTGGAAAAAACCTCTGTGACTTGTGTGAGAGAGTAGCACCAGGAGCCTGCAGAGGAGGAGCTTGTGGAAGCCACCACAGAGGCAGTGGCAGCAACTATTTCTAGAACTCTAGGCCCACAGTTTGTGGAGTGATCGAGCAGTTGACAGTACACCACTCACCCCCACTGGAAACAGAGAACTACCTTGACAAAGAGCTCAAGAGTCAAGTAAATAGCTGGGTAAATGAGTAAAAACTGGAAAAAGAATCAGACAATAGAATCTTACTTTGGTGACAAGGAAGACCAAAGTATACAAACAGAAGACAACAAAGTCAAAACTCCTACTTCCAAAGCCTCCAAAAAATATTAATTGTTCTCAGGCCATGGAAGAGCTCAAAAAGAATTTTAAAAATCAAGCAAAAAATAGACTAACTCAAATGGAAAAGAAATCCAAAAAGCCAATGAGAAGAATTCCCTAAAAAGCATAATTGGCCAGATGGAAGAGGAGGTTCAAAAGCTCACAGAGGAAAAATAATTCCTTAAAGACTAGAATGGAGCAGTTGGAAGCTTTATGAAAGGTTTATGAAAAATCAAGAAATTTTAAAACAAAGCCAAAGGAATGAAAAAATAGCAGACAATGTGAAATGTCTCATTGGAAAAACAATTGACCTGGAAAATAGATCCAGGAGGCATAATTTAAAAATTATGGGACTATCTGAATGCCAAGATCAAAAAAAGAGCTTAGACATCATCTTTCAAGAAATTATCAAGAAAATGTGTCCTGATATTGTAGAACTAGAGGGGAAATAGATATTGAAAGAATTCATCGGTCGCCTCCTGAAAGAGATCCCAAAAGAAAAACTCCCAGAAATATTGTAGTTAAATTCCAGAGTTCCCAGGTCAAGGAGAGAATATTGCAGTCAGAAAGCAACAAGCAGTCAGAAAGCAGTCAGAAAGAAACAATTCAAATACTGTAGAAACACAATCAGGATAACACAAGAGTTAGCAACTTCTACATTAAGGGATTGAAGAGCTTGGAATATGATATTCTGGAGGTCAAAGGAACTAGGATTAAAACCAAATATCACCTACCCAGAAACACTGAGTATGATACTTTAGGGGGAAAAATGGATCTTCAATGAAATAGAAGATTTTCAAGTATTCTTGTTGAAGTGACTAGAGCTGAATAGAAAATTTGACTTTCAAACATAAGAATCAAGAGAAACATGAAAAGGTAAATAGGAAAGAGAAATCATAAGGGACTTAATAAAATTGAACTGTTTACATTTCTACATGGAAAGATCATATTTGTAACTCTTGAAACTTTTCTTAGTATTAGGGTAGTTGGAGGGATTATATACATATAGACAGAGGGCCTAGGGTGAATTGAATAGGTAGGGATGATATCTAAAAAAAATAATATTAAGGGGTGATAGAGGAATACATTGGGAGAAGGAGAAATAGAATGGGGTAAATGATCTCTCACATAAAAGAGGCAAGAAAAAGCTTTTTCAATGGAGGGGAAGAGGGAGGAGGTGAGAAGGCAAGAGTGAACCTTACTCTCATCACATTTGGCTTAAAGAGGGAATAACATGACACTCAATTTGGTATGAAAATCTACTTGCACAGAAAGTAGGGGGGAAGGGGATAAGCAGAGGTAGGGAGTTCAGGGGTGGGAGTGGCAGATAGATTATAGAAAGGAGGGCAAATGGGAGGAGGGGATAATTAGAAGTAAACACCTTTGAGAAGCGATAGGGTCAAAAGAGAGAATAGAATAAATAGGGGGTAGGATATGATGGAAGGAAATATAGTTAGTCTTTCACAATATAACTTATGGAAGTGTTTTGAATAACTATGTATATATAACCTATGTTGAATTGCTTGCCTTCTCAGTGGGGTGGATGGGGAGAGAGGAAGGGAAAGTAGTTGGAACCCAAAGTTCTTAAAAATGAATGTTAAAAATTGTTTTTACCTGCAACTAGGAAATAAGATAAACCAGCAATAGGGTATAGAAATCTATCTTGCCTTACAAGAAAACAGAGGGTATGGGGATAAGCGAAAGGAAGGGGGTGATAGAAGGGAAGGCAGATTGGGGGAAGTAGTGACCATAATGCAAGCTGTCTTGGGGTGGGCAGAGGGGAGAGATGGGGAGAAAATTTGGAACTCAAAATCTTGGGCAAGTATCTTTTGAAAACTAAAAATAAATAAATTCATTAAAAAAAAAGAATCAATTAAGCACTTATTGAGAAAGTAATTCAATACCCTCTGCTTGTCCAGGGAACTTGAGAGAGAAGAATGAAATTATCCCTTCCCTTAAGTAGCTTGTAATTTAGCCAGGGAAGACAATATGGTCATAAACAGAGATGGTAGGCAAGACAGGTACAAGGCGGTTTGGGAGAAAAGTCACTAATAGCTTTCTAACAACAGCCACAAAAAACCATCAAGCTAGATGGCAAAATGGATAGAGTATTAGACCTGGAGTTGGGAAGACCTGAGTTCAACTCTAGCCTTGAACACTTATAAATTGGGTGCCCCTGGACATTTCTGTTTTCCTCTTCTGTAAAATGGGGCCAATAGCAACATCTATCCCCAAGGGTTGTTGTGAAGGTCAAGTGAGATAGTAATTGTAAAAAGCTTATCACAGTTCCTGGCACGTAGTACATGCTGTATGTTGTTCAGTTGTTTTTCTATCATATCCAACACGTGGTGACCTGATTTGGGGTTTCCTTGGCAAAGATACTGGAATGATTTGCCGTTTTCTTCTCCAGCTCTTTTTACAGATGAGAAAACTGAGGCAAACAGAGTTAAGTGACTTGTCCAGGGTCACACATCTATTAAGTGTCTGAGGCCAGATGGACTCAGGAAGATGAGTGTTCCTGACTGCTCTATCTATTGCACCACCTAGCTGCCCCTGAAGTGCTATATAAACGTTAGCTATCTGGCGCATTAGCAGTTTTATGAAGCTATGAGTATTCTTGGTGGAATAATTAAGAGTCATGTGGAAGAGAAGAAACCACAGAGATTTGAACAAAGGCCTAGATAGGTTAAAACTTATTCCGTTCAAAATCCAAGGAATCTCTTGAGTGGATCAGACACTTTCCCTCGGGACAATGGGTGGTAAATGCTTTGACTCTTCCATTGCTTCTCCAAGAAATGTCTGCTTGGATGTGCGTTTTGCTTGTTCTGAAAAGGAAAACTGAAGATCTTGGATTTGTCAAATCCTGACTTCTTTGTTTGAAAAAAGATGACTCAAGAACAATGACTCGAACAATGAATAGACTTCCTTGCCTTACCTGTTAAAACCACTGCTCTTTTGACTGTTACATCTGTTTCAACAAGGCCCCGAGGGGTTTTTTCAAAATAAATTTCAAAGTTACCTTTGTGAAATTTTCGGTTAACAGTCTTACCCACAGCTTTGTCCTAATGGGCTCATTGTTTTATTAATTTTACTGAAACAAAAAGATGGGTTTTGCTTGACATTGGCAGTCTCCTCAGTCTTATTTCCAAGTGTTTTGAAAGGTCATTCTGGGCAACCCTAAGTGGCAATTGATCATTTGCTGCTGTAGGTAGGTTTTGGCACAATGTATGTTCATAGATATATTGATACATATAAATAATCTGTATTTTGAACTTGGTATGCTTATATGGATTGACCAGTCCCGCTCTAATGAAGAAAACCACTAGGGACTATCACAAAACCAGAGGAAATTTCACCACCATGCGGGATGTAACTTGCATTTGTGATAAGCATTTTAAATAAACCAATGAAATTAATGGAAAAAATATCATTAAGAGAAACCTGAAGACCTGGGATCCATGAGGTAAGAAAGACAAAAAAGAAAAACTGGTCACTTTATCCTGATCATCGTAAAGAATAGACAATCATCCTAACAGTTTTTATTGATGCTAAATATCTCTTTTGGATATCACAGGTTAATTTAGGGGTGGGGAACGTGCAGCCTTGAGGCCACATGTGGTCTTCTAGATCCTTGGGGGAGGCCTTTTGATTGAGTCCAAGTTTTACAGAACAAATCCTTTTATTAAGGGGATTTGTTCTGTGAAGTTTGGCTTCAGTCAAAAGGCTGCACCTGAGGACCTAGAGGGCCACATGTGGCCTTGAAGTCATAAGTTCCCCACCCCTGGGCTAACCCTTTTGCATCTGGGCATGCCTTTAGTGGAAATGAATGGTATTTACACATGGTGGGTAGAATTTAGGAGTTATGTGCAAGAGAGAGGATTGCAACAGAAGTTTTACAAAGGTAAAGTTTTCCAACTCTCCTTTTGGGGCTCTATCATTCCTTTTGACTTCTCAGTTTATTGGCAATTGCTTGCTAGCTGTCCAGCACCCCCTGTAGCATTTGGGCTTATCTCCTTTCAGGGGAGCGCTCAAAACAGCTGACAAGATCCCACTTTATCTAACCCTTGAGGTCTTCAGACAAAAGTTAAATTTTCAGTGCAGACCTTTACACCTCAGATATATGCAAATAAATCTGGGTTGGATTTGTTTTGCTGGTTGTTTCTAGACTTAAAAAAGTGGTAGGGAAAATGTTAATAGAGCAGATTAAACTTAAAAATGTGCTGCCACATTCCCCTCCTCTTCCTCTCTCCCCCTCCTCTCTCCCCCTCCCCACCATGGTTATAAATATTCCCCAGCACATCCCTACCTTTTCTTCAGCAAAATTTCCCTGATCCTGACTCCTGGAAGGGATGTCTCTTTTATCTGGTCTTTTGGTTGTTTTTTACTTCTCTTTCATACTAACTATTTCTAATTTATACCCTATTTATCTGTGATGTGTCATGTCACTTCTATTTGATTATAAGCTTCATGAGAGTAAGAAACTGTTATTTATCTCTGGATCTTCATATGTTTTCTCCGCATTGTTTTGCATGCTTTATGCCTTAGAGACCTCTAAGTAAAAGCATGTGCACAGTATACAGATTTTTAAAAAGGCTGTTTATCTTGTTACAACAGATAGAATATTGTACTTCCATTAGGAAAGAAGATACACTTCTTTGTCAGAAATATCATTGCAAGAGGCATAAATTACATGGGAGGTATTGGGATGTGTTCCAAGATGAAGATTCTCTTCCTAACGTTACCCTGGCAGAATACTCCTTTTCCTTCCTCAGAGAGAGGCACTCTCCTCCAGCTTCTCCTCCCTTCTTTCCAGTAGCCATATTCTGTGACTTACTAGACTTCTTGACCCAATTACATATCTCCAGGACCCTTGGTCTTGGTAGTGGTGGGATTTCAGACTTCTTTTCAGGTGAGTTCAAGAAGCGGTTGACACTAACTTAGCTGAGGCCTGCCTCACTCACTTTAAAATACACAAACACACACATGCATACACATACGCACATGTACCAGATACTAGAGATAGATATAGATAGATCTAAGTATAGATAGGTAGGTAGATAGATAACTGTTCTTTAAGAAAATTGGTTTCCTTCATAATTCATTTCATTTTAAACATTATTCTGAGAAGGGGTTAAGAGGCTTCACTAGACTGTCAAAGGGTTCCATGACACAAAAATAGCGTTAAGAATGCCTGACCTAGTAGAATGTCAACTTCTTGAGATCTGGGACTGTTTTTATTTCTGTTTCTGTGTCCCTAGCATATGCTAGGTGCTTAGTAGATACTTATAAAATTAAACTGTTAAATCTGATATACTACTACTTCCTCCTCTGATGCACCTACTGTTTTTACCCACTCAGCTCCATGGTGACTGGAATTTCCCACCATCCCCTCTCAGTCATACCTGCTTTGTTCATGGAGGTTTGATAAGGAGTCACTGTGGTGAATAGAAAGAACTGGTTGGCCCAGAGTCAAAAGAAGTTAATTTGCATTTTATTTTCTGATGTGAGCTATGTGACCTTGGGCAAATCACTTAACTTCTCTGAAGCTGATTTTCCTCATTTGTAAAACATGTTTAACAATACTTGCTTTATCTACCTCATAGGACTGATTTGTGAAAACACTTCATAAACCTTGAAATGCTATATAAATGATGTGAATTGTTATAATTAACTAGCTGACCTCCATAACAGAAACATCTATATGACGAAAGCTTCTCAAGCAACAACCTTACTTGCTAATTTCTTTTGAGTAATATTCAATACAACTAAATTCCCCTGCAATACAAAGGATTTGGAAATAGCCTAGAAGTTTGTTGCATAAAAATTTTCCATTTATTTAAATGCTTATACCCATGTAGTAATACAATGTTCTTCAAAAACAAAGGACGAACACACATGATGCACCTGGATGTTTACATATATGACACACTATAGAATATAATGCTAGAATGCATGCTACCTTAAGGTTTCAACTCAAGCCAAGATATGCGGTGCCTCCTTATAAAAAATTTAAGAGAATTAAATAACTTCAGGTTCGAAGCGAAAAAGAATAACAATTCATCATGATTACAAAGCAAGGCAGATTTTAGATCTTCTGAAGAAAAGGTAAAGTTATAATTATATTTTACATATTGTTACTATTTTATTTTTCCATCAATTTCTTTTGAATTAGTGAAAAATTCTTTTCTGGGCATGCAAATGCAAAACTGATACTTATAGGAGAGTAGGTCAAGGAGGAATGTTATGGTCTGTGAAATGGCAAGGATGATGAGTAAAACATTATGATGTTCAAGTGATATGCTTTAAAAAATATTAATCTGAACCTTAAAAGGGAGCTAAATAGAGAATGGGGAGGGAGGGAGAAAGAAGGGGAAGGGAAGAGGAGAGAGAGACAGAGAGAGAAGAAAGAGAAAGAAAGAGGACAGAGAAAGAGAGGGAGAATGGACATTTCTATATACATATAAGAATATAAAAAAGATTGGATATTGTATATGAAAATATAAATATTCATTTTATACACTTATTTTAAAAAGTTTTAATTTTACATATTATTTCCCATACTCTTTACCCTATCTGTGACTCTTTTTGAATTTTTTTCCATTCCATTCTATGAATTTTGAAAAATGATTCAATGACTTCTTCTCATCACTACTTTTAACCCCATTTTTTCTCTATCATCATTTTCTCCACTCAAAAGCCAAGAAGGAAAAAAAATCCTCTAGTAACAAATAAGCATATGTAATTAACAAATAAACACAAATAATGTGAATCCCCATAGTGGCCATGTCTGAAAATGTTAGTGTCTCTTTATGCACATTGGGTTCATCACCTCTGCCAGGAGATGGATAACATGATTTGTCATAGGGTCCTCTGAAGACATAGTTGGTCATTTTATTGATCGGTATTCTTATGACTTTAAAATTTTCTTTGCTTTACACTGTTGTTTTTGTAGAGATTGGTATCCTGGTTCTGCTTGATTCACTTTGCATCAGTCCATGATTGTCTGAAATGATTTTTAAAAATAATTTCCTATGGTCCAATGATACGCTATTACAGTCATACATCACAGTTTGCTTAACCATTTTTCAACTGTTGGGCATTCCCTTAGATTCAAGTTCTTTTCTCTTTGTTTTCCCCCTCTTCAGGATTAAGGAGTTTATTTTGTCTGAGACTATTCCTTCCTGAGCATTTTCCTCCATCCTGACCACCCACAGTCCCTATTCTTGGCTGCCTCCCTGTTGGGTTTTGATTTATTTCTACATCAAACGTGTGTGTGTGTGTGTGTGTGTGTGTGTGTGTGTGTGTGTGTGTGTTTGTGTGTGTTCTACCCATCTCTTCAGAGTGATGTTCATTTGATGCCCACTCCTCTTGGCCCTTTCTGTTTGCATTCTTCTCAGGCATCCAATGATGTAAAATATTTATTTCTTTCTCCTTTCTACACCAGTGTATTCCTTTTTTTTACCTTCACTTCTCTTTCCCCTCTTTAGACCTTCAGAAAAGAACAATCTACTTCCAGAACATGTTTTTTTTCCTTATTTAATGCTCTCAGTACCTTTTGAAGACATTAAGGTTCTCAAGGGAAACTTGTTTTATTTTTTACCCCCTGAGAATAAGACTATGTCATCATGCAGCTCTTTCCAAGTGCTCCAATACCTTTACCTTTCTAGGTTTCTCTTGACTCTTGTCTGCATTTCAAAAGTCCTAATCTGCTGTGGCCTTCTCATGAGAAACAAAGTAAACTATTCCATTAAAGGTCCGTTTTCTTCCCTAGAATATCATGCTTTTCTAAGTAAATTGTTCTTGTTTGTGAGCCTAGTTCTTTTGACTTTTGAATTATTGTATTCTAAGATTCTCTCTCATAAAAAGTAGAAACTCATCCTGACTGTGATTCCTTGGTACTTGAACTGCTTTCTGCATGTTTGAAGTATTTTTGTTTGTTTGTTTGTTTGAGATGGGAGTTCTGGGTTTTGGCTATGGAATTCCTAGAATTTTTCCTTTGGGGGTTTATTTTAGGAGGTGGGCAATGGATTCTTTTTTATCTTCATGTTGCATTGGGTTCTAATAGATTGGTGTAATTTTCACTTATGATTTCTTGAAATATATAGCTCAGTTTTTTCTTTTTTGTCTGAACCATGATTTTCAAGGAGCTTTAGTGATTCTTAAATTATATTTCCTTGTCCTGCTTTCCAGGTGAGTTGTTTTTGATACCAACTATCTTACATCTTCTATTTTGTTCGAATATTTCTTGCTATCTTGTGGAATTATTCATTTCTGTTTTGTCTTTTCTAGTTTCCAGGGAGTATGTTATTTGAGTGAAGTTTATTACTTTCTCTTCTAACCTATTTATTCTCCCAATTCTTTCCTCCAGAGGTATTATTTCATTTAAAAGAATTTCTTGGGTTTTTTTCTTCTAAGTATTGATATACTCCTTGGAAAATTCATTTTTCTCCCTTTGAGTCATTTATGAGTCATTTTGAGTCATTGTTATGAAGTGACTTGCTCCTTCTTTGTGGGCAGTCTCTAGATCTACAGTGATTAAGGATAGGTAAGAGATGAAACAAAGAATAGTCTTTTTTTACCTAGTCAAAGAAATCAATCTGGGAGGGGAAGAATCTCAGGGTTCCTGGTCAAAACAGAAATAATTGCTATTTACATTCACTCTGAGCCATTTACATCACTTTTGGAGGCCAAAACATTGGCCACTAAGTGGGACTTGGGCGGCCTATCAATGAGAGCCATAGCGTCCAGATTTATGACTTTCTCCTGGACCCAGATGGCTCTGGAAGAGAAAGTAAGTCTGATGACTTTGCATAGCCCTCCTTCACTTAAATCCAATTCACTTGGAAGCCATGGCATCTCCTTCCTGATGCAATGATCTTCTTCTAGGACCAAGCACAAACAACAATTGCAACAATAGATTGACAATTTTTTTTATACTGGTTGGTCTTTTCTTTGATCTGTTTTTCTCTTCAGCTTTAGTTTGGGATTGGGGCTTTCTGCCAAAGCCCGTCTCTACCCCTGCAGAGCCTTTGGGTAACGCAATTGGCCCCACTTGGTTTTCCCTTTGGTCCCCTGAGTATTTGTTTTGCTTAAAAGAACAAGATAACTCCTAATTAAGATTTAGTGATTGAAGTTTTCCCAAAATGAACTACAGTTATCCCTTCCACATTGCTACTTTTCCCATCATGGTTTTGGTATATTGTGGGTCAGCATAAGAAATTAAATGGGAATTTTTGGGGAGTTTTGTGGAAGCCACAGCAAGTGAAGGCCAGCAGATGAAACAGAAAAAGTTTAGAACCTTAGAAATTCATAAAATATATGTACAGTATTGTATGGCATCAACATATTTTATCTTTTAGTACTATAATAATTCAGACTTCTCTGGTCAAAGGGAGGGCCAAAAACTTTTATATGGATTTCCAGATCACAGAGGTGCCACACCCCTAACTCTGTGATGTGGAAGGGATAACTATAGTTGGTTAGGATCTCTCTTTAGCCTTTCCTGGGGGATGGGTTTTAGGGACTAGGGCTGACCCTAACATAAATTGGTTGTCTCAGATTCTTGGAAAGATGGACTTTTTTAGGGAGTAGGCATCTTTTGTGTTGACTATAAAAGTGAACTGATAGACCTGCTTATTCCTTTTGAGTTTGTTTTCAACTCTATGGACTTTCTTTTAGACTGTAGCAGGATGGGTTGGATTATTTCCATCTTCCTCCTTACTCCCCAGGGGCTGGTAATGACTGCCCAGGAACAGAAGCATATGTAAGCTGCATGTGCTTGGGGACAGAGCCAGAGAGATGGATTCCTGTTCAGCTTTTCCTTGATACATAAGAAAGGTCTTTTTCTGGACCTAGTGCTGGTAGCAGTTTGGTCAATGGTGGAACACCCTAGAGAAGCAAGCAGAAGTTACATATGCTCTTCCAAGTCCCCTGAGGGAAGTTCATGTACAATGCTATTCTTAAACTCCCATCTCCTATATAGAAGAAGGGTGGTTTCCTAGGCAGTATGATTCCAGAGAGCCTTCTAGCCACAGTGGAGACATTTCATGGGCAGTATCTGCTTTTGGTCTCGCTTCAAAATGAACTCCAACAGTTCAGAAATCTGACCCTCTAGACATATGAGATGAGTCACTGACCATGGTACCTTTTTCAAGAGAGAAGAGGATTGACCACATGGGCCTTGAAAGCAGAAAGGTCATAATGTAAAGGGTAGTTAAAGTATAGTAGGTAGTAAGGGTATAGAAAAGTAGTAAACTCATGACATAGAGAAATAAAAGATCTATATTTTGGTTTCAACTATTACCATGAATTATTTAGACAATGCTGGTTCAATGAGAAGAGATTACTTGTTGAGAAGTCTTAAAGTATAGTTGTCTCCTAAGGGTTGTCTAGCACTGTAAGCCTTTGGGATGAGGACCCTGTGGGAGGGAGGGATTTTATCAAAATAACAAGATGTTGCTTTGTAGTCAATCCCAAATTTAGTTCCCTTTGGAAGGGCACCAAATTGGCATTCAATTGGAAGGACTTTGGAAGTATGATGAAATGATAAAACTCTGGAGATGGAGAATTGTATTGACTGACTATGGACTATTGTGAGTTCTTTGCATCTTCCACATTTTCTACAAGTTTAAACAGAGACTATCCTGTCCTTAATATGCATTTGTTGCCCTGAGTACTTAATGAAAAATACAGCTGTGGAAATCTAAATATGAGTTGTAAGTAAACCATATCCAGTGATTCTTAGAGTAAATTCTGAGAAACGAAAGATTGTAGGATATTGTATTTTCCTGATTTTAGTATGAGTACATATGAACTCAGAGCCAGGGGGTCCTGAATAAATACAAATTTCTAGGACTTTGGAAAAAACTTACTTTCTTTTATTTCAAATAACTGATATTTCATCAGTGTAGCTACTCCTTGCACTGCTGCATTTGCAACCCCCTTCATATGATAGTAGACAGTTTAAAGAGTTCTTGTGACCATAAAATTCACCACCTGGTGGCCAGGTTTCTGGTGATAAAATTCTTTGAACATCACTAGGTCCTTGATCCATCAATGTCCCACTTTTCCAGCTTGGTAGGACCAATAGAGGTTATATTTTATAGTCTTTGAAAACCCATGGTTACCTCCATCCCATGATGAGACATTAGAGGACATGGATGGAAAACATTAAACAACTTAATTGGTTTGTCTTTAAATCTTATTTCTGTTACTGGAAAAAAGGGGAGAGGGGGCTGAACTGTGACTGTATCCTTATCTGAAGGTCTTAATTCCAGCATTTCAAACAGTCTGGCAGTTCCAGATGAGTGATTTGTTCTAGGTTGCTCTGAGGATGGTAGAGAAAGATGAATTCTGTGGCATGAACTTAGCAGTATGTCAAGGGTAGTATGAGAAGTCCAGGGTGTAACACTGCAAGGAATGCAACTAAAAATGTACCAAAGATTCTAGTGACCCCTTACTTCAAGCAAGTGAGATGTAAGACCCTCCACTCTTCTCTATTCTGCCTTACTTTGTCTTCATCCTAGTGTGTAAGCTCCTGAATGCAAAGACTGTATAGTTTTTGCCTTGTGTTCTCAGCAGTTGGTACCATGCCTTAGATATGGTAAGTATTCAATAAATATTTTCTGATTGATTTATTAAAATGAATGAGTGAGTGTGATTTTGCGGAGCAAAGCTAAAAGACTCACTTTCCCCAAATATCTCCTCTACCATCCACAGGGTCTGAAATCCACAATGTTCATTTCAGTAGTATTGAGTTTCTATGATATAACTACCCAGTGACTCTGTACCCCGATAAGCTTTCCTTTAGGGCTTGTAGCTCCAAGGATAGTTGTACTTGGCCAAGAAAGAATCACCCAGTGACCAAAATTCTGGTGATCCCTTTCCTCTTCTACCTCATCTTTCTTCCTCCTCCTCTTTCTCTACTCCTCCTCATTTCCCAATTTCCCTTTCTCTCCCCCTTTAACTGAGCTAATCCTTCAACTGAAACATGATTTGGCAGCAGGACCCTCCTAGAACCATTGCCTAGATCAAAATCCCTTAGTGTAAACTACTTTAGTTGATTATCTAGCAGGAACCCAAGGGATTAGATTGATTCAGCCTGGTGAAAAAGTCCTGAAGTTGGCTCTCTAAGTACAGATAATGCAATATGTTGGTGTGTGAACATGTATGAAGGAGAACAGGTAGCATGAGAACACAGAGGATCTCCCCTGAACCCATTACTGCCTGTTGACTATCTTCCAGGGCATGCTATCCAGGCTTATTTTTTCCTTTCTGTCTTTTTCCAATCTCTCCATCTGCTCATCAAGGGCTGCCCATGAGTATCCAGCAGGCTCCTTGGCTGTAGCTTCAGCATGTTCTGCTCTGGGATAGAAGGAACTTTGCACTTATTTTGATGGTTTTAAGGAGATGGACATCTCAGATAACAGGACTATATTTCACCTTCCCCCTCAGTCCATTTACAGACAACCCAGAATTCTTGTCTCTGCTTTCCCCTTCTGTGTGTGCATTTGTCTTTTGAGGGAACAAAAATTGGCACCCTTGCTTGCCATACCTCATTAAAACATGCTGGCTGCTGTCATTTGCAGGAGGCTGGTGTTTGAAATTGGGAGGAGGAAGCTTTATCAGGGTATACTACACACACACACACACACACACACACACACAAGCACAAACTGATTTTTTCCCTACTTCCCCAATGAAGTTGGCTTCAGCTGGGAAGGGGTGAAAATTTAGGATGACAGGTGGCTGTTATGGTTGTGAATTCTATTCTCCAATCCTCTCTCCCTGCTCCCTCTGGTCCTCCCTTTCTCATCTGTTCTACATCTCTCTGCTGCAGAATTTAGGGGAGAGGATCACAAATGGAGGCCTAATTACGATAATTCCTTTCAAGTTGTCTTCCTTCTCTAGGGGAAAGCAAGAGTTGTAGCCCTTGGGTTAGCTCTAGGCTAAAAACTTTTCCGGTTGGGGAAGAAGCAGTGGGGGAAGTGGTCCAGAAATTGCATCTCGCTTTGCACCTTTTCCTCTTCTTCCTCCTCATGCCAGGAGCTTGGCTGTTAATCTTGAATGAGCTATAATTGTGCATTTGGGAGTGTGTGTGCTGCTGTTCCTCTGAGTATATACAGACGTGTATTTTTGTGTATTTTTCAGTCCTGGCATTTCAGAAACATTCCACTTCAACAACAAAAGGGCTTGTTGTTGCTAGGAAGTTTCCAAAATATATCACTGATTGAGACAAGCTCAGCCAATGCCCTCTTGCTTTTACCAGTGTGAATCAGGATGACCTTTGCACTCTCTGCGAGAACATATTTAGAAGAACCGTGCACATGCTGGAAAGATAACACTTTGAATAGGGTATAGCCCTAGGAAACAGAGGTAGAGAGTATCCTCTGCTTCCCTCCCCTCCCATCCCCTTCTTTGGGGAACAGCGTGTGAAAATTCCACTTATAACATGAAATTATCTCTTTTTTGTTCCTTTTCGCTGTTGTTTTTCCGACGATCCTTAAAAAGAACCTGCATCTTGCGTCTTGAAGGGTGGTCATAGGCGAATCTGTGCCGAGTGTAGGAGCATACATTTTTGTTTTGTTTTGTTTGGCAGGAAGGCCAGCAGCTTAATCCTCAGGAGGAAGGAAGTAAAGACCTGATGGGTCTGGCTAGGGCAGAGATTATATTTAGCAGACAAAGGCCATCCTCTCTGGGAAGCTTGCCTTCAGTCCAGTGACAGAGTAAGAGGAGATAGAGTGAGGTAGAGGGCAGTGAGGCAGGCACAGCCAGCTCTTGGTGTCTCCTAGGGCTTTAGCCATGGAGTCTCTGAAACTGCTGCTTCTCAGAATCCAGCATTCATTTCTAGCTTCAACACACTGCCTGGTGGCATTTTTGATTCAGGACATTGAGAGAATAGTGCAATTGGAGATGGTGGTGGTATGTTTGTATAGGAGAGGCATGTGAGGAAAAGATAGGCTGAATCACAGGTTAGACCTGAAAGGACTCATCAGTTCAGCTTCTTCATATTGTAGATGAGGAAAGCAAGGCCCAGAGAATTGACACAACTTGTTCAAGGTCACACAGCTAGTACCTAGCCAAGGTGGGATTTGAATTCAGGTCCACTGACTGCCAAGTCCAGAATGCAGACTCCAGTAATCCTATTATTCCTTTTAGAATTTACATATACTGATCTATGTGGAAGTGAATTTTAGTCCATAGACATTCACAAACTCAGTTCTTTGCCCTAGCTAGATTATTTAAGTTTGATTGATGATCTATGCCTTAAAATCACACTTATATGCATATATATGTTTGTTACCCTGGTAACAAAGCAAAACAATTAATCCTGACCAGTGGACTGGGCAATCTCATCTAACCCAGTCTAGCAATCCCTGTAGAACATTCCAAATTCCTCATATTCTTACAAGCCCCACCCTCACCTTTGGCCAAAGGAAGGAAATGCAGTTCTTTCCTTTTTCACCAAGGCCAAGATTGGTTTGACTTCTTTTAGTTTTCTTTTGGTAGACTTTATTTTAGTTGTTGTATGTACTGCTCTTCTGGTTCTCCTTGTTTCACTCTGCATCAGTTCACATAGATCTTTCCATGTTTCTCTGAATTCCTCCTCATATTTCCTTTTTTTTTTACAGTACAAATAATATTTCTCTCTCTCTCTCCCCCTCCCCTCTTAAAATTCTCAAATTATAGAGCTGAAAGGGACCCCAGAGACTAATTCAATATCATTATTGTATATTGAAATTGATGGTTGTGGAGCCTAAATGACTTGGTCAAGGTCACATAGATAACCAAATACAGAAGTGTGAATGGAATCCAAGTGGGTCTTCTGACTCCAAGGCCAAAGCCATTTCTGCTGTATTATGGCCACCCACTTTGCCTTGAGTTTTATCCCCCCTTCCACAAACAAAGCCACTATCAATATTTTTGTGCATACAGGACCTTTCTGTTTTTGACTTCCCTGAGGTACCCTAGCAGTAGGATCTCTGGATCAGAGAACATAAACAATTGATTTCTTCATCTTTTATGCAACCTTACCTTCCATCCAGCTCTTTGCCTTATGATAAGGCCAGTGGTAAATTTGTCTTCTATTTCCCATTACTTCAGTTTTTATTTTAGTATAGCATGTTTCATTTGCAGTCACTAAAGCTTACTTAGAACTCTGGAAATTTAAAGAGTATGTGCCTTGTTGGACTTATGTAGGAGATAAGTATGGTTCTACTGTTAAACCATCCTGTTAGATATTGAGTGTGCTTATAGTATTTTTATTTTAGTTTTTATCTTAGCTTTCCGATGCTTTTGCTGATGCTGGGTTTTTCTCTCCGTGTCGCCAAGTCCCATCCAACGTTGTTCAATGCTGCTGCCAAACTCAAAGTCATCACAGTATTGACTTGACTGTTGGGACAGCACACCTGCTCTTTTGGGCAGGGGAAAAGGGCAGAAAGAGACAGTCCACAGTCCTTCTTACAACAGTCAGATAAAGAGCTTCTCTGTTGTTTGAATTTGTGTGAAACTTTTAAATTGTGCATGGTGGAGTGTCCTCAGCAACCATATCCTGTGCCCCAGGAGTCTGAATTTGAGGGACCAAACCTAACAATTAAAAAAAAAAGACAATGCAGCTAAATGAAAAGGAACTTTCCATTCTCTCAGACCACTTAAAGAAGCACTTACAGCCAGACAGGCATAGTGACTTTTAACGCTTTAAAGTCTCAGCTTTCAGTGGATACAAAGATTTGCTGGGGTTTTTTAAAAGTTCAATTAGCACTCTTTTCTCTTTACTGATAATTTTTTCTTTAAAAGTCATTCACCTACTGTCCATTGATAACAGATGCTCAGCCTGCTGGGCTCGAGAGTTCTCCTTTCTCTTCCCCTTTGCCCTTTCTTTCCCTTGAGTGAAAGCTGTGCGAAAACCAGAGCTTTTCTGTCCACACATTCAACTCTCAGGAAGAAAAATGCCAAATTGCCCTTCAAAATGTTATAAGAATTCGTCCGTGTGCCTGACCCCAAATCCTACTGTGAGAAGAAACATATGGAGAAAGAAAAAATGCCATTTTTGAAAGAAATCTTCTCCTTTCCCACAATAAGCTACAACTACAGTTCTTGAGAAACCTGCGTGGAGATGGATAGGTGAAATTAACATGGGGTCTAGGGGAGAAATTGGCTAGGGTGACTGAATGCCTGTCTTCTTTTCTAAAGGATGGCTTCCTTTTTAATAGTTAATTTGGTCTTGATAAAAGTTTTAGGGATAGTGAATAGACATTCCATCCCCAATCCTTTTAAGAATTAGGACAAGAAGAGAAAAAAAAATCACCTCTCCCTGATCTAAATTAACTCGAACTTGGAGGATAAACAATTTACTTTGGGAATTTTGGGGATAAAAGGTTTAATTTAAAAATATACATATATGTATATATGTACATATATGTGTGTATGTATGTAAATATGTTTCTATATACGAATGTATGTATATATGCACATATGTATATATACTCTTGAGTTGAATCAGGTCTGGAAAGATCAAGCATTCCACATTACTGAAACTTTTTAAAATAAAAGTTTTTCCTCTCTTCTTCCCTCCCAAGTTTCTTTCTGAAGCAGCAATGCATTGACCAATACCTTTTAATTTTATTGAATTATAAGTCTGGGGTCTAGATCTGTGAGAGCAGGTCTGCAGTCAGCCTCCTACCAACCTCAGCTAATGGATACAACACAACACCACCATTTTTTGACTCTGGTGGTGCTGACCAATATACAATTTTCATTAGTTGTTCCAGGCACTTTACTTAGAGTAAATTAGAAGACCTTCAGTGTCCCAACAATGGACTATTTGCTTCATAGCTTGAATTTGATAGACAGGAACAACCTTAGGACAAGAATACATTTTTAGAAAGATTCAACATATCAATCAACCAACAAGTCCTTATTAACTGTCTACTGTAGCACTTTTTGTGACTGCAGAAAACTAGAAACAACACGCTTGTCCAATCTGGTATACCAATTCAGCAAAAGAATATTGCCTTTTGAGTCAGTCAACAAACATTTATTATGTACCTATTATATGCCAGACACTGTCCTACATTCTGGAGATACCAAAAAAGACAAAAGACAGACCCTACTCTCAAGGAGCTTTTAGTTAAAGAGGGAGAGTGACAAGAAACAATGAATAAAAGAGATTTGACAAAATCTGGGAAGACATAAAAAGATATAGAGCAAAGTAAGAACCGGTAGGACAACATAGGCGATAACTACAAAAACAAAATAAAAACAATAGAAAGAGGTAATTGAACCCAAAGTTAATACAAATCACCAACATTCAATCCGGACATCAGATGGTTTTGGATACCCAGCATGAGAAGGATAGGTCCAGTTGTAACACTAGTTGGTTTTTCTGAATGTTTTCTTTGTTATAATGGAAAGTCAAGGGACTTGGGGGGTAGGATTGTGGAGGAAAAGATTATAAAATAGGGATTCTTAACCCTTTTTTGTATTATGTAGCACAGTCTGGTAAAACCTATATACTCTTCAGAAAAATATTCTTAAATGAATAAAATAAAGTACATATAGGATTACAAAAGAAATAAATTTTATAGAAATGCATTTTAAAAAAAAAGTCCATAGATCCTCTATTTAAAATCCTGGAGAGAAAAATGATTGTGATGTAAAAAACATGGAGTTAATTTTTTAAAAATATTAAGTAGGAATGCCCATCAATTCGGAAATGACTGAACCAATTGTGGTATATGATTGTGATGGAAAACTATTGTGCTATAAAAAAATGATGAGCTCAGTGATTTTAGAAATGCATGGAAAGAATTGCACGAAATATTGAAGAGTGAAATGAGTGGAATCAAGAGATCATATACAGTAGCAGCAATATTGTTTTAAGAACAACTTGGAACAAATAAGTTATTTTGAGTATTATACATACCCAAATTAAATATAAAGGACCTATGAAGACATTATCTGTGTTCAGAGAAAGAACTGATAAATAGAAGTATGTATAGAAAAATTTTACATCTATATACCTATTTGTGTCTAATCGTAGCCATCTCTTTGCGGGGGGAGGAAGAAATTTACATGATAGTTTTGTTGTATATTTGCAAGAAATAGCAAATTATGCATGGTAGATTTGAAATTTCATGTTCAATCCTATTTTTTTTATTGCAATGTGTTATGGAAATGCTTGTTTTGTTCTATAAGTTAAAATAAATAAGTTAAAAATAAAATGTAATAATGAAAAAAAATTTAAGTAAGACTTCTGAGACACTTGACACATATATGAGTTGGGTGATACTAGGATTTCAAGTAATAAGGTGTTCGTTTTAGTTCTTTGTTAAAATCTGAAAGCAAAAGTAATCTTCCTTCCTGTGCTCTGACTTGCATCACTCCTCTTTAAAAGACAAGGGAAAATCCAGCACAGGGAGGTGATGCTGACTTTTAGCCAGGCTGTCTAGAGGGTCTCTGTTGATCAAAAGCCACCGTGTGATATCTGTGTCATGATGGTCACAGGGAAAGGAACTTTCTTTTTCTGTTGGAGGAAGAAAGGGCAAATGTTTTGAGGCAATTAGCCAGTGAAAGTTATAGACTTCAAGGTCTTCATGGTAGGGGTTATGGTTTTTGTTTTATCTTTTGTAGGTTGTAAAGAGTTGCAAATAGCTGTGGATGGGCACAATCTGCAGATGAAGTGAAATCTGTGAAGCATACAATGTGATTTATAGGTACATGTCAACTTCTCCTCGTAGGACAATGCAACCAGTAATTCATCTCTCTCTCTCTCTCTCTCTCTCTCTCTCTCTCTCTCTCTCTCATTTTTTTAAACTTTGCTATATGTGCACGATATTCTTCCCCTTTAAAACAAGTCATTTTTTTGAATGGGCTAACCCAAGATGTGTAAGTAGGATAACTCTCCAAGATCCCAATCTGTTCAGATCAAAGGGCAGGGTTATTCCCTGATGTTTGTAAAGGAATTATTTAACAAGTAATCCTTGTCATTGTCAAGATTACACATGGGATGACATAATACTTGGGAAAAATAAGGAATAAGCCAATATTCCCACATGAGCTTCAAAGCTAAACATGCTTTCACATACAGATGCTTTTGATTTCTTGTTTGTGGCTTCCTAATTGGAACCGACACCTGAAATCTCCCTCCTTTCCCTCCTGCTAATTTTTTATTATAATTTTGCTGCCCTGCTCCCTCATTAGGAGCTTCTCTCCTTGCAAGGCCATCTCTCCTATGGAGCGTAGCAACCTTAGATGTCTTTCCACCCTATAAAGTTCCCACACTTTAAAGCAAGGTGTGGAAAGAAACTCATTTTTACCATGGGGTTTGGCAAGTACAAAACATTTGAACTCCTCCTGCTGTTTATACTTTCCAGGCCCACTAACTGCTGGAAATATTCCAAATCTGCACCCCATTGAAACCCTCAAATCCCAGCCCACTGCAAGTAGTCTGTGATTTTGTCACAAACTATTATGGGATTAACTAAGGGGAAAAAGAATAAGCTTAAGGAAAATTGTAACCTGTAGGACTAACACATTAGAATTAATTCAATGATGGAGCAATA
>CM053773.1:100481579-100588012 GCA_028658325.1 Potorous gilbertii | reverse complement strand
AAACAAAACCAAAAGAATGAAAAAATGGAAGACAATGTGAAATATCTCATTGGAAAAACAACTGACCTGGAAAATAGATCCAGGAGAGACAATTTAAAAATTATGGGACTACCTGAAAGCCATGACCAAAAAAGAGCCTAGACAGAATAAAGGGCCAGTGACTGGTGTAGAGAGACAGCACCTCCATTCTGTACCGAGATAAAGAGGAACTGGTCAAGGGCCTATGAGAGAATATATCATAAACACCACTTTTCCCCCCAAGATTCAACATTCTTCCACAACAAAGGGAGAGTCCACATTCTAGGGATAGTAGCCTCCGCAACACACTACCTTGAGACCTGTGACTTCAGGCCAGAATTTCTAGGAGCTGATCTTTTTTGATGGCTCTCTAGCCATGGTGATGGCTTTATTCTTTCAGAATGATGGCTGCAGTGGTTTGGGGGACTTTCAGGGCTTCAAACAAACGGGGGAGGGAAGAGTTACACAAAAGCTGCCAGTGGTCTGTTTGCCAGAAAGGAGGCTCAGTGGGGTTTAATGTGAAAGGGCAGGACGTCAAGCTTTTCGCTGTCATTTGTTAATAAAACAGAGAAGAGTCCCAGGCTGGACAAAGACTTGGGACTGTTGTCATTCTGGTTTTTGTTTGGTTTTGTTTTGCTGTGTTTTGTTTGTGGCTCTATTTGGACTTTTTTCATAAAGAATTTGATGGGGGGTGGACAAGCAAGTCATCAACTGGGAGGCCCAGAAGCAGTCAAGTCAGCTATTTAACTGGTGGTGCATTGCTTGGCAATTAAGAGTGCAGAGGTCAAGTCTTTCTGGGTATTCTATACAGTGCTGAGCTTGCTGTGGCCACCTCATGATTGTTAATTTATTCTTCTGAGGAGAAGATCTTAACCTATTTTTTTTCCAAAGGAGGTGTTTGCCTGGCATACTCACATCATCTCAAATCTCTTTACCTTATCATGATGCCTCCCACATAGCAGACTTGTCAGAAATGTTTGCTGGATTGAATGGGATTGTTTAATCTATTGCTGAGCTAGAAATCTCCTGTTACATGAGGTGCCCATTCTAAATAGACCCCAAAGCATGCCAGATCCTAGATATTATAAAATATCAAAGTAGTACATGTATTAAAAAAAATACCCAAGCCACCAAAATATTGTTTTCCTAGCCTCTTCTGCCATTGCTCTGATTTCTACATTGTTAGTTTTTGACATCAACTAACTAATTAACTCAAGTGTGATGTTTCTATGAATTAGTTCCATGAAAATAAATTCATGATTTTGTCAAATAACTAACTGTTTGGTATGTTGGCCAGGACTTGGGCTATTATTATAGCTTTTTCCAGGGCATCTTGTATCTTCTTTTTTTTTAAAATAAAATAGTTACAAGATCAAAGACTAAGAACTGCAAGGAACCATGGAGATGATCTAGTGCAGCCTCTTTAATTTACAGATGAGGAAACTGAGTCCCAAAGTCCCAAACTGCAGAAGTAACTAGATGTGGTAGAGTGCGGATTTGAACCCAGGTCCACTGATTCCAAATTCAGTTCCAAAACTCTACTCATTATTCCACATAGTACAATGTTATCCTGTAGATCAGTCTTCATTTGAGGCCTAATTGCTGGTATCAGCAAGACACACTTTCAACCATTCAGTCTTAAAAGAGGCTTATATTTAATTCTCTTGACCTGTGCAATCACCCTATGAGGTACTTATCATAAGTCTTATCTACATTTCATATACAGAAAAACTTAGGCTTAATGAAGTTAAATGACTTATCCAAGGTTGCATGACTAATTTTTAGCTTAAAGAGACTTCTTCCTGTTCAAATTTTCCTACAGTACTTTGCCTGGATCTCTCCTTTATTCCATCACAAACTCTACTTTGAATTACTACTCACCTATAGATCTCTTCCTAGTAGACTCTTAAGTTCCTTGAGGTCACAGATTGCCTTGTTTTTATTTTTATATCTCCATGCCCTAGTCATAGTAGGTGCTTTAAAAATGTTAGTTGACTTAAATGTGGCTAGATTAAAAAATAGTGGAGCAAAGACTCAAATTCATGTCACTTTTTTCCATCCAACTTCTTTCCTCTTAAGAAACATTTATCGAACATCTGCTATACTCATGGTACTGGTTAGTTTCTGAGTACTAAATGACCTTCCTATTTTTATTCTACTGCTTCTACTATCTATAGCAACAGTAGGAGGTAGGATTCATTTAAAACACATCCAAGTAAGTAAGTAAGTCCATAGAAAAGTAGAGTTATCTGGGGAGCTATGAATCTCTAGCAGCTGCAATGACCTGTGTCTGTTGGGGGTAAGGGAAGGACTGAGCCATAACTCATAATCACAGGACAAAGTAACCAAAGCATTGTTTCAGGATGATAAATTTAGAGGGTGACTGGAAGATTACAGGGTTCTGACAGAATTTTCAGTCCTGTAGAAGCAACCCAGCTTAGCACTTGGCAAAAATAATTAGTTAAAATAGGAAACCATCACTTGGCCAGTCCTTCCCACTCCCTGTCCCCCATCCCCCAAAAAACCTCTACTTCAATGAAGAATGAGCTTTATGTGTATATCCAAGAGTAAACATTAATTAATCAATCAATCAGCAAGGATTAATTATTTACTATGTGCCAGGCATTGTGCCAAGTACTGAGGATACAAAAAAAGGTCAAAAAATAGTACCTGCCCACAAGGGACTCACATTCTAATCAATCAATCAACAAAGATTAATTAAGCACCTACTATGTGCTGGGAACTGCTAAACACTAACAGGGGAGGTCAGGGTAAGGTGTCTGGTACCTAATCCAAGGAGAAAATTATAGGACATACTTTAGAAATAATAACTAACATTTATATAATGCTTTGGGCAGCTGGTGGTGCAGAGGATAGACTGGGAGGCCTAGAGTCAGGAAGACTCATCTTCTTCAGTTCAAATCTGGCTTCACAAAGAGGTCTGTATCACTTAACCCTGTTTGTCTCAGTTTCCTAATCTGCAAAATGAGTTAGAGAAGGAAATGGCAAACCACTCCAGTATCTTTGCCAAAAAAACTCCAAATGGTGTCACTAAGAGTCAGACATGACTGAAATGACTAAACAAAAGATGCATTGGCATTTGTAAAGTACTTTAGATGTGATCTCATTTGATGTTCACATCAAAGATAAGTAGTATTAATATCACCCCCATTTTACAAATGAGGAAACAAAACTGAGGACAGTTAAGTAACTTGCCCACGGTCACACAGCTAGTATGTATATGAAGAAGGATTTAAACTTAGGTCTTCTTGATTTCAAGTCTTCCTCTTAAACCATGATGCTTCCCAGTTTAGACCTGTGCTTCTCAAGCCTCAGGCCAGAGAAAATTAAACCCCTGTCTATAAAAGCTTTTATTCCTTAAAACATAAAAATATTAAAAAACAAATCTTTCCTCCTGTTCACTCCACCCTTTATTTCTGAGGCAGAAGAGGGTGGAGTGGTCTCTCCAGTACAAAATTAAGATATTCCATCAGTCCACAGCATAACTTGGTTTGGAAGACACAGTTAGACTATTTTAAACTCTGAAAATAAGCCAGCTCTGATGGCTTGCTTTCCTCAGTCCACATGCCAAAACTCAAGTGGTTTTAGGTTGCTCAGGGTCAGTATCTGTCTAGTAAGGGCTGGAATAAAGATGCCCCTATTTAAAAAAAATAAAGAAAAAAACTTTTTTTTAACAAAAAAAGAAAAATTTGCAGGGTTGACTGGCTTATTTTTAAATAATGAGTAAAGATCCTCAAAAAGTAAGTGTAAAGCTTCCTAAGTATTACCAATTTGGTAAACTATCTTAACCTTTTTTATGTAACATACTAATCATGCAAAGCTGACTTTTAAAAGTAGTTTCCACTATTAATTTTAATCTGGTGAAGACTTTATCCCAGGACAATACCCAATAATTCCTGAGTTGCAAACCCCTTGGCTGCATATCTTTCTATTTGGTTGGCTTGTTTTATATCTTAGCAAGTATAAATAGGCAAGGGGAGTACTAATTAAAATGCAATCATGCAGATAAATTGTACCATATTCCAAAAAAGGTGAAAGGAAAACCCTTTTGATTTCAAAATCCTTTATGATGTCTAAGGCACAAGCTCAGTATGAGGCTGAATAGAAAAAAACCTTTCATGACTGTTACATGTTTCATTTAGAGCAAAATTAATTTCAGTTCTTCTTTAGATGCATAGAAAATGTAGCAATTAATTAAGAGTGGCCCAGTAGGACTCCCAGTATGGAACAGGAGATGGAGGTCTTATTCACAAATCTCCTTGTTCAAAGTCACCTTGAATACTTCATTTCATCTTTGTGTGCTTTGGTTGTCCCATCTGTAAAGTGGTCCTGATTTTGAAACAATAGAGTATCCCCACCCCCCTTCCCAGTCCAGGGTTAACCACAACCCCTAGAAAGCTTCGTAACAAAATTCCCCTATATACCCACTGCACTGAGAAGTACAGTGAACAGCGCGCCTGACCTGGATTCAAAGATAGCCTCAGCCACTTATTAGCTATGTGACCCTGGGCAAGTCACTAGACCTCTGCCTCACTTTCCTCATCTATAAAATAAGAATAATTACAATACTTACCTCCCAGGGTTTTTGTGAAAATTAAATAATATTTATAAAGTAATACTTAATTACCTTATGTTAATTACTTAAATAAAATATTTAAAATAAATGTTTAATTAAATAATATTTATAAAGTGTTTCGCAAAACTTTTTATAAATTTTATAAATGTTGGCTAACTTTTCTGGCTAACTTTCCACAACTCCCATCCAGAATTTAAAAGGAACATGAGGACATATGGTGGTGTGATAGTGTGGAAATCGAATAAGGAATTAGTAGACCTTGGTTCTGTTTCCTCAGATAACTTGTGTGATTTGAGGCAAGTTATTAAGGAACCTTCTGGAAGGCTCAGAAGGAATCTTCACTGATATAAGAGGGTGATTAGACTAGAGATCCCTCGCCCAGTCTACTGCACACAGCAGTGATCCAGTTGTACAGATTCCCTGGCTAAAGATTCACTTGTTAGACCGGAAGGAATCTCAGGCTATAAAGGATTACCTTTGGAACTCAATCAACCTCAGCTGGGTTGGATTTAAAGTCCCTCCAGTTTGAGTGCCTGACTAGCCAGAATTCTTTTTCTCGCTCTCTAACTCTTCCTGTTTAGCTCTTCTCCAGTGATTTTCCCTCTCTCCATCAGCCTGTCCTTAATTTTCTGTACCCTGGGCACCCTGGCCATTATCTTTCTGTCTAGAACATCAGTTTTCTAAAAAGCCCTCCTAGCTCATCATAACTTAGCCTCCAGCCTCATCAAGCCACCTGGGTTCCATCTCAGCCCCTCCCCAGGCAGCAGGGCTGCTAAACCTCTTTCAGAGATTCACAATGCACATTTGCATATTAAAAGGAAAGCTTCCTCTTGCTTGGGAGAGTTCCGATTATCTTCCCTTACACCATTTATAATAGGATCCTGAAAGGGCTAAGTGTCAGAGGCTTAGGTTTTAGTCCCACCTCAGCTACTCACTAGTTGGAGATAAACCACCTAAACTCTCTGGGCCTCAGTTTCCTCATCTGTAAAAGACCGTAAGCCAACCCTCTCATTCAATGAATTCTTAAACCCTTCTACACAACCTTCCTTATCAGCCTCATCAAAAATGCCACATTTCCATTTTCATGCACAGCCTCAGTCCAAAGTTCTCCCACCCCTCCCTGCCCCCTTCCACTCCATCCGTAGTCAAGGTTTGGACTGAGAGGTATTTTTGCATCATAGTTGGCAGCGAAAAGAAACTTGTGAAACTTTCTGGGATTTTTGACTGAAAGGCGTCATAAAAACATTGGACTTTACTGCTGCTGGTTCAGCCGGGAATAAATATTAAAGTCCATCTACTTGCAAATTCATAGAATGCCTCTCTCACTGGACTCCCTAAGCGGATTCCACACTCCCACACCAACAAATATTTTTCCAGCCCGGTTTCCACAGCTGGCATCCGAAATTTGGTGTAACACAGAGCCACATTCTGAAAGAAACATTTAGAAAGCCAACATTCATGAGTTAGTTTTTAGCAGCTTACAAAAATCCAAAGCCCCCAAATCCTGAGTTTCATTGCCCTAAGGTATTTATCTAAAGAACCACAGGATTCTGGGACCATATCTGCACTGGGTTAAAACTGTGGTTATTTTTAGTAAGAGTAACAGTAATACTGACTGTGAGAGGGGTCTTGGTATTCTAGTACTTAGCCTTGAGCACAGTAGGCATCAATAATGCTTCTTGAGAAGGGCCATGATGCAACTGGGGTGGGGGAGAGGAAAGTGGCTTGGAGCCCCTATTTCTTTCAAACTATATTCAATTCAATTCAACAAGCATTTAGTAATCCCCTGCTATATGCCAATACTAAGTTATGAATTTTGAGTACTGACTCTTCATAACCCCATTTGCGGTTTTCTTGTTAAAGATACTGGAGTAGTTTGCCATTTCTTTCTCTAGCTCATTTTCAAGATGAAGAAACTGAGGCAAACAGGGTTAAGTGACTTGCCCAGGGTCACATAGCTAGTAAGTGTCTAAGGTTGAATCTGAACTCAGGGAGAAGAGTCTTCCTGACTCCAGGCCAAATATTCTGTCCATCTATGACAGTCTCTAATCCGCACAAGCTTTCAGTCTCTTAGGGAAGGATATCACCTAAGTGTCTTGGATAGAATATTAGCTCTTTGAGGACTAGAAACATCTCATTTTTTGAAATTTGTGTAATTAACACCTAACAAGAGCTTAGCACATAGTAGGTCTTCAATAAATACTTGAAGATTGATTGATTGATTACACAGATAATGTAATATAAGTTAGAGTCCTGGTGGCACAAAGACAGAAATTCAGACAAATTATTCTAAGAAATTTTGAGGAGGCAAAGAACTGTTTCCACTTGAAGGAAATCTGTCATATTGCCTTGGGTAACTCATTAAACTTTCGTCAGTCTTAGTTTCCCCATCTGTAAAATAAAGATAAGGATAGGATAATAGATTTTAAAGCTGGAAGAGAATTTAAAAAACCATCTAGATCAGAACCTTCATTTTACAGATGAAGAAACTATAGTCCAGAGAGTTGACTTAACTTATTCAAGGTCATATAGGTTATAAATGACAAAGCTGAGGTATGAATGTAAGTCCTCTGACTTCAAATTCCCATCCTTTTTATTGTTCAGCACCAGTTAACTACTTCACAGGGTTGTATGGACCAAATGAAATAAGTGTAAGACACTGTCAATTCAAATCAACAAACATTAATGAAGGGGCTGCTTTCAAATCACAAGCACTTGACTGATTTATTTAAGAATGTGAGGGAACACTGCCCAGAGGGCCTCTGAGCCTGGGTACAACATACTGCTGTCAATAATAATCTTTCTCAGCTCTCAGTGATGGGCTGGCTTCTCTTCATCACACAAAGTGCATCAGCCAGGGCTCAGTACGCTATCAAGCAACATATGATACTTGTTCACACTTCCATAGAAAAGTGACATTGCTGGAAGTGATTAGGGACCAGATTCAGGATCGTTTTCTTCTGTGCCATCAGTAAGAGGAAACTTGAGGTCTGACACCAGGTTACTCCACTTTTGACCTCTCCAGACCCTTTGCAAATGTGAGGTCCCCCTTCATACACAAAGAAAAGGCCAGTTTCCCATATTGAAGAGGACATACAAGGCTGTTCAATTCCTCTGGGTTTTTTGTCAGTCTGAGGGAAGGAGTTTGACATGAGCCATCCATATTCTTTGACCTGCCCCTCAGGTGATCAAGAGCATACATTTCAAAGACATAGACTTCAGGTTATTGTCTGGAGCCATGAAACAGAGATTCCCCACTGTCTGGAGCCATGTAAGTGTGGGGAGAATCAAAGACAGGACTCTGACCTTGCCAACTCTGTTGGCTCTAACCCACTGGATTCACCACCTTAAAATGAAGGAAAACAAGGGATTCAATATAAATAAAGTAAGCACTTCATAAGCAGGTTTGTGGTCTCGTGGTGAGGGTATGCATGTAAGTTTCTTTGCCATCTCTCAGCTAGTTCTATAAATTTTGATATGTCACTAAGTATTATTATTTCTTTTTCTTTGCAGGAGGTGAATAGAAGAAAGCTAGAGAGAGGGAACCGTTTTGGAATGTTGCACATAATGTAATATGTAGTCACTTTGCTGGATTTTGCTCAAATTTGTCTTTCTTACAAGGAAGGATTCAAGGGGGGAGAATATATTGGAAAATTATTTTGAAATAGAAAAGGAATAAAGTCATTAACTAGATGGGAGAAGGAATGACAATAGGTAA
Organism: Potorous gilbertii; assembly: GCA_028658325.1. NCBI lineage: Eukaryota > Metazoa > Chordata > Mammalia > Diprotodontia > Potoroidae > Potorous > Potorous gilbertii. The sequence goes on along the minus strand of CM053773.1, from coordinate 100,579,679 downwards.
GCTCTAGGTTCTTGATGATTCTTTACTGAGTTTCCGAAGGCTAACGAGTTCATTTTACATTTGAAATTTCTCGCCAGCTATACTGATGCCCTTTGTGAGGTGCGCAAGGACATCCGATTTTTCCATAGACTATAAAAGAGCCTCATGCAGAAGGGCTTCTTCTGAAGTCCAGGGAGATCCACGTAGCCTTTGATTGCTATATAAATGTTAGCTCTTGGCTGTTACTGTTATCATTAATTATTATAACATCCCCCTCATTCCCCCAACCTACTCCAGAACTGGCAGGAGTGGATACCCACTGGATAGCCAGAGAGGAGGCTACTCCTCCTTCTAGGTTTCTAGAAGTGACCTGATGGGTAACTGTGCTCCTAACCTAAGGTTAATTATTATTTTAAAAAATAAATTGTCCTCCATATATGAAAATGACATTACTCTTCAGAATAACACAGACATTTCTAGGCTATTCTCTTGTCATGAGCTCTGTTTTGTTAAGAGTTCTCCATGCCACCACACTGTTATTCTCCAGTCACCCTTATGTCATACCTCCTTGTTTTTATCCAAGAGGTTTGGAGACAGACTGGTTAATCCCTGAGGTCCTCAGAAGAAGGGTGATGAGGAACCTAAATGAACTGGGAAGGATACCAGAATTGACACAGTCAAGAGATTCCAGTCTCCTATAACTCCTTATCCTTATGAAAGGTCATGTTTGTGGAGCAACATGGAGACTAGCATCACTGGATCAAAGAACATTGGTGGCAGTAAGGTCTAAAAAGACTAAAAAGGTCATGAGATGGAGGGGCAGTAAAGATTAATAAATGGCTCTAAATGTCAGAGAGAATTTTATATTTGAGTACTAGAGAGCTACTAGAATTTAATGTGTGGCAGGGAGAAGTGGGAACATGATTGAACTTATGCTTTAGGAAATTCACTTTGGTAGCTGAATGGAAGATGGATTTAGAGTGGTGAGAGACTTGAGGCAGGCAGAACCACCAGTAAGCTATTGCAATAGCCTAGGTGAGAGTTGATGAGGATCTGTACCAGTATGGTGACAATATCAGAGGAGAAAGAAATATATTATTGAAAAAAATTACAGAAGTGAAATCAACAAGCCTTGGCAACAGACTGGATATGGGTAAGAAGGGGCAGGCAGGAGGAGCGCAGAGGGTAGATGAGAGATATTTAGAAGCCAAGGATGACATTTAGGGTGTGAGCATGGGGGACCAGGACAATAGTGGTGTCCTGGACAGTAATAGGGAAGTTAGAAGGTAGAACAGTTTTTTGAGGGAAAGATAACGAGTTCAAATGTGTTGAGTTTAAGATATCTATTGGACATCTTGTTTGAGATGCCTGAAAAGCTGTTAAAGGTCAGCAAGGAGGTTATGGCAAAGATAGATAGACTTGATAATTATTAACATAAAAATGGTAAACAAATCCATAGAGACCTATGAAATCACCCAGTGAAGTAATTTAGAGGGTGAAGGTCCAGGATGGAACTCTACGGGACATTAATGGTTAGAGAGTGTGATCTAAATGAAGGTCCAGCAAAGCAGATTGAAAAGGAGTGGTCTGATAGGCATGGATGAACCAGGGGATGAACCAGGAGAGAATGGTGTTCTAAAAACCTAAAAAGAAAAGGGTTATCAAGGAGAAGAGGGTGATCAATAGTGCCAAAGGCTGCAGAGAGGCAAGAAGAATGAAGACTGAGTGTTAATGAAGAGATCATTGGAAGACAACAGTTTCAATGAAATGTTGAGAAGGGAAGCCAGATTGTAAAGGGTAGAAACTGAGGGGAGAGAAAGTGGTGGCATCTATTGTAGATAACCTTCAGCCACAAAGGACAGAAGATATATAGAAGGTTCAAGTAAGGATTTTTTTGAGGACGGGGGAGACATGGACATGTTTGTAGGCAGTAGGGAATGAGACACTAGACAGGGAGGGACTGAAAATAAGTAATAGAGTAACGATGACAAAGGGAACAGTCTGTTGGTGGAGATGAGATGGGATGGAATGGGATCATTTGCGCAGGTAGAGAAGTTAGCCTTGGTAAGAGTAAGATTACTTCATTACATGAGAAAAGGTGAAGGAAGAGATAGTGGCAGAAGGTATCTAAATGATATGAGATGAAGAAGAGGTGAGAAGAGAGAGTTCATGACTAATGGCCTCATTTTGCAGACAAAGCAATAGAAGATTTGAGGAAGGATGAAAAAATCTGGAAAAGCTGCTGTGGAAAATGAGAAAATGAGTTGAGAAGGGAGATGTAGAAGGATTTAGTCCAGCAGTATTGAGGGCCCAGTGGAGATTAAATAAATAAATAAATCTGAAGTGGACCCATTCAGAATGGTTGCATGATTTCTCTGTCTTCATTCAGCAACATGTGTATAGGAGTGAAGGCAGCGGATGGTGGGAGTCATTCAAGCCTAGGGCTTGACAGGGCACAATCAGTAGTATGATACAGAGTCAAGGGACTCAAGAGAAACAAACCATGTAGAATTAAATTGGTTCACTAAGGGGTCAAGGTAGATAAAAGAGAAGAAAGTAGATAGAGCAAGGGAGATAGCCTGCAAAAGAACTGGGGGAATCAAGTATTTGGAGGTCATAGTGTAGATTAACAGCAGGGTTTGGTAAGGGAAACGAGGAGATTAGAAAACTAATAGAGTATGGTCAAATAAAAGGATTTCAGAATTCTCAAACATGAAGATGATACATTTATGGGTGGTGGCAAGATCTAGCATATGGTCATCTTTGTGTGTGACTGAGGAGAGTTGAGGAATGCTTTGTGGGAAATTAGTAAGTTGAAGAACTGGAAGGTTGGGATGTTTGAGGTAGTATATATAAGTATATATGTAGAGGTGAGTACCTTAAGGAACTGTGTTTAGAGTGCTTGAGGGAGAGTCAATACATATGTTGAAGTCTCCCAACATGACAATAGGATTTGGGAAGGAGAGAAAAATTGTGAGCCATGTACAGAACTCATCAAGGAAGGAAATAACCTGAAGGCCTATAGCTACCTGGATTTTGATTGGGTGGTAGATATGAATTTTGTGGATCTAAAGGAGGAGAGGTTATAAAGTATTGGAGTATTTGGAAAATAGCAAATAGTATTCCAGCTCCCCTACTTCAACAGTGAGCAAAGGGAAATGAGTGAAGTTTCAACCAGTCCTGGAAAGGGGGGACAGGAAGGCTATATCATCAGAGGGTAAACAAATTTCAATAATTGTTAGAAGATGAAAAGACTGGAAGAATAAAAGATTTAGGATGAAGGGAAATGTGTTACCTATGAAACAGGCATTCCAGAGGGCACAGTGGAAGAAGCTAGTGGTATGTAGTTGGGACTTTGGAGTGGTAGAGTTGAGGGGGTTGGGAATAAGGAATTGGGTGGTGGTGGATGGGAAATGGAGTTTGGATGATGATCTACATGGGTTCACAATTATTGAAATATATGGGATATGACCAGGTATGGAAAGTGGCACTCCTCTTCCAGGAGAAGGTTGGAGATCAGGAAGGAGACAAATAAAGTACAAGATAAAAGGCACATAGTGAGACGAGAGGCCCTGTTTTATTTCTCTCCCCCCTGAAAGGCTGGAAATTAGGGGAGGATGGCACAGCAAAAGATGGAACTCAAAGCAGCACAGTAGGAGGTCAAAGGGAAGGCTGGTCCCCTTTGCATGGGAGGCTTTCCTGAATCAGGCTGGCAGCAGACGGTAGAAGTTGCCTTGTGCTGACACACATACATTGCTGACCACTAGCAGCTTTTTCTCAGGAGACACATACAGCAGAAGATGGGAAGCATCTACTCAGAGGAAGGTCTCATTCCTCTCCTCATCTGAAGCTGGAGATCAAGCAGATATGGGAAGAAGTGGAGGTTATTAAAGGCACTGTGCTGGGTGCTGGGGATACAGATGTAAAAGGGAAAACCATGCCTCCCTTCAAAGAGCTTACATTCTAATATTGAACCCAGAGGGCTCGGGAGGAGAAAGTGAGGCTGGTGACTTTGCACAGCCTTTCTCACTTAAATCCAATTCATTTGCATGTCATGGCATCACCTCCAGGATGTCATGGTTCTCTTCGAGAATGAAGGACAATCAACAACAAGTTGAATGCTATACTTCAAGGTGCACACACAAGGCTTGAATCAGTTTTGGATTATTTGAGGATCTAGCCTCATTTTATATCATTTCAGTGGAATAATCCTTTCCTAACCCAGGCTTTTGGCATCCAATCACTTTTTTAAAAATTCAGTTACTATCTGTACATATTTTTAATTGTTTTTTTCTATTTGTAGAAATGGGCTAAACAGAGGCATAATAATACTGTAGCAGATAATATAAATAAGTTCAAGCATGCTTGTCATATTTCTTCAACTTCAGAAATATATAATGGCATAGTTTTCCACTCATTAATATAGATCTTGATTCTCTACGCCTTCATGGATAAGCCATCTTCAAGAGTTGCCACACTGGAAAAAGCTGACCAACTGATAGACAACATCCTGGTGGTAGCCTTCTCCCAGGTAACTGGGCCAGTCCTTGGACAACAGCAATACAGGCTACATGACAAAGTAGACTGATGTGGCCATCTGGGATACAGAGTCACTGTCATTCCACTAGGAGGCTCTTGATTAGGAGGTAAATAACTGACTAAAAGACTGTATTATGGTCAGAATTTGATCAAATATTAATTGAGGGAAATGATATTCATTTTGCAGGCTAGGTTTTAGACTTTACAAAATGTTCCCTCTTACAAATAGAACTATGGGATGTGTTACAAATGATTTTCTCCTGCAAGTAATTACTTTGCTTAAAACAAAATACTTCCCCCCCACCCCATTTCTTTTCTTTCCTCAATATGGATTCTTCGATCCATGTGGATGAAGGGCTTAGATGATCAGTTGCCTTTGCCAGAGTGACTGCATATGTTCAATAATATATCAGTAACATCAACCGACACCAAATAGGCACACATGACAATAAATCATTTTGGGAACTTCCTGAACCTCAGCCAAGTTGTAGACAATAAAAGATCCTGCTTGTAAAGGCAGCTATAAAAGTTAATTTCATACAGGTTCCCCAGCTCACATGCTACGGTTCAGTTCCAAACAGATGTGATCCTGGAACTGCAATGGAAAATGGCATGAAGTATTTTCTTTAACTTTCTGTATCTGGGGATCCCAATGCTTTGGTTTTGTGTAACCTTTTGTCATTAACACATTACCGTGGGTATGAAAAATGTATTCCTCAAGCATCCCTAATGGCTATGATTCTGTTGTTTCATGTCTGAAAATATTCTTCCACATTGGAAAGATTATCCATCAAGTGGGACATGCTGAGCCACGGAGAACCCTTACAGAGCAGAAATAATGAAGAAGATGGTAGGCATTTGAAGCCAGATTTTGAAAGTATAGCCTTCCATTTTTTTGCCAACAGATGTCCAGGCAAATAAAATGCAACAATCCCATTGTGCTCTCTTTAGGGGAAAGGAGGGAGCAAGGGAGCAAAATGGAAAGTGGGTGTAGGAGAAAGGAAGTAGCCAGTCTCCTAAGACATCAGCCCAACAAGAGTGATAGATTAAAACCACACTCTTCTAATTCACAAATTTCTGTACTAGTTTTCCCTTGATTATTAAGGCCCTCACTCATTCCCCTCTAACCCAACCTCCCACATCCACTCATCCCCACCCTATCATGAAGCTAAGACAGTATTGCTATTCATTTTCGGAAATAGTTGTTTTCCTTCTACATTGTATATAAACTTGTTTTTTAAAAAAAATCAGATCCTGTTTTGAGTTCACTAGAGGAGATGCTTAATTAAATGACCCTGGAATCCTTTTTTTAATACAAATAATCTCTCATTTATCTTTTTTTGGGGAAATTGGATTTTTATAGTGGAATGAAGAAAACATTCTTTCCCCAAAAGCAATGAAGAATTCATGGAGATCAGCATGGCTGGAACTAGGGGAAGTTGAGTTGTAATTAATGCAGATAGGTTAAATGCAGGATCTTTAACATGCTAACCATGTACCTGGTAAAGTGAGGTATCAGCAATTAATCAACAAGCATTTATTAAGTGACTACCATGTGCTAGTTTGGGGATTGTGGTGCTTTCTAATAGGAGGCAAGGCTGTCTGGGCCTCTCTGGTGACCCCCTCTGTGATGCCAAAGAATATAATCAGGAAGACAAAGGGGAATGCTGAAGATAAATTGTGGCTTCACAAAGGAAAGAGAACTGAGGATGAGCTGTGAGAAGTGTCCAGAGTTCTCCCCACAACAGTCTATTTCGGGAATAAGAACAAGAGGCATGCTCAGCAGTGGCAGGGATACCAACCAGCTCAGAGGGTCACAAGTAGATTCAGCAATGTGACCTGTAATTAGAGAGGGTGCACCAAATAAAGCCTACTTCTTCAGAGTCATGGGGAGCTAAGAAAAAGGAGTTTCTGAAAGCAGAAAATTACCAAAACTCTTAATGTCTGAAAGTCAAAACTCAGACAATTTATCTTTAATACTCTTAGAAGGTAAAACCTAGTACCCAGGCTACCCTGGGCAAGTCACCTCATCTCTCTAGGCCTCAGGCTCTTCATATGTAAAATGATGGGATTGGATAAGATGGTCTCTAAGGTACCCTCAGGTCAAGGTCTATGATCTTAGAATACAATCCTAGATTTAGAGATGGAAGGTACAACAATCTAGTCCAACCACTATATTTTGCAGATGAAGAACTGGGGCACAGAAAAGTTTAGTGACTTACTTAGTCACAGAAGATGTAATTGACAATGTCAGGATGGGAAGTCCAGGTCATAAGATAGTAGATTTAGAAGTGGAAGGTACCTTAGAGATTATCTTGTTCATATGCCTCATTTTACAAATGGGGTAAGTAGACTTGGAGATGTCTAATGACTTGGTGAACATTCTCCAGGTGATTAGTAGCAGAGCAGGATTTGAATTTAGGTCCTTTGATCCCAAATCCAGGGCTTTCCATTACAACATCTTTCCTCTTGGATGTGAATGCACCCCAAAAATCTCTGAGAGCCTTCACCTGCTGGTTCAGTACAACCACAATATTTGTGTCAGACCCTTCAAATCTTCTACTAAAGACCTAATGGAAAAGCCACACTAGATAGAACCTGATCTTAAAGCTGTCTCTTTTCATTTCTTGGTCCACACTGATATGCGATGTGAGAGGACACTAGCGTGACCAAGCTACAACCTTAACTAAGAGGCGTTTGTGAATATTTTACCATAAATACCCAGAGTATGGAGGTTCAAAGAAAACACCCTGACACTCTTGTCATGGCCTTCTCAGCAATTCTTGCTGCCCCCCAGTATTTATTCAGCCTTCTCATGGCAAATGAAACACAGGTCACTATAGCAACTGATTCACCAAGTCTACCCTCACTCATCCTCCATCTTTTGGCATACATGAATAATCTGCCTACTTTCTGGGTCCCATAAACACCCCTGTGGAATTTTCAATCCCTCCTTCCCCAACCTGGTCAATCTGGTAGAAGGAATCTCTCTATGGTATTAGCAGCACTCCCTGGTCACTATTCCTATGTATGTTGGCTCCCTCTATTAGAAGGTAAGATCCTTGAAGGCAGAAGTTATCTTGTTTTTGTATTTATATTGCCAGTGCTTAGCACAATCCTTGACAGATGGTTAACCCTTAGTAAGTGATTTTTCATTCATTCATTCTCATCCTTCTCCCTGAAATACTGAAATGAGCATTCTACCTTTTTTCCCTCTACCCATCACCCAATTTGAAGTACATGAAGAGGAGATCACCAGTTAGATAACATTCAGCAAAATGGTTTTGGGAGAAAAATAGTCAGTGGTCATCCTTTGTTCCAAAACAGGTCTGGATATTCCTTTCCTGAAGTGAACAATAAGCATGTCTTCCTGATGCTACATGACCACAGTTTATTTCTAACTGATTAGAATATCAGTTCATCAGGGATCAAGGACATGGTCAGTTAATCTAGAAATTTCTATCCCTACAGATTGACATCTCTCCATGACTTGGTAGATACTCACTGGAGATGTGGCCCCAAAACAGCATCATGAACTTCATGACAAACCTCAACTTAGCAAAACTGGCCTTCCAGTGACAATTACATAATCCATCAATGGGCCAAGACTCCAAGCTATTTTAGCTTGGTAGGATCTATGTTTCCTTTACATGGCCTTTGAGAACTAGAGTCACCTCTACAACGCAATGAAGCATCACAAAAGAATTAACATTGTTATGTAGATTTTTTTTTAAAAAATCCTTGCAAGCCTATTACTCAGGATGTAAGCTAAATATTTGGGAAAATGCTATGCAGTACAGAAGTTAGCAGATCTCTAAAGTGCACCTAGGGATTAGATTTCTCACCTGGCAGGATATAGCTTATTAGTTGATAGTGCCATGTGACTTCCTAGAAGGTACAAGCTGCAAGATGGTCTTCTTTGTATAATCCAGTAGTAGAAATAAATATCCTTTGGCCCAGGGAGAAATTTATTCAGCTGGCAGGATCTGAACCAACACTCTATTTATAAAGTGCCTGAATCTGAGGACTTTGAAATGCTTTTGCAGCCTCTCCCACAATGACCCGTTGAGACTGGGAAAAATCCAGTCTTATGCTTCTTATATTACAGGGGAAAGCTCTAGCCTTGAGAAAAGGTAGGCAGTTTGCTCAAGGTCACCCAGCAGAATCAGTGGCTGAGCCAGAACCAAAGCCAAAGCTTTCACCTCACTGGGACTGAAGCACTTTGCCAGGCACCAAGTAATGGCTCTGTGAGCCAGCCCAAAGAAAGGACCTTTTGTGCTGGATGTGAATTTTCTCTGGTGTTAGAATTATTATAGGCTTTCAGTGTGCAGCATTAAAATACCAGTTAGCTATTCCAAGGCAGGTTTAATAGAACCTAAATCCATTTAAAATCTTTGCCATCTAAATATGGGAATTTTGACTGTGGCCTCTCATAGATGGGGGGGAGGGGAAGAGGGGAGTAAACCATTGGATACAGGTGCTACTATCACAGTATTCTCCCCATCTTTGTGATCCCTGGACAGAGAGAGTTCTATGGTCTAAATCTACCCATCACCAAAAACTAACTATGGAATGTGTTTTGAGTCTCTGAATGCCCAATTCAGGAACAGATGACTTAGAATAATTAAAAGAGAAAATGTTTTGAGAGTCCTAAGGGACTATATGCTGCATGTTGTAGTACCAAATAGAAGATCCTTAATGTATCAGTCCAAATCACTTTGAAATTCAGATTATTTAACTAATTGATACTCTACCAATAACTCCATAATTCTAAAATTGGGAAATTGCACCATAAAAATTATTAAATGAATAATGAGAATTTGGAGAAACATATTCCGCCTTGGTACTGCACACTTTTAACCTTCAATTCTTTTCAATTCTCTTAATCCTTAGGAACTATACAAAAAAGAAAAGCAGTTTGGTGTAGCGGAAAGAACATTGGTTTTAGATTCAGAAGGAACCTAGGTTCAAATTCAGACTATCTGTGTGATGTTGGGCAAATTGTTTTATAACTCTAGGCCTCAGTTTTCCAATCTGTCTATAGACAACTCTCTCAGTCTGGGAAACCCAATATGTAATCCTAGGAAGCATAGGCCGGATAATGTTTAACTATATAAATGAATCTGTGCCCAGTTTTCCTTTACAAAGTATAAAAAATGTTGTTTTTATTGAATTAGAAAGAACAATTGCCTAAGGCAAAAACTGGCCATGTAGTTATGGTCCTTAAAAGAATCTAACAGTTTGAGAAGTGTAAGGTTAAGAGAGTTTGAGATTCAATTGAGATTAATTCAACTAGGAACAAAGCTATGCTCTCTAGTCAAATGTGAACAGAGATAAACAGTCTCAAGCAAGACCACTGGCATTAGAGAAGAGAGCCAATTGTGACTTCAAGGGAACTCTAGCTCTGGCAACCTTTAGTTGAGTTTCAGAAAAGAGCACATGCTGGGACTCCAGCTGAACAATCCCCCCAGCAGAAAAACTTCACCCAATGGGGAGCAACATGAAGACTCCAGTAAGAGAAAAGTATTTTGAGGCCCTATAGTACTGAACTAGTGTGATGCCTTGGTCACATGTATTACCTACATTTGTATGCATTGTAACCTTAAGAGTATCCCACTCTCCTGATGGATATCATGTGCATTTGTGGGAAACACGTCATTAATTTATGGGGAAGAATGTTTGGAAGCTGCCATTCCAACTGTTCATAGCAAAGGCCTTTGCTTTGACTTGACCTGCATCTACTGGTTAATTTCTAAGGGGAATCTCGCCACCAAAGGCTTGTGAGCTATATTTTGAGTGGCACAGACTCACAGGGTACCCTAGGACCTAGGAGCAAGTAGCAACTGCCCTGTAGGACCTACTCCTGAAGTGTTAACACAAATTGAGAGCAACACTCCAGTACTACTCAAAAATTGAAATAAGATTAGATCATCAATTCAGCCCTGAGGTCTATGATCCTATACAATGTATCCTATAGTATGGTTTCCCCAACAATGAAACTGAAATTATTTGAATGTCAGGTAGAAGTCCCACTATTCATCTAATACACCCTTATTGGTTGGAGAGATTTCTCTCTGTAGTCGAGATTTCACTTTAACTTCTGTTTTAGGCTTTGATCAGAACTTCAAGCATTAGGGTTACCCTAGACAGTGGCAGCGAGAGGGCACAGAGGATACAGTGCCAGGTCTGGAGTCAGAGAGACTCATCTTCCTGAGTTCAAATCTGTCCTCAGACACTTACTAGCTACATGACCCTGGACAAGTCCTTTAACACTATTTGCCACAGTTTTCTCATCTGTAAAATGAGCTAGAGAAGGAAATGGCAAACCACTTCAGTATCTTTACCAAGAAAATCCTAAATCAGGTCACAAAGATTCAGACATGTATGAAAGCTACTGAACAACAGACAATGGCAGTATCAGTCCCTAGCACTAGAACCAATCAGAAGAGAGTAGATTCAGCAGCAAACTGCTTCTGTCCCTCAGCTTCCCAACAGCCATCAGGCAAAAACTGTCTGAGGTTGCCCAATCATGGGCATCACAAGAAGAGGCCAGAGAGAGCCTCTTCTTGTTGAGCAGGAACAGAGCCAAAGAAGTTTGGCCAGTAGGATCAATTGGATAGTTGTGCTTCTAATTTTAAGACTCCCTGCAGGAAAGTAGGGGTGTAGCTAGGGGTGATTTGGCTGAAAAGCGTCCACTTTTGAAAGTCCATTGAGTGTTATTTACTTGGGAGATTTTTCTTTCCTCTTCCTTAAGAAACCCCCTTAAAAATTCCTCTAAGCATTTCAAGGAGCCCTGTTGGTAAACAAGAACATATTCCACTGGGAGAGAATCACTTCATAATGGAAAGAAATCTCTCATCCCCCAGTGTGTCTAACATCATCCAGGTTTCTTCATTTTGCCTCCCCAGCCCCAACAGAGCTTGGACTGAAGCCTTTTGGGAGCAGACAATGTCTTCCAGCTTTCCTGGGAATCAGCAGCTTTTCTTTCTCACCCTCCAGCCTGCAACAGAGGGCTCTCTTCTCTTGGCCCAGCTCTCCCCCCTTGGACTCCTCTATTGCTTCCACAAGTGAGTTTATGGGCCAGTCCCAGAAAACCAATCCTGCTTCCTTTATATTCCATATGTTTTCAAGCTGATATCCTCAACATTCATCAGGAAGGTTCTGTTTCCAATTTACAACTGTCTCCTCACCAACCTTAGCAGCCTCCCTACACAGCTTTATAAGACTTCCCAGGATCACTTTCTCCAACTCCCCAACCACCTGTTGCTTGCCTTGGGATTATACATCTCCTCTACCCATTTTTATTCTCTCTTGGGTCAAGGACTGAATTAACTAACTTTTTTCTCAGAGAAATGTCCACCTTGTCCAATAGAGCAGTTAGCTTGCCCTCAGCTGCAATTGTTTTTTGTCATAGCTGAACGTTTCCTTTCTACACCTCCCCCATGAATGCTTATGGCCCTTCAACATTTTCTGTATTCATGCCTTTGGTGACTCACTTCACCTGCTTCCCAGGATATTTTTTTTTTCTTTTTCTTCCTCAGGAAGTATCTTTTCTGTGCTATGTAATGATGGCTCTGCATTGCTAACATCCAGCTGCTTGCTAGGATTCTCCCTCTTTGGTTCGCTCAGCTAGGAGAAGTTAGCTTCTTGGAGCAAATGAAATCATTCAGGTTCCTTATCTGAGAGGAGAATGGAGAGGGGATAAATCCATTCACATTCTTATGGCAGGCATTTGGAACCACAGAGATTATAATGGCAACTACCTGGGCAACATTGACATAACTGAACATTTCCTAAAGCCAACTGCATCGGAAGTTCACACACCAACTGCCAAGTCAAATCCCCACACCCCCTACATACGCATACACACACACACACACACACACACACACACACACACACACACACACACATGTACACACATGGTCCAGAAAGGTAACCTTCTAAAACTGAAACATCAAGTTATAAAATGGAAGACAATAGTCAGCTACATAAGGAGCTCATCCTAAGAAACAGTTTATCAAAGCAAGCACTGAAGTGTCTCAGCTCTTACCAACCTAAATATGACTAATATGAGATGATCCATAATTGTAGGAATTAGTATATGTCACTAACAATTGTGTGGTACCCTAAGTTAATTGCAGATTTGTAGACTCTGTTTAAATTCATCATCTATTCAAAACCATGCCTTATGAGCCACCATTTTTCTTTGACTCTCCTCCACCTACCCAGAATTCAGAACATGAGATTCCAATATAGCAAAAGGTTCTAAAAGTAAAATTTAAAATATCATGAAAGGGATAGAGATAATGAAAATGATAAAGAGGGGGTTAGGTATAAGGAATGGTGTTTACATAAGGCTTTCAAGTTTTCAAATCATGCTACACACATTGCCTCATTTGATTCATAAGAATACCTTGAGGAAGATGCTTCTATTTTCCACATTTTGTAGATGAGAAAATGAGTCTCAAAGGTAACATAAATTTCCCAGGGTCATACAACTAGTAAATGTCCAAAGTGGCTTTCAAAGATGTGTCTTCCTGATTGTAAATCCTGAGCTACATCCACTATATCCTTCTTCCTCTCATGATAAACAAGGGTTAAATCAAGAAAGAATTCCTGATCCACATTCCCCAAGCTGGATTCTAACCCTTATGTGATTTCTGAGAGCATGAGACAACTATTTATTAAACACTGTCTCCCCAACCCAGCAGGAGGGGGAGCACATCAGTTTTACTCATACACTGGACTATTGAAAAGATTAACCTTTGCAAGCAATTCCTTTGGGTTATTTTCCTTTTTTCACTCAGTCTAACCCATTTGAGAATGTTTTTCTTCTACTCTTGGCCACCTCTCCATCCCACTGGCAGTTGCTTCCCCAGTCTCATTTTTCTGTTATCATTTATTCATAACAAGGTGTTATACCAGCATCCATAAACTGCTTCCCTTACCCTTCCCTTTCAGTCTTTCATAATTGTAAGTCTTGAGGTCTCAGTTGACTAGAAAATTCTGCTTCTTGACATTCAAGCCTCAATTTCTTTGGAAGAAGACCTGCTGAAGCATTGGAGAAAATTTGTTGCTTCCTTTTGAAAGTGGTGGGAGGGATGGTGGTGGAAGTCTTACCTGTTGGTAGGTAACTTTCAATGAACTCTGAGTCCCCAATCTACATCATTAAAATTTATTTATTTAATAAAGAAATACTTCTTTTCCCATAAGCAAATGCTCCCCTCCAGATAGAGATGAGAGAGAGAGAGAGATTTCGATACTTGGGGTTAAATAAACCCCAAAGTTACTGGTTATGCAATTTATTAATATAATAATAATAAGATATTATTAATAATATCTTATAATAAAAGACATAAATAAAATTGCCATTTCAACTGTGAGAAAGATCACAACCAGAGTCACTTCTAGTCATTACATCTACTTCTGACGTTTCCTTATGTCTAGAACACAACCCTACCATTTAGCTTTTAACCGCTAAAACCTTTCAGGAATTCTCTTTATAATGCACCAACTCATGTGCTTTCCCCCTGTCTCCACAGAATGATAAAATAGTTCTAGTTCTACAAGTAGAACATAGCATTGCATCCAGACATAGACACACCCCTACTTTTCATAAACTACACTGCAGAATCTATTCCCCAATCCCATATAGGTGGTCTGGAGATACCCCTTATTTCTGAACATGTAAGTGTGGTGACTCTCACAAATCTTCTATAATGAACATGGAAAGAAGAGGACCAAGTAACAATAATTTATTAGTATATTTCAGCACTGTCTGGGGAAATGGGTGCCCTATTTCAAATAATTGATGCTGGTTGTCTTTGCCAAAACCCAGGAGTAAGATAGGGATGGGGAATGATTTCATTGGTATAGGAAACTCCTGAATGAGCAAATTTCCTGTATGAATGCAAGTTGGCATCTTTTCTTCAACTTACAGTGGGGTATATGGGACATTCAAGGAGGACTAGCATCTCCAGTGGAAGGATTTGCCAAGGTCTTCCTTTTCAGGCCTGCTCATCTAACCTGCCACCCAACTCTTACCTGTACCTTCAAGAAGGTATAGCACATGCATTGGTCACACCCTGGCCAAACTGTCTCACTAGACAGGCTAAATAAGGTTGTGGGTAACCAACAGGACTCAAACCTGTCAGTGAACTAGAGAAATGTACATTCCAAGGATGTGAAGATTTCCCTCAGTATAATGGGCAGATAAGAACAATTTGTTCCAATGGCCATGAAATGGTTGAAGCAGGTATTGTGGAGTGTTCAGTGCTTGATCAGACATTGAAGACACCAACATCATCCACAATGTCCTGGGCCATCTAGACTTCTGTTTTGCCACTGGACTTCCATGACTGTGTAAGAGAGAGTGAGGCTGATGACTTTGTACAACTCTGCTTCACTTAAATCCAGTTCACTAGTGCAAGTCAAGACATCTTGGTCCTCTTCTAAAATAAAAGCTGAACAACAACTTATAGATTCAAAAACAATTGTTACCACAGAGATAACAGTCTTGGGAATTTCTTTCCAAAATTACTGACAATTTCTTAATTGTCAACTTTTATGATCCTTTCTCACTTCTCATCCTTCTTGACCTCTCTATAGCTTTTGACAGTGTCCATCACCTTCTCCTGGATATGCTTGCTTCTCTAGGTTATTATGACACCAGTCTCTCCTGGTCTTCCTTCTACCTGTTTGACTGCTCCTTCTTGGTCTCCTTTACTGAATTTCCATCCAGGTCGTGGTCACTACCTACTGGTGTCCCCTAAGTCTCTCTCTTGGTTTCTCTGCTCTTTATTCTCTCTGTTGTCTTACCTGTTGATTGTATCAGCTCACATGAGGTCAATTATCATGTAGATATAGATATCTATAAAGATATACATGCACATATATGTACACATACATACATATGTACATATATGCAAACATGAACAAATCATTTCTCTTGTCTCAGCCTTGAGCAGTTCTCTGAGACTAAATTATGGAGAGAGTAGTAATTGGTGTCAGTAGAGGGAGTTCTGATAGTATCTGTATTTCTCATCCTGATGAAATCTCAGGTCAAAGTACATGGGAAATATGAAGTATAAGGTGTGATCCCTATTGTCAAGGAGTTTACATAAGACTTCAACATATAAAATGTCAGATAACTGAACAAAATATAACTATGGACATTAGCACAAGATGGCACATGATAAATTGCTAAATGAGTTGGCACTGGCACCAACCATTATGAAAGCATTTCTAGTCTTTTAGAAAAAAAACATTCCTGGGTCCAGTAAGGCTCACAGTGAGTAGATTTTTTTCTCATGATATTTTGTTTACATTTTCCTTTTCTCTAGTCACTTATTTGGATCCCATCTCACTTTGTTCTTTTGGTGAAATGGCCCTAGTAATCCTACCTACCCTCTAATTATTTCTGTTGTGTAACTGACGACCTCCCCAAGGTGTGACTATGTCATTACGACACCACAGTACCTAAAAATGGGGGCACACTATTTTAGACTTGGTTTCTGAGTCATGCACTTTTAATGCTTGATAGTCTATCAACACCCATCAGAACAGCTTGGGGCTTCTTAGATTCCACAACCCATCGCAAACTCAGATTTTTAATTGACCATTGTTCTATGTCTTACTGAGTAAGTACTTTCCAGGAATCAAAAGGAACTAGCCCTATAGATAAATGGGGTCTCCCCAAATCCAAGATCTAAAAGAAACCAGGATGAACAACCTACAAGAAATAAGGCTGCAGATTGATTTGTTGCATTTTTGTTGTTGTTGAAGTAATAAAAAGACTGAGTTTGATAATGATGTTGGCAAGTGTTGCAACAGCTGATGAAAAAATTTATGTTCAGGTTCTTTTTAACTTTCTGTAAAGCTGAGAATAAACATTTGTCTAAAATGCCTATCAAGCTTAACCTGCAAAGACTTACCTGTGGAAAAGATTTTTCACCTGTCACTTTGGATTAGCCACATAAAACATTAGCTCTAGAAAGGACCTTAAGAATCATCTAAGCTAGGAGTTCTTAGCCTGGAGCCCACGAATTTTTTTTTTGATAACTGAACTACAACATGATTGATTTCTTTTGTAATCCTATGTATTTTATTTTATATATTTATAAAGATTATTCTGAAAAGAATTCCACAAGCTGCCAAAAACATGCATGACACAATTTTCTCTCATGGATCTTTTTAAGAAGAATCCCTCTTCTTGCCTAACTGTTTTTTAACAGATGAAGCAGCCAAGGCCAAGTTGTTGGGTGACTTGCCTAAAGTTGAACAGTTAATTAATGACAAAGTAGCCAGGTTATAGCTTCCAGTGTTCCATTGTACCACACTGTCTCCCGAACAGTTAAAATACTATTTCATATTCTCTACATGTGTATTCATTCAATTCAACATGCATTCATTAAAAGTAAGTATTTTGTACCAGGCACTGTGCTAGATATTAGCAATATCTGACATTCATAAAGGACCTTCTTTACATTATCTCATCTAAGTCTCACAACTACCTGGTGAAGTAGTTGGTACTAAATGTATTATTATTGTTCCATTTTATAAAGGAGGAAACTGAGGCTCAGAGTGACTAAGCACTCATGGTGACCCAACTAACAGGTGCTGGAGATGAGATTTGAGCCCTCATCCTCTTGAGTCCAAATCCAACACGCTATCTATCCACTCTCCTGAGCTGCCTCACCAACGTGGGATAGCAGTCTCCTTATACTTGAAAACCACATGTTGATTTAAGAGTAGTTGCATCATCTTCTAGGGAAGGAGTCACAGACGTATAAAATAGGGAGTTTAAATGTTAATTTTATCCTGAAAAGATCAGGAGGAAGTCAAGTGCTGAATTGAAATGGTAACTTCCACTTGGGAATATAGTGGCCCAGGATGAGAAATCCAAAGGCCTAAATATTATGCAAAGAAAAGAAATGTCCCTACGTGAAGAGGCATGACTATGTCATGATAGGATGTTCAGAAAGCTAAAAGAAACAATGGGGAAATAAATGTCCATCAAGGTTGAAGAGATCAGGGTTATTGATCAGGTAAGTATGCTTAGAAAAAAAAAAAGAGATTAATTCAGTTAGATTTTGTGAATAGCTGCTAGGTGCATTGGCCAATCAGTGCTGTCTAAATGTCTGCAGGAAAAAAAGAAACTGATTTTCATCTTTTTCTAAGAGCTGACCCTACAGAATTTTCTTAGATTTCAGGGGAGTAGAAGAGAAAATATTCTTGTCTGAGTCCCCAGGGGCATGACAGAGGATGCAAAATTAGAGGTAACTATAAAGACCTAGCTTACAAGTTAATTGGCATAAAGCTGTTTTAGAGAATATGCATGAGAAATCTATCTGCTGAAGATACATTAGTAGGAAAGGAGAGTTCCCATTATAAAAAGGTGAGATGAGGAAGGGAGAATGACCATGCTTCCAAGAGGTACACTCTTATAGAGGGAACCCTTTCTCCTCCATAAAATAATTCATAAGCTCATAGATTTAGAACCCATAAAGGACACAGAGGACATCTTACATTGTGTAGATGAAGAAACTAAGATTCCAAGAGGTTAAGGAACTTGACTGAGGCCACCCAAGGTGACTACAAGGTAGTAAGTGGCAAAGCCAGCGTATGGTCCCAGTTTCTGACTCCAAATACAAAATTCTTTCCAAGTTCACCCGGTTCTGATTGTATTAAAATGACTTCCCTGGAGTGGTCAGGGCAGCAGCGAGAATCTCAGTGGGGAAAGACAATCAGTGAGCCTGTTTGGGGCATACCATGAGTCTCACTGTTACACATGTTCTGACTTTAAGTATGAAACATTTGTCCTTGGATTTTTAAGAGTAGGCATTTTAACTTTTAAGCTGATCATAACTGAAACAATTACTCATTGATGGATAATCAACAGAGGAGTTAACTTATTCTCTTCATACTTTTCTGGCATAGGGACAAAGAAGGGTCAGAGTAGCATATTTCTTTCTGGAGGACACTGCCTCTGCTTTTAGGAAGAGATTTCGGTACTATGTGAGAGTAGATTAAGATTCCTTCATTGGGGCCAAAGAATCAGAATATTGTAAAAGTGTTTAGAACAAGAGTACAGTGCGAGGGATGAATGCTCCCAGTGTAACGGTGTCAGGTAACAGTGACAATTTATAGAGATTTACTTCACACTTCATTCTCTTTCTCAGTGTTTCTTTAATTCAACCTCTTTCTAGGTCTTTTTGAATGGAAAAAAATGCCACCCACTCAATAGTGTTATTTAGCTTCCAAATAAAATAGAACTTAACAGAATTATTGATTAAAACTCAGAATGTAGGTGGGATTTTTTTTTAAGAAAGCTATATCAGTCTTGTTCATCTAATTGCATTCTGAGTTTTAAATAATTTTGCTTCTTTTCCCGACCCTCGGACAAGAAGCTACCATGCATGATAGCTTCTAGCTACAAGTTTGTTTCATGTACCTCTGGCAAACCGTAGGGTCAGGTGTTCCTCTGACCCTTCGAAAGTCAGCTTGAACTGGAGCAGACATGAGCCCATCTCCCTGTTTCTCTCCCTATGTATTGTCAAGTGATCTAAGATGTCTGTTAATATACAGATAGCATAGTTCTCTCACGTAAAGGTTCACCCTGTGCTTTAAAACTCTTTCCTCTTTAAATATGGGTCAGATGGAGAAGGTCATCTCCAATATCAAGGGCTGCAGCTTTATCCTATATTTTATTATACGTATGTGTGTGTATGTATGTATGTATATTGAGAAAGTTCCTCACCTAGGGAACTGAACTGCCAAGGGTCCAATACAACAAATTCTAAAAGAGAAAGAGAAATTGCCTTCTCCTTCTGTGACTTTAAGGCACTGGCAATCTTCACTAGGCATGACAATCCTGGTGACTGTACAAGGGCATGATTTAATTGAGGGTGCAGCCAGGAGATCGACACACTCTCACCCATTCAGTAACTGCAGCAAAGGCAGCACCAAACTCCATTCTGTCTGAGAGGTTGAGCTACTGCTCAATAGGGGGCCTGGCTGAAGTCACAGCTGTATTTCCTAGAGCTGACTCTAGGCCTGAAAGTCAAGGGTTCTGTGTATTCCCCTTCAGGTGGGGGAGCAACCTGGGAGAGGGCACATGGACATCAAACAACAAGTAGCCTCACTGTATTCTGGACACCAAGTGTGCCCAGCACCACAAGTTTCAGTGTGAGCCTGTAATGTTTTATTTCACTGAACCATAGGATGTATGGAGGCCATATGCTGGGCATGTGTGTGTGCTGGAGTGTTTGGGTCCATTTGCTGACAATGTGCTTTGGGTTTGGGATTTCTTTTCTTTTTCAGAAGGTGGCTGATTCAAGCAAAATGCTTAATAATCACTGGAACCAACAAGGCAATGATAAAATCATCTATATTCAGAAATCCCTTTGATGTTCAGGGTCTTTTTGGAGGTTCCAAAAAGCAGTTCAAAGATCAATTTTGTTTTATTTTTATACATCACACCTCAAGCACATGCAAAAGCTCAGGCTTGGCTCTCTAGCCTCATGATGGAGAAAACATGCACTTAAGGATCTGGTCTTATTCTAAGCACAGTTTTCCATTCTCCAAAGATCTGCCCAGTTTTGCTAGGAGAAGGAATGAATAAAAAAAGGGGAAATGATCTGCAGTTTTCAGATTTGTTGGAACCAAGGGGATACTGATCATCAAGTGATACTCACGTTGGATGGGGGGAGAAGGAGGCTAGGTTGGGTAAAGTGATGTGGTGAGACTGGTCTCCTCCCTATGTCCTATATGTCCAAAGGGAAATGGATTCCTAGGGAGAAGGAATGTCTAGTTGGTCCTGGCAACACAACTGTGGCTAACTAGAAGTAGTTAGACATCCGAGTGACTCCAATTCTAGTCAGTCAGACCTAATCCTGCCTCAGATACCTATTAGCTGTGTAACCTTGGGCAAGTCGCTTAATTTTTATTTGCCTCAATTTTCTTATCTGTAAAATGAGGGAGATGAATTCAATGGTCTGTAAGATTCCTTCCAGTTCTCATTTTTTTCTGAATCTCAGTTTCCTCATCCGTAAAATGACATTTCAAATGAGATAATACAGGGTGTCCCAAAAGTCTTAGAGCAGTTTTAAACTTATCAAAGACTATTTTGCAAACCTTAAATCACTATATAAATGTTAGTTAGTCATCATATTCCTGGGTTTGTTTTATGGATATGAATAGCACTGATACCAGTCCTCTAATTCTCGTTTGTCTATGTATGATCATAGATAGAGATATATTCTTGGAATTGGGGGTGGCATGGAGAACAGGGAGACATATAAAAGAGGAAGTTTGACATTTAGAGCTAGAGACAAATTGAAGAAATAATTTGTCATGTTTCACTGCCCTGAGCTCTTTTTTTATCCCCATCTCCCTCAGAGGTATGCATATAGGCACACCCACCCAAATCTGCTTACAAGCTGGGGGAGTTGGTGGGTGTGGTAGTAAATTATTTCTACCTGACTTTTCTGAGAAAGTTGTAAAAGCTCAACAATGCAGGAAAGTTAGAGGGTGAGTATCTCTAACTGGCTGGGGAGTGGGAAACATTTGTTCATTCTTGGCCATTAGCCACACCCATGCACCTGTTAGGTCTTCCTCTCCACCCAATTTTCTGCCATCAGGTTTATGAATATCATTATTCATATGCATGCCCTTAGAGTTCTTTCTCCTATTTGATTCTAGCTTCCTTCTCTCTCTACCCTACTTTACCCACATACCGGTTTGGCTGCCCCAATCAGAAGTCACCCTCACGTGCCACAGCATCACATCCAATCAAATTCTCCTTTCTGGTCACAACTTCTGACCTTTCCATTGGTCTTTTCATTCTTCTTTCTCCTTCAACCTTAATTTTCACTTACAGTGGACCTCTCCTTTATCATGATTTCTCATCTGTTAAGATACTTGAGTCTTCTCAACTCTTAAAAAAAAAGTCTTCCCTAAACCTTCCACATCCCAGTTACAATTTCATGTCTCTTCCTTTTCATGGCTATGGGAAACAAAGGGAGGAATTCTGTTTCTACAGGATTAAAGCTCCTCCCAGCTTTGAATGACAGCAGAATGCAAGTCAGAGGTGACTGGTTCAGAGAGCAGAACCAGTTCTGATCAGGTAAAAGGTCAGAAGCTTGTACACATGTTTAATGAGCTGTCTGATAGGGAAACCTATCAAAGAGGACAACATGAAATGAGTGGTTCAGAAGGTTGCATCTAGCCAATGGAGAAAAAAGGGGGAAATTCGAATTGGGAACAGCACGAAAAGCATTGCATTTGTCTGAGCAACATACTCTTCACTCAGGAGGGACCCATTCACTAGGAGTGTAAAATAATCTAAGAACTTTCCTGGCTTCACAACAAGCATTGATCTTTGTTTAGAGTGAGAATGTTTCTCACAATGGCCAAACCTTTTGAAACAGTTGTCTATACCTGTTGTTTCTATTTCCTCGTAATAAACTCATTTCTCACTTCTTGCGATCCGATTTCTATTCACATACAACACTTTACTTAAAATTCAGGAATGGTCATCGATTGTTGTGGTAGTGAATCAGCATATTCAAAGGCTGAAAGGTTAAGCAGAAGCAGTATGAGATGCTGTTCTACCTTAGAATGAAGATTAGAACCAGAAATAAAGATTTGAGAGTTGCCTGAATTGAGACTGGAGCTGAGGTTGTGGTCGTTAACGAGTGCCAAAAAAAAGAATGAGAAAGAACAGAAGCAAGAAGGCATTACCTTGGTGAGCACCCACATCAAAGGGTCAAAAAGAAGAGAAGCCAGCAAAAGAGACCAGGACGGAATTATGAGAGAGCTAGGAGAAGTCAAGGAAATAAAGTACGTTCAGACAGAAAGGTATTAAATAATATCCAAGGCTAAAGGGAAGCTAAGGCAAAAGACTATGAAAAAGCTCTGCTGGGCTTGCACTACCCTCTCAGCAAATGTTGGGGCATCTTCTCTCTATTCCCTGCAGCCTCCTGTGGTTTAAAAATATATATTAAGATTATTCATGGATATGCTGCGTTCCTTCTTACTGCATTGTAATTTCCATGGATTCAGAGACTGTCTTTCTTTTTAAAAGTTTACTTAACTTTTAAATTTTATTTTATGGAAGAAAAAGCATTTCTATAACACAGTATAATAAAAAAGATGATTGGAAGGAAATTACAAATCTATTGTGCACAACTTATTTCTTTTAAATATATAATAAAGTTATGTAAATTTCTTTTTTTCCCCTTTTTTCTTTCCTCCCCTCACCATATGCTGCAGGGTTACATGTGTGGGGGCCGAAATGTGGCTTAGGGGAGAAAAGGAGTTCCTGAGGTTGAGTGCCTAGATAGAATTCAGAAAATAACATTAAGGAAGACCTGAGGCCTACGGCAACATTACCCACCATTTTAGATTGAAACTTGAGGACAATAATAAGTTGCTAAATATAAAATTTAAAAAAAATGAGTAAGCAAAGGAAAAAGAACCCAAACCTAGTTACTTTTGGAGTAAAAAAAGATCCCGGTTCATTTTCAGAGGAAGATAGCTGAATTTATTAATATAGAAAGTAATAGAATGTAAATTCCTTGGGGACAAAGAGTATTTGAGTGTTTTGTCTTTTGTGCCCCCAGTGCCTAGCATAGTAACTCACACAGTAGACACTTAATAGATGCTTCTTAAATTGTAGCTAGGTGGTGCAGTGGATAGTGTCATTCTTTAAGTCAAGAAGACAAGTTGAAATTTTTGATCAGCTACTTACTGGCTGTATGGCCTTGAGCAAGTCACTTAACTTATCTTAGTCTCACTTTCCTCACTTGGAAAATGGGATACTGATGGCATCTACCTCACAGGACCGTTGTGAGGATTACTCTAAATAAAATATATAAAGTATTCTGTAAACTGTACCAACTGTTTCAAAGCCCATTGGTAGGAGACTCTTTATTGGTGGAAATCAATGCGCTGTCCTGCATGAGGAACACATGGGGTTATTGAGAGTGAAGTATCTTCATTCTTGTCAGTCTTCATGTTAACTTTAAGTTGCTTCAGACTGGGTAGTCACTTCAGGTACTTTTGACTTCCATCTTTGAGAGGGAAGACGGAGACCAAGGACACTTCAGACTGCTGAAGGAAAGGACTTTGAGAAGACATGAGAGAAGCTGCAATCTCCATCACATCCTTATCCACAGCTTGCTATACCAGAGACTTTGGGGAACTTCCTCCTGGGTGAGATCAAAGACAATCTCTCTTGATTGAGGTAAGTTGTCTCACTCCCTATCAGAGAGATCCCTCACTATGTATAGTCTGGTATGTATTCTCCTTTGTAGATCTCTGATTTTTGTTTTCCTACGATTTGGATAAATAGATTTCTTTGATATTCACTATGTGGGTTAATTGTAGAACTTACAATGAATAATTATGATTGATTAATCAATAATTAATTAATTGATTGACTAATGATAGGAAAGGAGTCATGTCTTGCATGTAGAGCTTGGGGGTCCTACTCTCCTTTCTATAATAAAACAGCAATTAGATGTTAGTTTGAGCCTAAAATTCTCATCCCCTAAAACTCTCAGAGTCTAGGTTAAATTCTCCCTCCCTCCTTGAACCTCTCCTAGACTAGCAATATTTAAAGGAGCAGGAAGGGGGTGTTATTATTGCTCCCTTAAAGATGAGGAAACTGAGGCATTCAGAAGCTAAGTATCAGGGTCACATAGCTATTGTGTCTCAGTCTGAATTTGAACTCCGGTTTTCCTAATTCTACGTCCAGTGATCTAGCCACTGTGTATAAGTGATGACTGATGCAAAACATGAAATGTATTTCAGATTAATTATAATATCTTTGTGACCTTTTTAAGGGTAGAATTCATCCAATACACAAAGTTTATGAGCATTTTTCATATTATCATTAATGTCAATACCCATCCAGTATGCCAACGACTAACTAGACCAAGAAAAATCCATCTGATTGAGTCCAACTAAGTGATTTTTCAAAAGTTAATGGGCTTTCTCTGGTGCATTATTAGCACATTTTTTGTTTTGGTTTGATTTGGTTTGTTTTGGCTTGTCTTTGGTGTTCTTAAGTTAGGGTTTACAATCTCAAGGAGGCAACACAAACAGTTAACTCAATACACCTCTCATTTTTTTCTTTGCTTCTTTTTACATCTCTGTCTGAAGGCAATGAGAGGAAAACTGTTTCCGATATCTGATCAACATTCTCTCCTTGCAAGGGAATAATAAGCCATTATACGCCAGTCCACACAAGCCTGCTAATAGCCTTTTCTCACTTTAACTGCAGTCACAGAAAGTTTAAGGAGGATTTAGATTATTTGAAGTGGGTCAGCCTGCAACCTTTCTGATGTTCTTTTTCAACTCTCTGGGTTGTTTGGTGTTTGACTGCCCCCTACATAAAGGGCAATGAACCTGAACCATTAACATTTTTTCCATTTTGATCATAGGAAAAAGCCAGGGAGACATGGCCAATACTTGCAGACAAATGGAGTTTGCTTTTCTTTCTTGTCTATGTCATTTAGAAACTGAAGTCAGTGGTGGAAGACACAGGTTGGGTCATCTTGTCCACCCCTCTGCCAATTACTGAGAGTTCTAAAGAACTTTGTCCAGTCTGGCTTTTAAATGGCTTTCATGATGAAGCTCCTGTTGCTTCCCCTTAAGGACAGAGCTGCACAGATAAATACTTTTCACCATTTGGACATATGTCTGATGTTCAGATCATAAGCCTATGTTTCCCCTTAGTTAATATTCTTCACACTTTTCCTGGTTAATCTCTGTTTTACCACCCTACATCCAAATTCCTGGAGTAATGAGGAAAGGTAGAAACTCTACCAGTTTTTGACATGCTAAAAACCAACGCAAGATGAAAGAGTCAATGGAAAAAGCAGAGGTTTGGACTCAAAAAACCAGGTTTCATTTCACAGACCTACTCTGAGGTCATGGTCGAGTCATTAAACCTTGTATAAGAAAACTAAGGTATAGAGGACTTACAGGTTCAAAATCAGGTTTATCCCCTATAGGACCTCATACAATGAGTGTAGATGTTTCCAAAAGTGACTTGAACCTCTTTAAAGCAGTTCTCCAAATGTAAGCCTTCTTCCAATAGTGTTTTCAAAATGTGAAAAATTCAAGATTCTAAGCATAATTTGCAAGTCACAAGGATGCTGGGTTGGCATGTATTGGCATAGTGAAAAATACCAGCTGTGGAATCAGAAGATAAGGATTTGAATGCTATTTACTACTTATGTAACTCTCAAGTTTCAATTTCCACAGTCCTGGTTTATTTTTTCATCTACAAGATAAACAAGGTTGAGATAAAAAGGGGGCAGGACCTATTTGTACAAAAATACTTATAGCACCTCTTTTTATGATGGCAAAGAAGTGGAAATTGAAGGAATGCCCATCAATTGAGGAAAGGCTGTAATGTGTGATTGTAATTATGCTATAAGAAATGATGAGCAGGTGAGTTTCAGAAAAACCTGGAAAGAATTATATTAACTGATGCAAAGTGAGGTGAACAGAACCAGGAAAACATTGTACACAGTAACAGCAATATTGTAAGATGAGGAAGTGTGAGTAATTTAGCTGTTCTCAGCAATACAATGGTCCAAGGCAATTCCAAAGGATTTATGATAGAAAATGCTATCTACATCCAAAGAAAGAACTGATGGAGTCTGAATGCAGAGCAAAGCATAGCATTTTTTACTTTCTGTATTTTTCATGTTTTTTCTCCCTTTAGATCTATGTCTTCTTTCTCAACACAACTAATACAGTAATACATTTTGCATGATGGAACATATAAAATCTATATCAAATTGCTTACTGTCTTAGGGAGGGAGAAAATTTGGAACTTAATTTTTTAAATGAACGTCAAAAATTTTCTTTACATATAATTCGGGAAAAAATAAAATATTTTTTAAAAGATAATAAGGTTGTACTAGATGACCTCTTAAGTCTTTTCCATCTCTAAGTCCTATGGTTTAGTAGACATGGGGACACATTTGGAATCTAAAGATCTGGGTTCAAATCCTAGCTCTGAAACTCACTAACTTTTTGACCACAGTTAAGTCACAACCTCTTTGGGACTCAGTTTCCTGAGTTCTCAGTTCCTCAGTTTCTTATATCAGTGTAAGAGTTTAGGGGAAAAAAGCTACTTTAGACTTTGTCTGTTTCAGACATTAGATGGCCAACCTGTATATCCTATTCAGGGCCTATAAAGGGTACCAAAAAGGTAGCTTCATAGCTTGTAAAGGAAGCATGATGAAGTATTTACATTTCTTTACTCTTTTAGTGGGTATAAGATCTTTGCTTAACTTTAGAGGATTACAGAGTCTTGATTGTTGAATGAATGTAACTAACGCCATGCAGGAAGTTTCTGGTAGTTGACTGAGAGGATAAACTGCATCCCTCAAACAAATATAAAAAAGAAATCTAGCTCTTCATCCAGTCAGTTCACTGCTAAGTGCTCCCTAAGGAGTGCTCAGGAGTTGAGCACCACAGTACAGTAGGCTCAGGAAACCAAGGGAACTTACCTGCCCAGCAGAGAGTAGCATGAGGATACCACAAAAGGAGAAAAGACACTGGGGTCCTGAAGTACCAGACATGAGAGTTACCTTGACCACATATGTTCCCTGTGTCTATACCTTCTCTTCTCAACAAGCTGTGTAGAATGGGAGAATGTGTATCAGGTTGGGGGAGATAGTACATTAATGTTTTATTATTAAACTTATGCTACGCCATCTCAGTTAATGCCTTTGTTTTGAGATAATTGTGCCAAGTGGCTTATTATTAAAGGTGAATGTACCAGTGGGGGCTAATGAATTGTACTTTTAAAGGAACAGACCTACAGAATATCTATATCTTGATTAGCACCCAAACTATTAGTGACAGTTGGGACTGTAGTTCAGAGAAGGCACTACACTGAGTGCTCATCCAGGATATATTTTTGGTTCCTTGTGCATTTGCAGGGATGCACTGGAAAAATTCTTCATTCAGGATTTTCATCTGACATACTCTAGTTTCACATGGATCTACTGCAGAAAAATTGGTATTTTTTTCTTTTGTTTTCAGGCTGTAATTAGACAGCTAATTTTCCATTACTTTCTCTACAAATCAGGCCAGTCTCTTTTAAATAACTTTTGCATGGCTGAATGTTCACATATGAATATCAGTTGTATTATTGCTTATATTACAAGTATAATCTCAAAGAAGGAATATGAGAAGACATCCCCATCTCACCTCTTTGCAGAAGCAAGAGGTCCACAGTACATTACAAATATTTTCAGACCTTTTTCGTATATTGATCAGTTTTGCAAACTTTTTAAAATCTTTGTTCTCTTTTTTTCTTTCTTTAAAAATATTATATATGTTATACAGGACAGCTGTCTAGGAGGGGGCATGAAGAGTAGTAATGCTGGGGAAATGTAAAAGGATTTAAATATCTTTCAGAAAAATTTGTATTTGATTCTAGAGGTAATAGAGAACCATTGGTATTTATTGAGAAGAGTTAAATGATCAGACCCGCTCCATAAAAATGTAAGTTATCATTACATGGAAAGTAAAAGACTGGGTTCTAGACAATAATTCAGAGTATTATGTCAGAGTCTTCACTTTCAGAGCCTGAAAAATTATTTCTTTTTTATATCCTTCACTTTCGCCCTTCTACAATGTAGTGACAAAAGCTGTCCTCTACTTGGGTCTCACCAAGAACTACATTACTTCGGTGATGAAATAGTATCTGAAAAGTGCTTTAGTACTATGGAGAAAAAGGCAATAAAATAAAAAAGTGAACTATTAGTACTTTTATCATTACGGTCATCATTGGAGGTTTTGAAATATGAAGCAATACCCCCTATCCTTCAAAGCAACTTGGATACTAGTTGTCCAACCCAATCAAAGATGGGACAGTTGAGGGGATAGAGAGGACCCAGGTAGGGCTGTTTCAGTACATTTTCTATAGAGGAATAGAATATTAGAGCTGGAAACACAATTCAAAAATCATTCAACTTATCCCCTTTCCTTAACAAATGAGAAAATTAAGACCCAGAGAGACTTGCCCAAAGTTTTAGAGCAAGTTAATGGAATGTTGTTCAATCATTTTAGTCACGTCCCATTCTTCATGACCCCATCTGAGGTTTTCTTGGTAGATACTGGAGTAGTTTGCCATTTTCTTCTCCAGCTCACCTTAGACATGAGAAAACTGAGGCCAAGAGGAGTAAGTGGCTTGCCCAGGGTCACACAGCTAGTAAGTTATCTGAAGCCATAATAGAACTCAGAAAGATGAATCTTCCTGACTTCAATTCCAGTACTCTATCCACTGCACTGTCCAGCTGCCCAGGCAGTAGTTTTTAGTTAGCACTAAAAACCAGGCCTCCAGACTCATAATCCCATCCTCATTCTGTGGTATATCATTTCTGCGAAACAAAATTCAGTTTTTAAAAAATGATAAGTACTTTCTACGGATATAGCATCATGCTACTTACGGAGGGGGATATATATAAGTTATAGTCCCTTCAAGTTTGAAAAAGTCTTTATTATCACCGTCACATTGGATAGGAATAAAAAAGAAAGGAGTCTATTAACCATTGGAGGATTTCTCTTCCCCATGCCACTGTTGATTATCCAAAGAAAAAAGAAAATAATTTGCTTGGTCTCTAGCAAGGATAGTCTGCCAACAGCCTCTTTCAAATACAGCTTCTTCCTTGCATGGATGAGAGGCAGTCTCAAGGCTTTAAATGAAATCCCTTCCACTCTTAGCATTTGTCTGGGCCAAGATCAAATTCTGTCCTAGCAGAGCTAGCTGAGAAAGAGATACGAGAGAGACAATGATGTATAAGCACAAAGATTTCAAATCAAAGATACTACAGGATCAACACAGAGGGACTAAGCAAAGAACAGAGAGATAAACAAGGACACAGAAGATCTGAATTCCTTGAAATCTGCCTCCTTTTGGCCCAACTATGAAAAGTGACTTTTAAAAAGCCACTGACCTGTTTCCTCGGACTCTTCTGAGGGTTTTAGGAGAAAGATAACAGAAGGAAAGCTGTCTCCATATGCAAATATACTATTCAAATCCCAGCTTCATTTTCCTTGTCACTGAGGATAATTAAGTAGCTAGAGAGCTGCCTTTGAACCACCTCTTCTCATCAGAAACAATTGGGGATTTGTTGCCTCTTTGACATCATCCAGCCTAACCCATACCAAGATAAATCAAATTAAGTGTCCAAAGAAACAAAAACTCTGGGGGCTGCCTGATTCTGAGAGCACCAAATGCAGAAAACGGTGGGTGTGGGGAAGTTGGACATATCCTACATGAGGCCCCAGCCACTTCTGTAGGAATCTTTTCAGCTTTTTCTGTGTTTCAAAGAAACAATTATCCCATGACTTCATGTTGAGGATAAAACTCTGCTTATATTGCTTTTTCTGTGCAAGAACTTCAAAGCACTTCGCTGGCGTGACCTCAGTCATCCTCAGCACACCTCTGTGAGCGAAGCAGGTTGACAGCTAGCCTCCACAGTATTACACACTGAGAGGCGATGAAGTACCAAGACGTCAAGCCTGTGACAAAAACAATAGTAACACCCAGATTTACCCACTCCCAGTTCTAGACTATCCTAGTCAGACTTGGTTTTTATATGAACTTATGACTGAAATATGAGAATGAAAATGATATGAAAATAGTCCTTTCTTAAGAGATTTCAAGATCTCTTTTTATGGGTCAGAAGATCTGACCCATTAAAAGAATGGTCAGAAGATCTTAGCCATCTAAAAGAAAAAGGCACCATATTCATATGGGGCTTGGAAACTCAGCGAGGTACTGTTTGGCAATTTCCCTTATGGACCATGTCAGAATTCACCAGTTATATTCTAATCATGGCTTCTTAATGTGGGTCAATGAGCTTAAAAAATATTTTTTTATAATTGTATTTCAATATAATTGGCATCTTTTGTGATCCTATACATTTTATTTTATTCATTAAAAATATTATTCTGAGAAGGGTCCATAGGCTTCATCAGACTGTTAAAGGGGTCCATGACACACACAAAAATTAAGAATTCCTATAAATCTAAGCACTCTCCTATCCCATCCCCAGCTTGATCAACATTTAGCTTACAATTCCTGATTAAACCTGGTAGTTCCCTGATTTAAAAACAATAATAATCAATCAAGGCTTCCTTTCCTTCATAGAGCAGTTGTGATTCAGCTAACTCTCAAGATTAATGACAGGCCTATTTAGTGTTCTCCGCTCCATTTATTAATCAGATCGCTCTGCAGAAACATAAACATGAGCCGGTTACTGTTCTCAAGCAATCGGGTGAATGACAGAGCGACTGTTGGCAGTTGAGAATTTCAACAGGACTTTGCTCAGGCTTGGCAGGACATTTTTGGACACTGAGAACAGAGAGTGCTCACCATTGTGGAACAGACTCAATCTCTGACTTATCTGCCCTAGGAAATTCACTAAGAATGTGAAATAACTAGTTAATGAAAGTCTAAGGAGCAAAGTTACATTCAATTTGATTATGATTTGGTGAAAACAAAGCTGAATTTGGGAAGAGAATAGATTTGAAGGTCTCTGCTTTGAAGAGGGAAGGGGATAAGGAGAGAGGTTGTTTCTGTCCATGAATCTTGGTTCTCTACATTAATTTAGGAAGAAATAAAAATTAACATCAACTTACCCTATGGTGACTGTAGCTGGGATTAACATATTTAGATCTTAGACACACTGATATTCACCAAACCACCTATGAAGCTTCAGATACTCCACTGAGAGGCATTAAACACCTACTGTGTGCCCGGCATTGTGCTAAGTTCTAGGGATATCAAGAAAGGTAAAGGATAATACCTGCTCTCTCTCACCAACATCAATTCCTATTTCAGCTTTGGAAATGTGCATCTGAATTGAACTTGTAAAAAGGCACATGGTTCCCACTGGAAAAGTTACCCCTTCTGAAACAAAATTGCCCATTGGAGAATTTTGCATACCCTAATACTTTGATGAACCTGTGATCTCATACAAATGAGTTCTCCCTTAAACTGCAGATTAAATTTCATCAAAGCTATCTGTCTTGTGCAACTCTTTTCCATGTCTTCCTATGAATTCTCTTCAGTGAATCTCCATAATGTGCTGGAAATTTTCTTCCAGATCCCTTAACATTGCATCAGTACCCACTATTGGAGCATTTGGCCCACCCATTGGATTTCCATCTTCCTTGCTACATGATCAGCCTACCTCCTTTTCTAGCCATAATTCCTACCAGAATATCTTTTATGACACTTCTGCACCCTTCTCCATTTGTAATGTACTACAGTTTCTTCATATCAACCACAGTCTTCTCCATTTTCCTTTAGGTAAACCCAAACTTTAATTCTTCAGGAATGGTGGGATTCCATGATTTGTAATCTCCTAGTAATACTGGTAGAATATTGATACTTTAAAAATGGGCCTATATTTTAGGGAAAAGTCTGGGCAGATAAAGAAAATGCTTCACAATTTTCCAAAGGGAATTTATTCTGTTTGCTTCTTTCTTTTCAAATACAGAGGCAATTATTTGTCCATCCAAGACATAGGTACTGATGGACCAGGTCTATGGATTATTCATCTAATAGCAAATGATAGATAATAAACATTCTTCACCTACTTGTTTTATTTAGTTTCTATGTATATAGTTGGGTCAAGCTCTTTTGAATGATTATGGATCTCAATTAGGAGGCTCTACAAAGTTCTGGGGATTTATATAATCAACAAGAATATCATCTACAAACGAGCATCTGGAGGATCTCATTATCTCTAAGGAATTGCTCTTCCATTTGGGGAGATATCTTCCATAACAATGGCAAATACCTTGGTAAGTATACATCTCCCTTTTTATCACTTGCTTGATATTAATAAAAGAGGATCACTGAACAAAGTGTTTTCTGTTAATTTTTTTTAAAACCAATGAAGTTTTTCAACTCACTTATGAGAGATACCTCATCAAAGGAGATACCTAATAGCAGGATTTTACTCTACCAAATCAGATTTTTTTATACAATAATAAACAATTAATACAATGGAATCTTTCATTTTCTGCATCTTTTAGTGAATAGCATGACTATAAAGATGTGGCCTACTGTGAAATATGATTTCCAAATATTTGATGTCTTCCTCTCTTTTGAATACCTTGATACTCAATTCTTAAGCAATTTCCCACCCACCTCCAAATTGTATCTCATCCAGCATGAACCTCCTCCTTCCTCCCTCCCCACCCTCTCTCTTCATTTATACATATATGTATGTGTATACACACACACACGCGCGCGCGCGCACACACACACACACACACACACACACAATGAAGGTCCTCTAGTGGACCAGGATAAAATACTTAGGGTATTAACAATCAAGTTAATATTGACGAATGTTTTAAAAGTTGTATGACTTTTTGTCTCCTCTCTTGTCTCATTTTCCAATATTCTGCCATTGTCCTTGTAGGAGTAGAAAGGAAATACACAGGACTGACAGCCATTTGTATTTTTCTTTTCTTTTCATAGGTTGTCCCAGTTAAATAATTCATTTCCTAATAGCTCCTATATCAATGATGAAACTCTCCACATTTAGCTAGGCTATTTCTCAAAAGGTAGACACAGTTAATTACCAGGACCAACCAAATGATTACTCAACACTTATTATAGAATTCCTTTCTTTAAAACAATAGGCCTTAGTACAAATATATATCTGTCTATTAAAATATTTCAATTATATTGTTACTTCACATAACTGGTGATTCATGTGAATGCAAAAAATATTGCCAAAAGGAACCTAAGGATTATTGCCAAAGATTCTTTCATCACTTCCATTGATGGTAAGGGATGTTGAATACAAGTGAATTACAAAGATGGCACCTGAGAATGGGATTTGAATTTCTAAACCAGGATTTTAAATATAATGATAACAGGATTGCAAATATAATCAAAAGTACTTTAAGATAAAAAGAATGAAGGGAGGAAAGTTCCTATGTTTGTGCAAACTAAATAGCATAGAAAGTAGCTGCAATGAAGAAAAAAGAATTGCAACTAAGATTCATGGGAGTTCATGGGAGACAAAATTCAAGAAAGGAGTCAGTGGTAAAACCTATGGCTTCAAGTAATAATAGCTAGCATTTAAATAGTACTATAAGTTTTTTTTAATACTTTAAAACATTTTTTCACTTTACCTTCACAACAATACTCATAGATATACACAACAGCTATCCCTGTGACAGAGGAGGAAACTGAGGCAGAGAGAGATTAAATGATTTGCCTAGAGTAACACAGCTAGGAAGTATCTGAGGTCAGATTCTATCTCACATCCTACTGATTCTAAATACCATGCTCTATCTATCTAACAACATCTACCTATCTATGCTACCTTGAATATCTATAAACAGACACTACAAGTTCAAATAATAAGTAAGAGGAACTAGAGATCCTAACAGAAAGGTGCAAATTTGATGTCATAATTGAGGCTTGGTAGGATAAAACACCTAACTAGAATAGGGCTTCGCATGGGCATAATTTATTCAAAAAAAATGATAGGTAACATATGATAGTGAACATTATATATTAAAAAGATCTCAATGGTCAAACATAGGATACCAAGGGAATAAGCATGGTGGAGAGTATTTGGATAAAATGCAATGTAGGGAGGGAGAAACAGAAAAAACAATCATCTGATTGTATTATAGACCTTCTACACAGAAAGAGGAAATAGTTGAGGAAATTGAGAAGCAAATCATAGGCCTACAATAAAGGCATGATATAGAATTGACTGGAAACTACAAGTATCCAGATTGTGACAGAAAAGGAAAATGAGAGAGACT
The DNA here is from genome assembly GCA_028658325.1 of Potorous gilbertii. Classification (NCBI taxonomy): domain Eukaryota; kingdom Metazoa; phylum Chordata; class Mammalia; order Diprotodontia; family Potoroidae; genus Potorous; species Potorous gilbertii. Next base: position 100,545,317 of record CM053773.1, on the reverse strand, counting down.
GGAAAAGATGCAGGAAAGCAAGTATACTAATACATTGTTGGTGAAACTGTGAACTAGTTCAATCATTCTGGAGAACAATTTGGAACTATGCCCAAAAATTATCAAGCTATCCATACCCTTTGACCCAGCAGTATCACTATTAGGTCAATACAAAAAAAAAATCAAAGAAAAAGGAAAAGGATGCATATGTTAGAGTGTGTGTGTGTGTGTGTGTGTGTGTGTGTGTGTGTATTTCTAGCAGTTCTTTTGTGGTGACAAAGAATTGGAAACTAAGGGAAGACCAATCAACTAGGGAATGGCTAAACAAGTTATAGTAAATGGCTGTGAAGGAATATCATCATGCTATAAGAAATGATAAAAAGGAATGGTTTCAGAAAAACCAGGGAGACTTTTATGATCTGATACAAAGTGAAGTGAGCAGAACCAGTTGAACAATTCACACAACGATAGCAATATTGTAAAGATAGCTGCAAAAAAACAGTAACTCTGATCAACATAGTGATCCACCACAATTCCAAAAGACTCATGATGAAACATGGTGGCCGCCTCCAGATAGAAAACTAATGAATTCAGCACAGAGTGAAGCATATTTTTTTTTCTCTTTTTTTGGGGGGGGATCATGGCGAACATGGACATCTCTTTTGCATGACTTCAGAAATGTAATGAGTTTTGAATTTCTTGCCTTTTTATGAGGAGGGAAGGAGTCAGGAAAGGGAGAGAATTTGGAACCCAAAGTTAAATAAAATTGAATTTGAAAACAAATTAAAATGTTTTAAAATTGAATATAAAATTTAGCTCAATCAGTACATTTTACACAAAGCATTTCCTCCTTCCCCCAACTACGATTGCCTTCCTCTCCAAAGTACTTTATGTTTTCACTCATATATGACATATGTACATACATGTAAATGTATATGTTTATGCATATAAATGTATATATTGTCTCTGCAGTAGAATGTAACAGAGTTTCTTTCATTTTCATCTTTGTATCCCCAGTGTTTGCACAATTCCCGGCAGGTAGGAGGTACTTAATAAATCCTTATTTATTGGCTGTTGGATATTTTTAAAATTATCCAAGTTGCTGGAGCTCATTATCTGTCAAAAGCAGAGCTTTTCTCTTGTAACAAATAAGTAAAGTCAAGTAAAGCAAATACACACATTGTATCTAAAGATGAGACTCTCATTCTGCACTTCTAGTGCATTATCTCTCTGCCAAGAAGCAGGAAGCATAAGTCTTCTGGAGTCATGCTTGGTCATCATATTGACGAAAGTATCAAAATCTTTCAGATTTAACTCTGTACTGCATCAGTTCATACAAATCTTCCTAAGTTTCTCTTCTCTAATTTCCTTCTCTTTGATCTTTCTGAAACATGTGACACTGTTAAATACTTCCTCATAGAAGCAGCATTATATAGAGCATAACCTACTGAACTTGGAGTCAGGAAGACCTGAATTCAAATTTCACCTCTAACACTAGCTGGACAAGTCATTTAATTTCTTGTTGGTAGAAGACATGCCTAGTAGGGAGTTCTTTTCACTGATGAAATCACAGATCATTTCCCTTCCATCTAGAAACTCTTCCTTTTATTTGGTTCAACAAGTATCTCAAATACCTACATTCTAAGCACTGTGCTAACTTCATTTCCTAAGATATCACAATTACATTTCTCCTCCTCTCTCTCTGAAGGATCCATTCCTCTGTTGGCCATTTGCCTTCTCCTGCCCCAAATTGTGAATGTTCCCAAAATCTAATCTTTGGGGACTTTTTGTTTTTGTTTTTATCTTTTCTCTGCAATCTATCAATTAAATGCAGTCTATGATCCAGACACTGCTAGATCTGGGAACGTAGATTTCTTAAATAAAGCAATTTCTTCTCTCAAGAAGCTTACATTCAATTCCTCATTTGGACCTAATGATCTTCTATACTGACTTTCTAAAATCTGTATCTCAAGCTTGACCTCTAATTCTAATTTCATACTCAAAACTTCATAGTAACATAGTCTTCTCTTCCCTTCATGTCTTATAATGTGGCAGCTAACAAGTCCTGTTCACTTCTCTTTTCCAATGGCAATTAAACGCATCTGGGAAAAAGTTGTGACCAAGGTAATTTTTTTTAAAAAGTAGGGAGAAGGGAGGATCAAATACAGATGACCAGGATGAACATGTGGTGTTGTTGTTGTCACTTTATTTTTTAGGTGTGGAAATTCAGCACTCCAGGCTGTTTACTTCCTCCTGGGTACTGTGTTTGGATTTAAGGCAGGTTATATTTTGTCTTCCACAGATGGAAAGTGGATACAGGATGGCAGAAAGGAATGTTGGGAGATCTGGTCCCATCTGCTCCCCTAATTTATGGTTTATTAAGTAGAGACACTACTTAATTTATCTGGGCTTCAGTCTTCATCTGTAAAATAAGGTCGTTAAACCAATTCCTCCCCCTAACCCACATAGTACATCAAGTATTATGATTTGCAGTGAGGAATGAGGAACACTACAAGAAAATTGAGAGATGACTGCCAAGCATAACTTCTATCTCATTCATGGCTCATTTAAGGAGAACTTCCTCCACATATATGGCACATGATTTTAGAACTATTGAACTAAAGGAACTTTAGACTTACTTGTGCTGATATTCTGTGGTTCCGCAAAGCATTGCTCACTTGAGATGATGAGTAGTGTGTCCTTTTCTCAAATAGAACTTTTTTTAACTAATTTATGTGTTCTCAGTTTTCAACAATCACTTCCATAAGTCCTAAAATTTCTTCTGTCAAATAGAACTTTTTTAAAGAAAAGCTCAAAATTAAAGTGTATTATCGAACTGCATCATTTAAAAAAGGATACCAAGATAATAAGAATTTCAGAAATAAATATTTAGGTACAATTTTGTATCATTCTTACTAATTTTTAATTGCTGTCAACTTAATCCAGTACCTAATATTTGCAGACCTTAATTTCAAAGTTCCTTTATTGCCAGTCCAATTAAATAAACATGAATCAATCAATAAGCATTTATCAAGTGTGTATTTAGAGTAAGGTACCTAGTATGTTCAAGGCTTTACAATTCCCTTTTAATTTAGAGTTAAAATTTATAAACACTTATCATTTTTCTTACCTTAGAGTCAAAACCTTTTTCAGGACATTCACACAACTCCAGGACTCCAGGCTTCAGGCCAATTTAGAGTGAAAAGTGCTTATAAGTGGTTTTCTTCCTCTAATGAAAACTATTTCACTGATTAATCTCAACTAATCACAGGAAAAGCATTTATGTGTCTTTCCACATACTCTCTTCTTTCTTTTTTCTCCATGCTAACAGAATAAAAAAGACAGAATTTAGTCATATTACACAGCCAGCATGCATCCCAACTGTTATTTTCCAGTAAAGTTGTTTTCCTCTCTCCTCATTAAAAAGATAACCTCCTTCTCACAACAGGTATTACTAGCTTGAAATCTGCATACAATGGCTTTTCTGTCAGTCAAAGTTGCCCCTAGCAACCAGTTTATGACATGATCAGAAACAAACTGACTTAATCAAATTCTCAGAACTGGTATCCCAAAGAACCTATCTCCCCACCAGAACAAAACCCTCTTAAACAATTATACAGTTTTATATATAGATTTGAAATGATTTCATCACAACTTGCCATCCAGTAAGATTAAATGAGACTTGATATTCTAGAATAGAAATGTTCCATTACAATGGATAATTGTTCCATTTTGAACAATCTGACTGATGAATTTCACCACATGATCTGATATTGTTCAGTGTATATACGGGTGTTTGTTTTTTAGAACATACCTGAAGGACCTTGAGAAACTAAGAAAATAGTCTTGTAAGGCATCAGGTGTTCATGAGTCTATATATTCAGCATTTATATCTTTTTACTAAATGTAAGACATCAGTGACATTGTCCAACATAAAAACTCAGTTTTACTAGGAGCGCCTAGGGCCCTTCCCCCACTTTCAAATTTTCTATCACTGAAGTGGGAAACAAAAGAGCTCTCTATAAATGTGGCTCCCTCTCCAAAGCAGAGGGCTCTGAGATTTCAGCTGCAAAGCCTGGGAGACCCCGGAGGTTCAACTGTTAAGAACACCAATTTCCGACTGAGGAATAACATGCAAAGAGAGTGAAGGATAACTGACATCACAATTTATTGCCCCAAAAACAACCTTCTCAACTCAAAGCAGAACCATAATTATTGGTGAGAAAGACACTGCCTGTTAAGTGACTGTGAAAGAATGATTTACAGTGCGTTCCCCCCTCACAATGGAAGGCCTCTTGGCAGTCACAAATACAGGTTTTGTATGTTGGAGAAGCAAAGCTCTGAGGAGCAAAAGTGAGTAAAAAGGATATTCTGCCTGGGAAGTGTGCCCTTTTCCACTACATTTATTCCATAAAGTCACAGCATTTAAAGCTCTTGAAAAATTCCCTGTTAAGAAAACAAACCTGCGCCATAATAAGGAAGGAGAGGAGAGTATATTTTTTTTTAAAAAAAGTTTCCTATCTCTTGAAATCTCTTGCCTGGTATTTATGGCTCACAGAAAGATAGCAGTTGTACGAATGACTGAAATGCTAATACAATTTCAAGTCTGAGAGGGAAGCCAGGACCTTAGAGATCTAACCTTGCCAGAGATATGAGCTTTAAAATAGTATTAAATTCTTATATCAGAAGAGAGCTGTCAGGAATTAAAGGTAAAACAACACTATAAGACAAGCGAGCATCTAAAAGTCCATCCTTCTCACACATTTCAAACCAAAGAGGGGATAGTGAAAAGAGATGGGAGAAGGCTTTTGGAAGAAAAAATGAAAGACTAAAAAGGTAGGAAGAGGGAGAAAGAGGCCTGATGGGGGAAGGCTATCAGGGCATTCATTATTCATGAGCAGTGTTTCCAAACCACACGGCAGACCTGTGAAAAAATCTAACTTTTCTACTGCAGATCTTTCTAATGTCTACAATCTCAGCAAAGCTACTGCTGGGAAGGACAGGGATCAGAGACCCAGAATATCACCCTGGAACTCCCCTGAACATCTAGGGCTTCCTGGGACTTCTCATCCTAGGACAGACAGTCCTCTGCAGTGCCATTCCCTTCTCCCAGTTCTTCATGAGGTCTCCATTTTAGAGAGAGGACCAGGTTGGCCATCCTTCATTCACCTCCTAGGTCTTTGCGTCTAACTCTCTAGACATCATCCCAATCCTCCCCTTTGGGTACCTTCACATTATCCCCACCCCCTCAAACATCTCAGCTCCCTTTTGTGTGTTTCATTATAAGCTACTTGAAAACAAGGGCTATTTTTTCTTTCTCTTTGCTTGAGTTTTTATCTTATTAGCTCTTATCACAGTGCCTGGCACAAAGTAATGCTGGTCACTTTTTTCATCTGCCTCCTTATCTCAGAAGCCATCTAGACAAACACACACCTACCTCCTACCCCCCCAAAAATAAACTCCACAACATAATTAACAAGTGGTCATCTAACCTTCACTAGAACCCTTCCATGAGGGGACTGCCATCACCTCCTGAGACAACAAAAGAGAAAAGGGGCATGGGGGAGAAATGCAGGATGACAGGAGTTAAATGAAGTCAGTTTTGTTAGTGGCAGAAGTTGTATAGGCAGGTAAAAATTTGCCACTGACACCTTCAAGTGGTTGGGAAACCTTCTTTGTGAGTTCTTTGAACTGGGAAAGAAAATTATAGCCAAGTGCTTTTGACATGCGAGGTACATATCTCTACCCCTTCCAAACCATCAGGACACAATGAGAGATCACTAACTAGGTTTTAAGAATCCATTATATTTCATTCTGGGGCCTAGGAAAGTTTCCCACAGAGATAACACTCAAAGTACAGCTTGAAACATGTTTTCCCCTCAGTGCAGAGAGAAAGAGCATCATCCTTATCTTTTTTAAAAAATAGAGGGTTTTTTTTCAAGTAACAAACATTTTCACTAATCTTGCCACTACCTCAACTGAACAATATTTTTTATACTGGCAAAAGAAAGCCCTCAATACCTAGCTACATCATCCAGCAATACAAATTTTCACATTAGTCACATCCCGAAATGTCTATCTCTTCCTATATTTTAGGTTGGAGATGCATAGCACGTTTCATTATGAGGGTTTGGGAATTATTGTCGGTCATTATTAACAAGCATCTATGGAATGCCCACTATGTGACAGGCACTGGAGATACAGAGCATATATTGTGTTGGAAAAATGCACATGTAATGGAGCCATGGTCGATGGAGCATCACCGTCAGGGCTGGTGCGATGTACTTTTCCTGCTGCCAGCCTGGGTAGAAGAAACTGCTTCTGGATGGGTAATGAAAGGGCCCTGCTCCCCATTGTAAAGTATACACAGGGATTCTCTGAATGGTTCTAGTTTGCCAACTATGTGACAAAGAGGGGTGCTTTTTGACTGGCCGGAGAGACAGACTTGAGGGCCATTCAAAAGACCCAAATGAACCTCTTTCTTTCCCTCTTTCCTATCCTCAACAAGGAGTCAGTCTACATTAGGGAACCCATGTCATAAGAATTAAAGGGCTGTGGGAAATTGTTTTACCGTATCCTGGATGAGGGGCAAACAAAGGCTCTGAGGAGAGATTCGGAATGCTGTTTAAAAGATCAAAAGAGACCAAAATGGAGAGAATATCATCTCTTTTCCTGCTGTTGGTTGAAAATTCCATTTCCTAATGCCTACATAATACCTCACAGAAAGCATCAAATGGTAGAATAAAAAAGAGAGGGAAGGAAAAAGGGGTAAAGAAAGAGAGGAAGACATTAGATTTGCTAAAAAAAAAAAAAAAGCACCTTTAAAAAAAGGAAATTAAAGAAAATAAATACTGTAACAATATTGGACTACTTATTTTATACTGAAGAACCCAGGTACAACTCATTTCCTGCCACCAAGTGCTAAAAAAGAGCTCTGCTTTGTGCTGTCCTTTTCTGGGACTCTTCAAATAGACAACTAAATTTCATCATCTTTGCAGCATTTTCACTAATCCTCTCAGGGAGTGGTGCATCCTCAAGATGCCTTTCAGCAAGAGTCCCGGCTTCCTCTGCTCCAAGTGACTGCTTCTCTCTAGATACTTTGTCAAACTTACAACTGCCTCTCGCTCCCTAAGGGAATAATCCTTATTCAGCCATGGTCTCAGTCTTCCTCTCATCCCACATAAATAAAATCAAAGAGAGGAGCATAGATTTAGAGCTGAAAGGAACCTCGGAGGTTACGTAGGCCAGTACCATCTTTTATTGAGGCCCGGAAAGATCAAATACCCAAGGTACCACAGGTAATAAGGAGGAGCCAGGATTCAAGCCCACACCTGAGGACTTGGATTTGAGGTTAGACTAGATCCTCTAAGGTCTCTTCTGGATCAAAATCTATAATTCTGTTAATTCCAAATCTGGAGCTCCTTTCACTATACTACACTATCCTATATACACTATACTACGAAACCTCAATCTATCAGGTGCTGAATGCTGTACTCAGCACTAAGGGGTTATGAAAAAGAAAGAGAAGAAATGGTATCTTCAAAAAGTTCATAGTTTGATTGAGAACTGTAGGATCATGGATCTGGAGCTGAAAGGGACTTAGAGATCTAGTCCAACCTCCTTATTATACAGATGAGAAAAGAAACAAGGGAAAAATGAAAAAGTAAAAGAGAAAGACAGAGACAGAGATAGAGGCAAAGAGACAGAGAGAGACAGGGAGAGAGACACAGAGAGACAGAAAGAAACAGAGAGAGGAAAGAAAAAAGAGAAACAGAGAGACGGGTATTTTGGCAAATTTTTAACAACCAGCTCTCTAAAAAAAATACACAGGACACATTTTTTTTAGTCTAATCTACATTATTGACAATTTTTTTCTGTCACTTTCTTAAGTCTAGACAACCAACAAAGCAATTGACCAAGCTCTGGTTTATGACATTTGTTCATTTCTGAGATGCAAATGCTCACACTAAAAATTTAACAATCATCTCTCTCTAGTTAGTTTGACCTGCCTCCAGCATAACCCCAGATAGATAGGTCAACAGAGCATTTATTAAGTCTTTACTATGTTCTAGGCACTATTGGGGCTACAAATACAAGCAAACAAGACTGTTCTTGACCTCAAAGAGCTAACATTCTGATACAGGAAGACAACATACAAAAGGGGAACTGGACAGCAGGATAGGAGAACTCACACAGGAGCAAGATCACTGCTGATATGATGGAAAATAAGTCCTGAGAGCAATTTGAGCGAGGAGTTAATACAGCAGGTCTGAGCACCCAAAGTTAAGTAACTTGCAGAGGGTCACACAAGCAGTAAGTGAAAGAGGTAAACTTTGAATCCAGCTCTTCTGCTGATGGAGTTGGTATTTCGTACACGGCAGGATGAAATACTCTCCAACAACAAAATGAAAAAGAAATCAGATGAATATGATGGAGATGGGGAGGGAGGGAGAAATGATACAATCCTCCATGACACGGAGAAACCTCAGCTCGTGAGACACACACACACACACACACATATATATATATATATATATATATACACATATGCACCCATATATACATATATTTATATATACATACATACATATACATACATATGCATATATATTTCTATTTATATATAGTTATATTTAGTGTTTTGGGCATTCATGATCTTCACAGAAGGGAAGCTAGATATAGGGCTAGTGGCTAGAACGAGTGAAAATACCAGTTTGTTAGATGTTAAATAAACACTAGCTATTGGATTTCCTCTTGCTTGCTGGGGAAAATATAAAGGATATGAGGCCAGTCCTATCACCCACGACCCACATCACAGAGAGGAAAAACCCAAGTCTGAGAGTCAAAGGGGGAAGGTAGGAGAGGAAATTACAAGGTCAAAGGGACTGCCTGGGGAAGTTAGATTACCCAACATGTTTAAAGCATTAGATGGTCTGGACATAGTCGGGGAAGTGGTAGAGCAGGGGGAGAGCAGTGGGGGAGGGGAGGAGGAGAGGTCTGAAGAGCTGCAGAGAAGGGAACTATAGCTTGATTTTTTTTTCCTCCTAAAGTTTTACTGGAAACCTTCACTCCATTGCAGGGCACATCATTAAGAGGGGGGAAATGGGTTAGGAATCAGCCAGCCAAATACAAAAAGAAAGGAGTGTGGAGTAGAGGTTAATTGTGGCCGTCAGAGATGAGTGGTTACATGGGGAGACTCATTTAAAATTAACGAGGCATTTGGTTGCATTTTATAGATCTTCCTAGGTAGTCAGATCATAAGCCAAGGGGGCAGAAATGGAATGGCTCCTGAGAAACTTTCCTTGACCAGTCCCATTCACATGAAACAGATGGACATGAGGTCTCTGCACCCAATAGAAGGAACACAAGAGAATTCATGAAAGCCCAGGCTCACCAAGAGCCTTGGAAGGGAGGGGAATCAAAGCAAGGGAGTCATGAGAGAGGGCCCCAGCTGGCATTTCCAAGCAAGGAGGTGAAAAACCTTTCAAGGCACAGCTGTCGCTTAAGGTAAGAGCTGAGGTGGAGTGTTTGGGTTCAGAAGTAGTAGCACCCTTTCTTCCTGCTCACTAGTTCAGTAGAAACCTAAGAGGAGGGTATGCCCTAAAGCCCACAATCATTCCTATTTCTTTGAGAATTTGGTACTATGCACATGCAGAGCATCCTTTAGTTGGTAATTTTTTTACTAAAACACAGCAATCAGGAAACATCTTAATGGTTGGTTGTATGAGGTAAATCAAAATGATGAGAGAATTATGGACCAAGCATGGGGATCTTGATCTGAATGTGATGTCTCTCAAAATTTCAGTGGATCCTAGAACTCTGAAATGAAAGATCTTTATAATAACTTCTTTGTTTATAACTTCATGTTATTATCTGCCATCTCAAGATTAAAAGGATGAAGAAGAACCTGGAATAAATTTCTTGAGATCACATAGTATCAACAACAGAGCTAGAAAGAATTCCCCTGGTGTCTAAGGTTGCCCAAATAATGGTCTCTCTGCCAGGGAGCTCTAAGGGAAATTTTTTACTCCTGCCCCCAAGTAGAATTGATAATATGAGACTAAGATAAAGGAAAAGAGCCGAAGAAAAAAGACATTAATATCTTATGACACCAAACCAGAAAAAAAAGCAGGGAGACCAATTTCTTCTTATTTTGCCCAGAAACAGGCCTCTGTGATACTTCTGAACCAATTCCCTACCATGCTAGCTCCAGTTCTCTTTTAGGTTGTTACCTTTCCCCAGTAGAATATAAACTCATTGAAGAAAGGAACTGTGTTGTTCACTTGTATTTGTATACCCAACACTTAAGCCAGTAGGTGGTTTAGTAATAAGTCATAAATAATAAGCCTTTAATAAATGCTAAACAAATATTCCCTCTGTATGTCTATTTATCTCTATCCATCTAGCTGTCTGTCTATCCTTCTATCTTTCTATATCTATCAACTAAGGACTGCCAACTTGACAAGCCAGTAATGAAAAAAGATAAAGACGAAAGGAGTGAGGCCCTTCTGAGTTATTCACAGGAATTACTGTGCCAAGGTCCAGAAAAGAGAAATTCCCTCCATCAAAGGGCTCTGGGTGCTATGTAAAGATTGCAATTCCATCTGCTTCCTAAATTTGGTAGAAATAATGCCAACCAGAACTTGACACTCTGATAGAAAACTGTATTTCTAACTAACTACTCCATTAGCTAATTTCTCAACAGATCCATTAATGGAAAAAGCTAAATGCAAAGGAAACATGGTTCTAGAAAGCACTACAATGGGCAGGGAAATCTACTTTGCTGTTGTTTTATTGGGGGCTTTGGAGGGTGAGAGAAGGAAAGGGGATTGTTTCTTATTTTGTTGGCTTAAAGGAAGTATCCTGAAGAGGTTACATGGCAATATCCCTGCCTAGAGAGCTTAGGGGCAGTTATAATAGAGGAGGAAATGAACTCTTCAATCCAGACATCAGAATCCAAAGTAATGAACTACAGATGCAAGGAGACAGCTTCCAAGTTGGATATTAGCAAGCAATCTCTCAAGGATGGCCATATAGGATTCACATGGAAACTACAAACAGAGGGCTAAGCCTGCTGAAGTACTGTTTCTTTTTATTCACACTCATGGAAATTTGTTTTAGGCATCTTGGGTAGGGACAGTGTTACATAATGCTTTGATGTCTTCAAGATTCTCTAGGTCAGTGCTGGGTACATAGTGACTACTCAACAGTTAGGTAACATATATTTACTAAGTGCTTATTATGTGCTGGGCACTGTGCTAATACCCTAGGTTTCAAAGAAATACAAATAGGGGATTCTAATGGGGGATTCAGCATCTGAAGAGCTATGTACATAAAAACCATATAGATGGCAAATGGGAGGTAATCTCATAGTAATTGTTGAGTTTCTCTGTATCTCCATGATATAAAATGACCCTGCCTGATTATTGGTTTGAGGTAGGAAATGTTGAGATGCTTTGCAAACTAAAGAATATGTTGGTGCTGCTGTAGGCCCTTGTGTTCTACACATGCCCATTTCTTTGTGTCCATTACATTAGTAATTTTTGCAATAATATAGTATAGTATAAAATAGTATAGAAGAACCCAAGTTTGAACTAGTGACTCAGTAAAACTAAGGTAGGAAGTGGTTAGAAGGAAGGATCATAGGTTTATAGATTTATAACTATAATAGACTTCAGTGGTCATTGAATTCAACCTTTTCATTTTTCAGATGAGGAAACTGAGGCCCAAAGAATTGATGAGACTCACCCAAGGTTGCAATGGCAGATCAAGGATCTGAACGCGGGTCCTCTGGCTCCAAGTCCAGGTCCTCACTCCACTGCATTAACAAGGCCCAAACAGTTACCTACTACCCATAGTTTCTCTCCTATGTCTGTCAATTCAGCCTAGTCGTTGAGTAGGAACCAAAGCTGTTAAACTATAATGATAACAACAAAAGAGTATGTTGGGAATCAATCAGCACCACAGGAAAAAAAAAACTATTGTTCATGATTGTCCAGGCATAATTTTAACCCATAAAAATTTTAAGAACAGCACTTTAATAGATACTGATATGCCAACTACTTGTAACCTCCAAGATACATGGAATGAAAAACTCTCAAAATATAGAGTTAGTGGAAGAAATAAAAACCTTGTGGGAACAGAAGGAAGAAATTATCATTCCCATCTTGTCTGCTACTGCAGTGGTGCCCAAAATGCTCTCTGTGGATGTCTGTAGAAGATATGTTTATGTTTCCATTGCTTATAATCAATTACAAAAGCAATCATTTTATTCATCTGCACATCTGTCCATTGAATATTAAACCTAAAAGGGCAATAGGAGGACAGCCTCTATTCTAAGGACCATTTCTTTCTGAATTTCATCAAAATTAATAATGATGATGATGCTGACGGTGATGATAAGAATTCTGAGGCCGGAAGCCATGGACGTGGAAAAAACGATTTCACCATCAAGGTAGAGTCAGTCAGGAAACACTTAACTAGAAGAATTGACCTACAGAGGATCATCAAACAGAGAGGAAAGGCGAGAGGGCAGGAGGGAAGAGTCTAGAACAGGGACGTCAAACTCAAATAGAAAAGAATCCCTGATGGCCCCATATTAACTTTTAAAATAACAAATTAACATTTTCTATGTTGTATTGCATTTTTATTCATTTTGTTAAATATTTCTCAATTATATTTTAATCTGGTTCAGGTAGCACTCTGGAGTTTTGCAGGCCATGATTTTGACCCCTCTGATCTAACGTTCTAACATGCGGCTCTCACAATAAGGTATCTAACTAAACTGGGATGATTGGGGGCGTTGATAGCATCCCTTAACTTTAGATTTCATGGTACCCTAATCTCTATCCCTCAAAGGTTACCCAAACCCACAAACCTATGTATCTCATAGAAAATGGGCTTACTTTACCCCCACAAACCAACATGCGCCAGACATAATGGACTCTTTCTACATTAAAGAAAAAAGTTATCTTCTCTAGGGACTCTATGTGGAAAGAAAAGTCTTATACTTGAACATTTCACCTAGATGAGATATCAGAGCTCTACCAATATAACTTTTCCAGTATATAGCTCATTCTTGACATAAGCCAAAGAAAACATTTCAAAAAGGGACTCTTCTTACTTTGGTACTTACAATGCATGGGTTTATTGTGCTGTATTTATAACTAACTATGGAGGGAGAAAAAGAGGATGTCCCTTAGAGGAACAATAAAGTGAAGGATAGAGGATTTCCTCCAATTTAATATTTTCCCATATGTGATGCTTAAAAAAATACAGCAAATTCACACAGATATTGCAAAGTGATCAAAGAGAACTGGACCACTTTCAGGGTTTTCTGTTGCTACTAGAGCTCACATAAAAAGACAATAACCTCAGATACCTGCCCACCACTGCTTTATAACCCAGGAACCCCTGGGGAAACCTGGAATCTTGGAGCAGTCTTCTCCCAATAGGAAGAAGAGAACCATGTCCACATTCATTTGGAGATTCTTAGGCACAAAACCAGAGAGATAGGTCCAAACAGTGAGTAAGACATCTCTTTTACCATATCCCTTGCCCATTACTGGACTCAGAACCAAGTAACTGAAATACTGGAGCACAAAAGTTTTATCAATGGCAGAGCAGGTTAGCAAAGAATCATAGATCCTCATAGTTGCAATAGACTTCAGTAGTCAACTCAGTGGAGACAACAGGGTAGCAGCTAGGGTAGTGGTAAGCCAGGGGAGGGAAAAAAAGTGGTAACCTCCAACTACTCCCTACCAAAAGAGAGAGAAAGAGAGAGAGAGAGTGAGTGAGAGAGAGAGAGAGAGAAAGAGAGAGAGAGAGGGAGGGAGGGAGGGAGGGAGGGAGAGTGCCAAAGTTTTGATGTAGCCAACCCACATAATTCTGGTGAGAATGAGATTCATTGCTGGGCAACCTGGCGTTGAATCAAACCTGTCTTTGTTATGTTTTGTATCATTTCCTTCTTTCTCTTTTTAAGGTTGTCCTTGGTCCACGATATCCAAATTCCTCATCCTGACATCCAGATTTGTCCTCACTATTCACTTCAGCCAGATTTCATTGCTACAAAAATGACAGAGAGACATGGTATCGTTTTCTGGAGATCCCACAGATTCCATGAGCTCTTTCCTATGGTAGTCAAGCTTAAACTTAAACTCAGGAAACTTGGATTTCAACCTTAACTGTGAGACTTACTAGCTCTGTGACTTTGAGTAAGTCCTTTAACCTCTGATCTTGAAATTCTGCATATGCTAACCCTGGTACAACCTATCTCACAGAACGGCTGTGAGGAAAATGTTAAAACCTAAAATAGAGGGCTAAATATGAGCTATTGTTGTTATTATTCACTTCTACCGGGCAGACCCATAAAAGCCTTCATCTACACTATTCCCTGAGGTTGATAAACCACTGTCTGACCCCGTGTCTGTCTCCAATATTCAAGCTGTAGATTTTAGAAAAACCTGAATTTATAAGCTGAGGATTCAGCTTGATCCAATTCAACATCTTAAAATTCCCCTCCAAAATATTCCTTTGCTTTATTATATATGATGAAGGGAGTTCAAATGAAAACTGCTCTCCAAGTCCTCATATTTATTTCATAATGCCAATATGATTTTTACCAAGCTCATATTTCAAAAATCTTCACTCTGTTCTGATCACTCCGAACCAGGGGAAATTATCTTATCCCCTTTCCTGGATTTTAAGGAGAAACTGTCTGTGGCTTTTGTTTATCAACATTGCAATTTATCTTACATGGAACTGAAGACAGAATTTAGGAAGAAAAGAAGCATCCAGGATAGGCTCGACTTTACTGGAGAAGATAAAGAGGTGTTGATTTCCCCAAAGGCTCCATGCTGGTTATTTATACCCATTAAAGGTTCCATGGTTCATGGATGGAAGTTTTTAAAAGATCCCATGGCCCTCACATGACTGTCTACACTGATCCACAGCTAGAGGTGCCTTCTCCAGACTTCCCTTGTCTCTCAGTTGGAATCATGGTAATTAACAAGTCTATGAATAGTTACTGGGAAAAGGAAAGAACATAATCGAAGAATCTCAGAGTTGGAAGGAATCTTATAGATCATTTGGGACAAGAGGGAGACAAAGTCTTGGGACAAGACCTTGACCTTTGGCCAAGATCACATTAGCCAGCCTCAAACCTTTGTTCTCTAGTTTCCAATCTGGTGCTCTTTCTGCTCTGACATTTGTACTCTGTAAATGAGCTTATAAGGGGAAATTCTGAAGCATTCCAGAGTAGGATGGCTGCTACTGTGATTTGCTTTGAAGGGCTAAGAGCCTTGATATTAAAAAGCTAAATTAAGAACATACCTAAATCAGGTTCTAAGTTACTTAAGAGGCACCACCACAGGAACTGATTATATGGTGGCTTTTATGAGATGTAGCAAAGAAATGTGTCTGCTCTCCTCTAGGGGTCAGTGATACTGGCCTGGTGACAGATAGAACAAGGGTCCAGGATTAGTTGGCAGAGATGTTTTAGTCAAGAGCAAACCAAAACCAAACCAAGGTAATGGACTATGCAGGAATTCCTTAAGAATTTTTTTTTTTGGTCACAGACTCTGGGCAGCCTCGTGAGACCCATGGACCAAAGCTTATTGTCTACATGGATAATTTAAAGAAAACCTAAATTTCAGTTGGAGACTACTGAAAATAATCACATAATTTTCCCACTCAAGTTCACAGACCCCCACTCATGGCCCCTCTGGAGGTCTGTGGTCCCCAGACTAAGAATCCCTGGGTCAGAGGTTCTGGTGATGTGGCTCCACTTCAGTCATCACAACTGTGTCTTTTTTAGCCCAAAGGGGAAGTGTCATTCACAGAGTTCTTTTTCCTGAATCACCCTCTGTGACCCAGCTGTTGAAATGAGAGTTGCCTAGGTTGTCCTAATTAGTCTAACTTGATTCTCAAAGGCCCAAAGACACACCAAGACATCTACAAGCCCATGGTTTAGCTTCCACTAAAGTGATGCTCATGATGATTTCTTAAGTTCCTTTACAATTCATGATTCTGATGCCACAAAAGTTAGGGCATGGTCCCAGCGTTGCGGTAAGAGCCTTCCTCCATGAGGTTTTCATAGGAAGAAACGAGTAGCATCATATTAATGCTAAGGTCAGAGCCCTACAAATTAGCAGCATACTATGCTGCTGCATGTGTTCCAAATCCCATCCTCTCTGACCCCAAAGCTGTAATATCATAATTGCAAATTAGTTTTCCTGCCAAACATACCCCCTATAGGCGACAGTTACCATGCTAAATGGAAACGCCTGCTTCTTTTTTGTGGTGTTGTTGCTCATAAAATTTGACAACATGGTCTGGATGCTTGGTAAAAGTACACATTTGTCTACATAATCATGAGAAGACTGAAGCTGGAGAGAACTGTTGGGATTTTTTCCCCTCATATGTTCCTGAGGCACATATTTTGTGCTGAGATCAAATACAGGGAGGAAAAAAGGTCTGCCCAAATGGGAAGTTTTTGTAAAGTTAAAAGCAAGACGGGTTGTGATGGAGAAGCATTTGAGACTTCAAAGAATGTTCACAATTAGGAATTCAGTGATGAAGCTAGCATCCCCTTCATGTCCCATTTATTCCCTGATGTTCATTGCCAAGTTCCTTTGGAGAGATTATTCTGAATTCAACCCATCAGAAACAAATTGGACTTATTTCTCTCTAAGAAATTGGAGCCAATACAATAATGCCAAATTATGGTTGGAACGATGCTAAACTTGGTTCTGATTTTTTTGTGACAAAATAATTCCAGATTATAACCAAAATGTGTAATTCAGGATAAATCTTAGTTTTTAAAATTATTCTAAATATCCCTAATACTTAATAAGAGAAATGGTTAATTTTATAATTGAGTCTCCTTTCACAGAATTCTCTGTGAAAAGGGGTGTCTTCATCCCCATAACCACTACAGCATCAAAAGAACCTTAATATGAGGAGGTTTCATCTATCAGGTGATGTCCTGTGGCATGGACCGCAGGACAGCTTTATGATCAGATTCCAGGCTATTCATACTGGATACAAATTTACTGAAATCATTGCTCTGGGAACTGACTCTTCACAATTAACTGTGACAGAAACTGTGTTTAGCATCAAGGGAAAGAAAAGTCAGAAATAAAAACTCAGCAGTCCTTGCCCTAAAGGAACTTACCTTCTAGCAGAAAAAAACAAATGCATGTACATAAGTAATGCAGAATATACACAAGATTGCCATGAGATGGAGTGTAAAGAGCACAGAAGACCTGGGTACCAAACTCATCTCTGCCATTAATTACCTGGTTGACCTTGGGAAAATCACTAAGCCTGATTCCTCACATAATTTAAGGGGTTGGAGTAGATGATCTTTAAGACACTTTCTACTTGGAAAGATTTACATGAACTGATGCTGAGTGAAGTGAACAGAACCAGGAGGACATTGTACACAGTAACAGCAACATTGT
This sequence comes from Potorous gilbertii, assembly GCA_028658325.1. Classification (NCBI taxonomy): domain Eukaryota; kingdom Metazoa; phylum Chordata; class Mammalia; order Diprotodontia; family Potoroidae; genus Potorous; species Potorous gilbertii. Next base: position 100,527,876 of record CM053773.1, on the reverse strand, counting down.
AACAATGATTAACTATGATAGGCTTAGCTCTTCTGAGCAATGTAATGGTCTAAGACAACTCCAAAAGACTCATGATAGAAAATGGTCTCCACATCCAGAGAAAGAACTATGGAGTCTGAATACAGATCGAAGCATACTATTTTCTCTCTCTTTTTTGTTTTTTTCTTTCTCATCATTTTTCTTTTTTATTCTGATTCTTCTTTCACAACATGACTAATGTGGAAATATGTTTAATATGATTGTACATATATAGGCTATATCAGACTGCATGTTCTCTTGAGAAGGGAATTTAGAACTCAAAATCTTATAAAAGTGATTATTAAAAACTAAAAATAAATAAATTACTATATTTAAAAAAGAACTTTCTAGCTCTGAAACTCCATAATTACGGTTCCAGTCACTGCTGGTTGGGATACAAATGTTCTTTACCCCAAAGATTCAAAAGAATCTTTGAGCTGGTCCTGCTACCTGTTTAGATACACTGAAAAGATATTATATTAACTCAAATAAATTTCACATTAAGTGGAATTTTTGAAGCATGCTAATGCAACCACATTTTCCTGCCCCCAATCTCGCCACCTATGTAAATCCTTTCTTCAATATCCATGTCCCGTGATCCCGGCTTCACAAAGTCTTTTCTGATCCCCCAGCCAGGAACAATCTCTCCCTTCTATGAATTCTTGGCACATCATTTTCGTGACTCTCTTATAGTGATGGTGATAGCCGTTATCATCATCATCAATATTATCCATCTAGCAGTTTAGGTTTGGCAAAGATATATAGATAGGCTTATTTGAGCCTCACTAAAATACGACTAGTACTTTTCCTCCTTTTACAAAAGAGGAAACCAAGGCTGAGAGGTTAAATGACTGGTTCAGAATCTCCAGACAGTAAATGTCTGAGGCAGGATTCAAAATCAGCTCTTCCTAAATATAAATCCAGCCCTCCATTCACTATTGCAAGCTGCTTGCTATGCACTGATCATATTCTATTTGTGTAATAGTTTTAAGGATCATAGGATTTATTGTTGGAAGAAACCTTAGAGATCATCTGGTTCAGTCATGTCCTAAATAGTCTATTTATTCATTTATATATTTATTTTTCATCAGGCAGTAATCTTTACTGAACATTCAGTGAGTCATTGTTGTTTATCTTTCATTTCAAAAAGGACAATAATATCACAGGGCTATGTCTTGACTAGTGCATGAATTGGATTTAAGTGAGGAATAGCTGTTCAAAGTCATCAGCTTCATTCTCTCTTCCAAAGTCATTGAAGTCCAGTAGCAGAATGAAAGTCAAGATGACTAGAGATGGCCCACAATGCAATGAATGACCTTGCATCATCAGTACCTAACCACTCAGGACTCCACTGCACCTGCGTCAGCCACTTCCATGGCTATTGGAACAAATTGTTCTCATCTGCTCATTCCTCTGGGGGAAATCTCCTCATGCTTGAGGTAGACATCCCAGATAGATTTGAGACCTGGTTTTAATCTTAATCTGGTTTTGCCCATCTGCCAAGAATTTTACTAGGGTATGACCACTGCTCATGTTATAAATTCTTGGAGTCACAGGTGAGAGTTGGGTGACAAGTTGGACACCAAAGATGGATGTGAAACCCTAAAAAAGAACATGATAAGCTCTCACACCAGAGGTGCTAGTCCTCCCTGAACATTCTTACCTCCCATTCAGAGAGTACAAAATACCTAGAAAAGCTTACAGGACTTACAAAGTCTGTTAAGACTTTATTAGACTTACTATGTTTTCTTTCACAATATGACTATTATGGATATGTTTTACATGACTACATGTGTATAACCTATATCAAATTCCTTGCCTTCTCAATAACGGGGGTTGAAGGAGGGAGAGAATTTTGAACTCAAGGTTTTAAAAGCAAATGTTAGAATGTGTTTTTACATGTAACTGGGGGAAAATAAAATATTTAATAGAAAAAAAGACTTTATAAGACTTAAACAGAAGTCTTAAATAGAAGACTTTAATTTCTGCCCTCATGGAACTTATAGTCCAATCTAGGTGATAGTGCATATAAACACAAATGACAGGAATACTTAAGTTGAGAGACCTAACTGTGTTTATATAACAATAAAGTATTCACCTAAGTTAAGTATCTCAGGTGAGAAAAATATATATGGTTAAAAATGGAGTTAGTTAATTCACTGCATCTTTGGTAAAGTCACAACTTACCTAGAATTTCAGATTCTTCATCTGTAAAACTGAATAGACCAGCTCCCATATGCCCATCGTACAGATTAGGTAACAAAAGTCAAAGAGATGAAGTGATTTGTACAAGGTCCCCTAAGAAGAAAATAGTCAAGAAGGTAGGCAACTGCAGCCAGGTGGCCCAGTGGATAGAGCATTGCACCTGAAATTGGAAAGACCTGAGCTCAAATTCAACCTCTAAAACTACTACCTGTAGGACTCTAGGCAAGTCCCTTAACGTCCATCTGCCTCAGTTTTCTCATTAAAATGGGGATACCTACCTCCCAGATTTATCCTGAAGACGAAATGAAATACCATGTGTTAAAATGCTCAGTACAGTTTCTGGGACATAGTAATCACTTAATAAATTCTTCTTTCCTTCCTTCCAGATCTAGAGCTCTTTTAATTACCCTCTGTTGACTCATGTTATTTGGTTAATAAGACTATAAACTCCTTCAGCAAAGCTCTGTCCTTGTATTTGTTTGCCCTACCCTTCCTCAACACCAAAAACAAGAGGCATAATGATAGTAGCTGACATTTGTTTGTCACTTTACAGTTTATAAAGCTTTCTTTCCTCCCACAATGACCTGGTAAAGTAGATAGTGTGTCTATTAAAAGACCAAGAGCCCCAAATCCTATCGGTGGCAAAGCCGGCATTCAAAACTTGTCTTCTGGCTTCATACATAGAAAGAACACTCTTTCTATACCTGGTATCTGATTCATGTTCAGTCATTTCTCAGTCATAACCTACTCTTCATGATCTCATTTAGAATATTCTTGACAAAGGTACTGGAGTGCTTTGCCGTTTCCTTTTCCAGTTCATTTTACAGAGGAGGAAGTTGAGGCAAACAGGGTTAAGTGACTAAATAGAGTTAAGTGAACTAATTCACAAATTGTAATTACTGTTGTTGCCATTGGGGTAAAGGGAGATTAGATTGGAAAGCCATGATCGAATCAGATTGTAGAGTACCCTGAATGCAAGGAAAAAGAGTTTGAACTTCATCCTATAGGTAATAGGGAGCCATCGAAGGTTTTGGGGTAAGGGAATAGCATAGTAGACATAGTTTGTAAAAATGTGTGATCTAACTATAATTGTCAGGATGTCTACTACAGGGAAGAGACTGAAAGTGGCAGAGTATGTAGGATAAGGAATAGAGAATCGCAGGGTATGGAATCAGGAGCCTTAAGCCTATGATTGCTATAAGCATTCCTTCCTCAGCGTTTCAAGATTGTAGCTAACAGCATATAAAAACAGCAGTATGTCTATACTTGTCAATGCATTTCTGCTATGGCCAAGAAAGTTTTATGAGTAGAGGAACAGAAAGTCATTTAAAACTGGGAATCCCACAACAGCCCAGCTGCAGAGCCTCCGGGTTCCTGAATTTCTCCAGGTCATCTCTAGTATGTTCATGCTGCTATTTGCAAATCCACTAGGAAAAGCAACTGTTAGTGGCAGTGGTTGTTCCTTGGTTGCTTGCCCAAGGCTGTGACTGTCACACTGTTCCAGAATCTAGACAAAGGTCATGTCACTAATAGAAGACTGGCCTTTGTCTAAAATTTAGCCTTTAGCAATGTTGCTGTACATATTGGCAAAGATGACTCCCCCATTCCAGGGAATTGTGCTGGGCCAGGCATAGGGATGTAACAAGAGTCTGCTATTCTAGTCAAGGAATGAAGTGAAAAGAGCCTACAATCTAGGTGAGATAGTGCATATGGAGAGGGAGAGACAAGTGAAAAGTTGAAAAGACTTTCTCTAACAACTGTATGTAGGCCTTCAAGCAGAGAAATGAATCAAAGATGACTCCTTGGTTCTTCTATCCTTCAGAAAAGTTTCTTTACTTGGAAGGGGATTGTCCATTAGTCAGTCAAGACACTGAGAGGCTGCCAGGGCTGGCCTTCACCCAATAATTTTGCAAAACAGTCAAGAATTAAGCCAGTTGGATGAAAGATTTCAAAGAGAGGGAAAATATTCTTTGTATAACACATATAGGATCTGGTGCTATTTCCCAAACCTCCATTCTTGGGTGAGACAGGAGAGATGCCCAGGTAAAATAGATGAGATGCCCAGAGAAAGGTTACCACTTCTTTCAGAGTCTATAGATAACCTTGAGGGGTTAGGAGGAAGGGGTTGTTTTTCTAGTGATATAGTTCACAAGTCCCTACTGGTGTACTTCCCACCACCATTATCAGTCAATAGAAATTAATCAGCCAGACTTAGCCTTTAAAAATAGCTATTTTCTATAGTGGAATGGTTGGTACAAAATGTCTCCCCAAAAGTCTGACACATTTTCTCTCCAATACATACAGAGTCCAGAGAAAAGTGAGTTCAAGTTTCAAGACTACATGTAACTAAAGGGTAATTCATACCTGCTAATGAACTTCCATCCTCAAGCTATTCCCTATAGGAAAGGTGCAGTTTTTCATTTTCCTCATGGGATCTAGTCTGCCCTCAGTTCCCAACATGGACAGTTCCTCCAGCCACTGAGCTGCTATCCTAGGGATCCTGCTAGGATACTGATGAAAAATCCAAATCCCCTTGAACACTTTGAAGCTCAAAAAGTCCTCCTCTGAGTAAAAAGTATGAGGAGAAACTGAGTCCAAGGCTAAAGTGCTCTCCTCCCCATACAGCATCACCCCCAAATAATTCTTTCTCAGGGGCTGACCTGAGTGCTCTCTCCTGCTTCACCCCTCACTCTAATCTCTTCTTCCAAACAGACTTCCTGTCACACCTAGGGAGGTATACAGACTTTGCTCACCCCTAATAAACAGTCGAAGTTCTGACCGAACCAATATATCAGGGCAAAGAGGAGCAAGGTGATTTTGACTCCACTCTCAAGCCTGTAATCTCAGAAGGATATGCTAAAGGTCATCCAAAGGGCAATGCCTTTTGGATGCTTGTGTGCTTGGGGATGGGAATGAACAGACAAGAATATTACGAACAATGAATTAAAAAGGAGAAGTGAAAGAAAGGATGTCAGCAAATAAATAGCAAAGAAGATAGGTTGGTCACATAGCAAGAGTGAGAGATAATTCATGGACAGCCCCTATGCTCCCTTATCATCCTTGTGACATCAAGAGAAAACAAGGAAAGCCCAGTAAGTTTGGTGGCGTCCTCAGGGTTGAACTCATAATAAAACATGGTGAAGAATTACAGGGATGGGAATGCATGAATGAACTGCATTCTGCATCATTGGAGAGAATGGTTACAATAGGGAGGTTACAGATCAACTGGAGAATTTGAGTAAGGCTCAATGTTTTCAATATTGAGAATTATCACTTTAAAATGTTCATGCAGGTGAAAATAAAGCATAAAGGCATTTAATGACACTTGTGATAATGACTCTGGGACATTTCTACAGAGATCAATAGTGGTTTGTTCATGGTAGAACTTTTACCTTTTCATACCTCCTCCTGGCTTAAAGATTCCAGAACCTGGTAACATCTTTGAATGTGACTTTAAATAGCAGATTAAATATTATTATACAAATAGGACTTAGAAAATTTTAAGGAAATAATTATTTCAAGCTGAATTTTAATGAGCTAAATTGCTTTTACTTAAGCCTTGAATGACATAAACCAAAGAGACAATACTTAGTAAATTCAAACTACCAAGTATTGAATTTTCTGAATCCTATTCTCATAAAGACCGGGAGCTGATTCCCCACTACCACACTTCCTTAACATCAATCACCTATCCAGTGGGATCTCTACCATTTTCCTATCATGTGACCTTCAGTAGCTCCCTTACCCAGACTCTGCTCAAATAGACATATTTTATCTTCAATTTTGGGTAGCCCTTAATTATATCATCTGTCCCAGCCTTGGGTCACTCCCCAAGTTGCAGACCTACTGGCTGGACCTGTAGCCCCATATGCCCTACCTTAAATATCTTAACCACTAAGATTTTGATCAACTCTTCAGGAAGTCTGCCTGGACTTCCAAGCCTACCAAGCACCAATCTGGCTCATCTTGGTGCTTCCAAAGACCAAGTTATGGAATTTACCTCTCTAGAAACAGAGCTATTAAATTATCTGTACTTATATTTATTTATAATTAATGAAATTACAAAACTAACAATTTATGGAAGGAAGCAACTCTTGCTATTTGTTTTCTTTCAAAAGGTTTCCTCCCTTTTTTGGTAATATGTCAAGTTCATCATGTCTAAAAGAAAACTCCTCCCCTTCCCCAAATTGGCCAATTCCCTCTCCTGACTTCCCTCTTTCTGTTTTTGGAACCACAACTCTCTCAGTCACTAGGATTTAAGATTATCTTTAACTCTTCTTTTTCCTTGCCTGCCTTCGTTTTTCTTTCAGTCAGGAAGTCCCTAGTACTACCATTTGTCCCTTTGTGATATCCTTCCTCTCCCCTTCTATTCCATCTAGAACCTTCAATCTCAGATTATTTAAAATAGGCTTCTTTTTTTCACCATTCAGATTTCTTTACATATGGACATAAAAATTTCCCCCAATTACATTCTAGAAACCATTTTAACATTTTTTTTAAGTTTTAAATTCCAAATTCTATCCCTCTCTCTCTCCTCTCCCCTCCCCCATCTGAGGCAGTAAGCAAGCAGATATAGGTTATTCATGTACAATCATGTAAAATATTTCCACATTAGTCATTTTGTGTGGGAACACTTGAATACAAGAAAAAGAATGAAAGAAAGAAAGTGAAAATAGCATGCTTCAGTCTGTATTCAAACAATATCATTTCTTTCTCCGGAGGCAGATAGTATGTTTCATCATTAGTCCCTTGAGCTTATCTTGGATCATTGTATGAAATAGCCTTCTAACTAATTCCCCTGCCCAATCCTAATTCCTTCTGAGCTAATCAGTCAGAATAATATTCTTAAGGCATTTTTTTTGTCACATCCTACTCAAAAATCTTCAATGACTCCCTGTTGCTTAGTGGCATTCAAATCTTCCACAATTCTTGACCAACATACATTGGTAGGTACGTGTCTCTCTATTTCCCTAAATTTCAGCTTAATTTACCTCCTCACTGTCATTCAAAATGCCTTGGAGAGAAGAGAAGTGCCCTCCTTAATCAGGTTATTACCTATCTGTCAAGTTTCAGTTCAAATTCTACCATTTCATGAAGCCCTCCCTGACAACCTCCTGACATCACTCCCTCTTTGCATTTACTCTCTGTGCCACCCATAAAATCGTATGACTATTATAGTACAAAGAGACGTTTGAGATCATCTACTAATCTGGGACATTGAACATTTTATTAAATGTCCATCAACTTTTAAAAATATATTATTACAACTGTATTTATGTATAATTGACTTCCTATGTGATCCTACATACTTTATCTTACATATTTAAAAGCATTGATCTCAGAAGGCATTGAATAAGCATCATCAGACTTTCACAGGGGTCCATTGATCTAGTCCAAATTCCCACCCATTGCAAGAACCTCCTCTACAACAGTCCTGAGAGACAGTCATCCCATTTCTGTTTGAACACCTTAAGTGACAGGAAGCTCACTGTTTTATAAAATAGCTAGTTCCCATTGTTGACTAGTTCTCAATGTTAGGCAGACTTTGCTTATATTAAACCTAAATCTGGTCCTTCACTTATATTACTTTCTCTGAAGATTGATTTTTTTCATGTATAGGTGTATTATTTTTCCATCTGGGTTGTAATTCATCTCCTTGAGGGTAGGAAACATATCTGATACTTCTTTGGATCTCTCAGAGTACCTGCTACAAGGTCTTTAGAAAACAAAGGTAATATTTTAGCAGGAAAGCTGAGATTTTGGAGTGCATCCAGAAGAAGGTGGCCAGAATCATGAGAGGACTCAAAGATAACCCATGAGAGGGGCACCTGAAAGAAGGAAGGCAGAGTAGTAGAGTGGGAAGAGTACTGGTTTGAGAGACCAAAGTCTTGGGTTTCAATCCCAGCTCTGCTATTTATTAACTTGGTGGACTTTGGACAAGTTGTTTTATTTGTCTAGGGTCCTGGTTCCTCATCTACAAAATGAGGGCATTGAAATCAACTTCTCACCCTGTTAGATGGCACTGTGGGTAGAGTGTTGACCCGGGAATCAAGAAGACCAGTTCAAATCTAGTCTCAGACACCTACTAGTTATATGACCAAGGGAGGTCACTTAATTTTTCTCAGTGTCAGTTCCCTCACCTATAAAATGGGGACAATAATAGTTGTGAGGAACATATATATATATATATATATATATATATATATATATATATATGTATGTATATATATATATATATATGTATGTATGTATGTATGTATGTATATCCATATATATGTATACGCATTTATGTATATATGGATATATATATACATACACATACACACATATATAATCATCGTATTTAATACAGTGTGTGTGTGAGTGTGTGTGTGTGTGTGTGTGTGTGTGTGTGTGTGTAAAACTATAATGCAAATTCCTTAAGGGCAGGGTCTATTTCATTTCATTTTCCATTAGATTGTAAATTTCTCATACTATTTCCACTTTTTTTGTTTTCTATTTTTTCTTTTTCATGGTCTTTTCCCCTTTTGTTCTGATTCTTCTTTTACAACATGACTAATGCAGAAACATGTTTAACCTAATTGTACACATATACCCTATTTCAGATTGCTTGCTGTCTTGGGAAGAGGGGAAGGGAGGGAAGGAGAAAAATTCAAAATTCAAAATTTTACAAAAACAAATGTTGAAAACTATCTTTACATGTAATTGAGGGGGGGAATGACATACAATTGAAGTACAAAAGATTATAAGCTTCTTGAGAGCAGGAAATGTCTTTTGCCTTCCTTTGTATCCTTAGTATTTACAAATTCAAGTTGACTGAATGACTGATGTCATGATCTTATTTTTGAAGAAATTGGGGATTTCTAGATTGAAAATAGGAGACTTAGAGGATGACATACCAGCAAGCTTCAAATATTGGAAAAGCATTAAATCTTCTTTCTAAATCCACATCTCTTACATAACTCCCCTTCTCTCCATTTATATAGCCAAAACTTCATTACCTCTCCCTTAGTCTATGCTAATCAACACATAACTGTTCCCGGCTTCCAGTCTCTGGCCTCTCCAATCTGTACTGTACACAGCTGCCAAATAGGGCATCGGCATGACCTTGTCATGCCTCTGCTCAATATCTCTAGAATAAAATATCAACTTCACAAGTTAATATTTAAGACTCAAGAAGCTCCAACCTATCTTCATATTACTTCTCTTTATACATATTCTATATTCCGGCCAAACTGGAGTTCCTAGAACTTATCATTCCATTTCCCATTCCAAACCTTCCTCCCTGCTGTCCTGTATGCCAGGCACATTCCTTTCTCATGTCCAGAATCCTTATATCCCATCATGACTCTGCTGGTGCCACCTTCTTCAAAAAGACTTCCCCCATCTCTTAGTTGTTAGTCATCTCCCCTTTCTCAAATTACCTTATATTTACTTAACTGTGCAGTTATCCCTTCCACATGGGGAGGGAGGGGCAGTTAGGAGAATGACATGCAATCTGGAAAATCCACACACAAGTTTTTAGTCCTTCCTTCATATAAGAGAAATCTGAATTTTCTTTTCTATGCTATACTATACATATATTTTATATTTCTGAGTTTCTAAACATTTTCTGTACTATACATACATGTTATGCATTTCTGAGTTTATTAATGCTCTATGTCATCTGCTGGCCTTCACATGTCATCTGTGGCTTCTGCAAAATTTCTCCAAAATCCCCATTAAATTTCTTATGCTGACCCACAATGTATTGAAACCTCAATGAGAAAAATCGTGATGTGGAAGGGAAAGTTGTACACACATTGTAAGTCACTTGAGGTCTTACTTCCCCCCATCCCACTCCTATCAAATAGAATGTACACTCCTCTCATTTTTTTGCCTTTCTGTCACCAGACTCTAGCCCAAGATGAGGTACCTAATAAATGTTGTTCAACTACCATTTGGAAGAAGGTCTGCATTTATTCTGCTTGGCCTGAGAAGGCAGAATTAAAACCCAAAAAGTGCAAAGAATAGTGAGAAAATTTTCCAATTAAGAGAAAGGAAAGATTTCTAATAACGATGGCCTACCCAAAATAGAATCAGCTTGAAGACCTGTCACTGGAGTTCTTCCAGCCAAGTCAGATGACCATTTGCCATGGCTGAGATTCATGATTGGGTTAGGAGTGGCACAGGATGTTCCTGCTGAACCCTTTCAGCTTTGTGCTGAGTCTGCTTCTATAAATACTGAGGATTTGATGACTTTGACTTTTAGAAGCTTTATTTCCTGCCTTTCTTTACCTGAGACTCTTACTTAAGTTAGCTATCATTTATTTTAAATCTAAGTACAAGGCAAGAGATAGAATGCTGAAATCTATAAACAAATCAGCTTTTTATGTATTAATTTCTACTTTACCACTTACGTTATTTTCAAAGATGCTCAAATATCATTAGCAAAGGCCTCAGAAGCAATAAGCAAGGCATGTTCAATAGACTACAAATAAACCAGCTTTGTTGTTGAATCAAGGGCATTCAGAATAGAGAATAGGGGGAGACAAGGTTGAAAAGGATGATTGGGGCAAGTTGTTGCAGGCCTTGAATGCCAAGGTAAGAAATTTGGCCCTCCTGTGGAACCACTGAAGGCATTTTGCATCTACCTCTCCATTTCATGGATGATGAAAATGGTGATTAAAGAAACTCAATCTAATAGCTCTATAAGGGGCAGGGAACAATAATGGAAATAGGGGGACTGCTTATAAGGTTATTGAAATCACAAAGATAGAAAATAATAAAGACATGATGGCCAGGGAATTGACTTCTCTACCCAATGAAATCTTACCCATCATTGAAGATTCAACTCAAATGCCATCTCCTCTGAAAAAAATCACCCTGATCCTCCCAGGTAGAAATGATCTTGACTCCACTGGAACTCTTAAACGATGTATTATTTGTTCCTCCTCTCATGTTGTGATCATGTTATTTTTATGTCATAATTAGTTGTATATAATTGTACATTAACTCCTTAGGGCATAGGGTCTTTCACATATTAGGTATTTAACCAATGTTTCTAAAAATTGTTCAGTTTAAATGGATAGGAATCAATGGGAAAGAATGAAGGGCAAAGGACAGGATAGAATTCATTCCAGCAGGTGAAGCCTGATTGACTGGGAGCTTGATAATGCCATTGACAGAAATAAGGAATTCAGAAAAGGGAATCAGATGAAAGATCTCTAAACTAGTATCATGATGCCTCTCTAAACATGATTAATCTGTCTCTTTCACTGACTCCTTTTCTTCTTCCCCTCTCCTATCCATAGTCTTCAGAGTTCATCCCTCAGTTCTCTTCTCTTTCAACACTTTCTCCTTCTGATAGGACTCATCTAAGGCTCATGGTTCAACAATTTCTACTAAATGGAAGACACCCAAATATACATCCCTAGTTCTGATCTAACAAAACAACTGGGTAGTCCAGTGGAGAGAGCACTGGGCCTAGAGTCGGAAAGACCAGACTTCAAATCTGGCCTCATTCACTTACTAGCTATGTCACACGGGACAAGTCACTTAACCCTACTTTTTTTCTCATTTGTTAAATGGAGATATTAAAAACACCTACCTTATAGGGTTGTTGTGAGGACCAAATAAGGTAATAACTGTAAAATGATTAACATAGTTTTAGACATATAGTAAGTGCTTACTAAGACAATAGATGGTACAGTAGATAGAGTGCAAGACCTGGAGTGAAGAAGATTGATCTTGGTAAATTCAAATCTGGTCTCAGACAGTTGCTAGGTATGTAACCCTGTGAAAATCATTTAGCCCTTTTTGTCCCAGTTTCTTCTCTAGAAAATGAGCTAGAAAAGGAAATGGCAAACTAGTATGTTTGCCAAGAAAACCCCAAATGGGGTCACAAAGAGTTTAACATGACTGAAAGAACCTAGCAACAACAAAAAGTGCTTAATAAATGCTCATTCCTTTCCCTTTTCCCTTTGATCAGTCTTCTCTCTCTGTATCTAACTTTGTTCATCTCTCAAATAAGGTATTTGGACTAGATCTCATAAAGTCCCTCCCAAGTCTAACCCTTGGGACGATCATTTTTAGGAGGCCTTGTTCTAGTGGATTTATTCTAGAACTGGCTTCTGGTTGTTGAAGAAGCCTGAGATGATAGATGTCAAGACACTTTGACCTCCAGTAACTCTCAGGAATAGACCCCTGGAAACCACACCCTGTAGAATTCTCTGGTAGAGAAAAATGGCTGCCTGGGGGCAAAAGACCCTGCAGAGACTATTCTCACTTCCTTTCCTTACCTTTCAATGCCTCTGGTACTTTCTGCAAGCTTAAATGTCTCTGAGGAAGCTGTGATAAGAGTCCCCGGTTCTAGTCTCCTCCTGATGGGTGGAATGACCTTGAAGAAGTCACCTCTTATTAAATGGTTCGTATTAATGCAGCACTCTGCCTGCCATCTCTCCCAAGCAGTAAATTGAGAAGAATTTGCTTTATAGACAATAAGTGGTTAATAAATTGTAAACAAATAGGTTGGAAAGGTAATGAGACAGGAAGAACTTTCATTTGCCTCCAAACATAATCTGTAGATCTCATCTGGTTTAATGGGAAACCAACTACTCGGATGTTAATCATTTACTTAGGACTGAGAGCCAGGTTACTGTGGCTGCTGCTGCTGTTGCTGTTTAAGCCACCAATAGGAACTTTATATTACATTACAAAAACCATTAGATTGAAAAGAACCTAAAGGTTGGAGCAGGTAGTCTGACGAGCCAATGACAGCAGCTTAGATCAAATCCAGCGTTAACAATATTAGACTCCCATTCTCCTACATTGGTCATATACACTATACTACCTTCCAGAGCTTTTCCTGACTGGGGTGGGCATCCTTTATCATCATCATCATCATCGTCATTGTGGAAATTTGAGGACCACTTCAAAGTCTACAAAGCACTATATATGCATGATTTCATTTGAGTCATACCAATTGTCTCTGTTTTGCAGATAAGGAAATGGGTTTAGAGAAGTTAAACTGATCATCCAAGGTCATAGAACTATTAATTTCAGAGCCAAGATTCTATCCCCAAACATCCTGAGTTTGAATCCTGCCTCAGACACTTATGAGCTTTACGAATAGAGGCAAGTGAGTCCCTTAACTTTATCCAGCTTCAGTTTCCTCATCTATAAAATGAGGATAACAACAGTATCTTTCTCAAAGGGTTGTTGTAAGGAATTATCTAATGAGTTAATATATATAAAGGACTTAGCAAACTTTAAAGCACCATATCAATGCTAGCTGTTATACTATATATCAGGTTTCGTGCAAGGTGATAGGAATAAAAAGACACAATTAAGCAACCTCCTAGATTCAGCTGTGGGGCTAGAATGGTACCTGTAGAGGATGAATGCCAGCGCCAGCAAAAGCCCAAATGCCAGTTCAGTATTTTTCCCACTATCTCATTGGAGAATCACAACCCTGAGAAACAGTTGAGTCAAGTAATATTATACCCACTTTACCTAGTTAGTAAATTGAGACTCGGAAAAACTAAGTGACTTGCCCAAGGTGACATCACTTGTGAGAGGTGCTCTCCAAGGTCTGTGCTCCTTTCACTATACAACAACCCTGGCCAGTTTAAAGATATCAATTATTTTGAGGTAGAGATAGGGAGATGAAGGTAAAGATGCTCCAAAGGAGAGGTGCCCTTCTTTTGGTCAAACCTGAAGAAGATGCCGATTCAGTCCAATTTTACTTGGACTATGCCAGAGCTCAGTGGAGCAATTATTTTAGGAAAATCTATCTAAGGACAACACCGTCATTATCCTTCTAATGGTCCTACTCCAATAATCCAGTTAAAACAAGCTTGTTTTTTTAAAGTGCTTTCTTTGCCAATACAATTAAAGCTCTTTGGAGAGGCAGATGGTATTAGTTCAGCTTGTAGATAGCTTTTCTTTCTACCTTCTGAAAATAATATTTCTGCAACTACAGTTAAACGCAGTTGCCAAGTCCAATGCAGATACGCACAGCCAAACAATTGTTGTGGTTTCCGGAAACCAGAGGAAAACCTGCCAATGCAGGCTAGAGCATCCTCACTGCTAAAGACAAATCTATTTTATATCAGAAGGGAATCAGTGGAATCCAAATAACTAGAAAGTAGATAAACTCTGGGGAGACCTTTAACAAGCAGCTCTGCTCACGAGAAATCAGCTGCCGTGGAACTATAAACTGGCTCATACTGACTGTCCTCCCTCCCCCATGCAGAGGGGCCTATGCATGCTTGATAACAGGTCATCCTAAGGTGCTTTGAGTGGGTTAATTAATAAAACTTGGAGGGGGAGAAAAGAGAGATGGGAGAGGCTAATTCAAAAGGTTCAAGGGTTTGAGCTGATTCCATTAAACACTCTAAATCCAAACTTTGTCCCAAACATACATCTTGTAAAGGAGATTTGTCTTCTTAAGGGATGTGTGACTGTGAACTTTCCCATACTACCTACTATTAATCTGGTCAGAAATGTCAACAAAAGCCATTTCCCTTTACTACTATAGACTTCTATTTAAAATGAAAGAAGGAAGTGGGAAAGTAGAATAATCTAACCTTTTATATCCCACAGAAAAAGCAAAATCAGTACAGGGTAAGGAAGATACTTTAAAAAGTCCAACAGATCATAAGTTGCATGAGGGCAAGAACTCATATCTCAATATCTGGAAAGTAGCAGCTAGGTGGCAAACTGCATGGGGCACTAGGCCTGAAATCAGGAGAACTTGAGTTCAAATGTAACCTCAGATATTTTATTAGACCTCAGGCAAATCACTTAACTCTAGTTACCTCAGTTTCCTCATCTGCAAAATGAGAAGGAAAGGGAAAACCAGTTCAATATCTTTGCCAAGAAACTCCCAAACGGAGTCAGACAAGACTGAAAACAACTGAACAAAACTGGCACAGTGCCTTGAACAAGACTTACTCTAATAATTTTTGTTCAGTTGTGTTTGAGTCATTTCCAACTCAAACTTATTTGAAATCAATTTGGGGTTTTCTTGGCAAAGATCCTGGAGTGGTTTGCCATTTCCTTCTCCAGATCAATTTACAGATGAGGAAAGTGAGGTAAACAGGGTTAAGAGACTTGCCTAGGCTCATACAACTAGTAAGTGTCTGAGGCTTTTGAACTCAGGTTCTCCTAACCCCAGGGTTGGTGTTCTATCCACCCTACCACTTAGCTACCCTCTGTGTTTAGCCCCTCTTCTGAATGAACCAGGACAGGTTTCTGTTCATCACTTCCCGTATAGGTAAGATAGCTAGCATATAGTACTTTCAGATTTTACAAAGGACTTCTCATATATTATCTCACTTGATCCTCTCACTGACCCTCTGTCATAAGTGCCAATAGTATCTCTATTTTATAGACAAAGGTGGGCTGGAATAATCTAAGGAAGACAGTAGTACCGTCAGGTACAATTTGGGGGGTGGGGGATGTTGAATTAAAATAAGGAGGTGATGGAAGCATAAGAAAAGAAGAGAAGAAAATTTTGAAAAAATGTTCGCACATATGTCATCAGTGGCGTAACAGAGTTAAAATCACAGTGATTATATTATTTGCCAAATAAACATGCAAAATGCAAGTTATAACAGAGCAATGGTCAAGTCCTCAGACAGGTCTTAACAAGCAAGTGCTGGCAGGTGAGCATGTCATGTGCTGTCAAGAAGTCCAGTATGTGTCAGCAGAAATAAGTACCTGTAACGATTTGTTTACAATATGATACCACACGGTTACAAGATACAATATTGCATCATCAAAATTTCAAGGCACAAAAAAGCCACAAATTTACAATAAATTATTAAATTTAAAATACATCATTTTTTAAAGAATGCTTTATATTTTTAAATGATGCAAATTTAAAAATATATACTAAAGGGTTAAAGAAAGTAGATTTCCAGGGAGGTGCTTAGTAATTTTTTTAAAGGGGGCAGTAGGTCAAATAAGTTTGGAAACCTCTGGCAATGATATTTCTACCTTCCTTAAAGAAAAATCTGCAAAGCCAGAAAAAGGACTCCAAACTTTCCATAACCCAGAAGTTTTCCTATCAGTCCTTAAACCCAAATATGGATTGAAGGTCACATAAGTTCCCCCACTCTCTAGTATTCAAAATTACTTTAAATGATTCTGAATTATTATTTGGATGTTTTTTCTCTTATGTAAATAAAATGTCCGAGGACAACAGAGCCAAAAGAGCTACTTGAAGTCCCCCAAAAGGAGCTGCTAGTCTAAGCATACCAGGTCTCCCATTCCTACAGTCATGTACGCCCTCTCCTAGCTCCCCACCACCACAGGATGTGACCCCTTCTGAAGCTTAGAATTGTTCATTGGTCTGGGTCTCACTGGAGGTCTGAAAGCATATGATTGCTTAGAAACTGCAGCGTCTCACCCTATCATTTAGATCTGACTCTGCTTGTGCCCAATGTCAATCTGACACAGGTCACCTTTCATCATTTCACTCATGCAATGGCTTTTCAGAGAGCTTCTTTAAGGACAATGAGGCATCTGCTCACTTAATTACTCACTCTCCCTCTTTTCCTCATACAAAATCAATTTCTGAAAGATAAAATTAAACTCTCATTAGGGAACGACTATCTATTCCATGTACCTCGTCTTGCCCTGCTTTTTTCCTCTCTGGTGTTTCTATCAGAAAGCTAAATACTCAGAGTAGCCAAGGAGTTTTCAGAGTAACTTAAAATAGTCTTAATCGCCCTATCCTGTACATTCCTGACTTAAGAACATAGATTTCCATTCTTTCTAGTTCAAGCAATTTATGTAACTATTCTCTATTTTTAGCTTCTCTAGACATGCTTTAGGACACTGGATCATTCTAAAAGTACCTCAACTTCATCCAAAAAATGGGCATAGTATCACCAGTCAATCCTCTCTCTTTAGCACCATCTGATGAGAAACAACCATTTTAAAATGTTAAGGACTGCTCAGGGTATAGTGGCAACAGACTTGAGTCAGGAAAACCTGGTTTCATTTCCCACTTCAGACATTTATTAACTGTGTGACCCTAGATAAGTCACTTTACTTCTCTCAGACTCAGTTTCCTCATCCAAACAAAAATCAATCAGTAAGTACTTGCTAAGTGCCTTCTATGTGTCAGGCTAGGCTCTGGAAATATGAATATAAAGAATCAAACAATATTTACCCAAAATAAGCTTATATTCTCATGGGGCTAAAATAAGAGTGCTACGCTCAGTTACCTCATAATCCAGCGCTTGGCAAAGGATGTTAAGTAGACTCAAAAGTGGTTTCTTTCTTAGGATTTAGTTGTTAAAAGTGTGTCACTTTGAATGTAAGAAACTAGATATAACTTCCCATTGCTATTTTGGTTAACAGAAACGTCCATATCCTTGACTGCTTCAAAGGAAAAGAAAATCTTATCCAATTCTGACTTGGAGAACAAGATGGTGCAGAAGATTAATTATCAAAAATGGAGAGACTTATTTCACCTTTTGGTCACCAGAGTTACTGCTATTATCAGGAAGATTTCTCTAATGGACTACCCACTGCAACCATCTTTTGTTTCTTTGAATTTCTGCTGTGCTTACAGACTTTGGTCATCTCAAACAACAAGATGCTGAACGATGCACTCCTCTGGCATCTTGTATGTCAGCTCACCAGGAAGGAAGGGAACATTCCTGACTTCTTTTGTATTTCCAGTGGCCCCCAGTGTGGTCCTGAGACCAGGAAAAAAAGCATGGTCAACACTTGCTGATTCAAATTTGAATATTTGAGAGAGATCAGCTGTTGATGTGGGTCCAGTTCTAGGTGAGTGCTTTCCCTCATTCTCAAAGGTTCCCTATTCAGTGACATTCTAAGCAAATGGCCCACTCATCCACTATTGACTATTAGACAAAACCCACAGCTAAAGATTAGAATAGAAATCAAGATAGAGTTTAACCATTTGGAACATATCTAAAATTCCATAACTGGAAAGCAGGGGTCGGGGGATGGGGAGAGAACAACACATGCTATTTTTGTTCAACAGGAAAAAAAGGAAAATAGATGTTGTTTTACTGGCCTGTCAATCCACCATCTTCCAGAAAGGAAACTAAACTGTGAGAAATCCCAGAGCATCAGGGACAGATGGAATTCTTGCATTTCAGGTCATTTCTTGCATGCCCTGGCATCCAAAGGTCTGAGACGATGTAGGGAGAAATTAATTAGTGGCGGCAGCAGCGTCTGAGTATAGTTTAACTAATTGCTACTATGGAAGCGAAAGAGAAGAAAGAAAAAGGGGGAGAAATGATCACTCAACAGATGAAGTTTTAATTAATGGTGTCTTAAGACCGTCACTTCTTCTGGAAGACATGTTAGTAGCAAGTGAAAATCACCTCTTGGTGGTTACTGGGTCCAGTGACAGGTTCAGTATGCAAACAGTGTGCTTACTGATCTTCATGGTTCTAAACTTAAAAGGGCAGGAATAGCCTACCAGCATCCCAATATCATCAGATCTATAACCCTTCATTCACAGTGATTCCCAACCCCTTTTGAATTCCCAGCCGTAAGTAGGACTAGCCTTGCCTTGTATCCTTAGCACCTTGTACAGTGTCTAGGATACAGTAAATGCTTAATAAATGCATGACTGACTAATTTAGGTTCAGGGGACCACACTTTGAAACCCAACCATTGAAGTTGGGCTAGCCATTTAACCACCCAGGCCTTAGTTTCTCTATCTATAAGGATAGGGATGGGAATAGAAGACTTTCAATATTCTAGCACTTTACATATATTTATTTATTTATGTTTATATTTATATCATACATATTTATATATTTACATATGCTATCTTATTTCATACTCGCAATAACCTATGATGGAAATGTTGCTATCATCCCCATTTTATAGGTAAGGAAATTGAGGTTGAACTTTCCCAGTTTAGTGACTTACCCAGTTACAAAGTCATTAATTGTCTGCAGACAAATCTTCTAACTTCAGTTCCAAAGATCTGTCTACTGCCTCATAATGGCTGCTCTCACTAGGATCACACTAGCTGTACTCGTTGTTGTATTGGTTTAGAAAAAGGACAAAAAAATAGCGCTTTCTTTGAAGGAGTAATTCCAGAAACCTATAACCTAAAACTAAAACTATCCCTCAGCACAGCAAGGGAAAGCCTATTTTTCCTACTTTGCACCAGGCCATTAGCTCAAATCTGGAACCCTGCCATAGATCCATAGTTAAACCCTGATATTGAAAGGAAACTTTTCCTTTTCCAGGGTCAAAAAAATATATATATAGCACTAGGTCCAGGAACACTTAAACACATTTGATTGAAGGAGGGATGAGGAGTTGATTCACCAGGCTAATACTAATAGTAATTAACTTCCTGGTCATCCCAACACCATACAACCAAGTGTATCCTCACTCTACTCAGCTCCACTTCATGTCTTCCTCCAGCAGAATGTAAGGTCTTTGGAGGTGGGGATGTTCTGTTATCTTTCTGTCTGTCTGTTAATAATCCACTGAAAACCTAACCAGTCTGATGTTGCTTGTCACTTAGATTTAGGTCAGAAATTTATTGGGCAGGTGCCAAGTCTATACAGCTATAACCTAAGCATCTTTTGGCCATACAAAATGACGATGGTAGGGAAGTGAAAGGGGCTTTAAGGAACACCTTATGGCCTGAGTTTCAGATACAAAAAGTAAAAGCACTGAATTGCTTAATTTCTGCTGTGCTTAGAAAAATCATATTTTCCCTCAATGATAAGTGAATGTACATAGAAAATGGATAAAAAGTATTTTGAATCATATTGTGTCACTTTTTTGATGCCCTCCTTTTCCTTTCTGTTATCTTCTTTTATTATTATTAAGTCTAGAGAATGGCTTTAAAAGCTATTAGTGGCCCAAGCCTACATGCACCTCTGAAAGCCCATGATACCCTATGATCCTAAATGAGAACATAATAGCAATACCCTTCCCCCAAAACATGAAGGTGCCTGCCCCCTTGCATTGTTTTCAGTGACTCTCGGGTCACTGAAGGGGATGAAAATTGCAGCAGAATGAAGGCCATATAATCCTCCAGAGCAGGAGGATGCAATTGGCTGACTCTGTGTTAATCACATCTAATGCAGATGACCCAGATTGTCTCTGAAATCCTGGGGGACCTGAGGACACTGTTCAATAATCTCTCCTGACCTGAAATGACTGGGATTTGGGACATTAGCTTTTGGAGGATATGACCGTAGGTAGCAAAAACTGCTCTCTTTTAATTAAGTGGTGCCTTTCCCCCTGACCAAAGCACACAGAAAGCACTTAATACATGTCTGTTGAATTTAATTGAATTTATTCTTAATAAATGCTTGCTGAATTTAATTCTGAAGAAGTTAACAGGAGGACGCATCTCTCGCCTCAGGGTGCTGGTTTTATATTTAAACCTACATTCTTTACATTCATTTCATCATTCAAAATCTTGCTCCTGAGTGATTACCCCATTCAAATAGCTGTGGTAAGCAACTTTTTGACCTGTATAGCAAAATCCCTTCCCAGCCACCTTTTTTCTTCTCTCCAATCCCAAGGGGATTATGTCACAGTAATTCAGTGATAATGGAAGCAGTAAAGTCTATGCTATTGGGTCAGAGTAAAGATAAGGACAAGCAAGTTACACCCAGTTACTCAGACTAGGGAAAGTAGGGGAAGAAAAGAAGTGGGATGATGTAACCCAGAGACTAAAGTCGGAGGCACAAGACAAAAGATTAGGCTCACCTTCCTCTATCCTCAGAGTCATGTAATAGTATTCTTAAACTTAGAAGACAAGCATTTGTTTATTCAACCAATGTTTATTAAGGATGTACTATTTACAGTGCATTGTGCTAGGGTAGTGGGCAGATACAAAGAAAGATTAGGTCTGGTTACTATCAGCAAGTAGTTTACCAGGAGTGATAAGACACAGATAAATTGAATAAACATTAGAATATGATCAATGTGTTCAAAGGCAGACAAAGTGCTGTGAGATCAGAAGGCGGCAATAGCACTTGCATTAGGGGAGATCAAAGATGGCTCCATGGTAGAAGAAGCATTTGCTCTGAGACTTGAAAGATGATGGGCAGGAAATCATCTGGCAGAGGCTGAGAAGGAGGCTACAATTCTAGTTATTGAAGCTTTGACTGAACAGGATGCATCTAGAACTCAGAACTAATCTGACCTGGCTGGAGGATAGAAGACAGAATAATCGTTGATATTTATCTGTCTCTCTAGGGTTACGAGAGCTTTATATACACAATCACATTTAATACAGCAACCCTCAGAAGTAAATGCTATTAGCCTCATTTTTAGAAGTGAGGCTCTGAAAGGATAACTTATCAATGACTTATCATGACTTACCAATGGCCACGCAAAATAGTTAACATTATAATCAGAATTCAAGCGTAGGTCTTCTTCCAAGTACTAACCCAGTGATTTTTCATTACATGGAATGCGTACCAGGAGTACAAAATCCTGTAGCCCACTCTATCCCTCTGGCCCTACGCTACCAGACCGCGCTTCTAATGGTCCATACCAACCAACCTCTTGCCATCTGTCATGCCACTGGACCCATCAAAACTTCAGAGGCCATGCCTTGATGGTTTTAATCCACTCAGCTTTGGAACACCATCCCACCACCCCCAGGACCAAGCTGTTCCACTCAGGTAATCAATGTGTATCAATTCACATTGCCCAGTATATTTTGTTGGACCCAGAACATCAACCCATGCTTCTAGCCACTTACACTCTCCATCTTCTTGCCATCTGGGCTGCAGCTCCAACCAGTAATATCTCTTTCTCTGGGAATTATAAATTATGCAAATACTACCATTGCTCCTGGAAAGGATGTGCCAATTAAGTTATAAAGTTCCTCTCACCATCCCTGACCTGTGACCAAAGCACCTTGACATGACCAACAGTCCTCTAAACGTTCTCTCTCTCTCTTTCTCTCTCTCTCTCTCTCTCTCTCTCTCTCTCTCTCTCTCTCTCTCTCTCTTAGAAATGTAAGCTCTTCCAAGGCAGGGACTATCTTGCTTTTATATTTGTATCTCCCTTACTTAGGAGAGTGCTTACCGCATAGTAAGCTCTTAATAAGTGCTTTTCACCATGACACCTATTCATCAAAACAAAACTGGTCTAACCTTTCCGAATAGAAAAGCAAAATGGATAAAAATCATCTATTTCCTAGACTATAGCACATAGCCATGTATATGGGCAGTCCATAAACTATGTTCAAGTGGGCATGTATATGTGTGGATGTATATATGCAAAAGGGCAGCTAGGTGGTGTGGTGGATACTGCACTGGACTCAGAACCAGGAAGCCTCTTCTTCCTGAGTTCAAATCCAGCCTTAGACGGTTAATAGTTTTGTGAGTCACTTACCTTCATTTGCCTCAAGTCTTCACCTGTAAAATGAGCTAGAGAAGGAAATGGCAAACCACTCAAGTATCTTTGCCAAGAAAACTCCCTAGAAGTCAGAAACAACAGAAAACAACTAAATAACAACAACCTGTGTAAGATCTTAGACAAGCACTGAAGATTGACGATGGGTTAGATTCAGAATTGAGGACTAAGGAGAGAAGACAGTAAAGGGGAAAGCACATAGACTCCAGAGTTAGAGACTCTGGATTCACAACTCACTTGTGATGGTACTGTGTGACCTTAGACAAGACATTTTCCTAGGACTCAGTTTGTTTCTTTGTAAAATGAGGGTAAATGGCCTCGGGAGATGCCTTCCAAACTCTAGATCCTAAACCCACGCTTGGGAAACAACACTTTCAATAATTTTAAACCACTCTCTGCTACAAAAGCCCATCTTGTTAATATAGATATTTAACCAATGATACCATATAGCTGAGTGAATCATGGAACACCATGATGTCAGAAGAATTGAAATTACCAATAACCCAGTGGAAAGATTCATTGTGGGGATAAGTAGACTACATACAGTATGTCACCAGTGATTTGCATGCAAGAAGAAACATAAAAGATATCATCAAGGACATATATGACTAGAAGAAAAAGTGAGGTGTTCTTGTAGCAATAACAGAGACAATAGATGCATTATCAGAGTACTACCTTCATATCCCTTAGATATTAAGCTTCAGTTTATTGGATAGATGCCCTATGGAGGATTTATGGAAAAAACACAGATAGGAATCACACAACAGCATTTATTATAACCCTACTATTTACAAGACACAGTGTAAAGAAGCGTGAATGGGATTATAATTTCCAGTGGAAGCAACCACATAGATCTATCAAAATATTAAATTAAACTAAATGTTGAACGAATCATGTGATACCAGGCTGTTCAGGTAGATTGCGACCAGTCTGTGGAGGGCCTTGAACGTCAGGTTCAAGAGCTTAAGAGCCCTTGGAGGTTTCTGAAGAATGAAGGGACATCATCACACCTAGGGATGACTAGACCAGTCCTCTCATTCTGTCTCATACCTTTTCTCTGGGGTAGTTTCTTAAGCATTCAGGACCACAGCAGAAGACAGGGTCAGGAAGGGAGAAGACATAAAAGTAAGAGTTTTGAAAATATTCCAGTTCCCTTCAAGGGTTCCATTCCTTAGGATTTCGTCACAACAAGCACAGAACAGTAAAACATGTGCCATCTTTTAGATCTTGAAAGATAGGTAGGAAATTAACTGCTTAAGGTTGGGAGCGGGGTGTGGAGAGAAGATATTACAGGAGTAGAAAGTCACATGAGTAAGGGTTATAGAAGGGTGGGTTTGGAATCAGAAGTACTGGATTCAAATTCTGGCTCAGCTACTTATTACCTGCGTGACCTTGGGTAAAGAACTTAACTGCTCTGAGCCTCAGTTTCCTATCTGTAAAATCTGTGGATTAGGTGATCTCTGAGGTCCTTTCAAACGCTAAACCTATGAATTGAAGTAAAAGTAGAACCGCCAAGCCAAATGAGGCTTTCTGAACACATTGTTGTGGAACCTTTCATGTTGAATTGAATTTCCCTACAAATGAATGCCAATATCCTTAACGGCGGGATTCAAAGCATTTCACCAGTCATACTCATTGCCAGCAATTCCATTGCCTACACCATCTGCTCTGGCCAGGCAAATCTTGCCCCCCTTCTATGCTCATTTTCTCCTGCCACCAGGTCTTGGCAGACATAATTCTACATGCCTAGAGCCCCTGCCTGGTCCTATCAACCAAACTATTTTCATTTCTTCCTTCAAAGCTCTGCTAATGCCTTACCTGTTTCATGAAGCTCTCTCTGATTTTGAGTAATTCTTAACAAATTACTAGTGTTCATACCTCCCTATTACCAACAAACCTTCACCCACCCCACTAGGCCCATGTTCTTACATATGAAGAGGACTTGGAGAAAGTCCTCATCACTGTTTATCCATCCTTAAATATAAAAATGCCTTATTTACCAAGCAGATTCAGGTAATAGGCTGCTCTAAATACTTAAGTTAGATGATAGAGAAAATAATGACAGTTATAACATTTAGAGCGCTTCAAGCTTTCCAAAGAACTCTACAATTAGATTTTCAACTGCCTCATTTGATCCTTGCAACAACCCTAGGAGGTAAGTGCTATCATTATGTCCATTTTACAGATGAAGAAACTGAGGCAGGCAGAGGTTAAATGATTTGCTCTGGGTTACACAGCCAGTAAGGGTCTGAGGTCATATTTGAATTCAGATCTATCCTGACTCCAGGCCCAGCATTCTACTCTTTGTACCACCTTACTACCTGAGAATCCTAGATCTGGAGTCAAAAGTCTTGGTTCTGACACTCTCATAAGATTGTGGGCACTACTTGCCTTCTCCAAGACTCAATTTCCTCATCTATAAAATCAGGACAGAAACATTTTACACTGCCTACCTCCCAGGTTTATAGTGACCATAGTGCTTAATAAACCGTGAAGCACTTTAGAAAATGCTTGATTTTGGATTTGTCTCTCTAGCCCTCTGCACAGTACTTGGTACACAGTAAGAGCTTGATAAATTTTTTTTTTCAGAAACACCTTAGCTTGAAAGGGTCAAGGTCCCCCACTGCATCCTGGCCTTCTCTAGTTGCCCTGATCTATATCTTGTCACCAATCACTGATGGCTCCAAAAGAAAAAGTGAGGCTTCTGACCTTGCACAGCCATGCCTCACTTAAACACAATTCACTCACAAATCATGGTATCATCTTCCTGATATCACGGTCCTCTTCAAGAACAAAGAATCATCCACAACAACAATAAATGTGTTTTTATTCATTTAAAAAGGTGATTTGTTTTTCAAATAAATAAGATACAATCAAAGGAAATTTTTATTTTTAATTCATCTATTTCTACCTATTTTAATCATTTCTATGGAAATCTTTTTAAAGTAAATTAGCACTTTCCTGACTTCTTATACATACAGATTGTTACTTAATGCTAGATGAAAGCCATGCCATGCTTTGAAAGGAAGGAGGAAATTATTTCTACTTTTGAGTTATTTACAATGTGAAGTACAGGGGACCATGGGACTGGTTAGTAATTAAGAATCACCATGGTTATAATTTAATAAGACTCTGGATTCTGGATCTAGGTAGGGCTTCTTGCCCCTACACTAAATGGCCCTCCCTCACCTGGGTACTCTTTGGAAGCCTTATTTGCTTTTCAGAGTTCTCCCGTGACTTTGCTGCCAAATGACAGCTGTCCATTCACTCAACAAATATTTGCTGAGTGTCTACAACACACCTGCCCCTAGCAGCTGTCTACCCCAAACATCTTCTAATCTCCTTTGGACTGAGAAATCAGAAAACTTTGCACATAGAAATACATAGAGTTTATATTGTATTTGTTGAAATACGCTGCATCCAAACTATATGAAAAATTAGGGAAGAGGATGTGGAAAATCAATAAGTCAGTGCATTGACTTGGTGATAGAACCCCGGGTTTGGACTCAGAGGACTTTCATTCAACCCCCAGCTACTTTGTTTCTCTGAACTTCATTGCCTCCTCTCAAAAGTATCAGTCAGACTAGATGAGCTCTAAGGTCCCTTCTAGCTCCGAATCTGTGACCCAATCAAATTCATTTTGTATTTTTTTTTCTGATGGCCCTATTTTCTTCCTTTTGGATTCTCAACCATGTTCCAGATAAATTAAATTGCCAAATCAATAAGCTCAGAATTAGGAAGCAATGTATATGCATACTAGCTGGATATGTGAATACACACATACATCTAAAAGGATTTAAAACTGGAAAGAACTTTAGAGATGATCACAATTCAATCGTTCATACAGATGAGAAAACTCAGACTGAGAAGTTATAACTTTCCAAGGCTACATAAGTGGGAATGAAATATTGGTTCTCTGACCTCAAATTCATTGTTTTTTTTCAACCACGTCACAATTTCCTGCTATGTGACTAAGAATGCTCCTTTGTTTATAATAATTAGTGTTTCCTAAGTTATTTAAAGTATACAAAATGATTTACATACTACATTTTCATTAGTATCTCACATTTCTCTTTAAGGTGGTTATGACACCCATTTTACAGATGAAGAAACAAGTATAGAGAGAGATGTGATTTGTCCATAGTTAGCTACTAGTGTCAGACAGGATGTGAACAAAAGTCTTCCTGACCGTGAGTTCCTTAGCTTATGTACTCACTATGCCATGCTTTCTCTGTGTTGAGGCATATTTAAGAGGTATAGTCACTAGTGGGTGGAAGGTAATATGGTACAGTGAACAGAGATCTGACCTTGCAATCATGAAGACCTGGGGTCAAGTTCTCCCTCAGACATAGTCTATCTATGCTTAAGCTTAACTTTTCAGTGCTGAGTTCTATAATTCTAAATTACAGAGCAGGTAACAACCAGTATTAGTAGAGGAAATTTTCTTACCACAAGCTCACTAAGTCAATAAAATCACAAGTCTAGTACCCCTCCCCCAAAAGAAAGAAGTCATTCATTTGTTATTTATCTAACTTTGAATTTTAAGCCCTTTGAATATAGAAACAATTTTCTCTAAGTACCTTTAAATGTGTCATGCATCTAATAGGTATTCAAGAATGGTTGGAATTTTTTTTTGTTTTGTTTTTAGACATCCCAACTACTGATAACGTTGATGAAACCAAGTAGGAGGACAAAATACATTTGCAATCCTTGACTGAAAAGCTACCCCTACCAAGAAAGAAGAGCTGTGGAAGATTGCTCCCCAGAAAATGACTCCTCGGAGTGACGCCTTCAGTACAGTCCTACAGAGATGGTTCCCCAAGGAAAACCTGTCAGATGAAGGTAACTGATCTGGAATTGGAAGGGATCATAGTATCACAGGACCATAGATTCAAAAAAAGAATGTACATCAGAGGTCATGTTGTCTAACACCCATTTTACAGATGAAGACAATGAGTCTCTGAGAAGTAAAGGGAATTTGTCAAAGGTTATCAAATAAGCAGCAGAGTTGGTCATGAAATCTAGGTCTCCTGCTCCACATCCAGTATCCTTTCCATTATGCCCAGTTGAGTGCCCACTTCAAAATTTAGAATCACCATCACCAATAGTATTCTAATTTAAAGGTGTCAAAGAGTGGGACTTGTCCCCAAACCTTCCCACACAGCTAGCATAATATTTTTTAATCACTGTAAGCAGGTGACAGAGCCCAGCCGAGGGAAGATATCCGGACCTCCTTAAGAGACCCAAAACAGGGACAGAAATGCCCCTCATAACACCTGGCTGATGCAATTTAAGCACAGTCCCCAAAGGAAATAGCCTCCTCTCAATTGTTCAAAGAAGTTTTCAGAAAACTTCCCTCAGTAGTATGCTGTCTTGGGCCTCGGAGACAAAAATTGATAATAATTAATAATAATCCATTACAGAGTGAGTGAGCATAGGGGGCTACAAAGGGACTCCACTGAAAAAAAACGTCAATTCTGCTATCGCCGGCACCCCCCCAAAGAGCCAGGACAGAGCCAAAGCTGTCTCTCCCACTTTGTTCTTTATTATGATCTTGCTTTAAAAGTACTTTGTTTAAGCATCAGAACCTTTTCTAGTAAACCTCTGATGACATGTTTCATAGAACCGATATAATTTGGAGCTGCCTTTGTTCAGCTGTTTTTTTTCAGTTGTGTTCACCCGTATTTGGAGGCTTTCTTGACAATGACAAAAGTGGTTTTCCATTTCCTTCTCCAGCTCAATTTACAGATGAGGAACTGAGGCAAACAGGGGTAAATGACTTGCACAGGATCATACAGCTAATCCAAGTGCTCTATTCACTCTTCCCAGTTTGGAGCTATCAGGGGTCTCAAAAAAACCACCCTTTTATTGAGATGTACAGTGATATACCCAAGGTCATCCGGTGAGAAGAAGTAAGTGAATGAGTGATCTAAATCTAGAGTTAGAATTCTGTGGGAGACTACACCCAGAAGTACCCTGGTATTGTCTGATTCTGGTATCTCCCCAGTGGTTTCAAGTAGTGCCACAAAATATCCCTTCCAGCCACCACAAAAATTTATTGACATACAATTGATTTTGAGTCATTGTAATTTTTATAATTATTATACTATCCTCCACTAAAGTATTACTCTTGAGTCACAAGATGACCCTGGGTTCACAAAGGTTTCAAGATTTTGATGGGTTGATGACTTCATCAATGTGGAGACACTCCAGCAATGCAGAAAACAATTCATCTACCCCTGCCCACCATGGACAACTCTTTCCCATGACTTCCCAGAAACCTTCCTTAGAGGATCGATCTGATGTGCTAGAGCTCACTTGACACTGTATTAATATGAGTGGTATGAACAGGTTGGCCAACATAGTCTTAAGATAGACCAATCAATCTATCTTAAAGCAGGTTCTCCTTAAGTCTGCCAAGATGGAAAGGTTTTGAGGATGGAACTGGCAATCTCTGTCATCCAACAGCCAAGTTAGCTATAGTTGGAGAGACTCACCAGCAAGATGGTAGCAGTTCGCTGAATTCTTCAGTCACACCAACTCATAAAGACCATCTACTAAAGGTGTAGAAGAATAAGGAAGCAGACGAAGCACCCCCATAAATGAAAGTATTTAAATATATATATATGTATATATATGCGTGTGTGTATATAATGTATATATATATATATATATATACACATATGCATATGTACATATGTATGTATATTCCATAGAACTCAGAGAGTGGGGTAGACTATAAAATTGAACACATGAAAATAAGATGTTACAAATCCCCTAAAGCTGGAATTCAATAGTATAGAATGTGGACTCCTTATTTGCACAGTGAGTTTTTTATGTTGCAGGATTTCTCTGGGAGGATAAGAGCCCTTTCTGTAAGAAAGGGAGATCTGTGTGATCTTAGGTTAGTCACCCCTCCTCTATCAGACCCACTTTCCTCTTCTGTGAAATAAAGGGGCTAGACTAGATGGTCTCTGGGCTCTATGACCCTCTGATCTTCTTCTGACAGCTTTTCTTCTGCAGAATAAAAACTCTATCAATGAAGTAAAGTCAACAACCATTTATTAGATACCTACTGGAGTGAGACACTGTGTTCTAGTTCCCAATCTCTGACTGTGTATATATTTGATGAAAGCTCAATCTGGGAGATTCAAGACCCTGCCCCCATAGCAGTATCGCCTATTTATACCGTGCAAAAACAATGAACAGAATACTGTTTCATGTCACACTTTCAAATGTCACATGCAAAAAATGAGAAACTCTGCTTATCATAACTGTATCTACCTCCTCAGCCATTTCCAGGAAAAAAAAGATTTCTGGCGTTCTCTGGGTTTATATTTTAGAAATGAGACAAAAGCATAAGTCAGAGGGGAAACAAATGGGGAACTTTTACCTTCCATTTCCCAGCTGATGAAATTAATTGTTTTAGTCAAGGCCTTCAATTGATTGCAAAGAGAAAGAAGTTAAGTGGTACTTATGCCCTCTTGAGGGTTTCTCCCTTTGAGCTTCCTTACCCCTAAGTAAAACGAAAACACAGCAAGGCTTTACAATGAGAGAATGTGAAATCAGGAGAAGGAACAAATTATTCCCCAAGTCCTATGGACATCAGCTGTAAAACTTACCCATCTGCACATTATCTTGGTAGAAATATGTGACTTATGGAAAAAGAGTCAGAGAGCCACGGGAAGGAAACATTTAGCTGAATATCTATTGGTGGGACTGGACCATGACTACTGGTACATATGGAGGGGGAGGGTAAAGGGAAATGGTCACTGACCCATTTGCAGATGCTAGAAGTCTTCCCTTACACTTAACAGGCCCTTAATTTCTTGCATTCTTGTGGATCCTATTAGGACTATGAGATTTGATCCCATATATAGCTCATCAGATTTAGTGAGTCACAAGGAGTCAATTAATGGGGAGTTTTTACTCCTGAATAGAAATATGTTCAGGGGATCAAGGGACCATAGAATTCTCGTATCCATCCTTGCAGCGAGGTGAGCATCCACTGGTGAGCGGCTGCTTTGTTGACTGCATTTATACTGCAAGGATTGAAAGAGGGGAAAAAAACCCAACTAGTCCTATGTAATCAAGGATGAAGGTAACACAAGGTGACATGTGTATGTGTGTGTGAGATGTTTTGAGTAGAGTTCTTCATGGGCCATTTGGAGACCCCTGCAGAAAACAGGACCTCGAGTCCTTTTTGCCATCTGTCCCCTCTGCCCCTGCCTGAGAATCCTGAAGAGGCCAGGCTTATACAGGTTCGAAGGAGCCCACTTTACTGTAAGTAAAAGCCTCTGGCAGGGAGTTCTCAGTAGGGATGACTGGTCACCCTGGTCAGACCAAGGATGAGTTGCTTTGTTAAACAAATACATCAGTCAGGAATAAACCTGATGAGTGAGTCAAGTGTCCCAGGGAGTGAGATGTAATGATCCGCAAAGCCATTCAAGGAAAGGTCTTGCCTGTGAAGGACTAGCATCGGTTGTTAGCCACTTTATCCATCATTTCAGGGCTCTGTGGTAAAATCATTGCTAAAGAGACACAACAAGGAAGAACCCAAATTTGGTAGAACTCTTCTTGTAAGAGTATGGGAGACAGAAGAGTACACAGGCTAAGTTAGGACTTCCTTGGGGACTTGCTACAATCTTTTTTCCAAACTTGCTCTCTCTCTCTCTCTCTCTCTCTCTCAAAAGGAAGGAAAATTCATGTTTCATATGACAGTTACTGAAGAGAACTATAGAAGAGTCTGGAAAGCACCAAAAATCCCCACATTTGCCACTAAAACAATGAATACCAAGGACCAGATATATAGTAGGGAAAATTAAATCAGATTTGGAAGTCTTGACTTTTATGTCTTTCCCTGATGGTAAGCATCGTTCTTCCTCATCCGAAAAGATGGGCGAAGATATCTGTTTACCAAGAAAGTAACCTTCTATAGTCTTATTTTTTTTCCCTTTTTGGGGCATTTTCCCAACCAGTTACTTGACTTTTGGGTCCTTTGTCAAGAGTAGGGTATACTCTGGGAATCTGTAAGATCTCAGTTCCTCCTAGGTGGCACAATCAAACATGTACACTGGTCTGGAAGGAGACAGAGATTTTTGTGTCCAGAATCTTAGCAGTTTCCTCTCCACAGCCACCTGGCCTCCAATTCTGCCAAGCCAGCACCAGGGGGGCTGAGATTAAGCTGTGGGGGTAGGGCTGCCATTCAGTGTGAGATAAAGATCAGCCCCCTCAGGGCCTCTACACAGGGCTGAGGTGATATTCAGCTCCTCAGTGTCCCCAGGAGTTTTCTGATCCAACAATGGATGCGGGCTGTTGTAGGGGCTGTGGTGGGAACTGCTGCTGCCTGTCCAATGTGGCCTCTGTGGTTGCTGCCTAAGGCCGGAGTTATAGGAAGGCCCTTCTCCCTTCCTGGCCAGTCAAAAAAACCCTGTCACTGACTTTTGGTACCTGTGGGTTGAGGGATCTGCGAATCTGCTACTAGGACTGAGGATTCCATGGCTGGAGATTCTGCCCTCGAGGGCTGTTCAAGAGCCAAGTCTCGTGGCCAAGGCTAGGCTGGGCTCTGCTACCCGTCCAGTGCAATAGACATTTCTTGTGGTCTTTCAGGTCACTCTGGGCTGGAAATCTCCTTCTCTTGGTTGTTCTCCACTTCTGCTGCTCCAAAGTTTTTTGAGAGTTCCTCTCTACAGGTATTTTATGGGCTGTGTGGGGAGAGCCTGCATATGTGTCTTTCTACTCTGCCACCTTGGCTCCGCCCCTGAAATCAGATTTGGAAAGAAGGGCCCAGGGCTGCCATGACCAAATGAGACCTCTCAGTCATATTTAAAGAATCAAAGAATACTATGGCTAGAACTGCCCTTAGAGATTGTCTAATCCAAGAGTTCTTAGCCTTTTTTGTATCATGGATCCCTTTATCAATCTGATGAAGCCTATGCACCCCTTTTCAGAATATTTTTTAAAGCATAAAATAAAATATATAGGACCACAACAAAAGATAATTATATTGAAATATAGCTATCAAACATTTTTCTTAATGTTCATAGATAGCATGTTAAGATCCCCTGATGTTGGCTGGTTCCTTCATTTTTCAGATATGGAAAGGTAAAGGGAATAGCTCAGAATCACACTTCTGGTTAACAGTACAGCCAAAATTACTAACTCTAAACCCAGTGCTCTTTACATTATGGATTAACCATTCCTGATATATGGCTTTTGTTGCCATGGATTATAGGAGACTTATTATATATCATAGACTTTGACATAGAAGAGACTAGAGTTGATCTAATTACACATAGGCACAGAGCCAGAAAGGACTCAATGCTCATTTAGTCCAAAGCTCTTATTTCACAGTTGGAAAAAAATGAGGATTGGAGAAGCAAAGACATTCACCCAAGGTCACACAGGTCACAGACAGGGACAGTCAAGGTCCAAAATGAAGTCCTCCAACTCCAAATCTAACTCTCTTTGCTTTGGACCACATTATCTCCCTCACTTCCTCATAAAAGTCAGAACACTTCATCATGTGCTAAAAATAAGGTCAAAATCAATATATTATTTATCCCCTCAAGAGTTTATATAAGTCCTTAGTCCTAAAGAGATCTCCATTAAGATAATAGAGGCTCATCCCAACATAGACTCAGACTCTTAATATGGACCTAGAATTATTCCTTCCCAATTCTTTGAATCATCACCAGGTTGCGGGGTAGCCTGTCCTCATTCTATGCCAACAGCCTCTCACTTCTTCTTGCTTCTTGTTTCTAATTCCCTTAAGTATGCTAATTTGCAGTTCAATCGCATATCTAACACCCCTGAAGAAGTCCAGATCCATAGACTCATGTTCAGTTGTCCTCTCTAGTCAAATAAAATGTGCTGTTCTTCATATACAAAGATAATTCAACTGGTCTACCATCAGCAAGACATGTGTCTAGAGATTTGTCTAGGTACTAACATCTAGAGGTGTACCTGGTCATGTTCCAGGGCCCAATCAGCAACTTCCTTAATCTTTGGTAAACCAAAACCTCTCACTAAAAGGGAATAAGCATGATATTGCTTATATGTACAATTCCCTTTCCTTTCCAGTTCCATATTTAGGTACACTGGACAAGTTATTTTACTTAGAGGTAGTAAAGTATAGGGAATACAGTGTTGGACTTGAAGTCAGGAAGACCTAGGCTCAGATCCTCCCTCGGGCATTTAGTAACTGCAGACAAATCACCTAATCTCTCTGTGACTGACTCAGCTTCTTCATCTGTAAAATGAGTACAATGGATTTAATAGTCCCTAACGTCCATTCCAACTCTAGATCTATGATACTGTGACCTCCCTAGTCTCTCACTACATTCATGTTCTCTAAGACGTGGATACTTCCTCCGATTGTACCAATAGCAACATATCCTTCCCCAAAACTAGAAGCAACATATATGAATAAATATGATATCTTTTATGTGATCTTCTGACAATTTCACATATCAATTTTGTTTTCCAGAATGGGTTGCACAAACTTTCCCTGAGGAGTCATTCATTAATACTTTCTTCACCTCTGAGAGTACAAACAAAGCGGACAAAAGTTGCCATGCCTGATGCAACTTCAGGAAAGATTGAACCAAGGACTGATGTAAAACTCTGGGGATAATCTCTGCTAGCTCTCGAGCAGGGAGTCGGATAGGGAAATGGGAGTCTTCCTTGTTGCTGACTTCTGCTTTGCCTTTGAAATCCCAGAGCCTTTTACCCAGTTGCAAGCTAGATGCCTAATTTGAACTAAAACACCAAAGGAAAGAAGACTATATCTGTCTTCTCTGCAATGTCTAGCTTGTATACTGCTGGCACAAATGAATGTTTGAAAACCACCACATATAAAAACCAAAATCTCCCTTCCTCCCCCAATCTTTTAAACATAGATAAACATCAGATGTTACAGGGTCTATACTGCTCCTAGACATCACTTGCCTAACCAGGATAGCCTTGTAACAAAGGGCTCTTTACTCGTGGCTGCTAATAGGCAAAGTATGTGCACTGACCACATTCTAGAATATTAATACATGCTTTTTGCAAATTGCAAATGTTGATTTGCTTACTTGTACAATACAAACAGAAGAGCTTAATACATCTATCTCCAAATGTCCCTGACACAGCCCAAGGGATTTGCTAATGACTCTTCTGAGATGACTAGACACAAGTGTGGCATAATTATGATGCTACCCACCCATATTTTCCACAAAAGCATTTTTCTCTGTATCCAGGCCCAGGCATTCTGATGGGCAGCCTGTTCAATGGAAAATCTCTCTTACTGCATGGAAAGGTAATTTTATCCTTGATGGCCCCAGCCTAACCAGGTGAAAAACAGAAATGTGGTAAGAATTAGTGTGAAGGAATCAGAATGGTATCATTTTTACTCATCGGCAGATTAGTATGCTTTTCTGAAACTGACGTGAAGTCTTAACTTGGAAAGTTTCAGATTTGGGGATTTATCTGCAAAAGAACCCCAGTTTACATATTAAAAGATAGAGCAACAGGTCAAAATACCTCACCTTTTAGGGAAAACCCTTAAGCCTGTGCAAACCTCCTTTCTAGCTTTACTTGTGGCATTTCAGCAGAAATCATGACCCTTGAAAGTTTCTAACAAATACTGCTTTGGGATTTTCCTTCAAACTCTTCTATATCCTCAGCTACTGACAAAAATCAGCAGATAAATGTTATCTGCCTTTTTTCATTTTAAAGTTCACTTCAAGTAATACTTCCTGTACTGTGCACCGTTGTCTAACATGTAAGGTCTTAAGGGAAGACACAGCTTGAATCACAGAATTACAAAACTGGACATTGCAGCAGAAGTCTTCCCAGCTAACCTCAATAGAAATCCTCTTTTCCACACACCCATCAAGTAGCCATCCAGCGTTTGCTTGAGGGGGAACCCACTGCTTCCCCAGACCACAGAATCAAAGAACTTGAGACCAGTTAGTCCGACCCAAGGTGAATCTGCCTCTCTCCTCCCCGGTAACACAGCAGACAAAGCTGCCAGACTCTGTTTGAAAACCAGAAAACCCACTACTTGTCCAAGCAGACCATTATACTTTAAGCTATCTCAAATAGTATGGGAGTGTCTCCATACATAAAGCCTTAATCAGCTTCTCCACAACTGTTACCTATTTTCCCTAGGTCTGTCTTCTAAGGCCGAGCAGAATTAGCCAACCCCTCCTAGAACCATTTTATTGCTGTTTTTCAGTTGTTTCAGTCCTGTCTGACTCTTTGTGACCTTATTGGGATTTTCTTGGCAAAGATACTAGAGTGGTTTTCCATGTCCTACTGTAGCTCATTTTACAGAAGAGGAAACTGAGACAAACCAGATTAAGGGATTGGTTGTGTGACCTTCCTTATTTTACTGTTATTTAGTCAACTAGTTGTGTCCAACTCTTTGTGACCCCATTTAGGGTTTTCTTGGCAAAGATAATGGAATAGTTTGCCATTTTCATCTCTAGTTCATTTCATAGATGAGGAAATGAGGCATGTGGTGTTAACTGACTTGTCCAGGATCACACAACAACTAAGTGTCTGAGGTCACATTTGAACTCAGGTCTTCCTGAATCCAGGTCTGGTCTTCCATCCAATGTACCACTAAGCTGTCCCTTAGAATCTTAGGATTATAGATTTAGAATTACTTGGGACTTCAGAGATCAACCTTCTCATTTTAGAGATCAGCAAGCAAAGGTTTAGAGAAGTGACTTGCCTAGAGTCACAGAGATAGTAAATTTCAGAACCAGGATTCAAATCCAGGGCTTCTGATTCCAAATGTACTAAACTTTTCAGTACCACAATGACATCCATTTAAATAGTTTACTTATAATTTTCCTACTATTAAACCAACTCTACATTCCTGGTATAAATCCAGCCTGGTCAGAAGGATATTTTTGTGATACTCTGTTTTAGCCTCTTCGTTAATGTTTTATTTAAAATGTTTGCATTAATATTCATCAGGAACATTAGTCTTTAGTTTTCTTTCTCTATATTGACTAGAAGACAGCGATCTTGAGCCCCTCCCCTTTCCACCTCCTTCCACTCAGTTTTCTCTTTTCCAGGCTAAATTTTTAGATTTGCTTCAGATGATCTTCCTGTAACATGGAGCATTTTCAGAATGCTTCACTCTCTTACAGTCAGTGAAGTGTCACAGTATATAAAGCATTGCACCTGGACTTTAAGACAAGTTTAAATTCAACTTCAGATACTTTCTAGCTGAGTGACCCTGATCAAGTAATTTAATCTCTGTCTGTCTCACTTTCCTCAACTGAAAAAATAGAGATAATAGCATTATCTACCTCACAGTGTGGTCATTAGGATCAAATGAGGTAGTATCTGTAAAGTTCTTAGCACAGTTCCTGACACATTTTTGTTCAACTGTTTCCCAGTCAAGTTCAACTCTTTGTGACCCCATTTGAAGATTTCTTGGCAAAGATATTGGTGTGGCTTGTCATTTCCTTCAGTTCATTTTACAGATGAAGAAACTGAGGAAAACAAGGTTAAGTGATATTCCCAGGGTCACACAGCTAGTGTCTGAGACCAGATTTGAACTTAGGAAGATGAGTCTTTCTGACTCCAGGTCTGGCACTCTATCCACTCCAATACCTACCTGACTATTGCTGGCATATAGTAAGTAGTATTTTAATAAATGTTTATTTTCTTGCTTCCTGGTTTCCTTCTTCTGAATGTTCTCCCATTCTCTATGGGAAGGATACCCTTCCTGAAATGTTTTCCTTGAACTGACTACAACCCTCCAGATATGGTCTGCCTTGAGGCAGCAGTACCATTACCACTCCAGACCAGTGCACTATGCATCACTCCATGCAGCCCAAGATCCCACTGACTTTTTGACCACTATATCACAGTGATGACTCATATTGAGTTTAGAATCCACTAAAATCCAGATTATCTTTATAGGAACAAAAATCTAGCTTTTCCTTTCCCACTTTATATACAAGAAGGTGTTGTTTTTTTTTCTTACAGTTAGGTATCAAACTCTCTATCCCTATTAAACTTCATTTTATGAAGCAACTGGATGTGGTGGCTAGAGATTTGTCCTTAAAGACAGGAAGACCTGTACAAGGTTAGACTTGATGTACAAGGTTAGGATTTTAAGGTCCTTCCTGAACCTGGACAAGTCACTTAACTTCTATTTGCCTCAGTTTCCTCAACTATAAAATGAAGACAATATAATATCACTTACCTAACAAAATTATTGTGGGACTTGACAGAGATAATGTTTATAAAGTGATTAGCATTATGCCTAGTACATAATAGGCACTGAATAAACACTTGTCTCCCTAGATTAGAGTCATCCTAACAATCTAGGACAGTAGTTCTCAAACTTTTTGGTCTCAAGACCACTTTACACTCTTAAAATTTATTGAGGACCTATCCAAAGAGGTTTTGTTTAAGTATATTATATGTATTCATATTTACCATATTAGAAACCAATTTTGAAAATTATTCTGACCTCATGAATGCCCTAAAAATGTCTCAAGGACCCACAGGGGTGTGCATGATACTTTGAGAACCACTGGTCTAGGTCATGGAGATCTTTTATAAACTTGACTTCACCATCCAATGTACTAACTATCCAACCTAGTTTCAGACCATCTGTAAATCTGATAAATGTGCCATCTGCATGTTGACCTAAGTCACTGATAAAAACATACAAAAGCAGTGGGGCAAAGATACGACCCTCAAGCCCTCCGTGTTGGTATTCAACCAGTAATGACTTCTCTTTGCAGCTGGCAATTCAACCAGTTCTAAGACACCTGATCCCACCATCATTCAGCACTCGTCACTCCATCCTTGCCCCAGTAACAGCCACGAGACTTTGTCCAATGTTTTACTAAAATCTGTGTACTTTATATCTACAATATTCCAATGCTCTTCCTATCAAAAGAGGAAATAAAGTCAGTCTATTATAACCTATTTTGTTGTTGTTTATTAATTATTTTTACAGCCCAATCTTTACCTGATATATATACTCCTTATATCTAATAAAAAAAACCCACCTAAACAAAATTGACCAATAAGCAACCACATCCAACAGCATGATCTACATTCCACACTCATAGACTTTCATCTCTCTTCTGAGAGGAAAGGAATGTGTTTTCATCATTTGTCTTCATCTGACACAATCTATTTTTGGAAAAAGCCATGATCACTCTTCATGATCACTGATTTCTTTCCTCAAGGTTTACTACTCATGCCTCCTAAGATTTTCCCAGAAATGGAATCAGGCTCATTGGCCTATAGCCTGCATATGTCATCACTATCATCATAGAATTTACATACTACTTTGAGGTTTGCAGCACACTTTACAAATATTATCTCATTGTATATACTCAACAACCCTGAGAGGTAAGTGCCACTTTATAAGTGAAGAAACTTGGGCAGACATGGATAAAATCACTTGTCCAGGGTCACATAGCTAGTAGGTGTCTGGGGCTGGATTTGATCCCAAGCCTAGCACTATCCACTAGGCCACCTAGCTATTGTCTAAGCAAGGAAGTATACAGCATTCTTTGCACTTCTCAAGATATTGGGCTGGCATTATCAGGTGTTTTCCCTCTGGCCACAAACTTTAAGATGTTATCTCTTAGAATGTACTGTGTCTAAAAAGAAGGAACTGCCTGTTTTTAATCACGATAAAATCTTAATAGTGATGACCTCCTCATCGTGGACAATGTCCTGTTAAATTTCAGGATAACTATATGGCAAATGAAGATAGTGAACTTTGAAGATGATTTGCTGACCAAAAAGCAACAGGATGGTAATATCTAAAATAATAGTTCAATATTCCAAATGATTCATCAGCATGGGAGTTCCTTCCATTGTCTTAAATAAATTCCCTTCCCTAACCTCCCTGTGCCTAAGGAGGCTGTTTCATGGATTGCCATAGCTAAAAATCTCCATTACCTGGTGGTCAGTCATTTAATGATGAGCCTCTCAAAACTTAGCTAAACTGATCCTAAAAATGGCATTATATCTAGAAGGCATTCAACATCTTTCTACCTGTCATAGCCTCATTCTGCTAGAATAGCGTTCAAGAGCCCAAGGCTATGGAAAATATCAACTACATTAGTGATAACAAACTCATATGTAAATAACACTGGAAGTTTTACAGACTGCTTTCCATACCATAACCCAGTAAGAGAGGAAATTCAAACATTATCACCCTAATTTAAAAATGAGGGCCTCCAGCCTAGGTCATGTGACTCCGATACCAGTGTTGAAACAATCACTAACATTAATATTGTTTTCACGATTATACTTTACCATGGCTCATGGAAAAAAAGAGTTTACCAAAAGCGAGTCCATCTTGGACCTCTTCCCCAAAATGCAATGTTATAAAGCCCTTCTAGGTTATATTCCTATACTTTAGACCTCAAGTTGTATGTTCCACTGAAGTTTAGTGAAACTAAATAAAAGCTTTGGCCTTTGTCATACTTTGTGGTAACCCTGAGACCCAGGATCACCTCGGAATATATGTATGTGACCTTTACTTGCCTGGGTCTCAGTCTCCTCATCTGTAAAAGCACCTACTTCTCATGGTTGTTGGAAAGACCAAATGAGATGATATTTATAAAGCACCTAAGACGTAATAGATGCTATGCAAGCAACTAGCTATTGTTGTCATTAACAATACTATCACCTTTATCCCTCAAAGAAATGCTGGGATTCAGATCTCTAAATAGGCAATTAGAACTTTGACCCGGTGCCAAATGGAGATGGTGTTGACAACATTTTCATACTTTACATAACTTTACCAGAACTTAATGCGTATTTAGCAAGAATAATTAGTTAAAATAAGGAGTTCTTAACATCAACCATGAGATGATAAAAAAAAGAATGATGCCAAATTGCAAAGAACAAGGTTGACCCCGAAGATGAGTTAGTAGGAGACATCTCCCCTCGCTTCTTTTCAGGGTTCAGGGTCCCCAAGCATGAAAACATTTCATATAGAGTTAGATTTTTTTTCCAGAACAGTAAATGTTTTTATTGAATTTTGTTCTTCATCTTCCTGTGTTTTTCTTTTCTTTTTTTTTTTATTTCTTTGCTATAAGGGATGGCACTCCTGGTTGGGGAGAAAGA
Source organism: Potorous gilbertii (assembly GCA_028658325.1). Lineage (NCBI taxonomy): Eukaryota > Metazoa > Chordata > Mammalia > Diprotodontia > Potoroidae > Potorous > Potorous gilbertii. The sequence continues at coordinate 100,487,157 of CM053773.1, read as the reverse complement.
AGGATTCCAGGGAATATCTAAATACTATAAAAACAAAAGATAAAAATATTATTTATCTTAAATTAATGAATAAAATAACATCTATGTACTGGAATAAGGCCTCTCACTGCCTTCTTCTTCTCCCACCCTATGGCAACCTCCCTAGTAGTGGTCTAAGAGGGCTATACCAGGATCTCTGATTTCAGCTTCCCTTCACACCCATCTGAGTTTGCCCTAGGCGTAGTTTGTGGTATGTGCCCCAGGCACAAAAATGCCTACTCCTAGTTATGCTAGTTTTGACTGAATAAGTGCTAAAAAGCAAGTGACAACCATTTTCTCTCTTTCAAGGTATGTAGACTATGTTAATAACCACTTGGGAAGTATTTCGGGGACAAAAAAAATAGCTCTGCCTTAGTGCATACAGAGCCTAAGGTCTGCACCCTCCTGCAAATGCCAAGGGCACGAAGACCAGCCTTTTCTAGTTTATCCCTAGAAGAAATAGCAAGTCTTTAAAAGGAAGTCCTGAAAGGAGGCAAGGAGAAGAGTAAAAAATAGAGGGGGCTCTATAGGTTGTAGTCCCAAAAGGGAGAGAGGATAATTACATTCCATCACTAAAGAAAAGTGGAAGAGGGAGAAAGAAGAGAGAGTCCCATAAAAGCCCACATATTTTACAGAAGGTCCACCAATACTCCCTGAATTAGGAATTTTGAGGTTCATTAATACAACACAGAAGTCATAATATGATAGGAAACTTTTGCGACTGACAGAGTGCAGAACAATTGAGTGTCCCTGTCAGTGGATACAGAAGCTTCTCCCTGGTCTGTTTACTCAGCAGGGCAATGGGTTACACAACACAGGGTAATCCCAATAAGTTTCAGCTGCCACACCACCATTCCCACTGATTTACCATCACCCTGGAGCAGAGTCCTTCCTGGTTAAACCCAAATTTAAACACCAAGAGTGCTTGGTGATGATCCTGCATGTGAATGAGCCAGCTTCAAAGGGGTAGGAGAGCTATTTAGAAAAGGAAAGCTTGCATTTACGATCCAAGCCATCCTCTTCTTCATGTCTTGTGTCATTGATTTTTTAGAAGTTCTGCTCTAAAGACAGCCTAGACTTCTAACTCCCTCTGTTCCAGGTGCAATAGCTGCTCAGGTATCAGAATAGCCATTGGGCTGGGAGATGGCTACATCATGAAATGGCCACCATGAACCAAGCCACATTAGCAAGTTTTTCTGCCTCTGAGAAAGTCTCCTTTGGGAACTATGAGGAACTGTTTCTAAGACAAAGATGAAGGAAGTAAAGTACCAGCTGCGTCTTAAGAAATGGCAGCTACATGACTCATCAGGGGTTGTGACTCTACACTTCCACCTACAAAGATACAACACATGGAATTTTGTCCTTGGAGAGCCTCCATGAGATTGTTTCAGGTACATTTCCTGAAGGAAATGATAAACCTCCCAAATTCCCTCCAGACAAAGGTCCCAGAATCTCTAATAGCTAAGATGAGACAAAAATGAAATAGGGTTACCAGTTCTAGGTCTTCAAATCACTAGGAATTTGTGGGATGAATTTTAGTCAACTGTCAGCAAATTCATTAAGTACTTACTATGCACTGGGAATTGGGCTTTTAAGGACTGAAAGGAATTTCTGAGGCCATCAAGGCTAATTCATACCTAAGAAAGAGTTCTCTCTCCACCAGACCCAATGATTGGTCATCCAGCCTTTGCCTAAAGACCTTGAATGCAAAGGAATCCAGGCATCTTCTGAAAGTTCTCCGATTTGGTGATATCTTTCCTAAAATTTGGGGTCCAGAATTGAACACAGGATTCTAGATGTGGCTTAACCAGGGAAGGATCCAATGGGATCATCATCTTCTTATTCCTAGAATTTATGCCTCTCAAGATCCCATTAGCTTTTTTGAGTAGCCAGCCATGTTATGGCATAACTAGGTGGTCAAATGGAGTCAGGAAGACCCGAGTTCAAATCCAACCTTAAATACATAGTAGTTTGTGATCCTTGGGCAAGTCATTTAACCCTGTTTGCCTCAATTTTTTCATCTGTAAAATGAGCTGGAGAAGGAAATGGTGAACCACTCCAGTACCTCTGCCAAGAAAATCCTAAATGGGGTCACAAAGAGTTGGCAACAACTGAAAATGACTCAACAACAACATGTCACTCTGTTCACTCAGCTGGGTTTTTGGCCCACTAAAACCTCCAAATCCCTGTCAGACGAACTGCTGCCTAACCAGACTATACCCTTCTTGTACTTGTGAAGTCAATTACTTGAACCCAAACGTAAAGTTTTACATTTATCCCTAGTAGATAGAACATGGGTTTCTATTTTAAAGAAATATTGAATTTTCAATTCCAAGAGACATGATTTGACCAAATAGGCATATAAACACACACACACACACACACACACACACACTCACACACACATTTTCCCCTCTCTGCCTCCAGTGCTCTGGGTCTCCATTTCAGACCAGAGGCAAAGCCATGACCTCCCTCCAAACTTCTTACATATCCCAACTCTTACCAGTGCTAAAAACTTTGTTCGGTACAAATTTCTAAAAACAAGTTTCTCTGACTGACTAAAACAGATGTAAATTCATTCATACACCTGTTCTTGACTAACTTAATATTAAGGCTTCCATCTTGTTAATTGTTCTTATTTTACATTTCAGATTCACTACCACCACACCCACATGTTCACATTTCCTCTTCTGTTAAGGTATACAATCCTTTCCTGGCTTGAGTTCCTCTTGAATTTTAGCAATCAGAGGACTCAGACAAAGGTCATTTGGGGTACCACTATATATGCAAAATGCCACTAAATACAAAAACTCCTCCATATTTTACAGTAAACCCTTCCATTTCATTCTCTCTGCTCTACAGTTTCCCAGAATCTCAGGTTGAAGAGATCTCAGAGGTCATTCAGTCCATCCGCTGTCCTTTTCAAGACTCCTCAGACATATTCCAAACAATTGTTCATTCAGTTTTTAGGTAAAGATTTTTCCTGAGGAGTAGCCAGCTATGTCCATAGGCAGACTGTTCAACTATAGGATAACTATTATTATTAGGAAACATTTTCCTTCTATTCAACCCAAATCTGCCTTTCTAAATATCAGTTCCTTCTACTATCTCCTGGTTCTGCCCTTTGAGGCTAAGCAGGACACATCTAATCTATCTTCTGTATGACAATCTTTAAATGTTTACCTACCCTTAGTCTTCTTCAGGTTAAACATCCACAGTTGCCTTAGTCAGTCTTTCTATGGCAAGACCTCAAAACCCTTCACCATCCAGACCACCCTCCTCTGTCTTATTAACACTGTCTTCCTATGGCATCCAGAAATAAACACAACACTATAGATGTGATTTGACCAAAGTGAGGTAGAGTACTTCCTTGTTAGGCACACTAAGCCTCTTTTAATGCAACTCTAAGATCACGTGGACTTTACTGGCTTTTGTAACATACTGTTGATGCATCTATCCTGAACTCTACTCACATTTCTTATACTTTATTTTTTTTTAACCCAAATGAAGGACTTTCCATGTATCCCTATTAAATTCTGTCTTATTAGAATCAACTTCTAGCCTCTTTAGATCTATTTGAATCTTCCAATGTGAATTACATTCATCTCACCCAGTTTTCTTTTGTCAGCAGAGCTGACGTGCATATCATCTACGTCTTTAATCCAGTCACTAATAAAAATAGTAAACAACCTAGAGCCAAGGACAAATCCCTCTGGTGCTCCACTAGAAATCTTCTTCCAACTTGGCATTGAACCATTCATTAATGACTATAGTGTGAGTGCAGTCATTTAATCAGCTCTGGATATAACAGTGCAACCATCAAGCCCACATCTGTCCATTTTCTCCCCAAAGAGAGATAGCATGAGACTTTGTCAAATGTTTTGTTGAAATCTACATATAGCAAGTGTTCTCAGAGATTACCATTCCAGAACCAAGTTGATATATCTCCATCTCAGGGTTCTCAGGATACTGCTAAGGAGTTGAGGTGTGTCTCTTCTCTAATGATGTTGGCTGAAGCACCCATTCTACATGTATTTCCCTTATTTTAGTACAACCACTAATGAATAACACCCCAGGTCCTTGTAACCAACGAACTTCCATTTGTTTTTACAAAAGTATACTTACTTCGAAACACAAGAACAGATAGATAGATAGATATAAAATGTGTGTGTGTGTATACATATTTCAGACACGTGTCAGGGGCACCTATACTGTCTCATTCTGTAGGAAGACTAGTTTCAGGATCAGTGGGGCTCCTACATAGCATTGGTCTCGCTAAGTTCACATCCAAACGTGGCATCACTGCCTCATAATCCTTGTCTCAGCTGTATTGTTCATCCCATCTTGACTTGCAAGTGACTTGGATTTAAATGAGACAGAGTTGCACCATCATTAGCCTCATTGTCTCTTATAGAATCATCAACATCCAGTGGCAGGATAAAAGTCAGGGCAACTGACAATGATCCAGGATGCAGTAGATACTTTTGGCATCTTCAGTGTATGGTCTAAGCACAGCACATGCCTTAGTCACCTTCATGGCCATTGGAACAAATTGTTCTCATTCTCCCATTCTATGGCAGTCTTCGCATGACATTCTTCATAGACATCTCCCTAACTCACTGACAGGTTTGAGGTCTGTCAGTTACCCTCCACCTAGTATAACCTGTCTGCCCAGATGGTTTCACTAGGGTATGCCACTGCACATGCTACAGTTTCTTGGAGCCAGTGGTGAGAGCTGGGTAAAGGTGGACACCAAAGGTAGATGAGCAGCCCTCGCATCATAGGTGCTGGTCCTTCCTGAACACTATGGGGTATGTAGGGGCTTGTCTCAGCTACCACTAGATGGAGAACAGAAGGCTGCTCCTCTGAACATCCATACTGACATGGCTACAAAACCTATCATAGACCAGTTTCTCAGATTCTCAGGATCCTGGACTCCTGGACTCCCGAACTCCCAGATATCTCATCTGCCTGAACTTTCAAAATTCAAAGACTGTGTCTCCAACTTCTGTCATCTAAAAAAGAAAAAAAAATGCCAATCAAAGAACCAAGGCCCATATTAATGGGGCCATATGCTGAACTCAGACAGGAAGAGGGCCTCTCCCTTTATAGCATTGTCTCTAATCAGACACCATCTAGAAGGGGGAAAAAGTCAGTCAAAGAGAAGTCAAACCAAGAAACAAAGGCCAGGGCCAACTACAGTCTTTTGAATGTTACCACCCCCACCTCCACTCCCCCCACCCCGCTGGCCCCAACACTGACATACCAGTTCCAGCTCCACAGCCACAGCCAATCAAGAAGCTGCTATTCAACATGTGGTTAGTTAGACTAGAACCAGTTACAGAAAGTCTATACATGCTCCAAAATGTCTCCAGAGTCATTATACAAACTCACAACACTCCTGGAAGTCCCTGACACATGGGGAAGTGTATCAGAAGTATTCTCTGCATGTTCTCAGTGACTAGTCCATGGGTCAGACTCTGATTATACAGGTCAATTTTCTCTACAGCATTCCTGTATTCTGTCAGGCTAATAATCCTGCAAAAAAATTAAAAGGGAA
>CM053773.1:100462894-100481079 GCA_028658325.1 Potorous gilbertii | reverse complement strand
AATGTATACTGAGGGGGGTGGGGGGGGGGGAGGTCTAGATTTCTGCTTTCCTTTTCCTGAAGAACTTTTGGTGAGAAAACTTACTTTCCCAGTGCAAACCCACAACTGCTCTGGGGCTTTGAGAGGTTAAGTGCCCAAGGTCACACAGTCATTTTATGGCAAAGTCAGGATTAGACCTTAGCCATTCTTGACTTTGAAAGCAGCTCTCTATCCACTAAAGCACACAGACCTTTTACTGTAGTGTTAACTAGATGGTACAGCAAATAGAGTGCTGGACCTGGAGTAGGGATGACTCATCTTTATGAGTTCAGGTCTGGCCTCAGACACTTACTAGCTGTGTGACCCTAGGCAAGTCACTTAATCCTTTTTAACCTCAGTTTTCTCATCTGTAAAATGAGCTGGGGAAGGAAATGGCCAACCATTCTATAGTATCTTTGCCCAGAAAAGGGGTCACAAACAGTTGGACAAGACCGAAGCAACTCAACTGACCTAAGATCATGAAAACTGGAGGAACCATGGGGAAAATAAAGAAAGAGAAATGCTTTCAAGATCCAGAAATAAAATTATCCCATGAGTGCTACAGAATTCATGTTTTAATATTGTCCCCTTTGTACCATCAAGTCAACAAGAGGTTGGCAAAAAAATTCTTTCATTTCTGAGCTGCCTAGCAAACCTAACAACTGAGGCAGGAGGACTATGTGATAGACATTTATTTGGCAGGGGTATAGAGAGCTGATCTTCAGGATTTTCATGTTATAGACTCTGTTGAGACTTCCACAATCAGAGAGGACCTCATTTCTTATTCATATTTCATAAGCCTCCTTTACCAATGACAAAAATGCCAAGTGTAGTCTGAGAATCCAGTTTCCTCTGTTCCAGATCACTGTGACTGACTCCTAACTGGCCTCATGTCCCTGCTTTCTCCACCCCTCAATCTGTCCCACAACCTGCTACCAAATTAATCTTCATAAAGCATCGTTTTTATCATGTCACTTACCTGCTTCGAATCCCTACTAAGGCTCTCCATTGTTCACAGGAACTCAGGCTCAGGAAATAACCTCACCTTTCAAATCTCACAGATCCCAAATACAGATCCTCCCTCTCCCATAGGAAGGGATTGGCAAGAGATAATCACCTACTATGTGCTAAGCATTGTGTGAGGAGTACTAAAGGACCATGCTCTACCCTGACCTTGGTAAGTGGTGTGATCAGTCCCTCTCACCTCAGAAGTCTGGACTTTAGTAAAACACCATGTGCTGCTTTATTACAGAAATGAAACACACAAACACACACACACACACACACACCTGATTTACTTTAATTCAGCAATACATCTGGGATGCATGCTCCAGAGCCAGCCAGTCCTAAATTAGAATGAGCTATGGCTGTTTTCATCCCATCCCTTCATCAGTACATGTTTCTCCAATTCTCCCTAGGGGAAGTGTCTCTTCTGAACCCCTGGACACAAAGCACAAAATATTCATGGAGAAAGACAGTGTGCATGGCAGTTCAGGCTTTATGTGTTTATATTTTAAGGACTCCACTTGTGTCTTTATTTAAAATTTCTTCTACAGGAGAAAGTTAATACTGTTCTGTCATATGCATCTGATCAGAACTCATGACTGACTTAACAGTCTTTCCTCTGGACTATAATGTGTTCCCCAATATAGCTACATATAACAATCTTCTACTTCTCTATCTAATGCTATGACTTTGGCTCACCACTCCAAAAATCTGTATTTCCTTCCAGGCCAAATTCAGTCCTCACCTCCTTCACAAGGTCACTTCAGCCCACAAAATTATTTCTTCTCTGAACTCCTTATGGAACTTACTTTTGGTACAACACAATCTGGCACTTAATTACATGCCATCTTACACTGTTTCTAGGATTTTCCAAGAACATGCAACTTATCTCTAACCAAATCATAAACCCTTTGAGGAGAAAAGTTATGTCTTCTGTTTGTGTGTCCCCTGAGTACAGCACTAAGTACATCTTTGTTGTTGTTTAACTGATTAGTCATGTCCAACTATTCTGACTGCATTTAGGATTTTCTTGGCAAAGACACTGGAGTGATTTGCCATTTCCTCTTTCAGCTCATTTTATAGTGAGGAAACTGAAGCAAACAAGGTTAAATGACTTGCCCAGGGTCACACAGCTAATAAGTGTCTGAAGGCAGATTTGAATCCAGGTCCTTCTGACTTGAGGACTGGCACTCAATTCACTATGGCCCCTAGATGGTAATAAATGCTGAAATTTACCATTTATTTTTGTTCTATCCTTTCTAACTCTCCACCAGGAACCTAAGTCTAGCTAACATGAACATCTTACCATTTACCTGCTACTGCATACCTCTCTCAATGATAAAAAATGACCCTCCCACCAAAACTGCCAGACTTCTTTCTCACCACCCTTCTTCCTCTTCTCCCAGTTAATCTGCTTAGTATTGGGACCCTCTCCAGGGTTACCTGGATCACAGAGCAATTTTCTATAGTTAGCTCACCCCAGATACCCAAGTCATTCTTCATCAAATTCAGCCATCTATCAGGATTTGTTGTTGTTGTTGTATTCGAAGAAGACCATGCCATCAGAGAAATGATGACATGACTTGCACATGACTTAGTTTTCAGTGAGGAAGAGCTATGCAGAGTCATCAGCCTCACTTTCTCCTCCAGAACCATCTGAATCCAGTAACCTGATATTCCTCAGAATGACTGGAGATGACCCAGGATGCACTGGAAGACCTTTAGGCCAAGGTCTATGCAAGTACGCACTTAGGGTGAGGTAATGTCCATTCATTGAATGGGCCTGTTTAAAAGAAGTAGTCAGGATATGGCCCCTTTAATAAGGCAAAGAAGAGAAAGACATCAGGCTGGGAGGGAAACAACAGGGGTTACTATTGATAATCACTCTGAAGCCAGGAGGATCCAGAAGAGAGCCTTTAGGCAGGGGGGCAGGGGACAGAGGCCCCAGGAAAGGGAAGGCATCAGGATACCAGAACCTAGCCAGTACAGATATCTTGTCATCTGCCTTCTGGATTCAGGGAATAATACCCAAAACAGTATTACCACTGATATTGGAAAGAATGTGATGATAGTCAATCAATAAGCATCCATTAAGCACCTACTAAGTACCAGGCACTGTACAAAATGCTGAGGAATCAAAGAAAGGCAAAGAACAGCCCCTGCTCTAATGTTTACTGGGGAGACAATATACAAGCAGCTACATACAAAAAGGATATTAATGGAATAATGTGGAAATCATCAGCAGAGGGAAGACACTAAGATTGAGGAGGACTGGGAGAGGATTCTTGAAGAAGAGGAGACTTTAGCTGACATTTGAAGGATGTTCAGGAAGTCAGGAGGCAGAGATAAGGAGGGAGAGAGTTCCAGGCATAGAGGAAAGCCTTTGAAAACTCCCAGAGATGGGAAATGGAGTATCTTGTGCTAGGATCAGCAAGGAGATCAGTGTCACTAGATCACAAACTATGTGCAATGTATAAGAAGCAAGTAAAAAGACTGGTAAGATAGGAAGAGGCTGAGGCAGCTGAGGCAGGGAAGGCTCTAAAAACTAAACAGAGCATTTTATGTTTGATCTTAGAGGTGAGAAGAAGCTACTGAAGTTCAGTGAATAGGGGATGATGTGGTCAGAATTTCATTTTAGGAAGATCAGTTTGACAATTGAATGGATGATGGGAGTTGGGAAGGAAGGAATAGCCATTTTTATTAAGCACCTAGTATGTGCCAGGCACTGGGCTGTAATTTACAAATATTGTTGCATTTGATGGCTGGAATGGAAAGAGACTTGTAGCTGGCAATGATGATAGTTCACAAATGAGATGATGAGGGCCTGCACCAGAGTGGCAGCAGTATCAGAAGAGAAAAAGTAACATATACAAGAGATATTATACAGGTAAAAATCAGTATTACTTGACAATTGATTGCATGTGGGTTTGAGAGAGAATAAGGCATCAAGGATGATGCCTTGATTTTGATCCTGGGTGACTCGGGTGATATTTGTCCTCTCCACAACAAAGATTCTTATAAACTAGGAACAGTCTAGATTTATATTTAGTCCTACTCCCTCAAGATCCAAGGATGCATCTGATGACTTCTTAAAGTTCCTTCAGTCCCTAGAAGAAGAATCATGAGATTCTTCATGCCTAACAACCCAATCACTTGCTCTATTCATTTCTGATCTAAACCTACAACATGAGGATAGCCTCTCTGTTCTTGACCCATCCCTTCAACTGGGACACCTACATGGAGTCAAGAAAAGTCAACCATGCACCCATTCAACCAATCAACCTACAGAAGATGATAAGTACTGTGACATGACTTCAAATGAATAGTCAGGACAGTCAAAGAACTCAAACTCCTGATTTTTCCCTGTCAATTTCGATTTCTCAAAATGGGAATAAGATACTTGCCACCCATCTTCCTTCTTTTAGACCTTTCTAAGTCTGGTCTCTTGCTGGAAAACAGTCTTGAAATCCTCTAGAGAGAGACATAATAATAGTAGCCTATAATTATAGAGTCCTTTAAGGTTTACAATGTAACAAGGGCCATCCAATGGTATATGCTCTAAGTTGTCCTTTCTGGTTCTAGTGGACCACATGAGAGTTTTGGCTCTGGATTCAGGCCATGCGGTGATCTGGTATTTAAAAGAAATGGCATTTTAGTATTACATGGCAAACTTTGAGTAGGCCTTTGGTCCTTTTATGTCCCATGACAGAGAGAAGGGACATATCATTGAAAGGAAGAAATGGTTTCTGGCTTGGGCTCCCTTGCTCTAGCTCTCTAGATGGCATAATTTAACTTTAGCTCTTCCATTGAGGGGTCAGGAAGGGATGGCTATTTCTGTCTCCTACCATTATGGCTACCTTGTCCATGTGGCAGCTGGTGTAGAGGAATTTAACCTGGTAAGCTTGTGCCTAGGACCTTGGCTAAGAGGACATGAAAGTAATCTTATGAGTTGGAAAGATCCTGTTGAGGGTTCTATTGAGTCAAGGCTGAATGGTGGCAAGGGGAGAGATCCCTAGCAATATTTCCACAGTTCTTAGAGAGGATAGCCTCAATGAGAGGGTTGGCACCAGCCTTGCCATTTTACCAGCAGAAGGAGTTATTTGGACAATGCAAAGTTTAAGGTGAAACATAAAATCCATAACAATTATGTAAGCTGCTTTGTATTCTGATGATATTTAAGTTTCAGCCTCCCGCAAAATTTTAACAGTGGTTATATCAAGTTATTGAAAAACCAATTGAAGTCATTATGTTAATACTTGTTGAGAATCTTTTATGTTTAGTATTTCTTTTGTGGGTAGTAACATACCTACCCCATACCTGATTCATATTGTGCTGAGTACCTCCCCACTCCCCTCTTTGAGAGAAATCCTAGGTATGAGACCTGGTCTATGCTATATGTAAGTCACCCTGGAGCATCAGAGTAGAGATTGCTTGAGCCTAAGAATATTAGATCTAGAATATTAGCCTAGCCCCATCTCACTAAATGCCAGTCTTCCAGAACTGAACTTATTCTACACTGCAAGATTGATTCCAGAGCAGGGAATGGATGCTGTACCCCAGTTCCCACGGACCCAGCAGTAATTCCTCAAGGTTAGATATAGATTATCTCATTTGATCCTTAACACTGTCCAATAACATAGATGGTATCATATCCTCATTTCACAGATGAGGAAACTGAGACTGAAAGAAATTAAGGCACTCACTGCCCACTTTATACAGCTAGCAAATGTATAAGGTAAGGTTTGAAGCCACTTCTCCACTCCAAATTCATCACTCTTTTCATTGTGCCACACTGACACTCAAGCACAATTTGACTTCAAAACATTTTTCACTCAGTCACTAAGAAAGTTCGATTCTAAAATATTTCTAATTTATGAATCATAAAACAAATAACTGAACAAAATGACGAAAGGGGTATGAATGTGACAATAACCAAGGCAGAATATTCAGAGAGAATAGTGAAAGGTCTTCAAAAGGATAGAAATAAATATCTGAAAGTCTGGAAAGGGAGCTAGAAAAATTCAGAAAAAGATAGCCCCTTTCCCTCTGGTTATTAATGTTCTTCTTCTCTTCAAATTATTTTTGTATTTATTTATCAGTGAATATGCTATATTCCTTTTCTCTCACTCAGAAGAATATAAACTATAAATTCCTTGAGGGCAGAATCTATTTCATATCTCTCTCTGTCTCTCTCTCTCTCTCTCTCTGTCTCTGTCTCTCTCTGTCTGTCTCTCTCTCTCTCTGTCTCTCTCTCTCTCTTTCTCTCTCTCTTTCTCCTCCCATCTCTTTGTGTCTTTTGATGGTTTTTTCTTTCTCTATTTCTCTGTCACTGTCTTTCTCCTTCTAAACTCTCCTTCTCCACTGCCTCTACCTCTGTCTCTGTCTTTCCCTATACAACACTTAGTAGTTAATAAGAAGCTTATTAAATATTTGCTGAATTAAATTGAAGACATGAGAACAGTATCTAGAGGTAGAAAGCCAGAAGATGGATGACCACAGAGCCAGAAGGGAAAGAGGAAAGAAAAGCAAAACCACAGTGAAATTTGTAAGTGACTTTAAGAATACCCGGCTGGACAGATTTTAACCTTATACTTTGGAAACTTGAATATCTCCAGGTGAACTCAGCTGTTGTGAGGAAGAAAGGAAAGAAAGGGAATGAGAAAGACTAACTTGGCAGTTGAAGAACACCTCTCTCAAAACCACCATCTGGAGATACTAGAATGAGACAAGTGCTAATGATACCTTACATATCTAGATCTCTTCATAGCTGGCAAAGCAATTCCCTCAAAACAATGCTGTGAGGTAGGCAATATGTGGATTATTAGTTTGCTTTTATAGCTGAGGAAACAGGCTCTGAAAGATCAAGTAACTTAACTGTTGTCACACAGCTAATAGGTTTTAAAGTCAACACTAAATCCAGTTCGGTAGTTTTTCCACTGTACTGAGTAGAGGGGGAAGGGGTGGGGCAGGGAGGGGAAGAGAAAGACACAGAGACAGAGGCAGAGACAGAGAGACAGGGGGAGAGAGAGAGAGAGAGAGAGAGAGAGAGAGAGAGAGAGAGAAAGAGAGACAGAGAGAGAGACAGAGAGAGAGACAGAGAGACAGGGAGAGAGAGACAGGGAGGGACAGAGAAGGAGAGGAAGAAACAGTCAGAGAGAAGCAGAGGGGCAAAGACAGAGGCAGAGAGACAGACAGCAGCAAAAACAGAGGTAGAGAGGCAGAGACACAGAAATAGAAAAGCAGAGAGAAAGAGACAGACAGACAGAGGAAGAGGACAGAGGCAGAGAGAAAGGCAGAGACAGAGAAAGACAGAGACAAACATACAAAAGTAGAAATGTAGAGAGAGAGAGAGAGGCAAAGAGACTGACAGGAAGACAGGAGGAGAGGGAGAGAGAAGAAGAGAGAGAGAGGGCAGAGGGAGAGAGGGAGTAGAGAAGAGGAAGAGAGAGAGGGAAAGGAAGAGAGGGAAAGGAAGAGGGGGGAGGGAGAGACAGAGACAGAGGGAGGGAGAGATAGAGGGCGGGAAGGAGGAAGAGAGAGAGAAAGGAAGAGGGGGAGAGGGAGAGAGAGAAAGAGGGAGACAGGAAGAGCAACAAAGAAAAAAGCAGGGAGGGAGGTAGGGAGGCAGAGAGAAGGAAAGAAACAAAGAGAGGAAGGGGGAAGGAAGGGGAGGGAGGGAGAGACAAAGACAAGAGAAACAGACAGAGAGGAAGGAAGGGAGAGACAGAGGAAGAGAGAGAAAGGAAGGAGATAGAGAGGCAGAGAGATAGAAGCAGCAAGAGAGAGAAAGAGAGAGAGAGAGACAGAGAGAGAAAGAGACAGAGAGAGAAAGAGAGAGAGAGAGAGAGATTGAGAGAGAAGGAGGGAGGGAGAGAGAAACCCACCTCATACAGTTCCTTGGGAAGGCACAGATGAGGCATTTATGGAATTCTAACCTCACTTCTCCCTTGAACAATGCATGACACACTAATAATGGAGAGCCCTGCATGGTAACAAATCGTTCTCTAGTCCCATAGCCCCTTGTTTTTATTTTTTGGTGAGGGGATAAGAAAATGCCTGAGGTAAAACATATGCTTATGATGACTGAAAAGACGATGACATGTACAGAGCTGTGTTGCTGTTTTAAACATGGAATGCTCTCAAAATAAAACCTGAGGGGGGAAAAAGAAACCAAGTCAACCAATTTGAAGTCTAGCCTGTGTTTAAAAAGCAAAATCAAATAAAAATAAAACCTCATACACCAAAATGCATGCACATCTGGGACAATTTAAACTCTTAAAGCTGGGCTTTTAATGGAAGCTGCAGTTGTCCATTAACCATGGAGCTGCCAATGGGCCGCATGACAGCAATGCCTGGGCTGCCCCATCTCCACTTTTGGATTCTTCTGCTGCATCCATTGATCCCGGAACACATTACTGAGACTATACAAACACATACGTATCTAAATACATATATTTGAGCAATAGGAAAGACGGAAGAAGTATATCTTTAGAAGGACTACAGTATGGTGCAATGGGGTCAAACTCAAATAGAAACAGTTGCTAATTCATACATAAGGCTCTCTATGATATTGACATTGTTTTAAAATGTGATATTATCTCCGCTTTACTATATTTTTTGTTTGTTGCCATTCGGTCCTTTCAGTCATGTCTGACTCTTCATGGCCCCATTTGGGGTTTTCCTGGCAAAGATACTGGAGTGGTTTGCTAGTTTCTTCTCCATCTCATTTTTCAGATGAAAAAACTTAGGCAAACTTGCCCAGGGTCACACAGCTAATAAGTGTCTGAGGCTGGATTTGAACACAGGAAGTTTCCCAGCACTCTATCCATTGCACCACCCAATTATATTTTAATCTGGTTTGGGTCACACTAGGGAATGTTGTGGGCTATACTCAGGATCCCAGTGGAGTTGAGTGTTGGATATCTCTCTTGTGGACAGGGAGGATAGTGGAATCAGGAAGCCATAGATTTAAGTCCTACTAGCTAGCTGCTGGAACACAGTCAACTCCTGCAACACTCTCAGACCCTCTGGTTCCTCACTCTTCCTCACTCCACCTATCCAGTCAATTGCCAAATCTTGCTCCTTCTACCACCACATCCCTTGACTAGGTTCCCTTCCTGCCACATAACACCCCCTCTCTGGGGCCTCATTCCTTCTTACCAGGATTGTTACAAAAAAGCCTCTTAATTCTAGTCTCCCTGTCTCAAGTTTCTCTCCTCCAGTCTACCCTCTCTAAGATGCCAAAGTGATTTGCTTAAAGCATAAATGTGACCATGCCATTCCTCCTATATAAAATTATAGTAGTTCCCTACTATCTCTGGGATCAAAACTTGAATTCTGTTTGACATTTAGAGCTTTTCACAACCTGGCCTTATCTTGCTTTTCTATATGTATTATATATTATTCCCCTCCACGCAACCCATATCTAGTTCCACCCATATGCTCAATCTCCCACCTTCATGCCTTTGCACAGGTTGTCTTTCATCCCTATGTACTCCATCCTCATTTCCCTTTCGGAATTTCTGGTTTCTTTCAAGATTCAATTCAAGTGTCACCTTCTGAATGAGGCCTTTCCTACCCCACCTTAGCTGCTAATGCCTTTCTCCCAACGTTGCTCTGTCACTGTCTTTTATATGTTTTCTTGTTCAGTCGTTTCAGTTGTGTCTGACTTTTCATGACTCTATTTGGTGTTTTCCTGGCAAAGATACTAGAGTGATTCACCATTTCCTATACCAGCTCAAGTAAATAGGGACTATATATATAATTGTAATGGAATATTATTGTGCTATGAGAAATGACAAGCAGCATGATATCAGAAAAACCTGAAAAGACTGACATGAACTGATGCATAGTGAAGTGAACAGAACCAGGAGAATATTGTTTGATTATGGGTTCTGAACATATTTTCCTGTCATTGGCTCCTTTGGAAGTCTGGTGAAGGCTATGGACCCTCTACCAGAATTATGAGGTTTTTCTTCAACATTTTTATTTATTTATTTAAAGTTTAAGTTCCAAATTCTACCCCTTCCTCTTTTCCCCTCTTCTTGGGACAAAAAACAATCAGATATAGGTTCTGCATACACAACAATGTAAAAACATTTACACATTCATCGTTTTATATAAAACTTGAATAAAAGAAAAAAAATGAAAGAAAGTGAAAAATAACATTCTTCAGCCTTTATTCAAACAATATCAGTTCTTTCTCTACAGATGGATAGTATGCTTTATCATTAATCCTTTGGGATTTTCTTGGATCATTGTATTGATGAAAACAGCTAAGTCATTCACAGTTCTTCATAGAATAATATTGTACAACATTCTCCTGGTTCTGTTCACTTCACTCTGCATCAGTTCATGTCAGCCTTTCCAGGTTTTTCTGAAATCATTCTGCTTGTTATTTCTTATAGCACAAAAATATTCCATTATAATCATATATATATATATATGTGTGTGTGTGTGTGTGTGTGTGTGTGTGTGTGTGTGTGTGTGTGCGCGTGTGTGTGTGTGTATGTGTGTGTGTGGTCCCTCTTTACTTCCAGCTTTTCCTCTGTTAATTATTTCCTATTTATCCTGTGTATAGCTTACTCTATATCTATTTATTTGCCTACTGTCTCCCACATTAGATGGAAAGCTCTTTGAGGCAGGAACTTCCTTTTGTCTCTTTTTGTATCCTGCTAAGCACAGCACCTATAACATATTAGGTGCTTAATAAATGTTCACTGATTGATTGATAAACTGAAAACAATCAACAACAAAGGGAAGGCACTAGAATTAAGGAAGGATTGGGAAAGGTTTCCTACAGAAGGTAAGACTTTAGCTGGGACTTAAATGAAGTCAGGATAAACCAGGAGACAGAGGTGGGAGAGCATCCCAGGCATGGGGACAGCCAAATGTCTTGTTCAGAGTACATCAAGGCCAGTGTCATTGGATCATAGAGTATGAGGGATGTGTAAGGTATAAGAAGAGTGTAAAGGTGAGAGATGGGGAGGCTGGGTTATACAGGACTTTGAATGCCAAGCAGAATATTTTATATTTTATTCTGCTGGTAGGGAGCCACTTGAGTTTACTGAGCGGGGATGTAGGGGGAGGAGTCAAGAAGGGCAACATGGTCAGGTATTTTAGGAAGTTCACTTTGACAGCGGATTGGAGAACAGACTGAAGTGAGGAGAGACTTGTGGCAGGGTGATCCAACCAGCAGTCTATTGGAATAGTCCAGGTGTGAGGACATTTGAGCTCGCACCAGGATGGTGGCAATATCAGAAGAGAGAAGGAGGACAACTTGAGAAAGGTAAAATTGACAGACCTTGGCAAAAGATTAGATGGAGGAGGGGGAAGAAGGCGAGGAGAGTGAGAAGTAGAGGATTACACCTAAACTGCAAGCCTGAGCTACTAGGAGGATGGTGATGACCTTGAAAATAATGAAGATTGGAAAGGGAAAGATAATGAACTCAGTTTGGGGCAGCTTTCAAGGGTAAAGACGTTTTGCTTTTGTTTTTGTATCCCCAATGGCTAGAATCGTTCCTGGCATATAGCAGGTACTTAATAAAGGCCTGATGATTGATTGGTTGCCTGTAAAATGGGGTAAAGACTTTAGAATTTCCCTCACAAGGCTCTAAAAAAATAATGCATACAAGGTACTTTGCCAACTTGGAAGTATTACACTAACATCAGTTATTATTGATAGGATATTTTCCTTTGCCCTTTGGGGGATATAATTTACAATGGGAGTTGGGGGAGAGTGTGGTTATTTTTTCTTCTTTTTTTCTTTTTTGCTTCTTTTTTTTTTTGGATACTAGCTTTCTTTCACACACCAGTTTCTGGAAATTCAACTTGTTTATGTCCAAATATTTATACTGTGTGTGGTTTTGCTGGGAAAGCTAGTCTTCTGAGCAAGAGATACTCTTTTTTTCTACGTGGGGTTTATTGATGTGGGGGAGGAGGCCCAGAGCCTGGCAATTCTATGGAGTTACCTCACTTGTTTTGTGAAATACTAAAAGTTCACAGAGTACAGTTGATATAAGAGGAGACAATGTAACACCATCCTTCAAATTCTATAGTGAGGGACAAGGTTCTTCCTACTGGAGATTAAAAAATCCAAAACAAAAAGGGAAGGGGTCAGTAGTTGTTTTAATGAACCAAAAACTCATTTCATGTGAGCTGAAATTGATCAGAAAGCAAGACCTGGAGATGGAATGGATTTTTCAGGAGTAACTGGGAGAGCCCCTTAGGGTCCACAGCTGAGGATTTTAGACTCAACCACACAACCAGGGCAGTCATCTATTCATAAGCAAGGGTCTCCTCCTCAGTCCCCGCCCCCCTAATCATTGTTCAGAAAAACTGCCTGGGACCTGGATCATCTTTTCTTGGGCTTAAGGTCCTAGAATTAGGCTCTATTGCCTGAATTCACGGTGGACTGGGAATAAGATTTTAACATAAAAGTGTGGGAGTGTTGTCTAACTGATGACTATGTTTAAAGGTAAATTATGTACCCAGCTCCGGGGTTTACTCCTGTCCCAGTCATCCCTGAAAGCGTGGGTCGGGTTATAAGGACTTTGCAGTAACCAAAAAGACTCTTTCAACATTTCAACTGTTTAAGACAGGTTTTTAAGAAACACTAGCTCAAGTCAATTCCAATTATTTTTAATGCACTATGCTAAGCAAATAATCTGTGTGACTTTTGTCACTCCAAGTTTGGGGGGTTTGTTTTGTTTCCTTCTTTAAATTTTTATCTTGTAAAAAATAATCTAGGTTATCTATCTTCCTTCCCATTAAATTTACATCCTGTTCAATGAGTCACAGAAAGCAAATTTCTTGTATTTCTGTAATTCACCTTTCATATACACATAGCTTATCTAGATAGTGTCCTTTTAGCCAAAAGTCTAATAATTAAGGACTGTCCAAAGTGTCCTCTCTTAAAGAGTGTCTTCAGTGGAAATCTAAAAGTCCTGCCTTCTTTTGAACTCCTCCAGAATCACAATTTCACAAATGGAAGGGCATATGCCTGGCACCAGTCATTTTGTGTGGGCAAGTATGCATAGACTCTCTCTCTTTTACTGTTTCTCTGTCTCCCTTGATATATAGAAATATAGATATATAGTGTGTGTGTATACATACAAACACATATATATGTATGTGTATGCTTATACATTCATACATATATACACATATATTCAGACACAGAGAAATATGTGTTTATGTTAACTCTAGTTCAATAATCACTTCTATGTTGTTTTTCAGTAGTTTTTCAGTCCCTTCCCTTCCATTCCCTTCCTTTCCCTTCCCTTCTCTTCTCTTCCCTTCTTTCTTGTTTCGCCTAAAGCTTTGGACCCCATGCACTCTGAAGCCCATAGTTTGAACAGGAAAAGGTCCCTGCCCAACATCCACTCAAAGGTTGGTTTTGGACCCTCCTTGCTTAGAGTAAATGTCTATAGTAACAGTTTCTCTTCCAAACAACCCTGAGGCTCCTTCCCCTCCCAAAGTGATTAATCTATTTATTTTTTCTTTTCTATTAAAGGGGCCACCACTCTGCTTACCTTTTAAAGAGACCTATTCACTTATGGGCATTACCTCACTTTAACTGAGTACCTGCAAAGGTCAACGTCTCCCATTGCATCCTGGGCCATCTCCAGTCATCCTGATGAATATCTGGTCACTGGATCCAGATGGCTCAGGAGGAGAAAATGAGGCTGGTGATCTTGCAGAGCCCTTCCTCTCTCAAAACAAAGTCAAGTACAAGTCATGTCATCATTTCTCTAACGTCATGGTCCTCTTCGAAAATGAAGGATGAACATAACAAAAATTCAAAATCTTAATTCTTACAACTTCCAATGTACTTTGCAATATATCACTTCATTTGGGAGGTATCCTGGTACAATAGAATTGGCATAGGATTTGAAATAAAAAGATCTTAGTTCAAACACCAGTTCTGTCTGAGAGACTCTGGGCAAATGATTTAACCTCCCTGGGCCTCAGTTTTCTCCTCTGTAAAATGAAGGGTTTGGAATCCATGACCTGTAAGTCTCCTTTCTAGCTCTAAATCTACAAGCCTATGAGCCTGCAACTGTGCCAGACCAAATTTAGGAACTATTTCACCCACCACTGGAATGCGGCCATGCCTTGGTACCAAGCAGCTGTTGGATGGTGCAACAATAGACAACAGTTTGGGACAGGAAGTGAAAAGGACCACATCCTCTTGAAAGTACAAGGGGAATTTATTAGACCCATTATCAAGGCTTCACACTTGTTCAGCACTGACAGTTGGGCTCCAGGGCTTCACAAAGAGGCTTGATTGCTGTGGTACCAGCTTCACAACTCAGTACAGTGTAATTCCCTAATAGCCTTTGCTTGAGAGGCAGAGTTGAATCTCTGAGTTTTAAATGCCAGGAGAAATCAATCAAACATATCAAACTGGAAACCCCTCCTCCCCTTCTCAGGAGCTCCTTGTGCTAAGTGATAGAGGCAGGGCAAAAATAAGCAAAAAACCTTCAAACAGTCCTTGACTTCAAGAAGCTTAGAATGACGGAATTTTAGAACCGGAAACCCACCATGGAAACCATCTGTCTGGGGAAGTAATGTGATAGAGTGGCGTCAGAGGACCTGGATCCAGATCCACCTCTGAAGCTTCCTGCCCATGACCTTGAGCAGGTCACTGAACTTCCTTCAGTTTCTCATCTGCAAAATGAATCGTGGTGCTAGATTGCCTCTGAAGTACTTTCCAGCTCTAGCACTCCTGATGCTATGAACCTCACTATCTATTTGGAGAGACAATGAGTGTACAGACAAAATGATAGGCAAGGCATCACATGAAAAGTGTTCTATGAGAGAGACACAGGGTGGAGAATCTGGAATCCTGGGTTTTGCCACTAAATAAGCAAATAACTCAGAGTAGGCCACCAACTCTGAAGGTCCTCCAAGAGTTCAGCGGAAAGCAAACATGGGAATCTTCAGCAACCCAAAAAAAGAGCCCACTAAGAACCCAATCCCCAAACCAATGTGACAACATCATGCAATGGAAAGAACCCCAGTTCTAGTATCAAAGACTTGAGTTCAAATCCTACCTGTGTTCCTTACTGACCTCTTTGCCTGGACAAATCACTTAATTTTCCTTGACTTCAGTTTCCTCATCTGTAAGGTGAGGGGCTAAGGGTAATCGAGTAGATAGCTTCTGAGATCTCTTTCAGCTTAAACTCTGTGATCCTGATGTCCAGGCAAACGTCCACAGCCTGAGTTGAAAAAAGATCGAATGACAGTCAACAAAGATAAGAGGGTAAATGGGCTCTGGGTCTTAGGGTTAAGGAAGAAGAGAAGCCAGGCAGCTGGACCGATGAGGGGATTTGCTGGAAGAACATCGAGTTGGCCTAATCTTACAGCTGAACCTGTGCACTTATCTTGGGAGGTGCTGAAACAGACTTCAGTTTTCAGGCCTCCACAAGACAAATAAAGTGTCTAAGAAAGAAAAGAAAAAAATGGAAAAGAATGGTTTTCCTTTGTTTGTCTCTGCTCATTTCTGTCTAAAGTTTTGTCTACTTGAAACGCTGCCTGAGATTATGCCAGATCTTTGATCTCAGACCTCTTCCCAATTCAATTCCCTTCACAGAGCATCAAAAGGCCTGGAGTCCAAGCAGATTTGGTGGCAATGGGAGGTTCGACTTGCACCTACCCTATGGTGTGAGTCCTATTTGACAAGGCCCAGGCTTCATTATTCCAAACTTAATGCAAAGAAGAAAGAAGAGAAACTCTGCTTTTAGCAATGAAACATTGGCCCACATTTTGCCAAAATCAAATCTCTGATTTGTTATTCTGATGCCACAGAATAGAAAGCTGAATCCTCAGCTTTCTCAAGTCAAACTTCAACTCTTTGTTTGGAGTGAGGGGATAGAAGAAAAATCCCTTCCTCCCTTCTTAAGGCCAAAGCTTTGGACTTACATTTCTGTCTAAAGACTAGAAATGGCAATGATTTCACAGTTTGTCAAGCAGTTTCCCTACAAAGAGTGGACAATGGTGTTGGTAGGGGTCTCTCTACAGAGATGCAAGACCAGTACTGTAACTCACAGGGCCATCAGCCAGCATCACTAATTCTCAGAAGTTATCTGGTCCAATTCAAATACATCCAGATTTCAACAACATCCCCAATACAAGGTCAGTTTAAAGCCCTGTAGTATAAGGATAATGCAGCTTGTAAGCATCCTTTAGCCATTTCTTGAGTTGGCTTGATTGTCCCACCTGGCATCAAAAAGAATCATTTCAAAGCTAGGATATTAGAGCTGGGAAGAACCAACATAGTATGGCAGGAGGAATGATGGACTTGGAACCTAAAGAGAGGACTTTGCATCTGCACATTTGCTCTTATTGTGTGACTGCAGATGTTACTCAACATCACTGTGCTTCAGTTTCCTCTGCCCTGTGAACTTCAGAATACTATATTAATGTGAATTGTCATTAGCTGATCTGGCTCTGTTTGCTTAATAAGGAGATTGGTGTGTTCTTCCTTTGTTGCCAAAGAAGACCATGCCATCAGAGAAGTAATGACATGACTTGCATTTGACTTTGTTTTGAGTGAGGGAAGGCTTACCAGGTCACCAGCCTCACTTTTCCTCCAGAGCCATCTGAATCCAATGACCAGATATTCATCAGGATGACTGGAGATAACCCAAGATGAGGCAATTGGGGTTAAGTGACTTGCGCAAGGTCACACAGCTAGTGAGTGTCAAGGGTCTGAGGTGACATTTGAACTCAGGTCCTCCTGACTCCTGCACTGGTGCTCTGTCCACTGTACCACTTAGCTGCCCCAATAGGGAGATGGGAGAAAAGGGAAGGAACCAGAGTGAATAGCAAACTTCTACTGGTTTCACTGCACATTATTTTATGTTAGGGAACTGGTTTTACATGAGAAAAAAAAGTGCATCCTAATATTTTTAAAATGTACCTCTTCCTAGATTTTGAGACTTACTCAGGTTAGAGGTTATCCTGGATTCTTCCTTCTCTCACCAAGGTCTCTCAATTTCACCTTCGCAGTATCTCACCATGATGCCCCCTTCTCTCCTCTGATACTGACATCGCTCTGGTGCAGGCTCTCCTCACCTTGTGCCTGGATATACAGCTTGCTGATGGGTCTGCCTGCCTCAAGTCTCTCCCCACTGCAATTCATCCTCCGTTCAAGTCATCAAATTGATTTTCCTAAAGTGCAATTCCAATCATATCACTCCTCCCCCTACTCATTAAACTCCAGTGGCTCCCAATCACCTCCAGAAGAAGATACAAAATTCCCTATTTGACATTTAAAGCCCCTCATAAGTCAATTCCCTCTTACCTTTCCAGTCTTATACCTTTCTCCCTGACATCTACTTTTCAGTCTAGCAACACAGGGCTCCAACATGGTCCATGAACAAGACACTCCATTTTGTCTGATTGTCCCTGAATGCTCTCACTAGTCTGCTCTACACACTGACCTCACAGGCTTCCTTTAAGTACCAGTTAAAATTCCATCTTTTACTGGAACCAATCCCTCTTAATTTCAGTGCCATCCTTCGATACCTATTTTGTGTTTATCCTGTACATAGAGCTTGCTTTGTATTTATTTGTTTGCATGTTATCTCCCCCATTAGAGTATAAGTACCCTGAGTATAGACTGTCATTTTCCTCTTTTTGTATTGCCAGCACTTAGCATGGTGCCCAGCCCATAGCAGACACTTAATAAATATCAAGTGGCTCACTATCATTCGTTACATCATCTAAACTCCTCTGCCTGGTATTCAAGGACCTCCGCCATCCATTCAACTCCCACAACCTTGTTTCATATTATTCCCTAATATTAATTTTTCACTCAAGTCAGTTTCTCAAAAGACTTCACAACTCTATGCACACACTATGCTAACTCTCACCTCATACTTTTGCACAGGCCATTCCCTGTCCGTTTCCTGGAACATCTTCTCTTTCTCTCTGTTTATCAAAATCCTACCCATTCTTCCAGTTTCAACTCAAGATTGCTTCCTCCAGGCAGAGAGCCCTGAAGAACCGACCACAAAGGTACCCGGGGACGCGAGCGGAGTCCTGCCCGGCCGAGCGCTCCCCTCCCCCGCCCGGCCACGCGGCACTGAGAGAGCGAGCAGAGCCCTGCAGGCGGCAGGGACCTGAATCTCCGGTAGCTGCGAAGGTCCCACCAC
>CM053773.1:100422516-100462394 GCA_028658325.1 Potorous gilbertii | reverse complement strand
TTATTAAAAAAAAAAAAAAAAAAAAAAAAAAAAAAAGATTGCTTCCTCCACAAACAGTCCATCTTGACCTTTTCATTCTCTAAACACAGTCCGTGTAATATGCTTTAACACTTCATTTATTGAATACTTATTGAATATCTACTTACTCTGTGCAAGGTGCTATGTTACATGAAGTCTTGTGTCATCTTTTAAGTGCCTCCTATGCAAACAATCGAAAAACCTTAGACTAAGTGTAAGAAAGTCTCTTAAAGTCATTAGAGGAAGTGAAATGAGCTAGAAGAGAGATCTATTCCAATCGGCTTTTGTTATACCCTTCAGGTCTTGCATGAAAGGAGAGGACTCATCTTTGATCTTGACTAGGTCTCCTTCCCCTCTTCCCCTTCCTCTTGGATCAGAGGATGATCTTCCAGTCTCAAAGGGTATGCAGAATGTTAGTTTTCCCATCTCCTTATTAGTGTCTCAAGCATCTTCCCAGATCAGTCATTCAGAAGTGTCTATATGAGGGGGCAAGGACAAACTATATACAGTCACCATGGCTAAGGGAAACTCCCCACAAATAAGAGACAAATATTTCCATCACAGAAGAGAGGCAAATCTTTACTACATACACACCCACATACACACACACACACACACACACACACACACACACATGCGAGGCCATACATGCTAAGTTAGAGCCCACTTTCCCCTGGACTTTGTATGGACTTATGGTAAAATGTGTCACAAACTTTTGGGGAGGATGTTTTGTACCAATTGTTCTTAATGAACCAGCTTGGAAATTGTCTTTTCTAAAAGCTCCACAAGTCTAGCTGACTAATTTGATTCTCGTTGATTCCCAAAATAATCTTGGGGAAACATACTTGAGAAGGTATAAGCCGATGACATTAAAAATCACCTCTCTTTCCTCAAAATTACTTCTAGAACCCTGAGGGGTAACTAGGTAACTCCCCTGGCTTTGGGAATCCAACTTGTCTGGAGTGTGAGTTTGGATAATGATACCCAAGAGCTTATATAGGCTACATATGAGACACCATATAGGATAAAATTCTTATTTGTGGGGACTCCCTCAAGAGATTTTCTACCTGGGACTTTCATTAGTACATATATTAGATCCATTAGGGGGAAATGGCAATTTTTTATTCTCTTTCTTGTTTTAAACTACAATTGTATACCAGTTTTTCTGGAGAATTTCTTTAAATAAATCAGAGTTTGGTGGGATTTCTTAGATCATTTTTGCTTCTGTTGATTTGTTGAATATTTAAGTATTGACACTTGCTGTGTTACTAAAACCTATATAAGGATTGATTGAGGCTAATATGAAAAGTATAAAGTACTAATGCCTAACAATTTGCCCAGAGCCTACTATGATGAGTTATAAATGTTTCTTTTTATTACTTTGCAGATCGAGAAGGCCTGCTTTAGTGTAACGAGTTCAGTCAGCTTACCTGAGATCCTTTTCTACTGTAGGTCATTGGAAAAGGCTTGTATATTGGCCTGGAAACCCCAGAATAATCAATTTTACATACTCAATCCCTTTCACTGGAGGCCTCACCCTTGTTCTGGGATTATTGGATCTTGTTTTCTTTGGTCTTTGAGCCTACTGTCTTGTTATTGAATGAGTTTGGAATTCCTTTGAGAAAACCTTTGAAGCAGCAGGGATCCATTGGAGGAAACTTCAGGTGCCCTTTGGAATGGGGGCCCAGAGGAAATGTGCCAGAAGTTTGAAGGAGAATAACTATGATACAAGTAGCCCTAGAGAAATTTTGGCGTGCCCTGTGAAGATGGAATCAAGAAAGTCTGTCTGGAACCCTACAAGATGATCTTATGCACTGAGGAAGAGTTTTTCACCCAAGACAGTGTGGGGTTTCTCACCTAAGAGTGGGGAAAGGATTTTCAGTCAACCACAGGTACCTATTCCCTGTGCGGAGAGCAACAAGTAGCATGGAAAGCTCTTCAGAGACTGAGTTTTCCTTTTAGAGAAGGGAAGTTTGATTTTTTTTCTTTTTAAGTTGGTCAGTGATTAAACCTTCCTGATAGGGAGAAGTCTCCAGAGTAGAGAGGTTTTCTTAGTGGAAATGGGAGAGGGTGAGGTACCCTAGGTCTCCCAGATCCAGTGCTGGTTTTGTTTTAGCTCTTGGTATCCAACTGACCTTAAAGCAGAGGGGACCATCTTTGGGAGGTGAGAAGGGTGAGGTTTCTGTCCTCGACAGCCAGTAGACTTGTGTCACTTTATAAACACTAAGCCAGAAGTTAGTGGTTTCTCACTTGAAAGGTTAGGGACTAATTTCCAGTTAACCTAAGGACCCTAATCCCCATGGGGAGAGAGCCCCATATGCTTAGGCAGTACTGTAAAGCACCAGGTTTTTCATTATGAGAGGGAAGCTTGATTTTTTTTCCTTTTTTCCTTTTCTTTATTGTGTTATTGTAGGAGGCTCTTTTTGCAGGCAACAAGACAAGCAGGAACCAATGAGGACTTTGTGAAAATTAAGTTTCTTTGTTAAATTTGTTAAATTATTACCATCGTGCATCTAGAGGTATGAAAATATGTGAATTACTACATTTTGTGACAAACTAGGACACGTAGATTTTCCCTCAACACCCTTTAAGTACAAGGCACTGGTGAAGGCATTTAAAGTAAAACGCAGAGTCTACCCAAGTCACTAGATATGCCCTTTGCCAAACCAGTAGATTTGCTGAGAGCAGCGAATATTAAAATTGAGGAGAGAGTACAAACGTAAAGCCAAAACCACCCAGCCTCACTTTAGCTTGATACCATTACTAGGTAAGGACACATCTCAATCAATCAATCAATGGATCCTAGATTAAGTGAAAAGTCTTTAAAAGTCATTTGATAAAGTGAAATGATAAGAGGTCTCCTCTATTTGACTATGATATTCCATTGAGCCCTCTAGAACCTGTATAAAACTATCTAGTGAGCTGGAATGGGAAGTCTTTTTCTAGAAATTGGAACTTGTGTGGTATTCTAGAACACCACTGAAGTACCAGGAGAGAGGATGGGGATGAGAGAGGAGGGGACAAGACTTTTGACATTGGCCTTGGGCAAGTCTTCTTCCTTACTCCTCCTTTTGTCAGTTATCAACTTTCTCACTTCAAAGAGTATGAAAGATGTTAGACACTATCTTTCCAAAGGTGTCTTAAACAGCTTCTCCAATTCAGCCTTCAAGAAAAGCCAACAAGCATTATTTAAGCATTTATAATGTGCCAGGCAGCATGCTAAGCAATGGATATAAATTACAAGCAAAAAGATGATACCTGCCCGCCAGGCACTTCCATTTTAATGTGGAAAGACAAAGCATAAAAGTAAGCTGAAAAGGACCTTGGTGAAGGGATAGAAGGTACACATACAATGGGACATGGTGATAAAGACTGTAGAATCAAAAGCAGAGTTAAGAGAGGAAATATTGCTGTTCCTCAAAATGGAGACTATGGAAGGAACTCACCAATGAGTGAAGGAAACTTCGAGAATGGATGAATGGTCCAGGGTGAGAAGATTGTATGTAGGTGATAGGGAACTTCCAGGGTGTGGGAGTCAAAGACATAAGGAGCACAGGGACTTTTCCTAGAGTGAGAAGGCCATGGGAAATTTTCAGGTTGCAAAGGCAGCTGAGGCTACAAAGCCCAAAGAATCAAATGATCCTTTTTTTAAATTAATTTATTTGTTTTCAGTTTTCTACAATCTCTTCCATAAGCATTAGATTATCTCCCCCTTCTTCCCCAAGACTGCATGCAATCTTAAATGGGTTCTACACATACATTCTTATTAACAATATTTTCACATTAGTCATGTTACATAGAAGAATTAAAATGAATGAGAGAAACCATGAAAAAAACAAAAACAAAACAAAACAGAACACAGAAGAAAAAATGGTTCATTCTGTGTTCTGATTCCATAATTCTTTCTGTGGATATGAATGGCATTTTGCCTTGAGTCCTTTGGGAATGTTTTAGGTCTTTGTATTGCTGTCCATTGCATTGCTAAGTCTATCAGAAACAGTCCTTGCATACTGTGGCTGTTGCTGTATACAATGTTCTCCTGGTTCTGCTCCTTTCATTCAGCATCAGTTCATATAAGTCCTTCCAGGCCTCTCTGAAGTCCTGCTTTTCATCATTTCTTATATCATAATAGTATTCCATTACGTTCATATACCACAACTTGTTCAGTCATTCCCCAACCGATGGGCATCCCCTTGATATCCAGCTCTTGGTCACTACAAAAGAGCTGCTATAAATATTTTTGTACAAGTGGAACCTTTTCCATTTTTATGATCTCTTTGGGATATAGTCCTAGAAACAATATTGCTGGGTCAAAGGGTATGCGGATTTTTGTAGCCCCACTATAACCATTAATCAGTCTCTAAACCTCTCTGGGCCCATTTACTCATCTAAAACCACAAAGCTGGTAAAATGTCAGAGCCCAAGTCCGCTAACACCAAACTCAAAATAGTCAGCAGCATTTATATCAGGAGCCAAGGACAAGCTGGACTCAAATTCACCATGCTTAAGGGGAATTTCTTGATCACTCCCCAATTAGGAGAAAAAGATCTCTAGCAATGAGTAGCCATGAGCCCTCCCCCACCCTTTGACACGTGTTCCCTAAACTTAAGCCCAATTTCCCCTGGATTCTATATAAAATTGTGGAAGTGTTTCACAGAACTTTGAGATGATGTTTTATATCTGCTGGTTTTATAGTACTGTGGTAAATACCCCTTTCTAAATGCTAAATTTTAAAAGTAAATACTGTGTAAATGCCTCTTTCTAAAATTTACTTAATGCTGTCTGACTAAATGATTCTCAGCTGATAACCTTGAGAGAAAAAACAACAGTGGGGGCTCAAGCCAATGGCACTAGTGAATCATAACCCTGTCCCCTTATGAGTGAGTACCTTTATAACTATGAGGGGAAGATACAGCCAAGTAACTTCTCAGTGTGAGAGGTAGTTTGGATAGAGTCACAGAACTCATCTGAATTTCTGGTGCCCTGAAGTAGCTTTCAAACCCCAAAGTGATGGGGACAAATGAGTTGGGGAAACCCTGCCCTAAAAGGTTTGACTTTCTCTAAATACTTATTTCTATCTCCCAAAATGACACTAATGAGATCTGTGTTTTCCTTAACTGATCTGTCCAGTGCAGGAACCAAAAGAAACAGTATTAAACTCGTCTCTACAGGAAGCTGTTCTCTGCAGATTTACTCCATCCAACCCACTTCAAAGTCCAGTTAATCCTGAATCAATCCTGAGGTGTCTGGACCAACAAAAGGTGCTGACTGCTGTAATGAAAGGACTCCTTACCTTGGCCCTTTTACACAGAGTGCTTCTGTTTGTCCAGCATCTATGCCAGGTCAGGCACTTCAAACAAACCCTTATATATATCCTGAGGAAAAGGGCAGAGCAGGCCCACATGGGAAAGAGTCCATGTCTAAACTTCCACAATCAATCACACCAGAGGGGAAACAAGGAAAATATTTGAATGGCTCCTATGCCAGAGCTGCTAGGCTGTAAGGAAAACAGCAAGGGGGTGATGAGGGAAAAAGGTACTTCCACATACAGATGTCTGGGAAATGTCATTCCTTTGTCTGTTCTGTACCCCCATCCATGCACCCTGAATCTGAAGTCAAGCTCTCTGGCTGTGAGAGATCTCTCCAGAGAGGTTCTACTAGTGACATTATGGCTACTGCTGAACCTTATCAGAGTTTAAAGCTAACATTACCATCAAAGAGATGAAAGGGGAGCAATGGTTGGGATAGAGAGGCAGACTCACGTTCTT
The DNA here is from genome assembly GCA_028658325.1 of Potorous gilbertii. Lineage (NCBI taxonomy): Eukaryota > Metazoa > Chordata > Mammalia > Diprotodontia > Potoroidae > Potorous > Potorous gilbertii. The sequence continues at coordinate 100,456,608 of CM053773.1, read as the reverse complement.
ACAGTATAGCAAGGCTCTGATTGGCAGTATGATATATATGAAATACCTTGGGTCTGAAAATACAAAATAGGGGTTCAAACCACAACCCTCCCATTCACTATCTTGGTGACCCTAAACAAATTATTGCATCTTTCTGAGATTTCAGTTTCCACATGTAGGAAGCGGGAGATATCTTGGACTTGGCCTTATTCAAGCCAGTCCCCTGGTAATTTAGGATCTGATTTTAGAACAAAATGTACAATGTATAGGACATTCAATGCTTAACAAAGGAAGGTTTGTTCAGTCATAGCATAGAAAGATTATTCTATCAACTTTAAGATGGCCTTGTCCAGGTTTGTAAGTGACCTTTTAAGTTCAAGTGAGCTGGAGAGGCTAGGGTCCAATGAGTGAAACTGACTTCCTCAAGAGAAAATGGCCTACAGATAGAATCCAAGTCCTAACCAGGATTGGCAGAACATATGGACAGGGAAGTTCTTTGGACAGTTCAAAGCTATCTCAGTTTATACTGCTAAACCCTCTGACTTGATCAGGTATCTAAGTATAACAGAGACAAATAAATGCTCAAAAATGCAGAGAGAACACTAGGGTGCATGTGCTAAGAGAGTCAGCATCAGAAAGAATTACCTCATATATTAAGACATTCCCACAGCACTTTTTGTAATGACAAAAACTGGAGAGAAAGTAGGCCCCATTGCAGAATAGCCAAAAAAATTGTGGCATGTGAATGAAATGGAATATTATAACACTATAGATAGGAGAAATATGAGAAATTCAGGGAAACGTGGGAAGACTTGTTTGAACTAATACAGAATGTGTAAACTAATACAAAGTAGAAACAGGAAAGCAACATATAAAATAACTACAATAATTCAAATAACAATGCTAGAAGACAGTCAAACTCTGATTAATTTAAATGACCAATCTTAGCCCCCCAAAAAGAAGATGAAACACACATCTCTCCTCTCAATAGAGAGGTAGAGTACGATAGTGGATAATATTACATATATGATCAACTGTGGTTGCTTTGTAGTTAGTTTTGTTTTTCTTTGTAGTCATAAGTCATAATTGTTTTTCTTTGTTATGAGGATAAGTTTAGTTGGTGGTACAGAGGGCAAGGTATTGGGAAATGTTTGTTGTATAGTAACAAAAGGCATCAATAAACTTTTTTAAGGAAAAAAGTTAAAAAAAGGTAGTCTTTTTTAAATATTCAGAAGTTCATTGCGAACTGATCTAGTCGATTAAGTAGAAAATGAGAGAGTGAGGAGATCGGAGTTTCAACCTTTGTTTTAACAAGGTCAAAATGATTGCCCCATTTGCAAAGCAAGTAACAATAGCAACAAATATTTATTAAATGCCAAGTATGTACCATGTGCTATCATCCTCAATGATTTACAGGAAGCTGGTGGAATTTCATAAATCCACACATATCATCCTTTAGTGTAGTATAAAATGCTATATAGTCACAAGGTATAATCTTACCTTTATGTTGACTCTCATAAATACATAGATTGGCATAACTGAAGGAATTGTCTGAAACCAAACATTCTTCTTGATTTATTCTCAATACCAAAACATTGGTGAGGAGAAGAGAGGAGAGGAGAGGAGGAAAAAGACCAAACCAAGCTTAAGCTTAAGAATTTCTTTTATTTTTTATGTCAGGTCAGCCATTCTCTGGGTCGGAGCCTATCAAGGTCTCTTGTCAAATTTTGTCAAGAGGTTGGAGAGTAAGGAAGACATGCCCACATGAACTTTCTGTCTTTCACCATGGCCAGTCCCAAAGCACTTGCTGGACTTCGTTGATTGATGGCATGGGAATAGCCTTGTCTGGCCCTGAGGAGAGATGCAGCAGCTGTTCAGAAGCCCTGGAAGTGACCCCATTCAGCATTTTTTAGACAGGCAGCACAGAAGGATATAGTGTCCATTTACAGCAGCAAGTGAGGTAACATTGGTGTAGGAGAAAGAGCACCACTCAGAGACATGGCTTTGGATCTCTACTTTGAAGCTGTGTGACCCTAGGAAAGTCACACATGCCCTCTGACCTTCAATTTCCCCATCTTAAAAATGGAAACAATAATACTTGTTCTATGTATATAACAGAGCCATTGGGCAGAAAATCCATGGAAACCCTGAAAGTGCCATATGAAAGCTAGTCATTGCCATTCTCAAAGTAACAACCACGGCTGTGGAAGGAAGAATTTCCTTACCTGATCCCTGGGTGAAGGCTCAGTGTGAGTACTTTCAAAGACAGGGAAGAAAAGGGATTTGGGGTATCTGAAATGACCATGAGTGAAGTGGCTGCTGCACTTTATCTTGTAAATGGCAGGTAGCTGGCATCAGTGCCCCAGTGTTTCTTGGGCTCAGAGTCAGAGAAGACCATGCACATAAACAACCATCAAATAGCAATGCCTACTCCACTCTCCTGCCACCTGTCTAATTCTTCCGCCTCTTCCCATTCCTAGGATACCTCTAACTATTTCTGCTCTCTTTACATCCTCCTCAGGTACCTGACCCTTTCTGAACCTAATTTCCCAGGTCCAGCTTCCTCCCACCACAACCTGCCCATTTCCCCACACTCCAGTGTTCATGTTCCAAATAAACTAAAGCAAACTTTTAAATAAATTAAATTTTTTTAATTTAATTTTTTTTAATAGACCAAGGCAAAATTCAAAAGGGAGTGAATCTTGCTGGCCTCCTTCAACTCTCTTATCTCCCATCAGTTGCTGAGGTTGTCAGTATGTGATATACTCAAATGCTTTATTTGGGTGGTATGACTAAGGGCCTCCACCAGATTCCTCCTCCAATGCATCATCATGGACCTGGATTCTTAAAGACTCAGCCATTGGAGTGCAAGCATTAGCAGGTCTCACCAAGCTAAAAAGGCTTCAATCTAGATCTGGCAGCAGATTATATGACTGTTGGCCAAGAGCAGAGTTAGGTTCTTCCTCAGGTTGGTCACAGGTAGATGCATTTTGCAGCTACATCTTCTCTTGGAGACTGCTCAGACTCATACTCTATCAGTAGACAAAGCCCAGTGTACTGGTCCAGTGAGATAAGCCCTGGATGTGAAGTCAGAGGCCCTTAGTTCCAATTCCACCTATCTCACTTCTAACCTGTGCAACTCTGAGCAAGTCTTTTAACATTTCCCACATCTATAAAGGGAGGAGTTTGTATTAGATGGTCTCTAAGTCCCTTTCTACCTTTAAATCTATGATCCTATCAATACTCACAGCAATGAAGACCCAAATCCTTGGAATATTGGAGTAGAAATAGAGCACTATCTAGAAAACTGCTTCAAATGTGAAACACTGGCTCTCACTCCAAACCTCCTTGAAATGCCGTAGATGGGCTCCATGCATTTTGCGTATGGATTGATTCAACCATGTTTCGGTAAGAAGATCTGAGTCAATCACTGGAATGAAGAGGAATTCTGTGCTTTCTCAGCCCAAGGGTATGTTTACTGGCTTTTCCCTTCCAGTGTCTGCTTTCTATCAGTTTGGCTCAGGCAGCCAAGGTACAGACCTGACTCAAATACATGCAAAGGGGCTTAAGAACCGCTTACAAAAGAGGGGAAATCAGGCTGCACAACTCTTCTGAATACCAAACATTTTTTAATTATTATTTTCATAATGTGCCTCTTCCCCTGCCTCTCTCCTAATGATTCAGGAATGATGGCTAGTCTCCTGACTGGGTAGGAGCCAAGAGCCAGCATTACAAAGGAAGCCGAAATGAATGAGGCCTGTATTGCCAGGCTGGCCACTTCATACAGTAGCTCTCATGAGGTCACGGCTTGGGGACGGCTGTTGCCCCATTGATTCAGGCAGAGAAACAGGCATTTGGCAGCTGTGTTGGTAGCCAATGCCCATGGTATGCACAGCCCTGTACTAGGTACAATCACAGAAGAGTTATGTGTCAGAAATAGGAGTTATGCCCTTCCCGTCCTTCTGGAAACCAGAACACTCAATAATACAAAGTCAGAGTTTAAGAGCTGAGAATCTTAGATCATTCTGCCATTTTCATAGTGCGGTGTATATAGGCAGAAAGAACACAGGAGATTAACCATGACTTCTAACATCTGATAATGAAGCCTTTGACTTCTTGTCAGAGATGAGGTCTGTAAGTACAGAATAAGATGTTCTTTTTCAGAAATGGCCATTATGTAGCTGGGTTTTTTTTTTCGCTTGATTATGTTTCTCTGATGTGAGAGAGTTTCTCTCTGGGGATAAGTTAATGAGTAATGATAAAAATTGTCCCCCAAAGTCAATAAAATATATTAAACATGCATAGAAAGGAAGCCAAAAAGGTAACATACACAGGCCACTGTTCTTAGTGTCTTATGACATTGAATTTGCACTTTTTAAAAAATGGCTTTAGATACTATCTTCTGCTTCATTCTTTGTTTATTAACATGATTGTGTGTTTTAAGGATTGGTAAGTTCATAATAAAAATTAGAATATAAAAAGAAAAGATACTGGATACTTATAAGAACTAGGTTCTAATTTCAGCTGTGGGACCCTGGGCAAGTCCTTTGCTTTCTTCCAACATCGATTTTCTCATCTGTATAAAGGTGATATTTGATGAAATGAACTCCAAGGAAGCAGCTAGGTGGCACAGTGGATACCATCTAGGACTTAGAGTGAGGAAGACCTGAGTTCAAATCTCCGATACTTCCTAGATATGTGACCTTGGGCAAGTCATTTAATCTCTGTCTACCTTAGGTGTCTCAACTATAAAATGGAGATGATAGCATGAACCTCCCCCAAATGTTGTAAGGATAAAATGAGATATTTGTAAAAAAGTGTTTAACTAAGTGCCTAGCACAGAGTAGGTGCTATATAAATACTTATTACCTTTCTCTTCCCACAATGAATGTTTCTAGATATGTGCTTGGATTAATCATTTCGTGTGATTTAGCCCTTCCATTTACTTCCCTTCTCATATTTCTTTCTCTCAAACTCCTTAGCCTGGCATCTGTGGCTCTAACTGATCTAAAGGGCATGTGAAAGGAACTACATTCAGTATTCTAGCCAAAGTATAACCTCATGAAAAGTTCCTGGATTGTTCATTTATTCACTTTCACCATTCGTAACCAGTGCCCCAAACATTCTAGTCTCCTCCAACCCAACTTGTCAAAACCCTACCGAGTCTTTAATGCTCACCTCAAACAATGCCTTCCCCAGAAATTGTCCCTGAACTCTCTACTCTGGGAATCCATGTATTACTTTTCCCAGTAAAGCATAAGCCCCTGGAAGACAGAGTCCTGTCCTAGGACCTTCATATCTCTATTGGTGCATTAAAGAGCAAGTTGTACATGATAGGTAGTTAATGTGTGCTGGCTTCCTTAGCAAGTCCATTCTCATGCTGTCATCAAGACCCCCCCCCCTTGCTTCTTCATTGTTTTTAGGGTTCCCACTTCCTCTTTCCCAGACCCTAGGTGAAAGTCCCCATAAAAACAAATTCAAAGTCAAAGAGGGAAATAGCACTTAGCAGGCTAAAAGGGCTAATTTTCTTTCTTTAGAAATAAATTCCTTTCATTCATGCCTTTTATCTATATTACAGTAATTTCCCACCCACTTCCTCAAGATGGAACCCTCCCTTGGAACAAAGAAAAACAATTAAGAAAAAAAAATCAAATAAAAATACCATATATGACAATGTACACAATATTCTCCCGTAATAATCCTGTAACTCTCTGACTATGAGGGAAGAGGCATGTTTCATTAAATGTCCTTTGAGATTTTCATTGGTTTTTCAGGCACTCAGATTTCAATTTCCTTCTAGGCATCTTTTTAGGGCTGATATTCTAAAGGATGTGTTGAAGTAAGTCTGGTCTTCTTTGGTGACAAAGGGACAGAAATGAGGAGACAGATGGAGCAGTAGGCTTGTCTCTGCCCTTTTCAAGGGATTATCTTCTTGGCATTATCAGGATAGCTGCAGCAGTAATTTGCACTTTAATTCTAGGCGATAAAGTCCAGAAGAGTATGGACTGATCTCCCTGCTATTTAGGACCAAGAAAGGTGTAGTGAGTAGAGCTTTGGACGCAAATCACTTACCTTTTTTCAGTTTATTTTCCTCATCTGTAAAATGGGCATAATAACAGCATGTACTTTACAGGACTGTTTGGAGGATAAAATGAGTTAGTATGTGTAAAGAACTTTGCCTTAAAGCCCTACGTAAATGTAAGTTATCGTTATTAACTAGAGGTGAAGAGGGAAAGAAGTCAGTTTGACAACTCCCACAAAGCAAGCTGGGAAACTGCCATGAAGGGGAAAACCCCACAAGGGGAAGTAAGCCTGCGCCTTTCCCCCGTATTAAAGCACACAAAAAAGTACAATTTGCTCCATAAATTTCTAAGGCAAAGGTCCAATTATCTTCTGAGTTAATCCACATCCCTGCCCTTGAAACAGCAAAGAACACCAGAAGGTAGGGCAGGAAGAAAGCAGAAATGGCAAGTACTTTCTTTTTTTGTCCCAAATATTACGCTTGCTTTTAAAGGGTAGGCTTGCCATTCAAGCCCCCAGTGTTCACCTCAGATAATGCCTTGGATTCTCCAAAGCCCTTGGTTCTTTCTGATGTCTTTCCCTACTCCTCCTCAATCCCACAACAAGACTCTGACCTCACTGGGAACATGACCTTTCATTCCAAGGACACGGGGGAAAGTGTAAAACTATCCCCTGCCTCAGTCCAGCTTGGAGGCTTTAGAACAGGTTTGGCTCAGTTCTCTGCCTCACCCAGAGCCTGCTCTAAGTTCACCAGGGTAATTTGGTCTGTGGAAGTGAGGGGGGCAGGAACCCTGATGGGGCACATAGCAAACTTCATTGGTCATGACCCTAGAGAGCTGAGGTGCTTGAGATTCTGATTTCATGGGCCAGTAGGCAAGCCTGGTACATAAACACTAAACACTATTATCAGTCCTTCCCACCTGTTCTTTTCCCAGATGGTACATAAATATTAAAATTTGGATATGAGTTTTTTATTCGTTTATTTGTTTTAATAATTTTTCTTTAGTACTGGTCAAGTATTGCTACTGGTTACCTAGAGTCCTATCTGTGGCTCAGCATAAATATTTTAAAATACAGCTCTAAAAATGATCAGTTACCAAGCATGAAATAGGACAATTACTGAGCATACCCCACAAGGCTAACTTCTACTGTTGTAGAAACCATCAGAACTACATCATCCAGCCACTGAAATCCAACACTACCCACTAATCCCTTCCCACACACTTTATTGAACAGGACAACTCCAGTTACCCCTCAGAGCCCCTCCTTCGAGTTCCATGCAAGACCCTGGCATTCTGGGAATTTTCCCTGTTTCCTGAACACATGCAGTCTAACCCTGAATTGAATGCACAGAAAATGAGGAAAACAGTAGGTGAATTAGCTGTGTTCACAGTCTCACTGAATTTCTCAAGAAGAAACTGATGGTTGGCACAATGTACCTATCTACCTTGCCCTGATCATAAGTAAAATTTATTACATGGCTGTTGAGCCTTGCACCTTTAAGCAAATAGCAAAAACCTCCCTGCCTGCCCCTGCCTCATCGCCGCCCCCCCCCCACACTCAGCTGCCCCCCATCAAAAGAGAAAACTCACTCTAGAGGACTACAAAGTGGTCACGTTGTTTCTTGGGAGGTATAGTGTGTCAGTCACCACCGCTAACCAAGGAGAAGGGAATTTTACAGACACACCATGATATAGTATCATTTACCTTCTCCAGCTGCTGCTTCAATTAAGACAAAGAACAGAATTTCTGTAAGTAGAGTGAAAATGATTCCTTTTCACAGGACACAAGCTATCTTTACTCCCAATATGGAGCTGCCCTGATCCTTCTATCTCCTCTAATTGGCAGATAATCTGTGAAAGATTGACATAGTTTCCTTCATACTGACCTTCAAACAAAAGTCTAAGGTCAGACCACTCCAAAAAAACTAGACAGAAATCAAAGAGTTGTCCAAGGGCACCTCAACAGGACTGAACCTAAACATCTAAGATTCCTTCCAACTGTGGCTCTAAAATCCTAGGATCTCCAAAGTTCTAGACTAATAAACTCAGATGTTACTCCCAGAGATCTTTGGTGAAAAAGATTCACAGGCTCCTTTTGAGAATCCAGTCCAACTCCTCATGGCCATTCCTTTGCTGTCCTTTCAATCTGTCTAGCCATAGTTTAAGCTTTGCGCTCACCCAAGATGAGAATATACTTGGAAAAGTCTAAGCTAGTTTCATGATCAATATGCTAGTGCTTCCTCTTCTCCCCTCTTTTTTTTTTAATCTCAGAGCTAAGAATTCATTTTTGACTACTGAATAACACAAGATGTTAGTGGAACAGGGAAGGAAGAAGTCTAGATGTATTTTAAGGCAGACTTTAGGATTGTGCCAAAAGGGAGAAAACATGGGGTTTATCAGTCAAATGAATAAGCACTGGCCCACAAGCCCAGGACCTAAAAGAAATAGAATATTCTTTTTCTCTGTTCTATTCCCTTTTGTAGCATTTCTAGGCATCTCAGTGTGGGGAGAGATTTTTTACTTTGTGAATCTGCAAGAAGCAGATACGTGTGCCTTCAGAGAGTTGATGTAGGAAATTAAAGAAGGAGGGGAGGGATGCAGCTCAGTATTGGTAAATACAGTCAACGTAAGTGCAAATTTTACAGGTGTAAGAAGCTGCTTTTAAAACGCTGTCTGCAATATTGGTGCTAATGCATTATTTCTGAGCTGTGACTGGCAACGTTAGCAACTTTTGTACTCAGAACTAAACTGAAAAGCTCAGTTCACAGGAGAGTCCTTTCCTTGCACCGGATCATCTGGAAAACATTTTACTCACTGGTAAAATGATAAAAAATTAAGATTGGAAAGGGACTTGGAAGTTTTCTAATCCAGAATACAAGAACTCTCACTCCACCTTCTCTAAAAGACAGGTGGTCAACCAAACTGAGCTGAAACACAAGCAGTAACAGAGAGAGAGCTTATTGCTAAAGAAGCCCAATCCATTTTCATATAGGTCTAATTACTATGAAACATTTCCTTCTATTGGGCAGAAATCTGTCTTCTACAAACTTGCACTGAGTGGTTTTTTATTTACCCTCTAGAAATCAATTAACCAAGCATTTATTAAGTGCTTCCTATGTGCCATACGTTCTGCTTGGTTTTGTTTAACTAAAACAAAAGAAAAAGAGACCCTGTTCTCAAGAACCTTATATTCTAAAGGAGAAGACGAGGCTTACTTACATAAATTTAAGGGAGTGGTCCTTAAAAGTTCAGACAAGTGTGAGGAACCTGCAGTCTCGAGGCCATGTGGCCTCTGACAAAGAGAAAAAGAACTGTGCCTAGTCCTGAACACTGTGCCCTGAACACCATATACATTTTTTCTCTTCCCAGGTTCTTGAAGCCTTTCGCAGATTTTGCTCAGTATATGCCACTTCAGGGAAGGCAGCAGGAATTAACTCTCCCCCTAAGTGCAATAGTCACATGCTCCAAAACCCAAGTAATCTGGTTACTCATCCTGAAGAGGAAATACCCACAGTAGTTGTTAGTACTAGTTTGACTGCATAATGGTCAAGATGGTCAAGAACCATCATCTTTCTATTATTTGAAAGAGATAGTCATATATGGGAACTTTGCAGCCCTGGGTGAAGCCAACTCCTATTCAACTGCAATGTGCATGTGTCTGTGTTTGAACTCTAAGGTTTAAGAAAGCATCTGAGTGGCTATAATCCTGGAGGAGAGAATATGCCCTAACAGCTTCAGCTCTGCCACCCAAGTTCCTATCTCTGCCAATGCCACTGTTAGGGCTCTTCCTGTTTCTTCCTCTGCTCACTCAAATCATCCTATTTCTCTGTTGCAAGCTTCTGAGGAAACTGGATCATTGAGTACAATGTGGGATGGCCTAACCTCCACTCCAGAGCAAGCGCAGGTAGTCTGACTGTCTCTTGGCAGCTTCTTGGTGTTAACAAAAAGCCTTTTAATGGGCTGTTCTGCTGGAACTGAGTATGCACACAAAAGAACCCAATGAGTGGGAGAAATCTCCCCCTGGTATCTTTCATGGGAGGAGGAAGATAAACTATCATGAACCTTTGGGTGGAGAAAGGTAGAAGTGCCAGCTGTCTGGCCTGACCACCTGGGCTGTGAACACATGGTGCTGCTGTATACTGGTTCATTCTTTCCTGCTACTAGGTGAATGCACACTGAAGATAGAATAGGCTGGATGGATTTCAAAAGCTCAGAAGAACCATTGAGTGTCTGCTTCAGCAACCAGAGCTAGTTTTTGAAGGAATCAAATCCAGTGAGGAGCACTCCCTAAGGAGCCTCCAGCTAACCCAACACAGAAATAGATGGACCTGACAGTCAGGGAGATACCCAGTGCCACAAATGAGGAAGCAACTCTTCCATCTACTGTGCCCTGCCCAGAAATGAACTTGTAAAGAAAATGATGACAGCAGTTACTTTGCATTTCAGCCAGGAATCCCCAGTGACCAGGGTGGCAGAGAAGGGTAGGTTCTCTATTTGGGAGGTCTTTGTATTTCAGGTCTTGTTCTCAGTAAATATCCTTTCAAAAAAGTTAACTGACATTAACTGATTAATTGATGTTGAGGCAATAGCAACTGGTCAAAATTACGCTAGAGCAGCAGTTACTAGTGAGATTATTTAAGAGTGATATAGTGTGATAAGACTGATAGCAAACCATTAGGTGATAATGGGCAGAACACACTGGATGGGGGCTCATAAACTCCCTGGCTTCCTTTAAGACCCATCTAAAATCTCACCTTTTATAGGAAGCTTTCCCCAATCCCCCTTTATTCCAGTGTTATCTGTAGTTTACTTATTTCCTATTTATCCTGTATATAGTTTACTTTATGTGTGTGTGTGTGTGTGTGTGTGTGTGTGTGTGTGTGTATTGCATATTGTCTCCTCCTTTAAATCGCAAACTCCTTGAGGATAGGGACTATTTTTTGCCTCTTTTTGACTCCTCAGCCCTTAGCACAATACTTGGCACATAGTAGGTACTTAATAAATGTTTATTGATTAATCATAAGAGATAGTATTAAAAAAAATCCAAGTTTATCCTTAAAACTTGGAAGGGAAATAGTGATTTTCTCTGAGAACTTGACCTGGCAGGGACTGGGAAAGTAAACAAAAGTCTATATGTGCTACACTTACATGGACAGGTTTTTTCTCTTGAAAACTATAAGCTCCATGAGAAGAGGCACTACTTTATTTTTGTCATTATATCTGAAGGACCTAGTACAGTGTATAGCACATAGTAGAAACTTAATCAATGATTATTATTTGATTGTTTGATTTCATGGAAGAGGTGGCATTTGAATTAAGCTTTAAAGGATGGTTAGGAGAAACAAAGTGGTTACCTATTGATTGAGGAATGATGATTAAATTTTGGCATACAAACACAATAGATCATTAAAGCAATTAAAACAATGACTATGATGTATTCCAATAACCATGGGAAAGTTTGTATAACTTGATACAGAGTAAAGGAAGCAGATCCAGGAGAACAACTGATAGGGTTACTATAATAACATAAACAAAAATGACACCAAAGGCAGATGAGCTCCAGTGAATTTCAGTGACTAATCTAAGTCCTGGAAAACAATCATGACAGATATACTCCCTTATTCTTGGTAGAGAGGTAGGGGATTTGGGGGGGCAGTATGCTATCTCTGTCTGATCCAGTGCTTTGTTGATTGGTTTTTCAAAAGCCTCTCTTTGTTAGAAGAGGGTGGGAGTGTCAAGGGTGGTGAGGAATGGGAGAGGCTGGTTACAAAACTTTATTTCACGAAGGTTCTTAACCTAGGATCTATGAATTAAAAATATGGTTATTTTGATAACTGTATTTCAATGCGATTGATTTCTTATAATCCCATGTGTTTTATTTTATTGCATGCGTTTAAAAACATTATTCTCAAAAGAATACTATAGGTTTCACCAGACTGGAAAAAGGGTGTCTATCACAAAAGGATAAGAAACTCTGATTTAAAAGGAGAAAAAGGATGGATGAATGGATGGATGAATGATGTGTGTGTGCGTACACATGTGAAAGACAGACAGACACAGAGAGACAGAAATACAGAGAGAGGAGGAGAGAGGAGGTAGGATTTACATGCTTATTATGTTGCAGGTACTGTGCTAAATCCTATTCAGGAATTAAATTAGTGAAGAAGGAGAGGAAGGGCATAGGACAAGAGCAGGGAAGAGTGTACACAGAGACACTGAGGAGGGATGTCCACAACAGCAAATGTTTGTTCAATTAAATTGAACCTGTAAAGTAGATGGTATTTCTTTTATTATTTTATGGAAGAGGAAACTATACTGAAGTTCCAAGATAAACTAACTTGCCCAAGGTCACAAGTCAAGGTCTCTTCTAGTAAGTCTTGGAGGCAGAACTTTTAACATAAAGCTTCTGAATCTATAGAACAGTGTATGTGACCTGTGCCTCAAAGCCCATTTTCATGGGTCTTTTCTCATTGGTGAGAAAATTCAACTACGAGAGAGACAGAGACAGATAGTTACAAAAATATGGAGAGATAGAGACAGAGAAGGAGACAGAGGTGGGACAGACAGAGACAGTGACAGAGAAAGAGAGAGAAAAAAGATACAAAAACAAAGAGAGAGATAGAAGAGAACCAGAGAAAGAGAGACAGAGAAAAAGACAGAAAAAAACAGAAATAGAGACAGTCCCAGCCCTAACTCAACAGGAAATGAAATCCCTAATGGAGTAAGCTGGGGACAGTAACGTGATCAAAGTGCTGCCTCCTCTGCTTGTCAGGTTCTTTCCAAGTCGCTCCCTCCAGGGCCCCGAGAAGAGTTTGGAACCACATTTCTTCTCTCTCAGATCTGGAACATCTGCTTTCCACCCAGATCTCCCCAACTCCACCCCTGACAGGCATAAAGGCTTTGAACCTGGAGTTCCACGTACTCAGTTTGTTATAACTCTGTGACTCATAAATCTGAAGTTCTGCACAACTATTGCCCTCCCGCCTACATCATGCTACTTCTATGAAGAACATTAGAAAAATAGACTCAATCTGGCATCAGGGAAAATAAAGGAAAGGCCAAATAAAAGGCAAAAGAGACAAGATGAATGCTAGGACCACAGGTGTAGAGTTGGAAGGGACTTGAGCCCAAACCACTCATTTTACAGAAAGGAGACTGAGTAACTTAAGTTTAAGTGGCAGTCAGGATTTGAACCCAAGTCTGATGACTCCAAGTTCAGAGTGCTTTCTATTGCACTGAAGTATACAAATAAAACTTTTAAGAAGGTCTTTTAGCCCAATTTTTTTTTTACTTTTCCCCTGGAAGCCTCAGTTTCCTAATTTGTAAAATGAGAGAACTAGGCAACATGATCTCTAAGGTCCTTACCAGCTTGAAATCCTCCAATACTATCATCCCCCAGGCTGTATGGTACTTAACTGTCCTTAGACAGACGGGAATTTCCTCAATTTTCTTAAACATCCACAAAGAAGGCAATTTGGCAACCTCCCTCAATGACCCATCACAATGTTTAACAATTTTTTACTTTCTGAAAATCATGAAATATTTAACAAAATTCATTCTGCAGAATTTCTAGTGAATTTCATCTTTTTTATCTGCTTTTCTGAGGTCTTCTAAGGATCCTTCCAATTCAAAAACTCTAAAATCCTGTGATTGCATGACATCACAACAAGGGGTGGGCAGGAGGGGGCAGGCAGTTAGCTCTTCAGGTTTAAAAACCAGCCTCATATCCCAAACAAAATGGGCCCTATGTTTCAGAACAGCTGAAGGCAGGTGTAAGAAAGACGTTTTAAACTGGCAGGCACTGGAGGCACTGACAGAACAAAACCACACAGAGAGAGCTCCCCCAACCCCCCTCGACCTCCCACTTTGAGGCAGGGCAGGAGACCAATTGCTGGGCACTGCCAACCGTGAGACCAGAGGCAAACTGAAAATACTCAAATGACAAGCCAGAGTCCATCTGAGGGCCTCCCAAACATACACAACATTCTCAACTGCCCACTCTCACTACAAAACCTCCCTATTCACCCATGTATAGTAGTGGGTGAATGTAAAGATCCTCAGCTTTCTGCACCACGTTAAAGTTCTACGCCAACAACCCCCAGGCTGAGCAGCAGACAATAGCCCAGGCTCCAGAAGCAGGATCACTGCTTGACTGAGAGCCCCAGAAGTTCATGAAAAACTTTAGAGACCCAGAAAACACCCCATTGAAGGAAAGCCTGGCTAGGAAGGTTTTTTAAACACCTCCAGAAATGTGTAAACCCAACCCCACCATGGGGGGTGGGGGGGAGGGGAGTGGCAGGCAGGTAGGGGGAGAGACCAAGACATGGAGAGACAGACACAGAAATAGAGACATGGAGACTAGAAAGACAAGAAAGAAAAAGAGACAGAGAAAGACAGACATATAGAGAGAGACAGAGACAAAAACAGAGAAAAAGGCACAGAGAAAGAGAAGAAAGGAGAGAGATATACAGAGAGGGAGGAGAGAAAGACATGGAGAGAGAAATTTATAAACAGACTAGAAAGACAAGAGAGGAACAGAGATAGAGAGAAGACAGAAGAGATAAGGAGAGACAGAAAAAGAGGGGGAGAGAGAAAAACAGAGAAAGAAAGGGAGGAGAAAGGAAAGAGAGAGAGAGAGAAAGAAGAGAGATAAGGAGAGGTGGGAATGGAAGACACAAAGAGAGACAGAGGCAGAGAAACAAAATCATCTAGTTCAATTCCCTCTTTTTTGAAACAAAGAAAATGAGGTTCAGAGAAATTGAAGCACTTAAGAATGAAGCTGCTGGTAGTGACGTGTCCCCAAATTGCCTTGTACGCATTTATATACCCTTACATTCATGCTGTACCCTCTTTTAGGATGTAAGTTATTTGAGAGAAGAGACTACTTATTGCATTTAGCACAGTCAGTGAGTGCTCCTGAGGAAGGATATGGAACAGTTAGTACAGTGTTCAAGGTCAGTATGATGTTATCCATAAGATAGATGTGCACATGCACATAAATACACATACATGTGTACGCAGACACACACACACAGTCACTCTGCAGTCAGATGAATGTCCCAGTTCAACCCCGCTAGGTGAAGTACCATCCAAACTCGAATAAGTAAGAGGAGAGAGTCCCACTTCCTGGAGAATGTCACACAAGACAACTTTTGCTAAATGCAGGTGTGGTCTGGGTAGAAGTGGTAGGAAAGAATCCACTGAAAGGCCCAGGTCTAAAGGGATATAACTTTGGGATCTGATTCTCACCCTGAGAGGTGGCCCCATCCATTCAAGTCTTCCACATGCATGACTGGGCAGCCCAGCCTGCCACTGCCCATGGATAAACAGAGAATTTCCATCTCCATGTTTGTCCACCCTACACCTTTTGCCAGTATGAGATTAATAGACCTTTTTAAAAAAAAAAAAGAAAGAAAGAAAAAAGGGGAGGATAGGTTAAAGGCAGCCACATGCATTGCCTCCTCTCCCAAATAAATTAAAAAGTGGGAAGTATTTTAGGCAAGAGCTTGTTTTAGTTAGTGAGCTGTCTTTTTTCCCTCTTCCTCCTATGGTTTTAGGCTATTTTACCAACCAGGGTCAAACAAAGGAAGCTTGGAGACCTAAAGAATAATAAGTCAGAACAGTCTGGGGGGAAGCAGCTAGGAAACAGCCCTTTCCAAATGAAGCAAACTGACCATCCCACCTCCCAGCCTGCTTAGCTGGTTCCAAGCCCTCATGAAGCCGGGGGACAAGGTGCCTTCATGGCTACTTTTTATTACATTTCCCATCAGCACTGCATTTTGTCAAGCTAAAGAATCCATTTATAACTTCGTCTCTTTTTTTAAATTCCTTTAAAAATTATTAACATTCACTCAAAGAAAGGGAGAGGGGTGTATGACTTGCCCTCTTTCCAAATTGCTTATGAAGGAAACCCTGCTTATCACAACAGGTGCACTGGCTCCTAGTACACATGTGTATGAGTGTGTGGGCATGTGCACACACACACACACACACACTCACATACACAGACAACCCAGAGCTGAAAGGCTAAGAAATTACTTGTTCTCTTTGTCAGCTGCTCATAGAGAAAGTGTAAAGCCTACTTTGGAAAGAGATCTTGTGTCCTTGTAAACAAAAAAAGGAAAGGTTTAAAGTTGCCAAAGGGAGGGTGGGTGGAAAAGTGATAAAGGGAGGGAGGATGAGAAGGAGCTTTTGATCGGGTTGACTTAGGTTTGTTAAGTAGGAAAGCCAAGGAGGCCTGGTGGAAGGCCATCAAGGACAGATGAAAGGGCATCCCTAAACATCCTGTGAGACTTTGACCATATCACTTCCTTGCCCTCTCAAGAAAAACAAAGAAGAAGGTAATGACATTCATGCTGGCTGTTGAAAGGACCAACTGATTATGGAAGGAGACTGAGGCAGAAACAAACTCTAGTGTTATCTTAGCATTCCTCACAGGAAAGCATGCCTAGTCTTCCAAGGAATATGTCTGAAAGAGTTCTGATTCACCTCAGGACCTGCCTAGAAAGGAGGGAAGAAGATGTTTGCTCTTTGTTCCTGAACAGAACCATGACGTCAGCAAGGTGATGCCATGACTTGCAGGTGAATTAAATTTAAGTGAGGGTGGTCGTGCAAAGTCACTAGCCTCACTTTCTCCTCTGGAGTCATCTGGGTCCAGTGGGACGACTACAGATGGTCCCTCTGTGTTACATCAAAAGAGCATTGGAGAACTTGGGTTCAAATACCAACTTTGTTACTTAGAAGATGTGTGACTTTGGCCAATCCTCAACCTCTCTTCACCTCAGTTTCCTCACATGTAAAATGAGCAAGTCAGACATGGTATCTAAGGTAGGTTCCAGCTCTATCCCGACATTTTAACCCATCCTACCTTGGAAGTAGGACTTTGCTTTCTGTGCTGACCCACCTAAATTGAATGAGTCTTCAGCTAAGTAGCTCACTCTCAAATCACAGTATTGTTTGTATAGTATTAGCCAAGTGACCAGCCTGTTAACTTCTATCTGCACTTGATTTCACTTCAGAAAACAGTTATTAAGTTCCTTTTATGGGAAGTGTACTGTGTTAAGTTGTGTGGAGACAAAAAAGATGAGAGAAAACACACAAACACACACCACTTGTCCTCAAAGAACATATAGTCTAGCTGGGGAATAAGATTGGTTGGTTGTTGCCCTTCGTCTTCCAAGAGAACCAAAATGACATCACCATTGAAAAGTGAAATTTCAGTGTGTCCAACTGTGGCTGATCAGACCAATACAAGCTCAGAATGCTCTCCTGCAGGTTGGGCACAGAGAGTTCATGTGAATATTTGGGGTGAATATCCCAAATTTGTGCATCCTGCGTTTACTTTGTACTGTCTCAATTCTTATGTGGGCATGCCATGCTGAGAGATCTTGTGCCAGTGTCTCCCATGTTGCACAGTCAAATCCAAAGTTCTTGAGAGAGACCTTGAGAGTGTCCTTGTATCATTTCTTCTGGCTACCATGTGATCTCTTGCCCCATGCAAGTTCTCCATAAAATAGTCTTTTTGGCAAGTATACATTTGGCATACAAACAACGTGGCCAGCCCATCAGAGTTGAGCTCTCTGAAGCATAGTTTGAATGCTTGGCAGTTCAGCTCAAGGACTTCAGTGTCTGGTACCTTATCCTGCCAGGTGATCCTCAGAATGGAGACAGTACAAATGGAAACGATTCAATTTCCTAGCATGGCGCTAGTAGACTGTCCATGTTTCACAGGCATGCAACAATGAGGTCAGCACAAAGGCTCTGTAGACCTTCATTCAGAGCCTCCCAAAAACTGAACTAACTCTGGCAATGCATGTATCAACGTCATTGTCAAAGTATACATCCCTGGAAAGGACACTACCAAGGTAAGTGAACTTATCCACAGCATTCAAAACTTCTCCATTTGTTGTAACCAATGATTCCACATATGGATGGTGTGGTGGTGGCTGATGGAGCACCTGTGTTTCTTTGGTGTTAATTATTAGGCCAAAATTAGCACAGGCAGCAGAGAATTGATCCATACTTTGTTGCATCTCAGCTTCAGAAGCTACATTGAGTGCACAGTTATCTGCAAACAGAAAATCATGCACCAACCCTCCCTCAACTCTGGTCTTGGCTTGTAGCCTTCTCAAATTGAAGAACTTACCATCAGTATAGTAGTTGACCTTGATGCCATGTTCATCCTTATTGAAAGCATTTGTCAACATGGCTGAAAACATCATGTTAAAAAGCATAGGAGCAAGCACACAGACCTGTTTCACTCCACTGGTTATTGGGAAGGCACGAGAGTATTGTCCATTATCCCAAACCTGGGCAAACATGCCATCATGAAATTGATGTACAATATTGATGGACTTCTCTGGGCAACCAAATTTTGACATAATTTTCTATAAGCCCTCATGAGTAACAGTATCAAAGGCCTTGGTCAGATCTACAAAAATTGTGTACAGACCTATGTTCTGCTCCAGCATTTCTCCTGGAGTTGTCAGGCAGCAAACATCATAATGACTGTTCCTCAACCCTTACTGAAACCACACTGGCTCTCAGGTATATGACCATCTTCCAGGTGAAGGATCAGCCTAGTAAAAAGAACTCTCACAAGAATTTTGCCAGCAGTGACTAAGAGAGAGATCCCCCCTGTGATTGTCACAGGACAATTTATTCCCTTTACCCTTATAGAGATGGACAATGGAGGCATCCTTGAACTCCTGGGGGATAACCTCCTCTTGCCAAATAACCTGGAAATTTTCAATCAGCTTTTGTGTGAGCAATGGTCCCCCTACCTTGTAAATCTCAACTAAAATAGAATCCGCACCAGGTGCTTTGCCACATGAAAGGAGCCTAATAGCCCTCAAAACCTCTTCTTCAGTTGGAATTTCAGCTAAGGAGGGATTGATTTTAACCTGAGGTAAATGGTCAATGGCCTCAGCATTGATTGATGATGGTCTGTTGAGAACACTATGGAAGTGTTCAGCCCATCTCTCTAGGATCATGTCCTTTTCACTAATCAATGTGGCTACATCAGTACTGGGTAGTTGTGATGCACCATAGGTTTTTGGTCCATAAATAGGTTTCAGGGAATCATAAAAGCACTTTAGATTGTTACTATCAGCATAAAACTGAATTTTGCATGCCTTCTTACTGAGCCAGGAATCCTGCATCTCTCTAAGCTTTGCTTGTACTTTGCTTTTGATGGAATTAAATGCTACCTTCTTAGAGGTGGATGAACTATCCTGCTGGTAAATCCTGTGGAGTTCTCGTTTTTCACTTAGCAGCTTCTAAATTGCCCCACCATTTTCATCAAACCAGTCTTGGTGTTTGCAAGTGTTTTGACCCAGATGAGAAAATGCATTGCTGTATACCAAATCTTGGAATGCTGCCCACTTCTTTTCTGCTGCACTGTTGCCAACTGTGTGTTGGCTCAACTTTCCCTCCAAGTTAGCAACAAACTGTTCACACTCAGAGAAGAGATCTAGTTTGTTGACATTAATTCTTCTGGTAGTCATTTTGCCTTAGGGTCAGCGCTTTTTATGAATGCAAATATTTAGCTTGGAAAGGACAAGTCTGTGATCAGTCCAGCACTCTGCACCACACATCGCCTTTGTCACTCTCACATCTTGTCTTCTCTTCTCCTTACAATCACATAGTCTATTACATGCCAGTGTTTGCTGTGAGAGTGCATTTATGAAGTTTTAATGCGCTTAGGTAAACAGAAGACAGTGCTCAAGGTCATGTGATGCACAAGTCTTCAGCAATAAATGACCATTGATGTTGCTGTTTCCAACTCCATTCCTCCCTAGGACTCCCTGCCAAGTCTTGTAGTCTGAGTCTACTCTAGCGTTAAAGTCACCAAGAATTACAACCTTGTCCTCTTTTGGAACATGGATGATAAGGGTCTCTAGGTCTTCATAAAATTTGTCTTTGACTTCATCAGGGTTTGTCATGGTGGGAGCATAGGCACAGATGATGGTGGCATGGCGTTTTCCTGTGAGTGGCAATCTCATTTTCATGAGCCTGTCATTCACTCCTTTTGGCAGGCATGCCAGCTTGCTGATGAAATTGGTTTTGATTGCAAAACCCATGCCAGCTTCAATGTCACGGAGGAAACAATACCTCACTTGGGTCTTGAAGAAAAAGTATCTTAATGGACATGGAGGGAGTCCATTACAGGCACATAAAGTTTTGAAACAAAACAAAAGATATACATATAGGTGGTAAAGAAAAGAAAAAGAGAATAAAAAGCTCTCCAATTTGACAAGAACATAGACCACATAAAGGCAATAGTAAAATACGTCATGAAAAATAAGTTGAAGAGAGTGTAGAGGGCCATGAGCAGCATTTTAATTTTATTCATTAGTCAGTTGGAAGTCACTGACAATTTTGTGCAGCCCAGAGTGGCATGATAGATTTATGCAGTAGGAAGATTACTTAACAAGCAACATGATGACTGGGAGAGGGAAGAGATTGGATGAAGTCTCTTCTATCAGGACAATAATTCAGGTGTAAAGTAATTAGAGCACACTTATGCTAGGACACAAGAGAGCCTTGAGTTAGGATCAAAGGACTTCATTCAATGAGCTTCAAATTAAGAAACTCCATGGGAGTTAAGAAACTCCATGGGAGTTACCTCCTTCAGCCACCTAGCCCATGCAACACCCCTGATCATTAAATGGTCTATACAAGGGGCTCCCAAGAGACCTTCTGGAAACTCTGGCTTAATGGGCCAGGGTTGCTTTTGAGCCATTAGAAGCCCTTCCGATTAAGACTCTACAAGACTGAAAGATTCATCAGGACAGTAACCTTGGCTTATCCAAACTTTGAATCTTTCCTGATGCCTTGACATTAATACAGTGAACATTTAATAAATGTCTGTTAAAATAAAAACTCATATGGGTAGCCAGGACTTTATATCATTACCTAACTTCCTTTAGCATCTACTAATACTCTCAACACTTGATTGGAGGAAATAAGACAGAAAGCCAGTAGAGAGTTGTTTTATTTCGAATTAACGTATACTTTCGCCTACTCCCTCCATGGGTTCCAATCTGACATCTACTACTTACCATGTGACCTTGGAAAAGTCACTTAGCCTCTGTAGGCCTCATTTATTTTGCCTGCAAAGTGATATGATGACCTCTAACTTCCCTTAAGTTCCTAAGTCTGTAATCTTATGATGGTGCCCTTGAGAACTTAATCAGCTCAGAAATTCCCACTCTTGGGCCCCGCTGTTATTACTGATAATTATCTTCTCTTTAGAGATCCCACACTTCCCTTCCATGTTCCATTTTACTCCCTGGCCATCCTCTCCCTTGTCACTGTACATATACCCCCTGGCCTTGCCACTCCTGTCTAGCTTTCCAGTTTTGGAACCATAATCAAATCAATTCTGTCATTACTACTGGAAAGAGTACAGCAGGCTATTCTTCTAAGGTTTCATTCACCACTTTCATAATTTGGCAAACCAAATAACCCTTGATGGCCCCCTATCCCCTTTATGTGTTGCCTCCTCCTATTAACATAGCTGAAGAAGTTGTGATATATGATTGTCATGGAATACTACTGTGCTATAAGAGATGATGAGCTCAATGGTCTTAGAAAAACATGGAAAGACTTGCAGGAAATAATGAAGAGTGAAATAAGCAGGACCAAGAATACATTGTATACAAGTAATAGCAACATTGTTCTAGAAGCAACTTGAGACAAATAAGCCATTTTTACTATTATAAATACCCAAATTAAGTATGAAGAATAAATGCTATCTGCATTCAGAGAAAGAACTGATAAATAGAAGTATGTGTGGAACAATTATTTATATTATATATATATATATATATATGTACGTGTGTGTGTGTGTGTGTGTGTGTGTATGTGTGTGAGTGTGTGTGTGTGCATGACATCTCTAGGTTGGGGAGAAAAAAAAGAAAAAAGAAATTTACGTGATAACTTTATATTTAGAAGGAATGGCAAGTAGTATATGATAGAATATGTAATCATCTGTTTTAGTCTACTATGTTATGGAAATGTTTGTTTAGTTCCACGAATTTAAAATAACACAAAACACTTTTAAAGGAGCTTCAAAATTAATTAATTAATTAATTTTAAGAAGCTCTGTGAGGGCAGAGATAGTCTTTGTTTCTGTATTTCTTTCTTTCCCGCACTTAGCACAGTATTTTGGCACATAGTAATCACTTAATATATGTAAAGCATTCTGCAACCTTAAAGCTTTATATAAGTGTTAGCAATTATTAGTAGTAATAAGTAAATAATTAATTCATTCATCTCTTGTGGGAACACCTTCAGATCATCTATTATTTACAAGGTAAGTCCTAGGTTGTTGCTTGAAGCACCGAGTTGAAGTGTCTTGCTCTGGAACACCCAGAAAGAAAGAGTATGAGGCAGGATTGAAAGCCAGGTCTTACTGAATCCCAGCCCAGAACTTTACCCCCTCATCATTTTGTCTCTTTTGCTTAGAAAATCAATATGAAGTAACAGAATTTATAAGGATTAGATTCCCAGGAATCCAAGATTTGCCATAAATGGAGCCCTCTAGAAAGTAGACAGAGGGCTACAGGTCCAGAATATGGGCCCCCAAAGTCCAGAGACAAGGTAAGAAAGTTGGCATAAAGGATCATTAGTTTGGATCTCTTTTGGAGGGCTATTTTATGGATGTTCAGGAATACAAATAAGAGAGGGACAGCAGTCTACTGTTTACTCCACCATCTTGGTTCCCAGGTAGAAAACAGAGCACTGAACTGGAAGTTAGTTAGGAAGACAGAGATTCAAATTCCAGTTCTGCTGCTTATTACATGTTAGATGACATTTCATGTTGTCTCTATAGGCTTCAGTTTCCTCATCTGTAAAAGGCAAGGGTTGGGTTAGATTATTTCTAAGTTCCTTTCTAGTTCTAAATCTAGAATCCCTAATCTTCCAAAAAAAAAACCACTCAAGTTAGAAAGAGACAGTACCAGGTGAGGTTGAAGCCCCCCAAAATTCATGCATCAAGAAAAGAAACACTTAGGTTAGAAGGAGAAAGTACCAGGTGAGGTCAAAGCCCCCCAAAATTCATGCATCATAAATGGGATTAGTTATGTACAAGAAAGCTTCCCAGAAATGACCAAAACTTATTGATGAGATTAAAGTTAGCAGGAAGCAGTCTCAAACACTGTCCCTGAAAAGTAACCTTTAAATTTGGGACTGTTGAAAAAGGATGTTCCAATGAAGAAGGCCAAAGTTGTAATGAAGAATGCAAATAAAAGAGTGGTAGTCCATATGGAGAATAGAAAAAGGAAAGATGTGTGGGAAAGGATCTGTCAGTATTTGTATGGCATTGTTGAAGAGAGAGCATACAGTGTCTGGCTGGCCTTACGGTGAAACAGGAGAGTTCATCAAAATCTATTGTGGTCTCAGTGATATATCCATCAGAATATCCACCGCCCGTTGCTTTGAACTATTACTCATCATGTCAATTGTTTATTACCAACATGGCTTGTGAGCTAACATAAGTACTGGGATGGGGTTACCTTAGAAAGGAGACATGACTCTCACCAAATTGCAAAAGACGATAGAAGATAGGGACTGAATATATGGTTTCATTGGTGTAAGGAACTCTCAGGTGAGGATACTTCCTCTATCAATGAAAGTTAGCAACTTCTCTGTAACTTGTAGAATTGCCTAGAGCACTGAGATGAGGACTTGTCTAGGGTTACACAGATAATACCTGCCAAAAGTAGGACCTGAATTCAGGTCTTCCTATCCCCTAGGGCAGTCACGCTATAAAAAAAGTGGGAAAAAAATTGCTTAACATGTCTATGGGAAGACAAGCATCCTAATAAATTATTGACAGAAATCTTGATTTGATTCTGTTGCTGTAGAAAGTAATAAGGAATTATGAAATAAAAGTAATTAGACCATTCATGTCCTTTAACACAGTAATCTCATTATTCAGTTTACACAGCATGTAGGAGAAAACTCACTGAGTCGGGAGTCAGATAAATTGGATTCAACCCCCACTTCTAATACGTGATATTTGTGTCACCTCTCAAGCCTCAGTTCTCTTCAGTCAAATCAGGAGATTGAATCACATGACCTATACAATTCCTTCTGTCTCTGGAGCTATGAGAGTATGGTTCTCAAAGGGGTCAAAGACACAAAGATCACACAGGTCTCCATGTGGCTGTAGCTTTCCTGAAAGAGTATTGGATTAGAAATTAGACATAAATTCAAATAACTTACTATGTGACCATGGGCAAGTCTGTGAAACTTGTTTCTTCAGCTGTAAAATGAGGATGATAAAATTGCTACTTCTCTTCCAAGGTCATTGCAAGAATTAAAAAAGTTTGTATCCAGTACTATATTTTTTTCTCTGTAGGACTAGGGTGTATTTGGCTCCCCCTGACTAGCTCCTTATCCAGGATATCAGGAGAATCAGCATCCAGGAATCTAAATAACCCCACCCAGTCAGAACTAAAGGGACCTTAGGGGCTAAAGAGACATTTGGGGTGGGGAGGTAAAGTGAAATATTTGATCAATTTCCACATCCATGGAAAGGGCTCATATGGGCAGAAAACACATATTTTAGGAACTGGAAAAAAAAAGGGGACCTAAAAAATGTGAATCCATTCTGATCCAATCCAGTATAAATAATGGAGATCAGCAACAGGAACAGTTAGTGCAAGAGAAGAAGCCACTTTGGTGGCACATAGTGTTTGAGATGTAATGGGAAACTCTGAAATGCCCCACTCTTCCATAATCACTAAGTATTTTAGGCAAAAGTATTTTCCTATGAAAAAGGAACAATAACATCCACCAGGAACTGCAGAGATATGCGTGCAAAGAAATACAGAGAAGTTCTGCAGCAAGATAACAGCAAGAAAGACATCCATTGCCAAGATGACCAGCTTCAAGGAGTCAGAATGAAGGATGCCAGCAACTGAAAGCTATGGAGGTAGTTGGTGGCTCAATGGATAGAATACCGCAACCAGTGTGAAGAAGATCTGAATTCAAAACCAGCCTCAGACACTTACAACTAGCTAGGACCCTGGGCAAGTTACTTCACCTCTGTCTACCTTAGTTTCCACTAGGGAAAAATGAAGGTGATAATAGCACCTACCTCCCAGGGTAGGATGTCAGGATCAGATGAGATAACATTTGCAAAGCATTTAATTTAGCACAGTGCCTGGTACATAGTAAGGGCTTAAAAAATGCTTGTTTCCTTCCTTCCTTCCTGCAGAGAACTGCAATGGCAGCCTTAAAGAACCATTGGAGACAACAGCTACTGAGAACTCTCCCTTCCTGATACCTGAAATTATAAAGGTCTCTGAGATTGCTCTTTGACACATGTCAATATTTTCTTTAAAATCTCTGATAAGGAATCTATTTGTCTTCTTTAACCTGTAAACAAACCTTGACTTCTTTGGGATTTCTGAACCATGTACTGGCAAGGGGATTTGTGGACAATACACTGGGTAGTAACACATAATGAAGTTCTCAGATTTTCTGGGTGACAGCAACAAGTAAAAGATGTGAAAGCTCTCTTGGGAAATTCATGCCATGTGAGAACCTCCAACCCAAGATTTTCACATGTAAAAACCCTTATAGTGTGGTAAAGTATTATATCTATGTAAATTTCTTTGTTTAATCTTGTTATTGTTTTTACTGTGTCCTCCCTAATCCCAAGGAGAAACAAAGCTTTATTGTATCTAGAAATCTGAGTGAAATGATTATTAACAACCATTAATTGGAGATATTCAGAGTTCTCCCCTGCTTCCAAAGTCCTGATTTTAAAAGTTCAGTTTCTTGAAGAACATTGCTGATAATGAGATTGAATTAACTCTCCTCAATCTTGGTCAGATCCCACCCAACCACTAAAGGAAAACCATTGAAGGTGAGGAAGGCCATCATGTTCTACCCAAGCTTGGCTAGAGACAGATACTTTTGTCTAGATAGCCCAAGGTTGGGGGTGGTCTGAGTACATAGTTTCTCTATCCCAAGGTGACATGATGTTGCTCTTAGCCCCTCACTAAACACCTACTCTTCAAATAGTATATAAACTGTGAACCCGATGCCATGATTGTCTTTAGTCTAAGAGAAATGCCAAATGACTCTCCTTTTATTAATTATGTGCTGGCCTTATTAATAAAATGATTAAATTATCCAGAAGCTATGTCTCAAACTTTTTTAATTGTCACAGATCCCAATGGTCATACGTGTGTGTGTGTGTGTGTGTGTGTGTGTGTGTGTGTGTGTGTGTGTATACATATATATAGCCACAGTGTAAGGGCAATCTTTCAAATAGATATTTTGTCCCCATGACCCAATTCAGGAATCTATCAAGTACCTATTCATCACAATTCCTCAATATTAAAGACACATAGACATATGGAAGAAATAAGAAAGTAACCTGAAAAATTAGTTCCTGTTTTCCACAGTACTAACAAAAAGAACAAAAAAACAAAACCCCACAATTGTCAAATCATAAATGACACTTTAATGTCTACAAAGTATATTTACATAGATTTCTAGTTTTGTTGTTCAGTGATATCCAACTCTTTGTGACCCTATTTGGGGTTTTCTTGGCAAAGATAATGTAGTGGTTTGCCATTTCTATCTCCAGTTCATTTTATAGATGAGGGAACCAAGGCAAACAGTTAAGCGACTTGCCCAGGATCACACAGTTAGTAGATGTCTGAGGCCAGATTTGAACTCAGGAAGATGAGTCTTCCTGACTCCATGCAGGCATTCAATGCATTATAGCACCTCACTGCTCTATTTATATATAGAGAGGGAGGGAGAGTGCTAAATTTTCCACTGGCCACAATATATTCCCAAAGCAAAGGGATTTTGCTGCAGACAGATATGCATAATAGAGGAGGAATACAGAGTGGTTGCTAAGGAATATTGTCTCCTTAGTTTAAGTTAGCTTTTGGATCATCCTACTAAGCCAGAGCAGAGCCATGAAATAGCCAACTTTAAGTGAAACATAGCCACCTAGAAAAAAGGACTAAGATCTCCGCCCAGAAAGAGGAGCCAAAAAGGAAAGACTGGATCATAGCCTGAAGGCATTCTTCCTGACTTCTAATAGCTGAATGTTTCAGGCATGAAAAAGAGATGTCAGCCAGGTTATCAGAGAAATGTTCTAGTCACTCTACCCTAGCCCAGAAGCTGATAACAGACATCTATGCCCAGTAGCCACAGCCTCTAAAAACGTATTTGAGACCAGCATTGTTGTGCCTAAATGAGATAGCACATCCATTGTAAGATTTATCTAATGAAAACATCTCGATAACATCACCAACATGCTTTGGTGGTCCGGCAGCATTGAAGGTGTGAGCTACCTCCTCCAACCCATGCACCCTGGCCAAATATACTCCCTATATATGTGCCCCTTATACAAAATCTCTATCCTACTCACGCTCACTCCTAAGAGAATATGAATTCATTAAATACCTCAAGTTTATCAAGGGATATTCTGTTATCTCATTATTCTGTTTCATTAAACTTTACTTTACTCTGAACAAACCGCACCTTTGGGCTAACTGGAGAAAGGCTCTGAGTAAATTCAGACCTAAAGAATACCTTGAACCTGGGAAGCTCATTATTCTTGTCTTACATACATTATTTCTTGATCCTATCAACAGCCTATAACATAGGAGTGCTATAATCATTCCCTGATTTCAGATAACGAAACTGAGACTTAGAAAGGTGGAGTGACTTGTCCAGGATCACAAAGCTAGTAAGTATATGAAGCAGGATTCCAACACGAGGTCTTCCTAGCTCCTGAGGCCAGGACTGAACTCCCTACTCTTACTCAGTGATGTTAGGGAGTCCATTTTTTGAGATGCACCCACTCACAAACACTTCCTTTCCCATCCAAGTCATTTCAAGTATTAAAGTCCACACAAAGAAGCAAAAGAGTTAGAGAGAAGCCTTGAAACCAACAAGAAACCTTCAATGAGCATCTGGCTTTCAGCAGTCTTTTTGTAAGCAAAGACCACACCAGGCCAGGCCAGCAGCAGCTGCAAGAGGAGAAGTGGGCTGCCCAAAAGTACAACAGGAAAAGGAAGAAAGGAACCGTAAATCAAAAATTGCTGGTAAGGATCAGATGCTACCTCCCCCATCCCCCACCTAGAGTCCTGAGAGCTAGTCCTAAATATGAGCCATAATAATGCAAACCAGGTGTCTCAACTTCCTACCATAATGGCTAGTGAGACCGTCTAAACAGCATAACAATAACAACAACATCTGAAGTACATCTGGGTTTAAACACAGAAAGAGCAGATGTTTCTTTCTTCTCCGAGTAGGTGTCTGCTCTGCATTTGTGTTCTGATAGCATCGAGGAGCCGAGGAGCCGGGACCAAGGCATCTACAGGAACAGGGATTCCAGCCTGGAGAGTAACTCACATGTTTGCTTTTGGGGTGTGGGGCGGGGAGCTATGCATGATGAGAGATGCTACTTCAGGGAGACCACTGAACTCTTTCATTGTAGACGATGAAGCAATTCAGAGACAAACCCAGGCACATGCAAAGAGACAGACACAGATGGGGAGAGAGAGAGAGAGAGAGAGAGAGAGAGAGAGAGAGAGAGAGAGAGAGAGAGAGAGGTAGAGAGAGAGAGAGAGAGAGAGGGAGAGAGAGAGAGGGGGAGGGAGGGAGATAGAGAGGGAGGGGGAGATAGGGAGGAAGGGAGGGGGAGAGGGAGAGGGAGACAGGGAAGGAGGGAGAGAGAGAAAGAGGGAGAGAGAGAGGAAGGAAGGAAGGAAGGAAGGAAGAATCTTGGGAAGGTTTGGAACGGATCAGCCCTCTCTCCTCAGAAAACAAAGCTGAAAACCTCTTTGGTGGTATCAGCTGGAAACACAGATAGGCAGCGTTTTTAAGGGGAAGAATTCCAAAATGGATAAGTCCATTCCTCTTATTGAAGAGAAAACTAAGCCTCACACTTAAAAGGCAGGAGGAGGAGTAAACTAGGAGGGACATATTTTAGAAATAGGGAAAACCCAAACTACACTCTTCAGGTATATGGAAAAATCATGACCAAATGAAGAAAGTGGCTGGACTGTTCTAACAGAGAGGATAGGAAAAGAGAATGAGCTTAATGCAAAGCCAGGGCAATTTAGGGCTGCCATTAGAGAAAACCCTAGTGGATCAGCGACAGAAACCATTGGCGAAAGGAAAGTAATAGAATCTTGGAGGGATCCTGTAGAAAGTCAGCATGACATAGTGGAAAGCTTGGGAGATTTGGACCCAGAAAGACCTGGGTTCAAATTTTACTTCTGAAACATACCTATATGACCATGAGTAAGTCACTGAATTTCACTAAGCCTCTATTTCCTCATCTCCAAAATGACTCTAATAATACCTTTAATATCTGCCCCAAGGGCCTCTACTAGGACACAAAAGGGTTTTGCAGACTTTAAATTGTGATATAAATATTAATTTCACTTCCCATGAGCTATTCCCCAACCCTACCTCACCCATACAAAAAGATAGTCATACCTTTGATCCAACCATAACCTCTTGGCTTTTTACCTCTCCCTTTGCTTTCCCTTACAAAGCACTTCTCTTCAACCACACCATGACCTCCAACCCCTTGATCCCTCAATTATCTCCTAGACCATCTACCCTGAACTAGCCACTCTTGCTTCTTTTCCCCATCATTACCCCTTAGTGAATCAGTTTGAACTCTACAGTCATTCCTCTCTTAAATCCCTAGTCCCCTTATCACATCGCCAATCATACCCAGTCAACCCTCCAAGCAAAGTCTGGGATCACTCCCACCATTAGCTACCATTGCTCCTACATGTACTGTTTAATGAAAATAGAGAAAAATTACCCAACTGTTTTGCCTGATTCAACTACAAATTTATGTTACACCATCTCTACTGAGCCCTCACAACTTCTAGGCAATCCTACCCTAACTCCCTTATCAATTCATATCCCATTCTCCATAGCAGTTCTCCCAACTCTCAAAGCTCCAGTGATTACTCTCCCCCTATTCTCTCATTTGAGAACTTTGCCTCATATTTTACAGGGGGAGAAAATGAATCTATTTACCATGAGCTGCCACTTCTCCCCACTTCCTTATTTCCCATCATTCAAATCCCCTCCTTCCACTTTCTCCTTCACCCCTGTCTCAAATGATGAAGTAGCCTGGCTCCTTTCCAAGGCTACTTGTTCAAGTGATCCCAAATCATCCCATCTCCTCCAATAGATTTCTCCCTCTGTCAAACCCCCTTTCACTTATCTTTAATCTCTCCCTATCTGCTGGCTCATTCCTTACCGCCTGCAAACATACCCTTATCTCTCCCATCCTGGAAAAAAAAATTCGATTGCTTTTTTCAACCCCACTATCATTCTGTATCTCCTCTGCTGTTAGTATCTACAATAAATTCCTCTACTTTCTCTCCTCTCATTCTACTCTTAACC
Source organism: Potorous gilbertii (assembly GCA_028658325.1). Taxonomy (NCBI): domain Eukaryota; kingdom Metazoa; phylum Chordata; class Mammalia; order Diprotodontia; family Potoroidae; genus Potorous; species Potorous gilbertii. The sequence goes on along the minus strand of CM053773.1, from coordinate 100,426,186 downwards.
CCCTACATCCATCTTGTAACCTTATGATTCCACCAAAACTACTCTCTCCAAAATTACTAATGATCTCAGTTGCCAAATTCAATGACTTTTTCTCAGTTCTCATTCTCCTTGACCTCTCTGTGATCTTTGAAATTGTTCATCACTCTTTCTCCTTTGATATTTCTTCTCTCTAGGTCATGGGACATTACTCTCTCCTGGTTCTCTCCTCCTATATATCTGACCACTCCTCTGTCTCCTTTGCTGGATCCGATTCCAGATCATGCCCTCTAACTATGTGTTTTCTCAGAGTTTCGTCCTGGGCCCTTTTCTCTTCTCCTTTCTCCCTCTATACCACTTCATTTCTTGATCTCATCAGCTTTGATGGATTTAATTACCATCTCTATGCTAATGATTCTCAGATCTAACTATCCTGCTACAGACTTTGTGGATCTCCACTCTTATATCTCCAACTGCCTTTCAGGCATCCTGAACTCAATATCCAGTAGATACATTGAACTGGCTGTCTAGGAGACATCAAACTCAACATGTCCAAAATGAAACTCATCCTAAACCCTCCCCATAGGCAGCTAAGTTCCACAGCAGATATAGAGCCAGTCCTGGAATCAGGAAGACTCATCTGAGTTCAAATGTGACCTCAGACACTAGCTGTGTGACCCTGGGAAAATCATTTAACCCTGTTTGCCTCAGTTTCCTCATCTGTAAAATGAGCTGGAGAAGGAAATGCCAAACCACTCCAGCATCTTTGCTAAGAAAATCCCAAATGGGGTCAGATATTACTGAAAATAGCTAAATATAACTCTCCTACCTTCCATATTACTGTAGAGGACAACACTATCCTCTCAGTCTCTTGGGCTCACACCCTTGGAGTCATCCTGGATTCCTCCCTCTCTTTTGCACCTTATATCCAAGCTGTTGCGAAAGCCTGTTGACCTCAGCCCTCTAACATCTCTCATATACAAACCCTTGACTCCTCTGATACTGTCACCACTCTGGTGCAGGCTCTCATTACCTCACACTTGGACTGTTGTCATAGCCTACTGGTAGGTTTACCTCTTTCATCTCTTCCCATTCCCATACATCCTCTGTTCAGCCACTAAAGTGATTTTCCTAAAGTATACATTCAATCATGCTACCTGCCCCCTACTCAAGAAATTCCAGAGGCTCCCTATTGCCTCCAGGATGAAATACAAAATACTCTGTTTGGAATTCAAAGTCCTAAATAATCTATCCCCCTCCTGCCTTTCTAATCTTTTTTATACTTTTCTCCCTGACACAAACACTTCAATCCAGTGACACTGGTCTTCTGACTTTTTCACAAAGAAGATACTCTGCCTTTCAGATCTGGGGATTCCCTTTGGCTGTCCCTAGTACCTGGAATGCTCTTCCGCTGATCTGCCTCCAGGGCATGCTTTGAGCCCAAACTAAAATCTCTTCCTTTACTGGAAGCTTTTCTCTATCATCTCTTCATTGTAGTGCCATTCCTCTGTTAATTATTTCCTGTTTCTCCCATATATAGCTTGATCTATAAATGCGTTTACATATTGTCTTCCTTATTAGATTTTAAATTCCTTGATGGCAAGAACTGTCTTTTGTCATTTTTTGTATTCCCTCAGTGTTTAGCACAATTTCTACCACATAGAAGGCACTTAATAAATGTTTAATTGATTGGCATTGTAAGGCAATTTTTTTTTTTTTGGTCCAGACCTATGGTTTCAGTATTCTAAGAAACTTCAGGTATGAATATACATCAGCAATTCATCTGTAGTTCATAACCTTAAAGAGTTAAGAGACTTGTCCCCAGTCAAGAAACTTTTCTGTAACATTGTGTTGTATTTGTCCTTCATTCTCAAAGAGGACCATAACATCAAGATGATGACATGACTGCAGTTGACTTTGCTTTGAGATTGGGAGGGCTGTGCAAGGTCACCAGCTTCACTTTCTCCTCCACAGCCATCTGGGTCCAGTGGCCTGATATTCATCAGGATGACTGGAAATGGCCCAGGATGCAATGAGAGACCCTGGCCCTTTCAGGCTAAGGAATTATCAGATTCTCATTTTAAAGGAGATACACCTGTTCAAAGAATAGACCTCTTTAAGTAGTTATTTAAGGGATGGTCTCTTTTAATAAAAAGAAAAAATAAAAACAACAAAAAAACAACTGGGAGGGGAAGACCCTCAGGGTTCCTGGGAAAAAAAATAATTACTAAATAGGTAGGAACCATATCTTACTGATCACAAATTTCATTTCATTATTTATATACCTACATGAAAGTTATATGTAAGTTACATTATTTACATATTTAATATATCAATATGTCATATAATAATATATGAATTATATATTTACTTTTTCAGTAATAATGTGTAGCTATGCTCAAATCCTGTGAAATAAATGAAAGAAATGACCTCAGTTCTAGGATTCTACCTGGAAAACCCACAGAGAACAAAAGGGATATAGGATTAATGCCTGCACCAGCTAAAAGACATGTTCTGATATCAGTACTGACAGAAGTAATTACACATGCTAATGAGCCATTGTCACATGTTAATGGTAGTTGTGTCCATTTTAAAATAATTAACGTGAATACATGGTAAATACACCATTACAGCATGTAAATACATTGCTTATCTGTGTAATTAGGCATGTAATGATGCCAACTTGTTTCTTATAACATGTGAACCTAATGTACAGCATCTCTTACACGCAATGCTCTCCAAAACCCCCTCAGTTGGATGGTTCTAAGCACATTCTCTATTTCCTGGACCAGACCACTCAACAGCCTTTTCGTCTTTACCAGGACCAGTCAGCTGGATTTGCAGCAGACACAAAGCAGAAAATGGCAAAGTTGCCAAATTCTTTACCTTCTCCTCAGCCCAAGCTCTCCTGCCCCTGTTACCATTCTGAAGCCTTTTCATGAGTCAAAATGGGAGCTTTAATTAAGTTAGAATGTTTATAAACACATTATTTCTGATTTTTTTTTCATTTTTTGGACTGGGTTTTATGGGCTACTGGGGGGAAGCTTGGGGAGAAGCCTTAGCTTTGCTGCCTTTTTTTTTCTTATTACTGACTTCCTACTTCCAGCCCTGAAAAACCAAAATTAAACTGTAATATAGCAATAAGAGTTAGCAGTTAAACAAATGGAGCTCTGCTCTAGTCATTGTGTGATCTTGGGTTATGTGTCCATTTCTTCACTTGTAAAATTTGCAAAATTTGTAAAATCTTGTAAAATTTCTTCACTTGTGAAAAGGCCATTTAATAGATCCTATCTGAAATCTCTTTGAAAACTATGTTCTATGAAAATAAGGCAATTGTTTGATTAGTACTGATGCAATGGATAGAATGCCAGGCCTGAAGTCATCTTCCTGAGTTCAGATCCAGCCTCAAACACTTACTACGCTGTGTGATCCTGAGCAAGTCACTTACCCTGTTTGCCTCAGTTTCCTCCTCTGTAAAGTGAACTGGAGAAGGAAATGGGAAATCTTTCCAATATCTCTGCCAAGAAAACCTCAAATGGAGTCACGAAAAGTTGGACACAACTAAAAACTGCTGAGCAATGATAATAAAAAAAAACCTCTGGCAAGGGTAACCAGCCCTCCGTGAAGAGGGTATTAGAGTATACTGCTGTCACGCTAAGCCAGAATACCAAGAAGTCAGAGAATCCGGGGGGGG